>OW028753.1:21257500-22507500 GCA_932294355.1 Aporophyla lueneburgensis
ACGGTGTTCCAGGTGCGTAACGTGGCATAGCACTGCACAGAGACAACTGTGTGCTACTGGGGCTGGCGCTGGCCGTGCCGTACGCGCTGGCGCACTCGCTGCTGCCGCTGCTGGTGGCGGCGCCGGCGCAGCGCAACCTGCTGGCGCGCCGCGTCTACCCCGCGCTGCTGCTCACCGCGCTCGTGCTGGCGCTCACGGTGTTCCAGGTGCGTAACGTGGCATAGCACTGCACAGAGACAACTGTGTGCTACTGGGGCTGGCGCTGGCCGTGCCGTACGCGCTGGCGCACTCGCTGCTGCCGCTGCTGGTGGCGGCGCCGGCGCAGCGCAACCTGCTGGCGCGCCGCGTCTACCCCGCGCTGCTGCTCACCGCGCTCGTGCTGGCGCTCACGGTGTTCCAGGTGCGTAACGTGGCATAGCACTGCACAGAGACAACTGTGTGCTACTGGGGCTGGCGCTGGCCGTGCCGTACGCGCTGGCGCACTCGCTGCTGCCGCTGCTGGTGGCGGCGCCGGCGCAGCGCAACCTGCTGGCGCGCCGCGTCTACCCCGCGCTGCTGCTCACCGCGCTCGTGCTGGCGCTCACGGTGTTCCAGGTGCGTAACGTGGCATAGCACTGCACAGAGACAACTGTGTGCTACTGGGGCTGGCGCTGGCCGTGCCGTACGCGCTGGCGCACTCGCTGCTGCCGCTGCTGGTGGCGGCGCCGGCGCAGCGCAACCTGCTGGCGCGCCGCGTCTACCCCGCGCTGCTGCTCACCGCGCTCGTGCTGGCGCTCACGGTGTTCCAGGTGCGTAACGTGGCATAGCACTGCACAGAGACAACTGTGTGCTACTGGGGCTGGCGCTGGCCGTGCCGTACGCGCTGGCGCACTCGCTGCTGCCGCTGCTGGTGGCGGCGCCGGCGCAGCGCAACCTGCTGGCGCGCCGCGTCTACCCCGCGCTGCTGCTCACCGCGCTCGTGCTGGCGCTCACGGTGTTCCAGGTGCGTAACGTGGCATAGCACTGCACAGAGATAGCTACGTGACCTTTCAGCGCCTGCAGAACCTCCAGGGTGTCGGAGATTATGTGGTACATATCAGTGGCGAAGGCACCATATAACACGATTCCTACCGGCTTGCCTTCGGGGATTCGCATTGGTAACTCTATCACTATTAAAAATACAATAGTATGTAAATAGTGGCTACTATTGTCAATAAATATAGTTACACTACGGGTATTTAATTCACCATAACATTCAAACAACAAAAAAGGTTATTTATACCTTCTTATTACAACAAAAGAGAAATGTTCTAAATTAACCCGGCGCCAAAACGTCATAATCGGGAACTAAAAATTCATACAACAGCGATCCCGTAATGATGTCACTTTAGGTCACGTGGCACCGCTTGATATGTACGAGAGCAAGCCGCTGTACAACGGGTTATGACAGAGACAGGTATAGAAAAATGCGTCAGCGAGAACGAGATAGAGGAATATTGCATATTTTATTCGTTTTCATCTGTTCAATTTAATTGTATTTAATTCATTACATTCCTATATTAATTGTAGAATGATAGTAAGTATTCTTTATTGATGAGTCAGTAAGTTAAGGCCGACTTTGCTTCGGCTTCTCTTTTAGAAAAATTTACGCCTCGCCGCTGGTACATATATACCTATAATTCGGCCACATTGCTCCAGATATGTTTAAATCCCATGTAACAGGAGGTGAAGGTATTGCCATCAATCGGACACAAATCCTAACTCCAGACTGCAAAGTGTGCGGAGAAGTACCTAAGTGCTGTAAGACTATGTCTTCTCCTTAATCTCATAGCACTCACTCTCTTTCTCGTAATTATGAAACTGATCGTAAATATAAAGGTCGATAAAGTCAAAGAGCAACCTACTCCTAACATAAAATAGCGTGTGCTGAAGAAGAAATATTGTGCAAAGAAATTTCGTGTGCGGATGGTGGATAAAATTATTGGTGTGGGGGACATGAGTGATCGTAGAGTGAATAAATGTTAGAATGAGATGTACTAGGAATGCACCTGAAGGGTGAAAGTGAAATTACACGAAACCAAAGGCATACGACCGACTGCGCTGTAATATGATGTGGTGCGCCCTTAAGGAGAATTGTGTCCCCGGAAAGTATGTGCAGTTAATTCAACCGATGTACAGTCGAAGCAGTGCCCAAGTAAATGAATGTTGAATATAAGTAAATGTTAGCGTGAGTGGTTGAGGGGAGATTGGAAGAAGTAAACGTGTAGCGCCAACCCAAAATAACATGATCGTGGGAAAATATGTGTACCTTTCTAACTACTGAACCACAATGTTAACTCCACTAACTTATTGAAATACTGATAACCCGTATCGGCATAATAATGTTGTTTCTTTCAGCGTTTAGTTAGACGGCCGGATAATATCGCGCCGGAATTTTTTCGCGTACTGGTTCTTTATGCTGAATCACTGCTTGACGCTGAGAATTTAAAATCGAATAGTGTGTTTTCTCAACGTGCTGAGATGCAGTCTAACCGATTCTCAATACTCGGTTCACCACCCAGAGTTGATAATCCAGCGGGCGATAAAATCACGCAGAATATATCGTGCGAACGTGGTATACAAATGAAATTGAACCATATTCTCTCGCCCTTAGATACGCCAGTTCCGCAAGCTGTACGAGCATATAAAGAACGACAAGTACCTGGTGGGGCAGCGCCTCGTCAACTACGACCACCGCCGACACAAACAACAACAGCAGAGCACCCTTCCCGCCAACTGAACTTGACGTCATCGCGATCACGTCATGAGTGACAAGGCGCGTGGTAGACACCAACGATCTCTGTAATTATGACCCTTCTTATAAGCGAAACTTGTTTTTAAATAGGGATTCTCATTGGTAATCTTACCTCGCTAAGTAATCTTTTTTTATAGCAATTTTCTCAAAACGGAAAATTATATACTGATCAAATGGGGGTAGGCAAGCATTATAATGATTAAAGTAAAATTCACATTCAACTTTAGGTCATTGTAGTGCTTGCCAAGCGAAATGCTGATCTACGTACCATAATATCACGGTACAAAGTTATATTTGAATTAGTCGATATTCACTATATCTTGTAAATAAAAATGTCTTAGTCACTAAACTTTTAAACCCACGTAATATTGGCATTCCTTGTATAGAAACATTAGATCTCATAGCCACGCTATTTTATTGGAGCCAAGCTGAGTAATTAGCACATTGTGAGTCTTTTCACCGCCTGTGTCACGAAATCGGAATTTGTTTTTCTAAGTTGTCTGTTTTTAAGTATCGATATCCATTCGATTATTTTGACTACACTTGAAACATGTGGAACGTTTACCAAAAATGGCTAAAGAGAACACTAAATTAGCAATGCGATACGATGAGGAATTAATCGAATAAACTATTAGTAGAGTAATAAAAGTGAAGTCCATCAAAAATCAATTAAAAATTTTAATCGCAGATTCGCCCAGCCGCATCAAGGTGGTCACTTGTATATTTTGTTTTGACACCTCTGTCACTCACAATGTCGCGGGGACTTGACTGACTTAATTGTCACGGAAACGTCATTATTAGTCTGTGAGTTTACTCTACTTTGTATGGACACTTTTCCCGCACAAATCTAACGATTTAATTGTTTGAAATCGGCAAAAGATAAGCTAAGACGATTGCTGGTTGCCATTATTCGACTAAAGTTTATTCGATTGAACTTCGATCATTCGGATTTATTGTAAGTCAATCGGCATGAAATTTATTTTTATGTAAAAAAAGATTATAAATATTTTAAAAGACGAGAAAGTGAGAGAATTGGAGTTTTATATCGACTGGACACATTTTATCGCCACATGTAACTTTTAAATTACAATTATAAGGGGAGCGGGGTGCAGACATACGTATGTGTACAATGTCAGTGAAAATGATTGCTTAGCAAATTAACTATCAATTAGTCCTTGTCAATCCTATGAAATGGCCATTAAAAATGAATATCGTGTTAGTCAGCCTGTTAAACAAGGTCCCTGACTGTACAAGGTACGGAAAAAAGCGATTTCGAAGAACTTAGCTTGATGTCCGATGCAATGAATCATTATAAAATCTGAAATTGTAAAGCAGCCACAATATGCCATTATTGCTTATTAGCTGTCATATATTATAGGATATTATGACTGCTGGCTTTTTATTTTCGAAAGCGCTTTTAAGTATTCACACCGCTCTCGCACTTCAGCATTTCTTTTCTATAAGGCGCTTTACGGCCGGCGCACAAATAGGCGCAACGAAGCCTGGTTGTTGCTGCTAAACAAATATCAACATTTCGTACCTTAAAATAACGTCGAAAATAACTTTTAATACACTTTGAAAGTGTATCGTATAGCTTATGGAAGTTTATTTAATTTCAACTTTCTTTCAATCCAGCAAGGTCGTTTTTGATATGAAAAGCACTGGTACAGTGGTCACAGCGATATCTGGATTCGAGTTACGAGTTTTACGTAGTGAGTGCAAACCCAGGCAGGCATTTTACTTTATGTAGGTATTAAATTTCATCACCACTGCTCCCCAAACGGTGAAGGAAAACATCGTGAGGAAACCGGCATATCCAAAGATTCGGAGACATGTGACATCCACCAACCCGCATTGGGCCCGCGTGGGGTATTCCAGTCCACTCCCTCTCACAAAGAGAAGGGTTGTGCCCCAGAAGATGGAACTTTATAGGCTGGTTGTGTAAGGTTGATATTTGTTTGGCAGTGACAACCTCGCTAAATGTGCGCTGGCTCATATAATTGTGCAAGTAACTAGCACGCCAGTGTATCGAATCACACATTTTCTTAGAATTATTTTACTTGTTATATTATGTAATAATTACTGTAATTTTGCGGTCTTTAATTTTTTAGAGGCCTACATGTTAATTTGCCAATGTATATTTTAATGTTATAAAGTTATTATAAATACGCTGCTGTTGTAATCATTCCCTTACTGTTAACATATCCTGGGCGTTAGTGATTAGCGTAAATGTTACTTGCACAGTTCGACAAGTCTTAGATATTTCAGACTACAGAGTATTGATCGATTGAAAATAAAGTTCATAGTTCCGTCATTGTAGCGAACAAACTACAAGAAGTCCACGCGGAGGGACGTTTTTCTGCACTGGATATTCAACCCACTTATTCTGAGCCGATAGTTAAAATTAAACAGTGTGTTTTTTCGACACACCAAGGTCCTGTTGGATTATCAATGTTCAGTGGAACAATATAGAGTTGAAAATCTAGTGTAAGTGTGCCCCGTTGCCATATTTTTACGTACGGCGACTAAAGGCTTGGACAGCCTTTAGTCGCCGTACGTAAACATGCAGATAAAAAGAGCAAAACAGAGCGTTTTTTTTTTCACACCTCAAATTTAAATACTGGTGACTAGAACCGATCTCCTAAGCTTAAGTTTGACGCGTCAGGGTAGACCGCGAAAATAAAATAAAATTCTTAGGTTTTTGCAATTTGCAGGTCAGTGTTAGGTTGTATGTTGATTTAAATGTGATTTACGGATCTTACAAACAAAAATCATTAATACATGTCTCTAAGTCCCTGTTGACTGACTATTTCATGAAATCATGACATTTGAGTCCAATTCTAACTTAAGGGATAGTAAAGTATTGCCGATTCTAATGATTATAATTCTGTAAAGCCATATTTGTTACGGTCGTGAATCGTATTTGAATGAATAAATAGCCAAGTAAATTCGAATGTAACGGCCTACCTTAGTTGTTTATTTTAGTTGTTTTTTGGAGCGGGCGACAGGGACACAATAGCTGTCCTGCTCTGATGATAAAATGGTGACTCCTACTGCAAGCTGAAATCGTGTACAAACAAATGTAGGTACGATCAGCGTCAAAAATTTCGACACGAACGGACTCTTCAAAATGAGCTCAACAACTAAGAAAATTAAACTTTATCTCAATAGTATAAAGTTCTTGTTAGAATGACATTTGTCGTGTACTGTGTCAATTCTGAAACATTTTTTATATGACACAAAGAATGTTCCAGAATGACCACAATGTCAGTTACTATTTAATTTTCATAGTTTGTTAAGATCATTTTGAATAGTCTGTTCGTCCTTATACTATTGTCGCAGACTGTACCACATAATAGTTTACCTACATTTCAACAACATAGGAAGGAATTTCAAACACAACAATGACGGGGCTATGAACATAAATTACCTGAACACTTCATGAGACTTGGTTTGCGCGTAGGCTTAAAAAGAACCTCTGAATCTTGATACTTCAATAAGTTAGTTCGAGCTAGCCATAGTAACCCAACAGTTCTTTGACCATAATCATTTAGAGTAACTCCCAATTTGTCTTTTGGTATTATGGATTTTTGGCACTCCGAATAGGGTTTTCGCTTGCCAGCAAGAAAAATACATGGGCTTTATGGGACATGGGTCAGCCATGATAATACATTTACTATAGAAAAGGAGAGTGGCCATTTTCCCTTTTAAAACTTAAAAGCGATTTAAATACTGGAATGGACAAGCAAAGGTCACAAAAAGTTCTGCTTCAGTCTGCATAGTGTGACCAATTCTTCCTGAAGTTGTCAACGATGACAGCTCCACTATTTGCCTCTCGCTCGCATATTGTGCGTGAGAATGAGAGGCAAATAATCAATAGGAGCAGTGTTGCTATGTGTCTAAAACAAATAGGCTGTTGAAACTATTGCAAGGGAAAAATGTAAGTAAAATTGTGCTTATTCTCCTTTCAATCAGGGTTCATAAAACATCTTGAAAACCCGCTTTTCTTACAATTTTAATGTTACTGTTAAAGCATACCTAGATAGAACAATATTGTTTTTAGCATACATTTTATATCTAATCTGTACTGGTGAAACGAGTGCGATTTATAAAGAATATTTTTTTTTTTAATTCAAAATGGTATGAGCATACAGTCAGACAGTCATGTAATTTTATAGTGTTATTAAATAAAAATTAATTGAGCTAAATAAAAAATGTCTGCCTATAATTACGTAAAATAATTACAAAACGAAGTAATTAGGTGGTGAAATTAGCAAAAAAAAAATGTAATTTTTATTTTAATTCCTCTAGTGTTAAGTAGTTTTATAAAAACATTATTTATTGTACACTGCTCAATCTTATATGTGTTTTATTGTTTTTAAAATGATTGTTTTGTTTTTATTACACCGGGGTCTATCCTTAACTTTTTCTTAAAAGGTTTAGTACTGTGTACAATTGTGTGTATAGGTCTACAAAATCAACAATGTAGATGTAAAAAAATAGAATAAAAACGACTTAAAAAGTGGTTTTAATCATTCAACCTATTTGTTTTTTATTGCAACTTAAATAATTTCTGCTTTGACTAGACTTCTTGGTAGTTCTATCTTTCCTATCCCTTGGCTTTAAGTCTATAATTATCTATTTCTTCTGGATGTAAAATGTAAAGATAAATACTTTGACTGGCGTTGGATGTTATTTCAGTTATCAATGGTGAATTAATATGAGTTAGATGACAGTAGATACAGGCAATAAGCAATTTGTAAACAAATAAAATAATTATTGAAATAGTAATTCTTTTATTAATAATGGCAGTCTCTGCGCCCTCACGTCCCTAGCCGCCGCAGGAGGAGACGCCCCGGGCGTCGGGAGTCCATAGCGGACTCCCGGCCACCGTAGGCGCGAGCTTGCGGGTGGCGAGCAATGGGTAGCTCGCCGCCCGGTAAGGACCAAGCTCGGGTCGACGGCGCGTAGTGTTCCACGCGCGCCTCAAAGAGATGTCAGCAGCAGTGTAGGGGTCTACTAGGACCGATGCCTGCCGGGGTCGCGTGATTGTTCGAAAGAGATACCGTGACCCTGGCACATGGGCAACTGATGGAACACGGGTGGGTTTTAGTCAGTAAAAGTCTGACACGCCCTCCCGCTCCGCCCAGAGCGGGAGAAGTCATTTGATGATTTCCCATCCTGAAAAAAAAGGGTATATGTCCCATCAAGGTGGGTACACATGTCTGAAACGGAACGTGAAATGCAACAGCCGTTAAAACAAATTCGTTTACAATTTATTCACTGTTCACACTTATTTTACTTCTTAATTCGCATCACTGTCCAAATCACAGTAATCTTTATGCACATTCAAATAAGGTTGCGTTTGTGTTGCTGACATATACATTTCTAGTTTTAGCTGATCTCGTATTGTATAGGCTTCTCGTACAAAGACAAGTCGGCTTACACTGAAAATGTTTAGCTTGATATATTGCCGTGTTCCTAACATAATGCCATTCACGTATTAGAACGAACCTGAAAAGCGAATATCGAACCTAAAAAATTATATAACCGCCATTTTGACAGTGCTTCTCATTTTCTTGGAGACGTTTACCATATTCGCGACGTTTGGTAGGCGGGTTGGCGATTGCAGTATGGTGGTGAAAAGCATAGAGAACGCTGCTACCCATTTTCTAGTAAGCCCCTTAGTCGCCTTTTACAGCACCCACTGGAAGAATATGGGATAAGGCTATTCAAATCAAATCAAATCAATTTATTTCGGGCTACAAAGACCCATGTCATCAGTACCTTACAGACTATCATACATACAAATAAAAACCACGTAAACATAACTATTGTACACGAAGTGCCGACGTCGTGTTGCGCTCCGTGGTGTCCGTAGTCTTCCTCGGAATCGCCGGTAAACGACACCCTTCGGCCAAAACTCTTCCTTGAGGAAGGTCTCGATTTGATGAGTTGGAACTCGCACCACGAATGACTTGAAGTTCGTGTTGTGCACCCTCAAGGTCCAGTTGGTCTTCTTACGTACATAGGTACTCCACAATCTCCTCAACCTTAGTGGTGTAATGTAGACGGGACACACAGAGCTGCGTCGTTGGCGTAGCTGGACTCAACAGCATATTGGGTCCTGCTAGCGCGGTCCCGCACTGGTTCCGACTAGGAGGTGTCCTCCTCTCCTTCCCTCTCCACTTTGACGAAACCATCCTTGTCACACTATTGACGTAGTGTGTCAATCTGCTAAACAATTAATGTCCTTAACTTTGCATCCCTCAATTTACAAAGGTTCAAAGACTAACTGTTTTTTTTTAAAGCGTTCTGTAACCATTTTTCCTTCGCAAACCACAATCTTTTTGTAACACGTGTACAGACGCCAGTGCATCAAGCTACTCGAAACTGTCAAGTTTTCCCAATCAATCTTGAACCCTATCCATAAGCGATAAAGTTGAAAACCTATTAAAGAAATTTGACAGACTGTAGTAGCTTTATGTGCTGGCATCTGTACCTAAGTTCGAGGAAATTTGTTTCTACCAATCTACCAATCTACGAAAGAAGTCTTCTTTCAGTACCTATAGAACCAATTTATGTTTTCTAGTCTTAACACTATAGCTCCATAATTTTCGAGTGAAGATTTTCTATCACTACATATTGTAAGTAAAACAAAATCCCCCCGCCGGCGCCGCGTCTGTCTGAACGCGATAAACTCAAAATCTATCGAACGGATATTCATACGGTTTTCACCAATGAATGAATAGATTTATGAGGAAGGTTTAGTTGTATAAGTCATAAAGTTTTTCTGTAAATTGGTTGAAATATGACAATGATTGTTGAAGATGTCGGGCAAAATAGTTGAGCTGGACTGGAGCTTTATTGGTGTGCGATAAAACAATTTAGTTATATGAAAACACTGTATTACGTAATTATTCCTTTAGGGCACGTTCCCGTGGGACATATTTCCATCATCTTCGCGATAAAAGCCGCGGGCAAAATCTAGTTTCGTATAAAACTTAAGGCGGCTAATATTACAGTAGCGTCACGATTGCCGCGAAAATGATTCTTCAGCAGTGTCATACAAATGATTTAAGGCATTTGCATACAAAATAACCTTGTGAGTGATAACCGTGAACATATGGTCGCGGCTTTACGCGTAAAAACGGCGAGAATCTTGCCGTCTAATCAAGTTTCCCCGACATATTGCGTTCAGTATCGCACACGCGTTGAATTCATATAAGGCCGACTGCTTATGTTTTATGCCAACGTTAAACCAGTCACGTCGGTTATAAACTCATGCTGGGAATCGTTGTTTTGTAATATGTTTCACTTGGAGGTTTGATGTGGTTTTGTTTGTTTCTTGCTTGTAAACGGATGACTATCTACCTACTAACTTATAAACCGTAAGGTAAGAAAGAAATTTAGGTAGACAATGGTGCCGATTCTGTTGTCACAAAATTCTCTAAACTAAACTAAAAATCACTAAAATTTGGTTTATTCCTGTCAAACGACGATTTCCTATTCTGAAATAGACTAAAGTGACACAACTTAACTATATTTTAGTTTGACAGCACTAAGATTGCACTGAGTTATTAGTTTAGTGAAAATGTCAATTTTGCTATTCTGAGTTTGCCGGTTTTCACCAAAAATTTTGACTATAATAATTTATTTTAACTAAATCTGACTATTTTTAAGCGCGATTAAAAAGGTGTGGAATAAAACTAGTGGTCATGAACTAAAATTCTCAACAACGCCTTGCCTTCACGTGCAAAAACAGTTCTGTATTTTTTTTTTTTTTTTTGCTTATATCTTGAAAATGGCGTGTCCTATCGCAAAAATAATGAAATTTTCGACCCCCTTAGTATACCCGGAACATTTAAATATCAACACGTGGGTAACATTTTTTTTATATTTTTCAAACAAAAGTGAAAAATTCCATATAAAACACGTCCAGGCTGCACCCTAGCACGCGCCTTCGTCTCTCAAAAAATTCATTCTACGCAATGCACACACAAGTAAACGTTGCGAAAACAAAAGAAAAAAAAAAATACCACGCTGAGTCGCGATTGTCAAATTCGATTTTAGTCGTGTCAAAATAGTTTTTTAATTTAGAGATTTTTCCTTGCAGAATAGCGTTACAATTCTCATAGCCAAAAGTATGGAATTTTAGAAATAGTTTAGTTAGTTTAGTTCGTGTACAACAGAATCGGCACCAATGTCTACGGTTCTTCCTTACCTTATAGCTAAGGTCCTGGCTCTGGGGCGGGCAGGAGAACATGACGATTTCTACGAACAAAAAACACGGGAGGGTGCCCACGACGGTGGCACCCTCTCTCTTCTTAGAGTGTCCGATGACAAATTGTATGACTTGAGTCGGCCCAGAACTTATAGCTACGAGATTGGCACTACCAGTAACGTCCAGTAGCGTCACAGAAGGGTACCTACACTACATAAATACGAAAAACTTTAGTCCTACAGTCACAGATACGAATGTCAAAATACCGATTTTCATAATTCCGAATGATTCAAAATTCCGAATATAACAACTCCGACTTATCATTACTCCTATTTTTATAATTCCTAAATTTCAATATTCCTAACGTTTATGATTACTATTCTCAAAATACCGAGTTTCAATAGATCGAATAACAAAAAGTCCGACTTAATAATAATTCGAAACATCAAAAATACGAATTCCGATTATTAAAATACCGATTAATACAATTCCGAAATAAAAACGCCTTGTAAAACCGAATAGCAAGACAAATAAACACATAATTGCTCAACAGAGAGAAGTATAATATTATGTTTAGTATGAGGAGGTAGAATTATAAAACATACAAGCAAGCATGCAGCATGCAAGCAGGCATGCAGCGTGCAAGCAGACATGCAGCATGCAAGCAGGCATGCAACATGCAAGCAGGCATGCAGCATGCAAGCAGGCAAGCAGCAAGCAAGCAGGCATGCAGCAAGCATTTTTTTTTTGTCACGGCTCCGGCGCTGCGGGATTTACCCCTCCGCGCCTACGCGGATTTAAAAGACTGTGTGTGAAGTCGGTTTTGCAGCGATTCGTTTCTGTCACTAAATTTTGTAGCACAACATGTTGACTTTTAGTTTATTCGGAGTATTGAAAATCGGAATGTCGTTTTTCAGACCGAGAATTCTTCGAGCATTTGATTCTTCGAACATATGAAAATCGGAAAACTAACAAATCGCATTTACGACTTTTGGTACCGTGTGGTGCCGAACGTAAAGAATAGCACTATCCCATTTCTTCCCGTGGGTGTCGTACAAGGCGACTAAGGGACTGACTAGAGAATGGGCAGCAGCGTTCTTTACGCATTTCACTCCCATACTGCGATCGCCAACCCGCCTGCCAAGCGTGGCAATTATGGAAAACCCTCCCAAAAAATGAATCGGTCGAAGTGGCGGTTCTTGGGGGAGGCTTATGTCCAGCAGTGGACGTCTTGTGGCTGAAATGATGATGATTTACGTCTTTCGGTAAAATAAATTTCGTGATTTTTAATAATAGACATTATGATTCATAGGTATTATGAAATTCGGACTTTTGAAAATCGGAACATCGAAATTCGGAATAAAATATTTTGGAGTATTTGGGTGTTCCCGTCACAGAAAGATTAATTTCTACCCAGCAAAATGAACCCTTCAAGAAAACGTTTTTATTTCATTTTGTTTAAAATCGGTTCAGTAGTTTTCGAGTTTATCCATTAAAAACATACATACAAAAAATCAAATCTTTCCTCTTTATAATATTTGTTTAGATGATTAGCTGAAAACTTTTTAGCTAAATGGCGCTTTGTCGGCTGTCAGAGCCTCGTTTGTTATTCAGCAAGGTGCACCACTAACAGGTAAGGTTGACTTGCGTCACGGAGATGGCAAGTGTGTCCCCTTACACCCTAAAAAATGGCCACTCATATTATCTGCTGAAAACCTTACAAGAAGTCGTATCGAGATTCCAAGTTCTGACAAGTTAGACGAAAAAACCTATAGGTAAAAACAAAAAATTCTAAGATTGAATAACTTTAAAATCAAAACAAATAGACGGCTGGTTCTTCAGGTTCAGTATATAGATATGATGTTCCAAATAATATTCACTTCATATAGTTCGTATTAATAATCGCAGTTCGTAACAGCAAGGATCACGTCATCAGTTTTCATATTGGATCTTTTTACGGGCGGCTTAGCCTTCAGATATAATATGAAGCCTTTTCTTTACACAATAATAACTTCTAATTAAATGGGGATAGGGTCGTTTGTCATGGTATGAGTTTATGCGGAAGATTCATGTCGTGAGAAAAGTTTCTAATTTGAGTGTGGATTAGTAGATCATGCCGAAGAGTAGGATAAGACTTTGATTTTTGAAAGAAAGTGGATGAATACTGGGATGACAAGTGACAGAGATAAATAAAGAAACATAACATAACATCACGCCTTGTTTCCCCGAAGGGTTAGGCAGAGGTGTAGCTATAGTACACCCACATTTCGCCTGTTATGTTTAAGTCCCATATGTAATAGGGGGCGAGCCTATTGCCATCCACTGGGCACCAATCCAGACTCCGGGCTGCTACAGAGAAATTCCAGATGGAAAAACCCAATAACACTATGCCTGACCTGGGAATCGAACCCAGGACCTCATGCTCAGCAGTAGCGCTTGCTACCACTAGACCAACGAGACAGTCAAAAAATAAAGAAAAAGGTAAGAAAATACGTTTATGAAAGAAGAGAGAGATGTATGGAAAAGAAGACATTTTGGGGACATAGGTGAAAGGACCTGTGTCCTCTTACGAGTCTTGTAGGTGAGGTTGTTGATGCCGGACGTAAAAATCTTGCTTGTAGGTAATAATATTATAATTATCACACACGTAGTACAGTTTAGAATTACATACACTATTTAACACAGTTATATAAGTAACTAGCTGACCCAGCGAACTTCGTACCGCCTCAGAATCAATAAATGTTGTGTTAACTTATCAGATCCCACCAACACAAAGCAAAGAGCACCAAGTACCATATACCCATGTTAGACCAAGTTATGACAAACTGGTACTTTGAAGGCATAAAGCGTTTTCTAGCAACTAGGTACACACCCATGATAGGTGAGGTCCTACCAAATTATGCCAACCTAGTATTTCCAAGACAAAAAGCGTTTTCTAGCTACCACACACCCATGTTAGGTGAGCTGCTACCAAGTTATGCCAACCTGGTACTTCGAAGACATAACGCGTTTTCTAGCTACCACACACCCATGTTAGTTGAGCTCCTACCAAGTTATGCCAACCTGGTACTTCGAAGACATAAAGCGTTTTCTAGCTATCAAACACCCATGATAGGTGACTTTGTATTCTTAAATAAGTGTTCTTAAATTTTCTAACTTTCCGCGCAATTTTTTAAATTTTTTCTTTCATATGAACGTTCTCCTGACAATAACAAACACAACAAAAAAAAAAATTGGAATCAGTCCAGCCGTTCACGCGTGATGGCGTGACCAAGGGAAATAGGGATTCATTTTTATATATAATATATAGATTACACTAATAGGGACAGAATAAACTAATGACTTAAAATCTAGTCCGCGTCCCGTTACGGTTGAAGCAAGAGAGAGACGCACCGGTAGCGTCCCGGTTCATGGCTTGGTGTTGCCACTTAACAACTAACAGCCTTACAAAAACTTATACAACTAAACATAGTACAGGCGACGCCACTTAATGTAAGGTGCGTTCACAGATGCACAATACGTGACGCCACAACATACTGCACCGACCCCTAATGAATTGGAACATTTCTCATACCTTACTATCAACATTAGGTGTAGGCAGGCACCTAAACCTACTTACACAATGATCCGGCTAGCCCTTTCCCAAATATCTTGAGATCGGATTTCAGTCTAACCAACGCAGCTGAATACCAGGGCCTCAAGTCTGCTATTTTTTATTAATTCGTCATTCCAACACAATCCCATTGTCATTTTGCTAAAAGTTCGTAATCTGCTAAATCATAATGGTGGATCATTGGTCGGTCAGTGGTCTCGTAATAGAATCGTGGTACAATGACATTGTCGTATTGCCATTATTATAAAACTCGTTAGTAGAAATGATTTTCTAAAAACTACTACTAAATTTGAACATTTAATTATGCCAGATTTCATTTATATATATATATTTACATATTATTTATTAGTGTTTTAAACAATCTGAAGTAGTAAGAAGTTCGTAAATAGCAAAAACATTGCATTTACATGTGTAACGCGGATAAATGTGAAAATAGACTACTCAATAATATTTTATCTGTTTAGCTGTCAAAGTCAAATGTGGCATTACTGCTTACTGACGTTAATCTGTTTTTATTTCCAGCGGCCGGTGTTTTGTGTGTTAATTATTTATTCAGTTTTCTCACCTTAATTTCTGCCGATACGGTAACGTTTCGACGCGGTCTGGCCATAAGGGGAATGAGTTCTTCAATTAACCCCCTTACTGAGTCCTTTCCAAGGCGAAACGTTTTTATAAATTCCGCTTCGGAAATATCAATACAGGGGTTTGTATTCATTCTCGTCAAGCGACGGGCTCGACGACGTCTTTTGCATTCTGCCCATCTTCTTTCTTGAGCATCCACGGCGTTTGGCTAGCTCGAGAATATTTGCTCGTAGTGAATACATTTCTCCGTTCAATATTCCACAAACACGATAGCTAGCAAACACTTTTTGACAACCGAGCTATTACAATACAAGCAATGACTGCACAATGACGGTCCAATGGTAGGTCACTGATAAAAGGAACTGTCAAAATTTGAGCAGATTACCGCATAAGTCAGTCATTCATTTGTCATTATGTACGAGATTACCATTCTAAGCCATTTCTTTCAATGGAGTGTCAGTGGTTGACCATTGGAAAGTCATAATGACGCCATTATATTAGTAGATTACTAAACTTGTCAAAATCAACAATTATGAAATCAATGATAGACCATTCTGACACTATTGTAATAGCAGACTTGAGGCCCAGTATTTTACATGGAGCCACTGCTTATCTGACCTCCACAACTCAGTTACTGGGTAATACGATACCCGTTGGTAAGACTCTCACCGTCACTCTTTCGTGCTTCTGAGGACTCGTAACGTCTGTCTAAGATCTACGAATGACAGCTCTGATCAACGGTTTAATGTGCTTTCCAAGGCACGGAAAGGCCTACTTGGTTAGGTCTGCTTGCCTACTACCAAGTCACTAAATGCGTTTGACACTAGAGCTTACCATATCTATTTAAAACATCAACCTGTCTCTGTCATATTCAAACGATTAGCAGAAACAGAACAGTGTTTTCGTATGTTTCTTTGTTTACTTAGCGTTTAGTGGTTTGTGGTGAGAGCGGGCTTTAGAACAATTCGTCAATAAAAACAAAACGTCTTATCGGTGATCTAACTTTAGTTCTAGCCAGCTCTTAGTCAGTTTTTGCATTTCCAACTTTATTTCGATCTGAGTAAAGTTTTTAATAAGTACAAAAAAAAAAGAATTATCGGAGTGCTCTATAAAAAGTTATGCGTGGTCATACATAAAAAAAAATATACCTACGCGTCGACTTGAGAACCTCCTCCTTTTTTTTCGTCGTTTAAAAATGACAAGTTAGCCCTAGACTTCACGGTGGAGCATACGGTGGAAGAGTGCCCTGCCTGGGCGGAGCACCGCCGTGTCCTCGTGGAGGCGATCGGCGGCGGCGACCTCTCGCGTCCGGCGCTGGGGCGAGCCATGGTACGGAGCGAGAGGGCATGGGAAGCCGTCACCTCCTTCTGCGAAGCAGTAATGCTCGCAAAGGAGGAGGCGGGGCGCATGAGGGAGCGGCAGTCTCTGCGCCCTCACGTCCTTAGCCGCCGCAGGAGGAGACGCCCCGGGCGTTGGGAGTCGATCCGGACTCCCGGCCACCGTAGGCGCGAGCTTGCGGGTGGCGAGCAATGGGTAGCTCGCCGCCCGATAAGGACCAGGTTCGGGTCGACGGCGCGTAGGTTCCCCGCGCGCCTCAAAGAGATGTCAGCAGCAGTGAAGGGGTCTACTAGGACCGATGGCTGCCGGGGTCGCGTGATTGTTCGAAAGAGATACCGTGACCCTGGCACATGGGCAACTAATGGAACACGGGTGGGTTTTAGTCAGTAAAAGTCTGACACGCCCTCCCGCTCCACCCAGAGCGGGAGCAGTCATTTGATGATTTCCCATCCAGAAAAAAAAGCCCTAGACTTAGTTGTAAGTTTTGTAAAAGGAACTGTATTTCAATTTCGGTTAGGTTTTTATTTCAAAAACAATCACTATGGGTTAAACCATACCTAAACAAAAACCTTATTTTATAATAAGGGGAAAATGTTTTAATCGAAGCCGTTCATAGGAAATTCACGATTGGAAATCAATTATCTTAAAATACATGAAAATGTTCGAGTGCCCGAGAGGTTTATATGTGAGCTTAAAAGTGATAGACGTAGAGCATCAAAAGGCTGAGGTTTGATATAGATCTCATGTGTTCTTTAGGAGATTATTTTTACGAGAAATCGACGTTTTGCTTCAAGAGTTTTAAAGTGGTCTTGGTGCGAAGATCTAACAGGTATTTACTTCTTTGATGAATTGTTGGACGCAACTAAGCTTATTTTTAGGGTTCCGTTGCCAAATGGTAAAAAACGGAACCCTTATAGATTCGTCATGTCTGTCTGTCTGTCTGTCTGTCCGTCCGTCCGTATGTCACAGCCACTTTTTTCCGAAACTATAAGAGCTATGCTGTTGAAACTTGGTAAGTAGATGTATTCTGTGAACCGCATTAAGATTTTCACACTAAAATAGAAAAAAAAACTATAAATTTTGGGGTTCCCCATACATAGAACTAAAACTCAAAAATGGTTTTTTTCATCAAACCCATACGTGTGGGGTATCTATGAATAGGTCTTCAAAAATGGTGATGAGGTTTCTATTATCATTTTTTTCTAAACTGAATAGTTTGCGCGAGAGACACTTCCAAAGTGGTAAAATGTGTGTCCCCCCCCCCCCCGTAACTTCTAAAATAAGAGAATGATAAAACTAAAAAAAATATATGATGTACATTACCATGTAAACTACCACCGAAAATTGGTTTGAACGAGATCGAGTAAGTAGTTTTTTTTAAAACGTCATAAATCGTAAACCGCAATTTACCTTACATTCAATCAACTGAAATATAAAATAAAAAAAAAACATTTATTTTTAAACCGAGAATACCTACAGGTTTGTACGGAACCCTCGGTGCGCGAGTCCGACTCGCACTTGGCCGGTTTTTTTTTTTACGTAGTCTGCGAAAACGGGAAATATCTTCTCCTTACCTACCTATCTTATATTTGAATAAAAAGCGAAGGCTTTTATTTTTCTTTTATGAAGTATCCCAATTCGTGATACCTTATTCACGTTTCAATGTAGCGTATTAGCAATAAGTAATTAAAATATATTTCAAACTGCTAAGAAAAGTGAAGTGATTAGTTTGTGTAACAAAACCTGCACCCTGATTGCGTTACACTTTATCAATCAGAGTTTGAGTCATTTTGAAGGATATTGCTAATCCATTGCTGTAAATGTTAGAAAATCTTGTCTGCTCAACAACGTAAATAACGCGATGAAGGTTGTTGAAATGTCAAAATGAGAGCGATTCCTACTAATATGTATGTTACGCAGTTACCTAACCCGCTGACCAAAACCATCACTACATAGTATAAAACAAAGTCGCTTCCCTCTGTCTGTCCCTATGTATGCTTAGATCTTTAAAACTAAGGAATGGATTTTGATGCGGATATTTTTTAATAGATAGAGTGATTCAAGAGGAAGGTTTATACCAGTGATGTTACGAATGTTCGCGTTCGCATTCGCATATGCGAATGATTCGCATAATTTCAAACACTCGCATCAACACTCGCATTCGCATCAAACAATGCGAATGTTTAGCGAATGCGAGTGTATGCAGGTCGAGACAAGTAGAAGTGGGCGGAGCTTAGCGGGTCAACATCGCGTGTTTGTTACTTTGAATTTGTTTCTAGTTGTCACTTGTCGATCAATCAATAAGCAGGTATTGTGATTAAGTGAATTAACACAGTTTCGAGTTGTGGGTTATTTTAAGCTAGGATAAGTTATTATAAATAGTTATTTAGAACTTTATTTTTGTATTATGGCGCCGGTGAAGAAAAGTGAAATATGACGATATTTCGCACTTATTGATCGGGATCATGCGAAGTGTAATATTTGTGAAAAAGTATATTCACGCGTTGGGCGTACTACTTCGGGGCTGCGAACTCATTTGAAAGCCGTTCATGCCGAGGAGTTCGAATTGTTAATACGTGCTGAAACAGAGATCCAGGCTTCTAAAATTATCATTCCTCCGGAAACGCCACTGAAAGAGGTAAATAAGCCAATATTTATTGAATAATCTATAATGAAAAAGAAGCAGTGGGACGCTAAACATCCATTGTCGCAAAAAATTGAAATACCGAATAAGTGAAATGATAGCTTTAGACAATTTACCCTTTAACTTCATTGAGAACGTGGGTTTCCGAAGATTAATGCAGTTGGTGGAGCCACAATATACTTTGAAAGGACGAATTTTTTTTTTACTGAGCATAGCCAAGAATTGTATGTATAAGTGGCAAACAAAGTTAAATTACTCTTGGGTGATTTGAAATTCATGTCATTCACAACCGACATTTGGTCCGAGCCAGCTGCCAACGTATCACTCCTCAGATAGACTTGCCACGGTATAACAGTTAACTATGATCGTTTAAGCATTGTTTTAAAATGTGAAGAATTTAATGAACGACACACGGGTGATGTAATTGCAAGTAAATTTGAATCGATGCTGAATGAATGGAACATCACTAAGGATCAAGTACATTGCATGGTAAGGGATGAAGGCTCAAATATGAAGCGTGCTATGTCTTTGGCCGGTTTTAAAGATATTGATTGCATTGTTCATAAGTTACAGACAAACATAAAAAGTGCATTAAGTTCACAAGAGTTTTTTGTAACCCTGATTCAGAAATGTAAAAAGATTGCTGGTAATTTTAATCATTCGACTATTGCTCAAGACCAATTATCAAAAGTCCGTTTGCGGCTGAACCCAGATCAAGTGCCATTAACTGTTTTAAGAGATTGTTCGACAAGATGGAACAGCACCTTTCTATATGTTTGAAAGGTACTTAAAACTAAAGGATTCTTTGGCTGTATATGGTATTAACAACAATATTCCCAACTTATCATCCGATGAATATAAAGCTATAGAATATTGTGTATCAATACTTAAACCATTTGAAGAAGCTACCCGTAACTTAAGCAGTACGCATACTTCGATTTCATCTGTTATTCCGATTATTTACATGTTAAAAAAGGTATTCAAGAGTTTGAAGACGTAAATCTACCAATTGTAGGTGACGCTGTTGATAATTAGCCAATAAGTGTTAAAAACTGAAATTAACAAGAAGTTTTGCAATCTGGAAAATGACCCTTTGTTTACAATTGCGACATTTTTGGTCCCGCGATACAAGAACAAATTCTTTATTGATATTGTGATGGATAATGTTAATACCGAGATCATAAAACTTGCGCTTGATTTATTAAAGCACGATCGTTTAACTTCAATTTCAAGTGGTAAAAGGCCGAAAAACACGACATCCATTGATGATAATGAGCCTTCTACAAGTGCTGATTACCCTACTAAAAGCCTCCTACCAAATCTGGCGAGAATTCTGGATTCCTCGAGTGATGGCGAAGGTTCCGTTGTAGAATGTGAACCAGAAGGCACGATGCTGTGTGAAATAAAATCCCCATTTAAAAGCATATTTAAAAGAAAAACGAATCTCTCTTGAGGAAAATCCGTTGGACTGGTGGAAATCCAAATCAAAATTTGACAAATTGACAGAACTTGCTCGTAAGTACCTCAGCGCTCCTCCTGCCAGTGTACCAAGTGAGCAATTATTTAGTGCAGCTGGCCTGATATATGAGCCTTTACGAAATTGTCTCATGGGTGATAAAGCAGCTAAATTATTGTTTTTAAAATATAATCTGCCCCTATTGAAATTCGAATATTAAATATGTGTGTTGTTAATTTGATTGTGTATATTAGATATATTATACATACACTGTATAACCTTAAATAAATAAAAATCAATGATTAAAATCATACCTTCGCATTCGCATTCACGAATGTCTAAAATATGACATTCGTAACATCACTGGTTTATACCTACGCACAATATGCGGGCAAAGTCGCTGGCAAAAGCCAGTGTACTATAAAAATGGTAGGTAGATACTTAGGCGCCTACGTACATCGGTGGAATAAAATGTGTCTAGACTTAATTAGTTTTTTCCAGTCAAATTTAAAACTAATTTCAGCCCACGCTCGCTTGAATTCCTATTATGTTCTTTGGCTTCTTCGATCCTTCAGATATTGAGAACCATATTATTAAGGCACCTACGCAGGCCTATTCAGTTAGTAATAGGTACCTATAGATAGGCTTCAGTGTTTATTTAAGGTAGGTTTATAATAACTTACCAGAGGGGTAATTGCGTCCTGCCAGGGTCGCGAGATTCGTTCAAAAGAGTTACCGTGGCCCTGGCATATGGGCAACTAAAGGAACACGGGTGGGTTTTAGTCAGTAAAAGTCTGACACGCCCTTTCGCTCCACCCTAGAGCGGAAGACGTCATTTGATGATTTCCCACCTAAAAAAAGGGGTAACACACTATCAGAAGGAATCACTTCCAGCTTAGCAGTTCAATAACATTCCAAACAATTTTTAACCGACTTCAAAAAAGGAGGAGGTTCTCAATTCGACTGTATTAAAAACAATGTTTGTTACCTCATAACTGTTGAATGGGTGAACAGATTTTGATGATTCTTTTTTTATTTGAAAGCTCCATGACAAAACCATATAAGTTCTTAATTTGCATTAAGTATGTATGTGCGAAAAATTGACGAATAAAGCGATTAGATTAGTGCAGGGTACATACCATAACCAAAAAGTTTAAAAATAAAACTGTTTTCAGTGAAGTAGATGTTATTTTTTTCAAACAAGTTTTTCGAACATATGAAGCAATAGAATAGAAATAAAATGATTCAAATTTTTAATAATAGTGCGTTAAGCAATTAGGGTTCTGCTCAAATGTACGAACACCAATAGAGATAAGTTACCAGGGTTGTCGGATATAGTTGAAGTTTAGTAAGAAACCGATAAATGTTGTCGAATGTAATTATTAATTAGATAAATGAAGTGTTTGCTTTCTATGAATTAAATTAAATTATTATGCGAAAACATCTATCGGTGTCTCACTAAATTTCAACTTTAAGAACGCGGCGCCTAAACTCGCTAACCACGAGCCGACGCTAAGGCAAAATTCGGTCGGAATATTGCTATCTCTGTTTGACAATAGAAGGCCAACGATGACGCGGTATGCAGCCGTGTGTGAGTGAGTAGTTGTACCTATCCTTTATTCATAACGACTCGACTTCGATCAAAAATTATTGATCGAAGCGACTCGACGCATTTTTATTTACTAGTAATTAGGTATGTTCGTTATTTGCTTTATTTTTGTTGACTACTCTGGGGAATCGTTAGTAAATGTACAGACTAGTAATGCGTTTTGTGGAAATTTCTTTAAAATGTCGGCATCTCAAATTATTACAATATTTCGAGATCTAGGCCTTTTGTACCTACAGTCTTACATACCTTTCCTAACTTGGTACTTGTAAACCAATGTATAATTATGTTGTTTGTGGTCTTCTATAAATTGATACATGAACGTTGTGAGTCCAACTCATATTTATGTAAGTAAGTATTCTTTTTACTAATTTTAAAAATTGTTATCACTACATATTTAAAACAATGTCCCCGCCGCGTCTGCCTACTTCCGAAGAACTCAAAAAATGTTCAACGGATTTTCATGCGGTTTTCACCAATAGATAGAGTGATTTATGAGGAAGGTTTATGATGCATTTTCTAACCTCCATGCGGGCGAAGTCGCCGGCAAAAGCTACCTACTTACAAATAATGAATACAAGTCACTAAAAGTGTTACGCAAAATATTAGTAACAGACAAATATTCCAATAATTTATACATATTTACGTGATGTGCAGATATAAAAGAGGATAAATAAAAAAACAAAGACTCTTAATTAACATTTATTGTATTTTTAATGTACACGTCACTCTCCTAAGCTAAGCTAGGTTTAGAATCAGCACTTTTCGAACGTGAAAATTACATAAAATAGTCCTACAAACTGCCCGCCTGTCACCAATTTCTAGTGCTTTATCTGAGAAGAAGCGGTGCAACAAACTCCCCAGCAGCACCTGCTTTCTGTTTAGTAACATAAACTTGATTCTATACAATAGTAGGTAGGCAAAGTAATTACGAGGCACAGAATACATTATTTACCATATCTGCATAAGCAGTGGTGGCCCAGTGGTAATGGCCCCGACTTACGAGTTATAGGTAGGGGGTTCGAACCCAGGGACGCGCTTTACTTTGTATAAATAATTTCATCAACATTGCTCTCGCACCGGTAAAGAAAAACATCGTGAGGAAACCGGCATGTCTTAGAATTAAAAAATCGAAAACATCAGACATCTGAACCAATCCGCACTGGGCCCGCGTGGTAGATTACGGCCCATTCCCTCTCAGAAAGGAGGCTTGGATCCCAGCAGTGGGAACTTTATAGACTGATTATGTATTTGCCATATGTCAGCTAGCTATGCCATATACCAACAAATAAATAAAAACTGGTGAAGGATAGTAGAAGTAGGTTTAAATAGTGTGTGTAACACAATAAATGAACATTACCATAATAAATTGTTCAGAATCGTGTACAGAATCGATTTCTGTTATTTTCTATACTGGCAATTATTTATCCCAGAAATTAAAACTACGTTAATTATGGTGAAACTCACGTTCCCACGGACGTAATAAGATCGCATTTTCAACTGTCGGTGTTGAACCGAGCATTGAGGATACAACACAGTGCAGCGCGGGTGAGTCTCAGCACGTCAAAGCACAGTTGGATTTTCAGCTCTTGGCGCTCGCTGAGCAGTATCTTGAAGACCCAGTGCACGAAAATAACCAACCGCGATTTTATTACGTCCATGGGGACGTGTGTTAAGTCATAACATATAATAATAATATAATATAATATAATAATATTCCACAACTATCACACAACGCCATCTAGTCCCAAGCTAAGCAGAGCTTGTGTTATGGGTACTAGACAACTGATAAACATACTTATATATTTCTAAATACATACATATTATAGATAAATTACACCCAGACACAGAACAAATGATCGTGCTCATCACACAAACATTTGTCCTGGGTGGGAATCGAACCCACGACCTCCGGCATAGCAGTCAGGGTCACTAACCACTAGACCAACAGGTGGCAATTAACGTATTACATTAACGTAGTCATAACATAATTAACCTATACCTAGATAGGTAGGTAAATACTAACTTATACAAAATAAACTTAGTTAGGTACTTACTACTATTAAACTCGAACCACGAAAAAAAATTATCTTTATTTCATTGGGCTGAGTTTAAAAATATGTATGTAAACAATTAGTAGCCAAGAAAATATTAGACAGGTAACTTATTATAATATATCATTGGCTAATAGGTACTTACTGTGAGACACATCCCAACGTTCGGAGCAAACCGAATCGTAAATAATAAATCCAGGTCCGTATACAAAGCAAAGTTCCTGCTAGGGTCGCGAGATTCGTTCGAAAAAGTTACCGTGGCCCTGGCATATGGGCAACTGATGGAATATGGGTGGGTTTTAGTCAGTAAAAGTCTGACACGCCCTCCCGCTCCGCCCAGAACGGGAGAAGTCATTTGATGATTTCTCATCCAACAAAAAAAAAGAATCGTCAGAATGCTCTACATTCTGATCAGTCATTCAGTCTCTGTACTCGATACCAAATCAGAAGAAAAATCAAAATCCAAGTTCCATAGCATAGGTCAATAATAATGTCAGAAATATAACAATACAATTGAATAAACAAATTAAAGTACGGCCAAAATGCATGTTGCGCTAGTGTGAATACATGTCCGAGCGGTACCTACACAACACACTACTGCCAGCCGTACGACCGTGCACACATTGATATTTTTGTGAGACGCGATAGCACTACTCGCTAGTGAAAATTTATGATAATTTGGCTGTGTTCCGTAATACCAAAAATGATGAATGAAAACTTAATGATTATTAAATTAGTTTTCATTATTTTGTATCTTGATAATATAAGCTGTGTTATGGATAAAACATTATTACAGGTTTTGTTGTTTTTAATGGAGAAAAAACAAAAAGAAAACATGTCATTCAAGTTGTAAAAATGTGCGAAATGCAATTCGCTCAAACTGCATTTTAGCTCAGTTTTTTTAAAAAAAACGTCACCATAACCTAGATAAATACTGTCTAAAGCCGAATATTATCTTAAAATGGTGGAAATATGCTCAAATTGCAAATGATTTTGGTATTACGTTTGTATGGACAGATTGACCGTCGCCGGGCCCTTAAGGGTCGTTCAGACTAGCGCGGCGTGACAGGTCACCCCTGTATGGAGTGTCGCGAATTTCTATGAAAACGAGCCGTCGCGTCGTGCTAGTTTGTACGAGCCTTTATCCGACGACCCTGGTTACATGACACTTGCTGACCGTACTTTTCGGCTATGTGAAGTCAGCGAGTTAGTGTATCTTGGGTACTTATTAGGGTTGTAACGGAGGCCTTCTTAGCGGAGGCGGATGCGGATGCGGAGGCGACGAGTTTCACGCGGATGCGGAGGTGAACGGAGGCGGAGGCGGAGGTGAAAGTGGATGTAGAAAAGTAGTAATTTGTGTCGTCTAATTTGACTCGTCCAAGCAATTCAACAGGTTGATTCCTGTCGTGTATCGTTTGGCAAATGACATGCGCACCTGCCCCCACCCCAACCGCGTACCCGCCGCGCACTCGTTGATTTTTGACTATTTCGCGCGCGTGGAAGCGATGAAGCAGCAAGACGGATGCTTTTGAAATGTGGTGGTGCCTGGCCGACGCTACTTAGTATACCATGGATAGCCATGAGAACGAATGAATTGAAGGAAATCAACCTCACGAAGCTGCTATTTACGCACGGCTACAGGTCAAACTATACATTTCCAGTATAAGCTCACTTCTCATGAAAAATCTACATAATGCGAGCTCAGCTAAAATTGGAAATGTACAGCTTGATGTGTAGCCGTGTGTACATGTATGTGTGTGCCAGGAGCGTGCCCTCAGCTTTTTCGGCTATTTTATGCGTTCACGTAAGAATGGTCTGGAAAGGCATATGATACAAGGTTGGATAGAAAAAAATCGCGGTCACGCCCTCTGCCTTTTTTTGTGGGTGGGATATCATCAAATGACGTCTCCCACTCTTGGGCGGAGCGGGAGAGCGTGTCAGACTGTTACTGACTAAAACCCACCCGTGTTCCTTCAGTTGCCCATGTGCCAGGGCCACGGTATCTCTTTTGATCAACGGCCACTGCCCTGAGCGCGTTTTCCTTCCATTTTGCGGGACCGTCAGAACCAATCAAGGATAGGAACATTTACCGAGCGGTCTACACTGCAGAAGACCGCATAAGTTCGACGAAGAGGCGTCGTATGTGGCCACGATTTTCAGCATTGAGGGAATCTATAGCACGTATTGAGTTTCATATAAGAAGACTTGTGATATAGAAGTACCTAACTAATTTAGAAACAAACTTCACTAAACTCGATGCTTACAAAGCTTAGGCACCTATCTACGTATATATGTAGGTACATACAGGAATTTACCCTATTATACATTATTAATGTAGGTAAGTAGGTATATCTAAGAGGTCCATTACATAATATCACGTTGTGGCTAGGATTCAATACTGTTTTGAACTTTAAAAGTTCTGAGGAAAATAACAGATAGTTGCAAAAAACAACCCCCAAAAGTTTATTTTTTAGTCACAACATATGCAAAGACTACCTGCCTGGTAAGTGCAGGCTGCTTGAGTATAACCCTGAATGTAGTACTCGGAGACTACCACCGCTCCACCTTTTTATGTAGCAGGACTCCTCTTCGGATAATTACGCACTTTGGTAAGAAAACGCACCAGGGACCATTATCACAAACTATGGGTGGACAAAGTGAGTACAAGCAGGACAAGGAAGTAGTTCCTACAAATGATGGCTGCCTCACGAAACAGCGTATTTCCATTCTGTCCATGGCCAAAACGCAACCGTAGGAATGTACTCGCGTATACTTTGTAATGCAATTTTTATATTTGTGATTCCAATGTATACACGAATTTTGCGTACTACTTTACTTGTATATAGTTTGTAACGTAGACGCGCACGTGCATCTTTCCAATTTATACAAGGGTATAATGCCACCATAAGAATTTGGTAGGACTTCTGATTGCCGGGCTTCGATTTAAAGGGTGGTAGGGGGGAGGGAAGGGGGAGGTGTAGAGGAAAAGTTTCGAAACCCCCCCTTTTTGAGTTTATTTTTGAAGTGAAAACTTCTTTAGCACCGTTGGTTGTGATTTGAAACTCAATGAAACGAAAAAGCGACAGTAAAAAGAGACAGACATAGATTCATAAGATTTAACGTGGGAGAAAATGAGATAGGAAATACATGACGTCATGACCATGGACGAAAGAAATATGGATACGGCAAATATTGTCACATCTGAACTTCAAAAAATTAAAATACATTCAAAACGTTTGTACCTGTACATATTATTATTATAAGTCTATTATCGTACCTATATATATTATGTAAATACGAAAAAAAATGAAAATTAAAAAAGAAAAGAAAATTATAATTGCGATGGCACGACGGACAGTGATGCTGGTGACGGACGCCCAGGCAATGGCCAGTCACTGTCCATAAACCTGGAACAAAAGCAGTGTTGCAGTACCTGAATATTTAGAGATAAATGGAAATTAGAAAACTCCGTAAGTAACTAACATTGCCGGTGACTGCAAAATCATGTCAAGTGGTGGTGGTGCCTTTCCACCACCCTGCGTCCTCTGGCATACGAGCTGGAAAAATACAAAATTTCAGTTGCATTAACATACGTGTCCAATAACCTCTTTTTTAAGTCGGTTAAAAACAAATCACCCAAAAATTTTACCACTAAAATGTACGGAAGTCATATCCACACATTTCATCATCCGTGCAAAACATAATAAAAATGGCGATGTTGGTGTCACGTGACCTCAAATTCCCGGTTCAACAATCAAGCTCCATCTTATTAGGTTGCGTATTTTTCATTACAATGTTACGCAAATATCTTAAATGCATAATAACAATAATACAATACATAGTAACCTAAATTACATCAATAGTTTGTTATCAATTGTAGAATTATTGGGCAATTTAAAAAATAATGACTACCCTTCTTTTTCAGCTGTCACTAAAGTTTAATTATCTTTTTCGTGAAACTGTCCACCTAAATTGATGAAGTTTTAACTAAAGATTATTAAAAATGTATTTAGCTCTCAATTTACATTGATCGTTTGTATATTTAATGTAACTGCATTGAAATATGACAATTTTAAATCTAGTAATGAGGTAAATTTTGGCTGTCACTCATCAAAACTGTTTGACGAAAACATTCATAACTCATAATTTGCTTATGTGAACATGCAGGTTTACACTGTGTAAAGTGAACTCTAATATGTTCTGAATATATTAATATTTGAATAATTTTGTATATTACAACCATTATTTTTAAAAACATTATTTTTCTCAATCTTAAAAATGTACTCCGTTGGACATGTCAGGTTTTGTGACGGGATTTAATCTGAATCGAAATTGCTCTTTCAATATCTTTTGTCTGTGACGTACACCGGCATTTGTTTTATGTGGCCTTGTTCAAATTGTGATAGTTATCAAGGAAACTTTCTGTGAGAAGGACGTTTTGGTGTGGTGCCTCCGACGGTTAACATTTTTCCAGTCAGATATGTGACAGCTTATCTTTAATTAACAGTTGTAATTTGGCTGTTTTTAATTTTAAAATATTTTCACAAAACACTCCTACTCATTGTTTTGCTATTATATCATTTAAATATTGTACACAAATTGCAAAATTATATACAATGTCGCCCATGCGCATGTGACCGCCCGTAATTTTCTGAATATTCATGAAAAATTATCGAAAATAAACTTCAAAAGGCCCCCCTTTTGAAGTTTATTTAAATTAAAAAATGATTAACATGAAAAATGTTAAAGTTAGACCCCCGTCTAACTTTAACATTTTTCATGTTAATCATTTTTTAATTTTTAAGTAGAGTTTGTAGATGTGCTTTCTATTTCTTGACACATCTCCGAAGTTTATGGGTCGATTTGGATTCTATTTATTATTTCCAAAAGCTTATGAGTTATTTTAATAGGTTAAATAAACAGAATCCAAATCGACCCATAAACTTCGGAGATTTATCAAAATATAGAAAGCGAATCTACAAACTCTACTTAAAAAATAAAAAATTGAATAACATGAAAACTGTTATAGATAGACCCCCCCTTTTGAAGTTTATTTTCAACAGTTTTTCATGAATATTCAGAAACTTACGGGCGGTCACATGCGCATGGGCGACATTGTATTTCATTCAACGAAGTATAAAAATGTGACGTCCGTTACGTGACATTGCTTGCCGTCACATATAGGCTGACCTGAAATGTGACGCTAAAGCTAGGTGTATATCGCCGAACTTAATAATTAATGGGTATTGATTAAATTAATCATCTCATACATAAAAATAAATTATGAGTCTGGTTAGTTTTAACTTACGTATGAAGTTTAAACTTCATTTTTAGTACAATATTTAAAGAATTTGAGTAAATAATTAAAACTAGTACCTATAATGGAAATTCACAAAGTTTAACTCATGTATAATTGAAATATATAACTGTCTATATTGATATCAATCTGTTTTTATAGAATTTATTTGATTAAAATACTGTTATTCTATTACTGTATTATTGTCAATAGAGATCATTAATGTTATTATGAAACCCTAATTCTACTGTATAATTATAAGTGTTTCAAAATACTCGTTTTACTTTTGCGTTGGTTCAGAACGCAAAAGTAAAACATTCATTTAGTAGGTACCTATACTATAATATATAAAATAAACATCTTTTATGCTTATAAAATTTCTCGCCCACGCCGATTGACTACACCCGTCCTTACAATTTTTGTGACTGTAACCGAATTAATGCCACATTTTTTATTTTTATTTAAATAGGCTTTATTGTTTAAACAGAAAACTTAATATTTTTAATTTGATAATATGAATGGCTAAATAATCGTACGATTCACCACACTCATCGAAATGTTTATGTCAAACTGTCAACCTTCGTTGGCGCGTTCCAGGGCTGAGATAAACGATTATATTGCATTGCCCGTCTATTGTGTACTCACTCGTCCATGCATAACCATCATAAATGCAGATTACTAATGCAAAAAACTGTAAAAATGAAATTCCACCGCTAATCGTTGAACCATCGCGACCAATCGCGTCTGACAGGTCGAGTTATTTTTGCGATCAAGATACTTCATCGTTTTTGGCAGATGAGAGGCGTTTGTGCGCGCACGCATTTGTAGTAGGTACAAAGTTTTTTTGTTTTTTTTTTGGATGGGAAATCATCAAATGACTTTTCCCGCTCTGGGCGGAGCGGGAGGGCATGTCAGACTTTTACTGACTAAAACCCACCCGTGTTCCTTCAATTGCCCATGTGCCAGGGTCACGGTATCTCTTTCGAACAATCACGCGACCCCGGCAGAGGTACAAAGCTTGAGTAAAGATATCACAAGTTGTGATGCCTTTACTCAAGCGGTTGACGGTTGTTGTGATTCACAACAACCTGTTTTGTATACGTGTACGTATTTTAAGTTTGTAGTTTTAAAGTGGAAACTTCTTTAGCAGCGTTGTGATTTGAAAGTCTATGAAATGAAAAAGCGACTGTAAAAAGAGACAGACACATAACAACGTCATTATGTTTTGTGTCTCTCTCTAACACTTGGGGTAATGGAAATCCATAGGGTGCTCCTTTAGAAAGTTTACTTTTCTATTTGACGTTTTTCGAGCAGGGTTTTTGGACAAATAGACATTTGACTTTTTACATTCGTCTCATTATCTTGAAGCCAAAATTTTAGAAGGTTTCACTTCTACCACGTGTGAATTGCACACATGGTTTTTTTAATATTCTATCGTAACTTTCGAGTTTTCGTGTATCGACATCGATTTAAAGGCCGGAAGAGGTGTGAGGTTGAAGAATAAAATAAAGGGGAAGTAGCAACGCTCGACAAGACACTTCGCTGATAGGGCTCGTCAACAGAATCAAGGCGTTTCCATAAGAGGTCACAGTTTTAACCTAACCTAACCTCCCGAAAACCATGTCGTTTCTGGCACTCGCCGGCCGCTCGTCTATACAGGATTAGTTTGCATGCGGACTAGCACTGTATATTATGGAACACTTTAGTTACTTTGGCCACTACAAAGTATACACGAGTATTTGCATACTAGTCTTGTATAGATTGGAAACCTTGATTAAAAAGTGATTTCCAATCTATACGCGACTAGTTTTAGACCCTTGCGTTCTAGCCTTGTACAGAATGGAAATACGCCACGAAACATGTTCTCCGACTAACTAAAGAAAGCTGTGTAAATCTACGCAGCTTTAAATGGTCACGGGTCATTCAATAAACACCTCTTCGTCGAAGGAGTGACAGACAGTCCACTGTGCAAGGCCTGCATGGATGATGACGAGATAGCAGTGCATGTGCTTTTAAACGGCCCGGTGGTCGTCACGTACAGTTAAAAATACTTCGGTAACCCAGGTGTTCCTTAAGGTCGCCAGTAACATCAAGGCGTTGCTGACCTTCCTTAAAGAGCTGGGGTGGATCGAATAATCGTTTTTTTCGTCCGTGCGCAAAATACGTGCAATGATTTGGAGTTGTGGACACCAGCGGCGCAAGCATGGCCTCTATGTCAGGCGTGAATCACGTATTTTATCATTCTTATTGCTCCCTAACTGCGATAGAATATGTGTGACTCAAGCCACACACACCCGCAGCCTGTATAACCCATTAAGCCCAGTTGTCACTAGGTGCGCATATCAGCATAGATCTGGTTTTCATATTTCTATGCCTTTTAAGATAGGTATGCATGCCGAGGTGATTAGTAGTACAAATATATTTCGCCAGTTGAGCGAATCATAGCTTTCAATCATAGGATCTACCTAGGAGCCTATTGTCGTAGACCGAAGCTGCAATATTGCCGGTATAAATTAGATAAATGTTATTCCAAAGCATGCGCAACCGTATGTTGTGAGTTGAAAAGATCCGTGTGACACATACCCACTTTCGTCGAAGAGACGGAGCAAGGGTCTTGCGCGGACGAGTACCTGTCCTGTGCTGCGTTTGAACAAAAGTTTTACTTGAACTGTCGTCTGACGGGGATGCTATAAAATTGATTGATATATCATCAATTTGTTTGCTGCGACTGGTAATAGTTAGCATTTAAAACAAATTACCACACAGCGTTTATGTCTTTTTCTACAGCGACAACATTTTGTTTCTGTGAACCGTGCTTACAATTGCGGCATCGCTCCTTTCGGGGGTTTATGCACGGTACCTACTAATGTTATTAGCTATCTCATCATTAGCCGAACCTTTTCCCAACTACGTTACCTACGTAACGTACGTACGGCTTCCAGTTCAGCCGGAGTATCAGTATTATATATAAAACGGCTGCCTATCTGACCTCCATAACCCAGTTACTGGTTAGTACGATACCCCTTGACTACCCATAACAACTGTGAAAGATCTATGAATGACAGCCGGGAACAATGGCTCAACGTGCTTTCCGAGGCACAAAGGGGTTTCGGTATGTAAAGATGGTCAACCATTCACGGAACAACCTCGTTTAGCGTAACGTAACGTGATCGATCGACTCAATCAGTTGTAATGAATTAGCTACAAGTGACTAGTGTTTCAACTATACAAGATTATTTTTAGTATATGCGAAACCTGAATATAGTTTGTTCAGAATCAGTAACTGAATCGATTCCAATAATTTTTACACCATGTTATATTTTGTACCAAAAATATTTAATTACGCTTCCAAGTCGTGGGCCTTAGTGTTTTGTTTCGATTTTAAAATTATCATGTCTTTCTCGTATTCAAACGTCCATTACACGGAGATGGTACGTACACTAGCTGTTTGTGGTGATCTGCATATGTTTTTGCGTGGACAACCAGGTAACTTATCAAGCTTATAACTTTGTGATTATTAATGATACAGTTTTGAAATTTTTTTCATAGATTCTTTACATAAAAATACTAGACCCGTGTTTCGGGTTTCGCATAAACAAAAATTAATGTTGTATAAGGTGTATCTATTCATACACGAAATATTTTAAGAGGTACACCTGTAAGTGGTAAAGAAGCTATAGCAAAGAAAAAAACATTTTTTTTCTTAATGTATTTTTTTCAAAATTTTATATTTATAAATTATTTGACACACATAAGAAATACTGGCGCCTTCTTATTTTTTACGGCCCGAGACACCGCGGCCATGCTCGTGCCGTCCGGTCGCCGCCCTCACAGCGTCAGGCGGGCGATTCATAGAATTTGGAGTAAAGGTTTTATGCAAAACGTCTCAAGCAGTTTTAAAATTAAGTACAATAATTACGAAAATTCAAAAACGCTTAGATAAAAAATTTCTTTTTGCATCTATAGCTTCTTTACCACCTACAGGTGTACGTCTTAAAATATTTCGTGTATGAATAGATACACCTTATACAACATTAATTTTTGTTTATGCGAAACCCGAAACACGGGTCTAGTATTTTTATGTAAAGAATCTATGAAAAAAAATTCAAAATTGTATCATTAATAATCACAAAGTTATAAGCTTGATAAGTTACCTGGTTGTCCACGCAAAAACATATGCAGATCACCACAAACAGCTAGTGTACGTACCATCTCCGTGTAATGGACGTTTGAATACGAGAAAGACATGATAATTTTAAAATCGAAACAAAACACTAAGGCCCGCGACTTGGAAGCGTAATTAAATATTTTTGGTACAAAATATAACATGGTGTAAAAATTATTGGAATCGATTCAGTTACTGATTCTGAACAAACTATATTCAGGTTTCGCATATACTAAAAATAATCTTGTATATCTCAAAAAAATATCAAATTCAAACGCAGCACGAACTATGGAGCTCGGCTATGGCGATGAAGTAGAAAAAAGGTTTCGGTGCAATTTTCTTTATAAACGGGTTACAAGCTACGATTTATTTGCCATGCCTATTTTCCTTATATTATTTTAGTATGAGCTTTGTTCTGGAATTGAGACATGATCTTATTATACTTCACTGTATATCTGTAACATAGTTTCTTTGTAGGAATGTGTCAGTGAGTGGTATAAATGGTATAAACGAGTGGGCATTTATGGACAAAGAATTGTAAATCACCATCAGCATAAAACAGTCTTAGAGCAGTGGTGGCCCAGTGGCACTACTTACGAGTTTTAAGGTCACCAGGTCACTTTGTGTAAATTATTTCATTACCACTGCTCTCAAAACGATGAAGAAAAACATCGTGAGGAAACCGACATGTCTTAGAACCAAAAATTCGAAGTCACCTACAAATCCGCACTGGGTCCGCGTGGTAGATTACGGCCCACTCCCTCTCACCGAGGGGAGGCCTTTGTCCCAGCAGTGGGAACTTTATAGGCTGCTGATGCCGATATAACACTCCACTCCTAGACATAGCCTTCTTGAATAGCACGCCATTTAGCTCGACTTTGGCTACTCTAAAACATCATCGTCTCTTCTAGCATAAGATGACAAAGAAAGTGTGTATAAGTATTTATGCTCGTGACTCAACGGCTGTAATGCGACCAATCCTAGAAAAAATGCAAAAGATCATCATCATCATTTCAGCCGTAAGACGTCCACTGCTGGACATATGCCTCCCCAATTTGGAGGCTTTGTCGTAATTGCCACACTTGGCAGGCGGGTTGGCGATCGCAGTAAGGTGGTAAAATGCATAGAGAACGCTGCTGCTCATTGTCTAGTAAGTCCCTTAGTCGCTTTTTACGAGACCCACGGGAAGAAATGTGATCGTGCAATTCTTTACGTCTGGTACCATACGAAAACCCCTCTGGCTTGACACAATTTCGCATTTAGATGATCAACGACGGATAAAAATAATGGATCAACATAAAAAACATGCCAGAAAAGGCTAAAACATCCTAAGTAAATAAGCAGGCGCTGACCCATTTAGTTTGAAAAGTGTTAATCTAAAAGGTTCTCAGTTTAGTCCATTAGAGGCGACGGGCGGTCGGCGTCGTCAGCCGATCGCTGGCAACGCCATACTGACGATGCTAAGAAGATAATCCTGGTTTTAGAGAGAGAAATTCGGTTGGTAATTTGGCAGACAGTGAAATGATTTCCAATTCAATAGGTAACCTAACCTAACGCTCATACCAAATCTTTAAGAATTTCTGTTATGAAAAGTTTGGACTCTAGTTAATAGCAAATTGCTAGGTCAGTCGTGATCAAATTGAGTTTTTAAAAAGCTTTTTAACAAAGAAATTAAACCGCTGAAAAAACTGAAAAGCAAGAAATAATAAACCTTTCAGTCATTTTGATTCAGCGCTAATCAATAAACAAAGATCATTCAAAACTTGGTGAGGCATACCCTATCCAATTAAAAAAGAATGATCAAAATCGAACTACTCTATAAAAAGTTATGCATTATACACGTCGACTTGAGAACCTCCTCCGTTTTTTTCGTCGGTTGAAAACGATAATAGATTTTGCATATTCAATCTGTCTAGCCTTTTATGAACAATACTAGCTTCTGCCCGCGACTTCGTCCGCGTCAAATTTTTGCTCCCCTGACCCTTCCCGTCGCATCGATTTGCCTGCTAGTTTTCGTCCATTTTTCGTTGCTGCTCGTTCCTTTTGAGTTATAGTGAGTCAACCTTAAAAGATAGACATATGCTCTCGCGGACTTTTTTTAGAAAGTTTTTAAAAGGAACAATTCCGTCATACATGATTTTTGCGTTACTTTAACCGTTTACGCAGCGCACGCAACGGAAACTCTCAAAAGGAATACATTTTCCCCGTTTTTGCAACATTTTTCATTACTGCTCCGCTCCTGTTAGTTGTAGCGTGATGTTATATAGCCTATAGCCTCCCTCGATAAATAGGCTACCCAACACAAAAAGAATTTTTTAATTCGGAGCAGTAGTTCCTGAGATTAACGCGTTCAATCAAACAAACAAACTATTCAGCTTTATAATATTATAGTATATAGAAGTATATAGATTAGGTTCGGCATCCATTCTAACTACATCAATTTAATACCAGAAGGGGCAATTCTCGTATTTACAGTCGAATCTCAGTCTCAATCTGTCAAAAATACCTCAAGTATCTATACATTTTTGACATTTGATTGTCGCCGAGATGTGACTGCGACCACATTTTGAACGTTTATAATCACGAAAACTGGCATGGAATTCTGCACTTTACATGGAGTAACAGCTTTTTTTTTGATCTCGAGGTGGAAATCCTTATGGATGTCCTCCGCCCTGGGGTGGGCGGAAGGGTCTGTCAGACTCTTACTGACTAAAACTACCCTGGTGTTCCGTCCCACACCTACGTCGGGGACCACGGGAACCAATATGTCTTCCACGATCCCCGACTGGTGCTGGCCTTTGCGGGCCTCCTCATGTTTGGGGGGGAGTGAGGTGTTAACACCCCCCCCCCCCCCTCCCTTCGTACATCGTACGCGCCACCTTCGCGGGTCCTAAGGTATTCCTTAGGACCCGAGATGGTGGCACGCAATAGGGGGCGGCGGATGCCCCAGATCCATCGAACGTTTCGAGCCACGGAGGGGCATCGGTGTGTAAAGTTTATCAACCATCCACGTAACGTAGGTTAACGTAGCCGAGAGCCCCTTAGGTACATTAAAATAGTATGAATACTTTCCTGCGTCTTGGATTCAATACTGTTGGTACATTCAAAGTAAGTAACTCACAGTCCTCTTTCTAGAATGACTTATAATAATATATTCTAACTTGACAACTGCTAAAGCGGTTGGTTCTAATGGTGCGATGCGAATGACTCGGAAAAACTGTTGACATGGTGCTCCTACATCTCAGCGCCGAATTGAGTTATGTACGGATTTGTAGCAGGCAACCCTTTTAATGCGTGCTTCTATATACACCTACTTTCATAAAAACTAGCTTATGCTAGCGACTTCGTTCGCGTGAAGTTTCGCGTTTTAACATAAAACATATGTATAAAGTCATTTGACAATTAATTTCGTTTCCTCTAAGGTACAGACGCCACCAGGTCAAGCTACCCGAAACTGTCAATTTTTCCCAATGAACCTTGAACCTAATGCTCTAGAAATAAAGTCGAAAATCTATCAAAGAAATCTGACAGATTGTAGTAGCTTGATGTGTTGGCGTCTGTACTTAAAACTTTTAAAACAGCAATATGGAGTCTCTTGCCTATTCCTCTCCATACAAAACTAGCCTTTGGCCCTAGTATTGATACTATTTTCTTATTAATTTTCAACGTTCCAAAGTGCCTTTTAATAGCTTACTTGCAATAAATTAATGACTTTTTGTTAGATTCATAATTACATTCACACAAATTCCGGTGGTCGAATATACGAGTACGTATCCCTGAATGGTGAATATCAAAGTCAGCCTATAGTTTTGCAACACTCAGCGCTATATAACTACAGTAACGTTAGTTTCAAGCATCTACCTAATACATCCTGTAGGTATTCTGCAATCAGACAAAAAGCGCGTTTGTCCACTGCAGTCGTCCCTTGGACGTCACTAAGAACGAGATGATGGCGATGAAGTAGTGATATCTATTATGGCCGCGTGTCCACCGCTCGTCCGTCACCCGAGCGCTGTCATCCCGGCCGCCCAGCCGGTGGAACTTTCAGCCGGTGGAACTTCGTTGAGCATTTCCGACGTTTGGCTCCCAGACTGGAGCGGGCTGGGGCTGCATTAAAGCGGCTAATGCCCAACCCCCAGATTGGGCAGGTACAAACGCCTCCTGCCGGAGGCTCTACACGGGGGTCGTGCGGTCCATGGCCCTCTACGGGGCACTGGTGTGGGCGCCCTCATTGAGGCTGCGCCCAGCGCGCCGGTTGAGTGCAGCCCAGAGGTTCATGGCCATCCGGCTAATCCGAGGATACCGCACGATCTCGTGCGAGGCGGCGAGCCTCCTTGTCGGAGTGCCGCCATAGGATCTGCAGGCAAAGGTCCTCGCGCACATGTGGGAGTGGCGCGAGGAGGCGAAATGCCGGTGCGAAACTCCGCTGCCGCGACAAATCGCGGCACGGCGGACAGAGCTCCGGCAGGATCTCATGGCGACATGGCAGGTACGACTGTCGCAACCCAGCGCTGGGCACGCCACAATTGCGGCGGTAAGTCCCCTCTTTGAGGAGTGGACAGAGAGGCGCCACGGCGTCCTCACCTTCCGCCTGACGCAGGTTCTCACCGGGCATGGGTGCTTCGGTGGGTTCCTGTTCAGGATAAAGCGGGAGGATACGCCCGGGTGTTTCCATTGCGAGGATCGTCTGGAGGACACGGTGGAGCATACGGTGGAGGTGTGCCCTGCCTGGGCGGAGCACCGCCGTGTCCTCGTGGAGGCGATCGGCGGCGGCGACCTCTCGCGCCCGGCCCTGGTGCGAGCCATGGTACGGAGCGAGAGGAAATGGGAAGCCGTCACCTCTTTCTGCGAAGCAGTAATGCTCGCAAAGGAGGAGGCGGGGCGCATGAGGGAGTGGCAGTCTCAGCGCCCTCACGTCCCTAGCCGCCGCAGGAGGAGACGCCCCGGGCGTCGGGAGTCGATTGCGGACTCCCGGCCACCGTAGGCGCGAGCTTGCGGGTGGCGAGCAATGGGTAGCTCGCCGCCCGGTAAGGACCAAGCTCGGGTTGACGGTGCGTAATGTTCCACGCGCGCCTCAATGAGATGTCAGCAGTGCTGAAGGGGTCTGCTAGGACCGATGCCTGCCGGGGTCGCGTGATTGTTCGAAAGAGATACCGTGACCCTGGCACATGGGCCACTGATGGAACACGGGTGGCAAAAAAAAAATCCTGGCCGCCAAAGTTTCCAGTATTTCGGCGTGACCGCTGGAACAGTCGTGGCACCACTAGGTATAGATTTGTCACATACAGATTACTTAATTAGTGTAAATTATTTCATCACCACTGCTCACAAAACGTTGCAGGAAAACATTGTGAGGAATCCGGCATGTTCTAGAACCAGAAATTCAAATATATGTGACATATACCAATGCCCGTATGTTTTGTGCCCGGTTGTTGGAAATAGGCTCGCCCCCAATTCCATGGGACTTAAACATAACAGGCGAAATGTGGGTGTACTATAGGTACACCTCTGCCTAACCCTTTGGGGAAGCAAGGCGTGATGTTATGTTATGTTATATACCAACGTGCAGCGGGTCCGCGTTGTCACAACGAGGAAGCCTGCGTCCCACTAGTGGAAACATTATAGTTTGATTAAGCTATGATGCTAAACTCGGTCCGAGATTGTCATTGGCCAATGTCGGCAATACAAAACTCGTTGGTTGATGTCCACCCACTGCCGTCACGCCGGCACCCGTTCATCCGACTTTTGTGGATAAAGGATCACCGTCATCGGAACGTCCGACCGGTAACGATATCATTCGGATCGTTTCTCGGTAATGGCTGCAGTGGACAAACGCACTATCAAAGTCATTACTTAGAATTATAATTACTAAGCTGCGTTTAAAAGGGGATTCCACGTTTACGCAAGAAAACATTTTGTTTTAAATCTTTCTAGGCCTCTACCTTTAAAAGTGCTAAAGAATTATTAAAATAATAGTTTTAATGATTGTTTTGCAATTAATATTGGAAAACTATCAAAGAAATAATTAAAAACAGCTATTTTGGAAATCACTTTGCAAATTACACATAGGTACCGAAGTACTTAATTAAACCAAAGATTGGGACTTCTACGACTGGACGAAAGAATTCAAAAATCTATATTTTTCGTCTGTTGTCGAAGAATTTGATTTTTCTATACTTAAGTATATTAGAGGTAAAAATTGTGAGTTTGTATTTAGGAGGTAATAAACTTCGGAACAACTGATCCGATTCCGAAAATCTTTCAGTAGGTCATCAGCTGTATCGAATTAGACTAGAAGCCGACCCGACCGAAAAGGCTTGGGAAAGGATTGATTGATGCCAACATGGAAATTTTCGCATTTTCTCAAACGAATATGGGGAATATTCGTTTGAGAAAATGCGAAAATTCACACATCTCAGATTAGGTCAGTAAAGAAGCTTACTCTTAGTGAGGTAACCGCAAATAAATTGTGCTCAAGCTTATATTAATACTCATAAACTGTGAGGCGGTAGTCTTCCATTTGTTAGCTTTTGTAATGTGGCTTCTTATATATACTTACCTATGTACGTAAATATATTATGGCTCCAAATGGTTCGTGTAATATTACAAACGGTGCTGCTCGCCAGTTCTGTTACTTGAACTTGGCTTGATACGCTACCGCGTGTCTAGATGTAACAGGCTAGATGTACGTGAAATATGTATAGAAATATACACATATGGGGGTCACACTGAAAGTTTTAAGAATATGCCAGTAAGCCGCCGCAGCCAATGTTTTTTTCAATGTGGCGACGCTTGGGGGACGCCTATGTCCAGTTCTGGGCTAAAATAATGGTGACGGTGCTGAAATTGTATGAGGATCCCTCCTGTAGCTGTATAAAAGTCTTCACTTAACTGGGCGATGCCAAAAGGTACTACATATGTATATCAGGCAGATGTTGCTAAAGGAAACTGGCGTCGATTCTTTACATTTCTAAATAAAATAATGCAATATTTTACAGGCAAAAAGGTTTTTAAAAGCTCTCCTTTCCTAGATAAAGCAGTTTGATATAAAACAAGAAACAGGGCCTTGTAAGAAGATCATAAAAGTATGTAGATACCTGCCTTTACCTTGTACTTAGGCCTAGAGTTGCTCTTGAGTTTATGATTAAGCCGAAGACTTTGCTGGAGTCCAAACAAATTGAAAGTTAAACCGACTTCACTCGTTCTCGACATGTTGGAATATTTCGGGAAATAAGAAGCGCTAAAATGTTTCTTCCTGATTAATGTGTGATAAAGTAAATATTCTGTAGATAGATATGATAAAACCAATATAAAAAATTATGAATAATTCATAAGTACTTGTTGTCAGTCATGTCTATAAAAGGAATTTTTGTTTATCTGTAGGGACTAATCATGTGCGATGTTACCCATATCCTCGGATATCCAAGCGAGGAGAAAGATCCATATCCGTATCCGCGGATATCCGAGGGAGGAGAAAGATCCGTATCCGGATCCATATCTGCAGATATAAATTTTTGGCACATCCCACTAGTCGCGACCATATGGTTCACGAACTTAATCGCTCAGATAAGTAAAGAATTGTGCGAAGACAAAGCTGGCAAATCACCAAAAGAGTTTAAAAGTCACCATAATATGATTTTAATAATTTTGTCTTGGCAATGGACCAAAATATTACTCATTTAGTAGTCGATATTGCTGTTCATTTTTTTCATGAATTCACATTTTGTTTTTTCATAACAATATACCAGAATATTGATACCGTATACCGCCGTTCTTTAAATTTAATTTATTTTTAATTAAACATATTACGTGCCTCAAAATCCGAAGTACATTACCATCCCCATAAATACTAAGTATTGAGTACCCATAATCAATAACTTGACAAGTCTTGTCAAGTTATTGATTATGGGTAAACTGCAAATTATTGACATTTTATGCGTGAACTGGCTTCCATCGCGACTTTATCTGTTGATCTTATTCAACACTAAAAGCTAAACTTGAAGTATTTGCGCTTGTTTTCTATCTTTTTCTGAAAGTTAGGGGTAAGTAATAGATGATATAACAACAAATTCTCTAATATTAACAACATATAACAACGGAACCTATAATTTTATTTAATATAGCGATTAGTTACTATAATGAACGATTGATATAATTTTAAAATAACTAATTTTTATAAGCATAACATACATTAAATATAACATCGTTTGACATACCACTCAAAACATATAAAACTTATTTGGTCTAATATGAATAGTACATAACCTAAGTAGATATTAAATATAACTAGTAACTGATTAACACCTACGCTAAGATAGGTCGACGGAGCCCCGCTCGGCGGGGCTCCTATTTCTGGGTGGTTTAAAAAAAAATAACCACGAAGGCTAAGGCGGGAGCTCCGCTCCGCTTCGCTCCCGCCTTAGCCTTCTAACCTAACCTATCCGAGTCGGGGTTTTAACCATAATGAAGTTTTTTTATATATGTTAAACGTTAGACCTAATGATTTTCGATTACATAAACGTTATATCAAACAACGTTATAATAATTAAGTTTTAGAATAAATAAATATTATATGGAAAGAAATTATATCAACAGTTGGTATATCTCACGTTGATTATATCTTATGAACGATAATAAAATGAAATTAGACCAAATGAGTTTATACGTTATGAGACGCACCCGAAAGTTAGACATTACTGCTACCAGTCCTTTCTGAAACTTTAGGTGATACTACCCGTCAATAGTATCAAATCCTAGCATCAGGTGCACAACAAGCACAACTCACTTCATCCACTAACCGATCTAATATAGAGTGAAAACATGGGATGATATACCTAGTTGAAGTATTTTCGCTTTTTAGGGTTCCGTACCCAAAGTGTAAAACGGGAACCCTATTACTAAGACTCCGCTGTTCGTCCGTCTGTCCGTATGTTATGAAACGTGATAGTTAGAGAGTTGAAATTTTCACCGATGATGTATTTCTGTAGCCGCTATAACAACAAATACAAAAAAAAAAACTGAACAAAACAAATATTTAGGGGGCTCCCATACAACAAACGTCATTTTTTTTGCCGATAACGGTACGGAACCCTTCGTGCGCGAGTCGACACGCACTTGGTGGGTTTTTTTTTACATCTTGTATTGAAGACCAGAAATTAATTTTAAGAGTGAAGGCAGTTGAGTATTTCTGACACGCCCTCCCGCTCCGCTCAGAGCAGGAGAAGTAATTTGATGATTTTCCAAAATATTTTGGCCAGCGGCTAAGCATTGCTATACAGCGTGGTAATGCCGCCAGTCTCTTGGATACATTGCCGGTTGACAGCGATGAGGATGAATTTTTCGGCGCTTTATTTTAGTTTGTGTATAGTTTTGGGTAAGTTAATATATTATTTAAAAAAAAAGACAATCACATATAATATATTTTATTGATTTAAAGCTAATTAGCGCCGGTATTTCCAAGCTGACTAGTCCCTGAGAAGAAATGCCGAAACTAACTTAAAGGTCATCGTCTCTTTTAAAATCCAAACATTATATTATTAGAATTATATGAGAGTCTAACCCCAGGGCCATGTCTGGCAGAAAATAAGAGCCATTGCAACTATGAGCTTAACCTCTCCCGATAGGCGGCATGCATGCTCCAGTCATCGTGTAGCTCAACTTTATTTTAGGCAGCTCGACGACCCGTCACAAGACGCTACCAGATCTGCAGGACATATGCGTAGGCCATATAAAAGTACTCAAAACCACCTGATAAAGTTATGTATTTGATCTTGCCTGCATGGTACTCAAGTTATTTGCGTACTGCAGAAAATACATTTATTTTGGCGTATTGCCTCATTCTCAGAGTGGGGGCTCGAGGCATCCGCAAAACGGCTTTGGGGACTAGGGAGTACGGCAACACGTACTGCCGCATGTTAACGTGCACCGCAATTGTTTGGGAAAGAGCCTTTCGGCCCCCCGGGACAAGCCAAACACGTATGTAACTTGGGGGATACTAGAGACCCCCAAGATTCTCTAATTGCGAGAAGACAAACATTCGTGGTTTAAACTTCGATCTAACATACAGAGAAAGATATTAATGAGATTTAGGTACACAAGATGTCGGAGACAGCGGTGTAACTATTTGCATAAAATAATGCGTCAAGTTGTTACTTGACGCGTTATTTTATGCATCAAGTTTCTGATGAATCTTCTCCTTTTTGAACTTGATTATTACTCATCAGCTATCAGAGAGAGAGCAATGGTGGCCCAGTGGTATCGACCCCGACTTACAGAGTTGTAGGTCGTGGGTTCGAACCCAGGCTGGTGTTTTACTTTGACTAAATAAGTGCATCACTATACTGCTCTCAAAACGGTGAAGGAAAATATCGTGAGGAAACTGGCTTGTCCTAAAACCAAAAATTTGAAGACATGTGACATCTACCAACCCGCACTGGGCCCACATGGTGTTAAACAGCCCACTGCCTCTGAAAGAGAGGTCTGTTTCCCAGCAGTGGGAACAATATAGGCTGATTATGTATTACCAATCAGCCCATGCAACCCCTGCTGGACCAAAGTTTTCCCATATAACATAACATATCTTTTTTTTTTTTTAACACTACGTTATCTGATCCCAAACTAGGCAGAGCCTGTACTATGGCAACCAGATAACTGATAAACATACTTATATATTTCTAAATACATACATATTATAGATACATTACACCCAGACACAGAACAAATGATTGTGCTCATCACACAACATTTAGTCCTGGGTGGGAATCGAACCCACGACCTCAGTCTTAGCAGTCAGGGTCACTAACCACTAGACTAACAGGCCAGTCACATGGTGACATCTTCACGCCTTGTTTCCCTGCAGGGTTGAGCATAGGAGTACATATAAATTTCGCCAGTTATGTTTAAGTCTCATGTAATTTTCCCCCATAGTATATGGTTTAATACAAAGCGCTAATGAAGACTGTAAAAAACAAGAAAAAAGTTAACCCAAAGCAAATCCTCTTTACAATAAATGAAGAGGACATTTTAAACAATTAACGAAACAATTCTCCTCCCTACTTCTTCGTTTATTCCTACACTCAATAACGTCGAGGCGGTTTACCGGTGCGCTGGAAGTGTCTGAGAAGTAATTCCACTATGCACACCTGAGGCGACTCATCTAGATAAATCGTTTTGGAATCCGACCGTCAGTTCTAGTCTGTGGAGGTAAAACTACTCTGGGGAGTAGTTTGAATAGATATTTTCTTAAATTTCTTGTTGTGTCTGCTATATTGTATAAGCCGTTAGTATCGGGTACTGTGGATCGAAATATGTAAAGGTCGGGGACTTTCAAGACCTCGATCTTTTGGTAAGCGGACAGTAGTGTAGAATTGGGGGTTCTGCATCACTTGCTCGCTGCGCTCGACAAGTGATGCAGAATCCCCAATTATATTTACGGTCAACGATACAATTTGCAATGCAGATTGAATATTGTATTTCATTGTACCGCGCGTTGTCGAACTGGAACTAGCTGTGGAACAACATTATCTAAACAACAATATCAAGTTCGATCGCTGAGCATCGTTACATCGAAACGACGTGATGCGCATCTTGTACTAATGATTGTCGGCCTCATACAGCGTATCGCGCACTCCTACCTGTACGAAGTGTGACGACTGTTCATATTAAACAGATTGAACTATGGTTGTATAGTCGCTTATTTGATTAATCGAAATGAATGACGATAGTGTGGCGAACATTCATAGGTAGAACAATGCAGTGCGACTGAATTATCAGTTTGTCAATTTAATTGTACTAGACGATAGACAGTAATGATTGATTCTGCTGAGTTTTATCTAAATCAATGCATACGTACGACTGTTTTATCTGTTTATCGTGTGTTTATTATTGAAGTATCTATGGAACATTACCTACTTAATACAGTAAATTATATTATTAGTATTCTCTTTCACTTTTGATAATTTTATAAAAGAATTTAAAAATAGTGAAAAACAAAACCCAGACCGAAACAAATACTTATTTGTTCCGTGCGGGAATTGAACCCGCGACACTCGACGAGTACTTGTGATGAGTAGAGTTCTTAACCTATGCGCCAAACGTGTCGTCAGAGGTTAGATAAAATACTGGACCACCATCCACACAAAACACGAATACGTTATTTTGAATAACATTTTTATTTGGAAGTAATTACTGAACAATTATAATTATACAAGCGATGATTGGGTATTTTAAATGTAATGCACTTAATTGTAGCTGACAACGTATGAATACGTTATTATAAGAGAAAGGATTTTCCCCGTTTCTTCGTTCGCCTGGAAGTCGTACATACTAAATAAACTTTAATAAGCTTCAAACGATAAAACGAAATTCTCGTAAACAGGTTCTGTTTAACCTTTTAATTTCGTAAAATATAATTACACTTTTAGGGATTTCTAATAAAATATTTTGGAGTTCAATTTATATTAGTCATACTCATTGTTAATATGAAAGACCCGCTATGGGTGGTCTCTAGAATTTCATAACGGAGGGACCCATTTGAATGCAAGTACATACGATTACCTTATAAAAATTTCGTCTCAGTTTTCAGCGACAGCGCGGCGCCATCTAATACATTCTCCTAAAATGGTAAGTTAGGGCAACGTTACAATTGAGTATGAATGATGAATAAGAAATAAGTAATTATGAATCTTATGCGTAGTACGCATGGGGATTAAAATTGTATGTCAATATTTACGTCTAATTTTAAATAAACTATAACTAACAACCATTCCTTATGTGTGTATACCGTTTTACAATTGATGGTTATAAAATCAGTGTCATCTAGAGATAATCTCCCACAATATTTTTAGCAGTGCGTTCTGCAGTGCTCCGTATAACTTAACATCGTTACGTTTAACAATTAAAAACTGTAAGTATGTACGTATCACTTTAACTATTTTTCTATTATCAGCGTGTGTGTTTGTGTTTGTCTGAGTGTTTTTATTAGTAAGTTGAGAGGTTGCTGTTGAGAGTGAGTATACGACTTCGATTCCCTTGCAGAAAAAATAGCTTGGCGTGACAGGAATCTAATTTAAAGTATTATGAATGGACTGGATGATAATATTTGAAACTAAATGGTTAAATGTTCGTAAGTAAACCTGTTTTACAAATGTTATATTTTTTGTTTTGTTTTCAGGTTTCCCAATCCATTTGACTCCGACGCTGAAGTGATCCCTATATCGCAAAAGAAGAAGCCAATTAAGCCTAAACCTAAAGCAAAAGGAAAAAGTAAAAAACCACTCCAAGAACAGCTGGATGGTAGTGGGTCTGAATCAGAGGTTGACCCTCCGATTGCATCTACTTCAGCGTCTATATCGGCTAAAAAGAAACGAAAACGCTGCATCTTCCCAGATTCCGAGGTAAGTTGAGATAAAATTGTGATTTAGTTATTATATTTGACAGTCCGGTTGACCCAATGGCTGAGCGGTTGGCTGCTGTGTTGCTTATTGCGGGTTCGATTCCCAAACGGCACAAATATTTGTGTGGTCTACAAACAGTTGTTCCAGGTCCGGCTGTTTAAATGTTTATAAACGGATTCGCGACACAGGAAAAATTCTAAATGTGGGGAGAGAGAAAAACATGTTTAGTAGTTAGTGGTGTTAAGATAGTTACTGATAATTATAAAATCCTGGGTTTCGATTCTCAGATTGACCAAGTGTAGATAATTGTGTCAACTTTGAATAATTTTATAAGTAAGTAGTACCTAGCAGCATTGAGTCTAACTATTCGAAAAATACAGGTGTGATATTTATATGTTGTTTTAAATGAAAGTTAACGTTTATTTAATAATTCATGATTTGGTAGTAGATTTGTACTGTTTACAATTTCTAAGGTGTAAAAGATTTCATTCGAATGTTTGAGACCGACATAAATCGATGAAGATTATGGAAGCCTCAAGATATTGTTGTATTACTATTGTGATGATATATAATAATACCAGAGGGCTGGTGATCATTATGAATCAGCAGATTATAATAATGATATAATAATGAATTATTTTTTCTTTGTTTCCAGGATGAAGAGCAACGCGAACCGATTCGGGCGTCGAAACTGAAGAACTACCTAACGCGTCGAGTCGGTTCTGGTTATACCATGCAAAGCAACCCCACAAAGTGCGGAGAATATTATGTTGAGGTCCGCATATCAAATAGTCAGGAGTTAGAGGGCGTAACAACCACCGACCGTTGGAAACATTCACTGGTTTGTTTCAAAACAGCGGTAAATGACGTAAGCCCAACTTGGAAGGCGGTAACTCAGTTGGTTGCAACAGTTAAAGAGGATTACGCCTCTATCCAACCAATTCTGTACCCCCAAAACCTTTTTTAATCCTCTTATTATTTTGTTTTTTTTTTTCGTAAAGTTTAACTCATTACTTAACTTTTATTAAATTGTTTAACTTTATACATAATTAATATTTTAGTATTAAACTTGGTTTAAGCCTTTATAATATTGGGCATAATATACATAGGTACTTTAGTATGCTCTTAATTTTATTTTTTTATTTGAGTAGGTGTCTACTAACCATATCACTTATATTTTTGCATTGTTCTCTTACAGAGTCTACTTAGTAGATCAAAACAAAAATCTAAATAAAAATCTAAAATTGAAAACAATACAATATAAAATTTATAAAAATATTATTCTCATTAATACAATTTTACTACGAAAATAGAAATAAAGCTTTTTTAAAATAATTTAAAATGGTTTTCTGTCAAACTTGTAATATTAAGGTTCATAATTATTCTTTCTTTTTTAATCCTCTTATTATTTTGTTTTATTTTCGTAAAGTTTAACTCATTACTTAACTTTTATTAAATTGTGTAACTTTATACATAACTAATATTTTAGTATTAAACTTGGTTTAAGCCTTTATAATATTGGGCACAATATACATAGGTACTTTAGTATGCTCTTCATTTATTTTTTTATTTGAGTATGTGTCTACTAACCATGTCACTTAAATTTTTGTATTGTTCTCTTACAGAGTCTACTTAGTAGATCAAAACAAAAACCTAAATAAAAATCTAAAATTGAAAACAATACAATATAAAATTTATAAAATATTATTCTCATTAATACAATTTTACTACGAAAATAGAAATAAAGCATTTTTAAAATTATTTAAAATGGTTTTCTGTCAAACTTGTAATATTAACGTTCATAATTATTCTTCTCACAAAAAAACCAACATTCATAAATCTAATAACCTCATAAAAACTCAATTTGAAAATGTCTGTATAATAGCTTGTGCTTTTAAAAACAAAATAATCAGTTACAAAATAAATCCTCAAAGTTTTACTATTACACCTGAAAAGTTCTTAACTGAAACTTCAGACACATGTTGCTATCTAATTAAAGAATTATTAAAACAACACGTTTCTTTGAAAGTCAATTTCGAACTATTTATTTTGTACACGCTACCTAAAAATGATGAAATTAGTCTTAAATCTTTTAACACAAGATATGTAATTATCCTTCAAAGCACAGATATAATATCCATTTATCATGCATTTGCAGAAAAAATCTTAAATAAATGTTCCGAGTTCGAACTAAGTGAGTCAGGCTGGACAATTGAATCGATAAGTCATTTAGAAATTAATTTAGTTAAATACAGTCCTTTGAGAGCAGGTTCTTATTTAGAATTACCTAAACGAATTCAAAATACGAAATCATGCCTAAACATAGTCAATAAAGATAATCATTGTTTTCTTTGGAGCATTATAGCATATTTGTACCCAGCAAAAAATAACCCCAATAGAGTTACATCATATTGTCATTATTCTAAAGTGTTAAACATTACAAACATGACATTTCCACCCAGTTTAGACGATATAAAATTATTTGAAGACTTAAATCCAAACATAAGTGTTAATGTTTATGGTTTGGAACAGAATTATTATGTAACCGGGCCTTTATATAAAACTTTAAAGAGAAAACTTTATCATGTAAATTTGCTTTATTTCAATAACAATGGTAAAAGTCATTTTTGCTTGATTAAATGTTTTAGTAAGCTTGTACACAGACAACTTACAAAACATAAGTCTAAGATATATTTATGTGATGAATGTTTTTTGTATTTTGATTCACCAGAAAAACTATGTAATCATAGCTGTGCAAGAGTTCAAACTATACTTCCAGAAGAAAACTCAAAACTTTGTTTTTCAAATTTGAATAGAACTCAAAGAGTTCCAATTGTTATCTACGGTGATTTTGAAAGTCTATTACATGAGTATTCAGACAAAAATAAATCCACATGTATAGAAAATATACAAGTCCATACGGCAAGTTGTTATGGATATTACATTTTTTGTCAGTCTAAACCTGAATTAAATGAGTTTAGATCATATAGGGGGCCAGACTGCTCGAAAAAGTTCGTTAAATCTATTAGTCAGGATGTAATAAGACTTCATAGACTAATTTCAGAGATAAAACCCATGATAATTAGCAACGATCAACAAATGTCTTTAAACAACGCTAAACAATGTCACTTATGTAAAAAATCATTTTCTGATACTGACCTTGTTGTCGCTGATCATGATCATTTCACAGGAATGTATAGAGGACCAGCACACAATACATGTAATTTAAATGCAAAATCTTGTCCATTCATACCGATAATATTTCATAATCTGTCTGGTTATGATTGTCATTTGTTTATAAAAGAACTTTCAGCTCTTTGCGGTCGTATAAATCTTATTCCCAGAAACAAAGAAAAATATATTTCTTTCACAAAATTCGTCCCGATTGATAAAACAAATGTAGCTCAGTTAAAATTTATCGATTCTTTTAATTTTTTAAGTTCAAGTCTAGATAATTTAATAAAAACGATGAAAACGGAAGATTTTCAAAACTTGCGAAAGTTTTTTAATGATGATTATTTGTTTAATTTATTTTGCAAGAAGGGTGTATACTGTTATGATTTCATAGATTCATGGGATCGTTATAAAGATACGAAATTGCCTGATTCATCGAAATTTTATAATAAACTGACATCTCAATCTATTTCGGATGAAGATTATAATCATGCATTAAAAGTCTGGAATGCATTTGATATTTCTAATTTAGGGGAGTACACAGACTTATATTTGAAATGCGATGTCCTACTTTTATGTGACGTTTTTGAAAAGTTTAGAACAATGAGTTTAAAGTATTATAACCTTGATCCTTGTTATTATGTATCGTCTCCCTCGCTGAGTTGGGATGCAATGTTATTATATACTAAAATTAATTTAGACTTAATTTCAGATATTGATATGTACCAAATGTTAGAACAAGGTATAAGGGGGGGCCTTGCCCAGTGTTCTTTAAGATATGCGAAGGCAAATAATAAATATCTTCCAAATTATAACAATAAGGAACCTGACAGCTATTTAATTTATCTTGATTGTGTAAATTTATATGGTCATGCCATGATGCAACCGCTTCCTACTCGAAACTTTAGGTTCTTAAATGAAGATGAAATAAATAATTTTAATGTAATGTATATTTTAAAAGACAGTGATACAGGATTTATTTTAGAAGTTGACTTATGTTATCCTTATAAAATTCACGATTCTCATTCAGATTTACCATTTGCCGTTGAAAAATTCGCTCCACCAGGTAGTAAAAATGTTAAACTAATTGCTAATCTGTATGATAAACATAAATATATCATTCACTATGTTCATCTAAAAGAATGTATACAAAATGGTCTTACTTTGCTAAAGATATATAGAATACTAGCATTTGAACAAACTTCATTTTTGGCTCCATACATCTTGTTGAATACTGCTCTTAGACAGAGAGCGGTTTCCGATTTTGAAAGAGACTTTTTAAAAAAACAAAACAACTCTATTTTTGGAAAAACTATCGAAAACAAAAGAAAACAAGTCGATGTAAAACTGGTTAATGTATGGAAAGATATTCATAATAAAACTAACAAAACTTGCGGGGCTGAAAAATATGTGAGTGCACCAAATTTCAAAAGTTTATCTGTGTTTTCTGATACTTTAGTAGCAATCCAGTTACAACAAACGAAAATTGTTCTTGATAAACCAATTTATATTGGTTTTTCAATATTGGAATTGGCTAAGAGTCATTTGTATCGTTTTCATTACTCAGTGATGAAACGTTTATACGATAATAATATTCAACTTTGTTATACTGACACTGATAGCCTTTTGTATTTACTGTATACAGAAGATTTCTATGAGGACATGAAAAATAATATAAAATACTTTGATACGAGCAACTTCGAAAATGGAAATCAATTTAATATACCTAAAGTAAATTGTAAAATACCAGGTTTTTTTAAGGATGAAATGGGTGGTGATTTAATATCCGAGTTTGTAGGTTTAAGAGCGAAATTGTATTGTATAGACTCTCTAAGTTCTTCAATTATCAAAGCAAAAGGTATAAAAAAATCAGCTGTGAAAAAACTCGATATTAAGAAATATAAACGAGCTTTATGGTACAATGAATGCCTAAGAGATGACATGTGTATTATAAAGTCGAAGAATCATAAGATTTTTACTCAGAAGATTAATAAGCTGGTTCTAAGTAGGAATGATGATAAGCGACAAATCATGGAAGATGGTTGTAAAACTTTGCCATGGGGGCATCATAAAACAGTGTTTTAATTAATTGCTGTATAAGATGACAATGCATTAATTTAAGGTGTCTATTTAAGTAAAAATAAATAAAGTTAAATGTATTGGAATATTATAATACAAAATAAATGATTTGTAATCAAATAAATGTGTTTAAATGTGATATTCTTTACCTACTTCCTATTTAAACAAATGAAACTCCAGAATAGGTGATAGTTATAACATTTATTTAATTTTAACAGAAATGTAATGCTTAAAATTATTTTACAACATAATGATTTAATAGAACATTTACAGTCGATTATACATGTTTAAAAAATAATAAAATAAAAACAATCATATCTCGAAACAGTAATAAAACAATAGTAACAAAATATAATTAATTATATTTAAGTAAGATTATTTTATTGCTTCTAACACTATATGAGTCTCATTGTTACTCGAAATAAAGAATTTTAAATACAGATAATTTATTTCGTTTGTTTAATCTTACATACTTCTTTATTACATTTTTAAATATTTTTATAAAAGAAAATACAATTTATAATTATTATTTTGTTTATTTATTTTTACATACTTATTTATTACATTTTAAATATAATAATTATATTACATACGGTATAATAATTACGGACTTATTAACTCAAGTATACTTTTTTTAGTACAAACTATAACTATTTAAATTTAATATACTATACCTACTACTTCTTATTTATAATAAGTAGTAAAAAAAACATCATAACATTTATTTAATTTTCACTCAATCATAATATTTATTTAATTTTAACATAAATGTAATCTTTTTAATTGTTTTACATCATATTGATTTTATGGAACATTTACAGTTGACTATACATGTTTAAAAAAATAATATAACAAAAATATCGAAATAATAATATTACAATAAGTAACAAAATAATATAATAATAATTGGCTAATTAACTCAAGTATACATTTTTTGACAGTACAAACTACAAACTAAAACTGCTCAGTGTCACTTAACTTTTTCCCAATTTTTTTAATGAGGATCTCTGCTGCTTCCATCACTTCGTCATAAGGTTCACGCACCACATATTGTACACTTATACATGCATTGTCACTATCACTATAATAGTTTTCATTTTTAGAGCCTTTAAGTTTATGCACTTCTAATTTAATTAGATGACCAGGACCGCTTCCCTCTCGGCGAGCAATGTATGATGTTGGTGATGATCCTAATGGGCATTTTCTTTTTTTTGAAGGCTTTTTAGAAGTGTGTGCTTGATTATTTCCACTGATAAGCTTTTCAATATTAGCACTCTGTTTTAATCCCTCAAAATATGGCTCGTAATTACCCTGGGAGTAAAAAAATGAGCTCATAACAGGATTGTCATTGACAACATCAGAGTTCCACTGTAAAATAAAAAATAAATTAGCATATCAAAAATAATTACAGCATGAGAAAAAAAATGTACCTACTCCTAAATAATATAAAAACATTGAGTACCTCGCGGAATCTAGGTTGTTCCTGTTCTACTGAAATTACATTTTCATTGTCCAAAATGCTGGGGCTGCAGGATGGTGATGGTGCTTGAGACATTATTCTGAAAGAAAAAGAAACTATTTACAAATAAACACTAAACCAATATTTCAATTATTATTTTGTTTAATTGGTTATTTCAAACACTTACCTTTAAGACTGAAAATATTATTTAAATCGCGAACAACAGCGTAAGGTCCTACTTCGATCAGCTACTACAATGAAGTGCAATGTTTAATTACTTTGACATACCTAGAAGATATTCTCCTTTGAGTTATTCATTAGTCACAAATGCAGGTAACACGAGAACATAATCTTTATAACGATGCAGGTTCAAACCTGTTGTTTGAACACTGTGCTCACATATTCATATATAAAGGATAGTAAGTAATGAAAACAAATAATAGACAAGATGAAGTTGATCAAACAACCCATATCCCTGAACGTTAATAATATTAATTTCAAAGACTCAGTTCATCAGATAAGACACAGTGCTTTATTGCCTAATACGATTCGTTGTATAATATGTGGACCTTCAAACTGTGGCAAAACAAACGTTATGATCAGTTTATTGTTACATGAGAATGGTCTCAAATTTCAAAATCTTTATCTTTATTCGAAAACTACGTTCCAACCGAAATATCGTTTCTTATGTGAAGTATTAAGAAAAGTACCTCAGATTAACTTCAATGAATTCAGTGACAATAAAGAAGTCATATCACCCAGTGAAGCTTTACCAAATTCTGTATTTATATTTGATGATGTTGTATGTGAAAAACAAATAAATATCCGTAATTACTTCTCTATGGGTAGACATAAACTAATTGATTGCTTTTACTTATCGCAAACCTACTCAAAAATTCCAAAACAGTTGCTACGTGATAACGCTAATTTTCTTATAATATTTAAACAAGATGATGTAAACTTAAAGCATATCTATGCAGAACATGTCAACTCTGATCTATCATGGAATCAGTTCAAAGATATTTGTAAAACGGTTTGGAGTTATCCATATCAATTTCTTCTTATTAACAAAGAGTCACCATTAAATAATGGAAGGTACAGGCAGAATTTTGATACTTATTTAAAATTTGACTGAAGGTATTTATATATAAGTAAATAACATACAAAAACAAAATTAGTATCGTTTGTTCCTCAGTTGCACTCAGTTGTTACAACATGGAGAAAAATATTAAAAGAGAATTAATGAAGTCTGTAGACTCTATAAAGAATAAAATTAAACAAATGAAGAATCAGGAACATTCAATGAACTTGTCACTCGATAAAATGCTAAAACCTGTCACAGATCCACTTAAAACCCTTATTGATTCTAATATATCTATGGAAAAAATCAAACATTTAGAAAATACAATGCTCACTGATTCTGAAAACAATGAATTGGATAGTATCAATACTAGCTCATCTACAAAGTTTGAAGACTGCTACGATCCTAAACTAAATTCTGCCCAGTCACTTAAAAAGTCTAATAAAATGGAATTACCAGATGATTTAGAAATTTCGTTAGAGGGTCATGATGTCCACGGTATCTATGATGGTGTAAATGTACCGTTTGGAATAAGAAGTATAAACAAAACTTTACTGTTGGGTAATTCAGTGGTAACATTTTTTAAAATTGATAGTTTAAATGACAATGATGAGATTTTAATTAAAGTCGATGACAAGGCCTATAATTTAACTCCTGGTCTGAAAGAACTTTTACTTCGAAGAAAACCTGATTTAAAATTAATTTCGAGTGAAGACAAACTTGTCTATAAGGATATGTTGCATTCTACAAATGCTCATAAGAGAGATTTTAATCCTAATGGACAAATAAGAGGCGATAAAGGAGTAAAATATCGTGAAATTATCAAACCAATGTTTTCCGAAGCGTAAACGATAATAAACTTGATCACACTAAAATTGGAGGAAACTTACCAACACTAAAAAAATACAAAAACAACACTGACTTTGTATATTGGGATGATCCTAACGAATTAGTTGAGAGATTAAAACTATTAGTTGCTTCAAGAGATGCTGGAAATACAAACCATGACAATGAAATTTTATCGATAGTTGAAGAATTAAAAGAAGCTGACATAATTAAAGAATAAATAGTTATAATAATATGCTTTTCATTCAGTATTATACATGAATTCAAGACAAAAGTACTGAATTCTGAACATGAGCAAAGCTGACGTGGTAAACGAAATCCATAAAAATGCGAGGGTGAACTTTCCGCGAAGACATGTTAATATGAAAGATATAGATGACCTGTGGCAAGCAGACTTAATTGATATGCAATCAATTTCAAAAGAAAATAAAAATTACAGATTTATTCTTACCGTTATAGATACATTTTCGAAATATGCATGGGCCTTTCCTCTGAAAAGTAAAACCAAAGATGATGTATGTAACTCTTTTAAAATTTTACTGGCTACAGGACGTGTTTCGAAAAATCTACAAACGGATAATGGAACAGAATTTTATAATAATAAATTTCAAAAGCTTATGAAATCTAATCATATTAACCATTATTCAACTTTCTCAACAAAAAAGGCCTCAATAGTTGAACGATTTATCAGAACATTGAAATCTAAACTGTATAAGGAATTTAGTTTAAAAGGCAACTATAATTGGGTAGATGGTGCCCTTAATGATGTTATTTATAAATACAATCACACTTACCATCGGACAATTCATGAAATTCCAGCTAATGTGGATGATGTTAACAAAAAACGTATATTAGAAAGGTATTTAAGTTTGGCAAAAAATGAAAGAATAAGAAGCAAGTATAAAGTAGGTGATTATGTACGTATCAGTAAGTACAAAGGAACATTTGAAAAAGGATATACCCCCAACTGGTCAACCGAAATATTTAAAATTCGAAAAATACAAAATACAACTCCTATCACCTATTTAATTGATGATACAATCAGAGGTCAACCTATTTTAGGAGCATTTTATTCACAAGAACTTCAAAAGACAAAACATCCCAATGTATATCTAGTCGAGAAGGTCCTTAGAAGAAAAGGAAACAGGGTTTTAGTAAAATGGTTAGGTTTGTCTTCTGCTGAAAACAGTTGGATTGATAAATCGAATGTATTATAACAAATAATAATAACTTTAGTAACTTTACAACAAAGTCATTGATGAATTCCATATGTACCTATTTATTAAAGTGTTCAATCCAAATTCATTAGTCTTATGATGTGTATTGGAGAGAGTAGTCTTCTCAATTGGCTAATAAACAATTTACCATTTGAAATACACTTACCAGGTTACAATTATTGTGGTCCTGGTACAAAATTAATTAAAAGGCTTTCACGCGGAGATAAAGGTATTAATAAATTAGACGAATATTGTAAAGAACACGACATTGCCTATCTCAAATCATCAAACTTAAAGGATCGTCACAGAGCTGATTTAATTTTGTTAAAAATGGCAAAACAACAAGCAGTTGCCTCCGATGCGAGTGCAAGCGAAAAAATCGCGGCACGCTTAGTAAGCAAGGCAATGTCTACAAAAATTAGGAGTGGTTCTGGCCTAAAAAAAAATAAAAAAAAGTGCTCTCAAAAAGTTCCATCTGGAAAAGGGTTAAAAAATAAATTTAAAAATGTTATCATTAAAACGAAAAGACACATGAAAAAATTAAAACCAAAATGCAAAAAAGTGGCAATAGAATTAGCTATGGCCGCAACCAGAGAATTAGCTAATGATTCATCCATTAAACTTCCTCGTGTTATTCCTATACCAAAAACTGGTGGTTTGTTACCTTTGATTCCTATTTTTGCTGGATTATCAGCGGCGGGAGCCATAGCAGGCGGTGCAGCTGGTATTGCCAAAACCATTAATGAATTTAAGATGGCTAGAAAGCTGTTGGCTGAATCGAAGAGACACAATGAAAAAATGGAAGCTCTCTGCATTGGAAAAGGATTACAATTTAAACCACATAAAAATGGGCTTGGAATTTTTGTATCGAATGAAAAAAACTAAAATATCGGCTACCCAAACGAGCCTTAACTAACTTTGACATTTTGAAGTATGGGAATAGTATTCCCTATTTTAGAGGAGTCTTTATGAGAGATCAATTACCAAAACGCCCGTTTAAAAAAGAATGTGGAGTTATTAATTTAGACAGTTCTAAAGATCCTGGCTCTCATTGGGTAGCCTATGCAAAATACAATGATTATATTGAGTACTTTGATAGTTATGGAAATCTTAAGCCTCCAAAAGAATTTATAAAATACGTAGGTTCTAAACTCCACTATAATTATGATAATATACAACACGATCATCCTTTCAATTGTGGGCATCTCTGTTTACATTTTTTAAATAATTTTTGGTGTAGTTATCCCTAATAAAATAAACAGAATCTTCTGAAAGAGCCCAGTATACAAGCATGTCTACTACGGTTACCATCTCCGGAAACAAATCTGAATTGGTGTCATACTTTCAACCACCTCTGCATCTATCTGATCAATACGAGTGCGGTTTGTTATATTTTACAGTGTTAAATTCAAGACCAAATGTGTCCATCAATAACAGCTGTCTATCTGTAATCAGAATCGAATGTGATCTTGTACACAGCTCGTACTGCAACGGATTACCAACTCATTTTATTCATGAATTTGTATTTGATACTGCTCCTTGTCATCAGTACAGAGAAATACCACGAAACGTTATTTACTTTCCGGTGAACAAAAATATAATTTCATCTATATCTATTAGGATTGTTGATCAATTTGGTAATTGTATTAACTTCGGTGAAGAATTTAATATTCAACTACACCTTCATTTAAGAAAAATAAAATGATACTATATTATAAAAACGCTCCTGTGAAAATAAAACGTCTTATTCCCTCAATGACCGCTAAAGTGCATAGACGTAAGAAAAAAGTTAAGAAATTGACTGAAGCAAATAAAGATTTTCTAAGAGCCCTAGGTTTTAAAGTATGAATATACTACAGATTACTGAATTACCGCACTTCGATACTTCGATCGAAAGTTATGAAATACATTCATATAATCCCTACAATAACAGCTTTAGAGAAAACGATGAAATCAGAATCCCCATTCATCAGCAAGACACCTACGTGCTACCATCGGCCAGTTCAATTTACATCGAAGGCCAAGCAAAGCTGCTCGGTAAAGATGGGAATCCGATCAAGAAAACTGTTACGTTCACTAATAACCCTGTTATGTCTTTGTTTCAAGACATCAGGTACGAAATGAATGGTATTGAAATAGATCGTATAAAAAATTCTGGGATAACGTCAGCAATAAAATCATACATATCATTAAATGAAGCTGAAAATAAAGTTGCTGAAATATGGGGTTGGAATTTAAGCGGATTCCAAAGTGATGGGCATTTTAGTGTTGTGATACCATTAAATAAGATTTTAGGGTTTGCAGAGGATTACAATAAAATCGTTATAAATTGTAAACACGAACTTATATTGAACAGAACTAACTCTAACTTAAACAGTGTTATTCTTACTGATGATGTTGTTAATTTTCAAATAGATATACAAAGAGTTCAATGGAGGGTGCCACACATAAAAGTGTCAGATCGGGAACGATTAACACTCTTAAAGCATTTGGAAAGAGATAAACCCATTCAGATGGCTTTTAGAAATTGGGATTTATATGAATATCCTTTATTACCTAAAACCACAAAACATTCTTGGTCAGTTAAGACTGCTTCACAATTGGAAAAGCCTAGATATGTAATTTTTTGCTTACAAACTAACAGAAAAAATAGTAGAACTAAGGACAGTTCACTATTCGATCATTGTGACGTGACAAACGTTACGCTCTTCTTAAATTCACAATATTATCCTTATGAGCCTATGGGTTTAAAGTTCCCTGACAACAAATACAGTATAATATACGAAATGTATGTGAAATTTCGTCAGTCTTACTACAACTGTCCAGTAGACCCATTGCTTGACCTAAAGGACTTCAAAGAAAAAGCTCCCCTTTTTATCTTGGACTGCTCAAGGCAAAACGATAGTCTAAAATCAGGTCCAGTGGATGTACGAATAGAAATTGAATGTTCAACGCCAATACCAGATAAAACAACTGCATATTGTTTGATTATAAACGATCGACTAGTGGAATACAAACCTCTCAGCAACACTGTACGAAGGCTGTCATGATTGCTATTGTAGATATTCAAGGTTTTCGGACAGATACAGGTGAATTTATGATAAAAGAAATCGCTATTTTGTCTAATAAAAAAATTCAATGGTTTTTAATTAAGCCACCTTTTCCATTTCACAATTTGACGAAATCAGAAAGAAAGCACGTTAGTTGGATTGAACGTAACAGAAAGATATATTGGCGTGAAGGATTTGTACCATATTCCAATTACCAGAGTTATATTGCCGATATTTTAAGTGATAAATGTGTATATGTTAAAGGTTTAGAAAAAGTTGTGTGGTTAAAACATATATTGGAAAACAGTAATAGTAACATATTTAATTTAGAAGACAAAGGTTGTCCTAGTTTGTTAAGTCTGCACAGTCAATATAAACATTCTCAAGATTTGTATAGTTGTGTTTATCATGACTCTGTATGTGCTTTAAAAAATGTATTGTGTTTAAATAAATGGTGCTATGATAATACAATTTTTAAATAAACATTTTCTTGTTTAATTTCTTTACTTAGGTAAAATGTTTCCTATCCCTCCCAATCCCATCAACGTCGTCAAATCGTTATAAGCTGTTGACTGCAGCTAGACAATGTCATTATGCATTTATCTGTAAAACAAAGCATGTGTCAAAATAAATACAAACCTCGATATGACATGTATAATACTTTTAAAATGCGTGAGTTTTCATTTAATTATTACTGGGCGACAGCTGATTCAAAGAAAAGATTAGTTATGGAAATGGCCGACGCTGGATTCTTTTACTGTGGCGATAGTATAAATGATAAAGCAGCATGTTTCTCATGTGGAGGTGTTATAGAAGATTGGGAGATTTATGACGATCCTTGGATGCAACATGCAATACGTTTTCCTCAATGTTTTTATTTAAACGCTGTTAAAGGAAAAGAGTATATATTGAAAACGCATCGTAAATTATAAATCGAGCACAGCGGATGCGTCAAAACCTCAGGTCGGCGATATAGCGCAAAAAGATTTCATTGGTTATTTATCGAAATATAATTGGGGGTTCTGCATCACTTGTCGAGCGCAGCGAGCAAGTGATGCAGAACCCCCAATTCTACACTACTGCGGACTTACGTAATAGGTATGTTAATATGCAAACAATCTACCTAGTTTTTTCCACACGATGTCGGCTTTTTTTGTCTAACTGGCTGCAGCTCAATATATACCAATATTTTAAATAGAGCGTATGCCTATCTGATATCCACAACCCAGTTACTAGCTAATACAATACAATACAATCCTTTATTTCAGGCTACTAAGGCCCATAAAAACAATACATAAATAACATAAGAACAATAAACTAATAAATATTCTATAAACAAAACTAAAACGACACCCTTTGTTAAGACTGGCTGTCTCAGACGTTCGAGCTTGTGTATCCGTAACGACTGTCTATGATCCACGAAAAACAGGCAGGGCCACCGGATTAAGGTGGTTTCCAGGACACCATCACGAACCACTACTCACGGGCCAACATCGGCAAGCGTAGCTAAACCTAATCGATCGACCCGTGCGGTGGTGCCCGTGCCTGAAGCCCTTAGGCAGGTTAATAAGCGGTAGAATTTATTAAAAAGAATATACTACCCATTTTCAAGATACAAAGCATAATTTTTGTTATAACAAATAACCATCTCCGGCGGAATAAAATTGAGTCCTCATCACATACAGTAACACGTCACAGAAAGTAGGTAGTTGTTTCCTAGTCGATTTAAAACCATCAATACTTTTAGGTCATCGTCATCATTTCCGACGAAAGACATCCATTGCTGTACGTCCTTCATACACCGCCAATTTGACCGGTACATTTTTTGGGGGTATTTACCATAATCATCACGATTGGTAGGCGCGTTGGCGATCGCAGTGTGGTGATAAAATGCATAGAGAATGCTGCTGGTGCTGACCATTCTGTAGTAATTCCCTTAGTCGCGTTTTATGACACCTGGGATGGTGCTATTCTTTATAGCCACCAGCACGGAGCACCACGGAATAGGTACATACAATAGATACTTCTAGGTATACTTAAGAAATCAAATCGTGTCGTTTATTCTAATAAAAAACCCCACAAAATAGAGAGAAAACAAAAAAAAACGACACATGTATTCTCGCATAATCCAATGTGTTACGCAGACACGTAGTTCCTTCAATACGCTACAGATTCTATGAAATCTCATAGTAGCGAATACGTGAAAAGAAACACCAAAATATTTTTAGGATAGGTGCAGATTTTATGGAAGTAGGGCGAGCATTTTTAAGGCACGTGCTATTTCAAGAACCTCTAAAATGGTTGCTCTTTTATGTTACGCTGAAGAATACATCCATTCATTCCGTATTCATCCACTTTTATACAGTTATTCTCGCTCTGGGTAAAAGTATAAAAATACTTCAGGGGTTGAAAATATTCTGTTTGAGAATATTTTTGTATGGGATGGAAATGAAATGAATTTGTGAACAGATGTTTTTTTTAGTAATTGGTTTAAAGACCAGGTGAACCGATCAGCTTGTGAAGGCCGCAGGAATCCGCTGGATGCGTGAATCACAGAAACAGCCGAAGTGGCGAACATTGTGGCCATGTCCAGCTGTGTCCACTGGTTCATCTTTCAGCTGAAATGATGATAATGATGAGGTCGTAAGATACTAATGATAAATTGACATAATTTAACACGCTTTGCGTTTGCACCGATTTCAGTATATCATGCAAAATGCCTCCATTGTAATTGTTTACGCATTTACCGCCACCCGGCGGCTAGGCGACGTAACGGCGCGGCGCCTTCGCAACTGCGCGCGCGCCATCGCAAGTCAAACTCTTGACAGCGGCATCACTGCACAGTTCCAGACAGACGGACGAGATGGCGCTGCTCCGCTGCTATATAAGACCTCTACACAGCCGTAGAGGTCGCATTACAACCATTTTTCCAAATTGTGCACATCAAAATCACAACTACTTACTGTTTAAACTCATAACGGTTTTCCTAATATAAAACTTAGAACTTGTACTAGAGTCATTCAAGAAATTATAGTATTAAACCAGGAAGAGCATCTTTATTTTACCCTGAAGAACACAAAATCCAAACAGTAATTCTTCTTTATATGTCTGACTCATGTTAATACAAATTGGTAATTTTGGAAATAAATAGGATATCATTAGAGGAGAACGACAGCCTTCGGTGCTCAAATGTGTGTTCCGCACGCATTTTAACAATTCTTTACAGATAGACAGAGGACAGGATAAAGCAGATTGGCAATGACTTATAACGTTATTGTTATTGTAAATCATCCTTAAAATGCTAAGGTCTAGCGTTCTAACTAGGCATTCGTCTAACAAACACATAGGCATTTGTTTTACTAACGTATGCAAAGTGTACGGTCACCAAAAGATTAAGTAACCGGGGTCACCGGATATGTTTGAAGTTTTGTAAGAAACTGATGAATGTTTTATACAAAAATTTAGTTGCACCCTGCGGTTTCATCCGCATAAGTATGGATTATTTTGGAATATCGGGATAAAAGTATACTATTTCCTAAACAGCAGCAGTGAAGGTTGGAATCCAGAAATGCGCTTTACTTTGGGTAAATTATTTCACCACCACTACTCTGAAAACGATAGAGGTAAACATCGTGAGGAAACCGGCATGTCCTTCCTAGAACCAAAAATTCGAAGACATGTGACATCTACCAACCCGCACTGGGCCCGCGTGGTGGATTACGGCTCTTTCCTTTCCACGGAGAGGAGGCCTGTGTCCCAGCAGTGGGAACATTATAGACTGATTATGCATGCATGCTACTGCAAGTCTTTATCCAGAGTATGGTCTACCCACGTGACGACTTTCATCCAAATCCGTTCAGGCGTTGTAGCGTGAAAGCGTCACAAACAAACCTCCAAAACATCAATATTTTCTCTTTATAATATTAAGTTTGGATTAGCGCTCTCTTTTGTTACCTTTTAAACTAATTAATTTTGTAACAGCCTGACTTAAAAGTAATTATGAGTAATAAATTCCAATTTAATACGAGAATATACTTTCTTAACAAAACAATTTTATCGTTAAAAAAAAGAAAAAAAATGCATAAGCCATCTTGGATGCGACCGGCGTACTAATTTCGTTTTAAATTCACAAAACGCGTTCCTGTCACAGTATTTTAATTAAACTTGAGTTTTATTTGTTAATTAATTCCTTGTGCTCCAAATTTTTGTGTTTTAAGTCGGGTTTGGAGTTGAATTACGTATTGCTGCGTGGGTTTGTACGAATGAAGGTCGTTTATCCAATACCAGTGGCTTATTGGGGCTTGGTGATTTGGGGTCATTAAGTGACCTCTAATTCTAGTGGCTTGGTAGTTCTTGTTAACTCGTGGGTATCGTAAAGGCAATCGACAAGTTCGAGGTCATATTAATATAATATTATAGAATACTACCTCTCTCTCTCTCTCTCTCTCCCTATTTGGGGTAAAAATTCAGTCCTACGTTCGATTTGGCCCCGATACCACAATCAGAGTGGCTACCTACTGGGCTCATACAAAATAAATACCACGAAGAAGAGTCATCGTTATCAGCTAATAATATTCCCACTGCTGGGACACAGGCATCTCTTCGAGAGGAAGTGGGCTGTAATCTACTACTGTAATATGTAGAAGTTACATGTCTTCGAATTTTTGGTTTAAGGAACACATCTTCAGTCTCGGTTTCCTGAAGATCGAAGATTCGGTTTCCTTAACCGTTTCGAGAGCAGTGATGATGAAATTATTTACAGCACCTGCCTAGGCTTGAATCCACGACCTACGTACAACTCGTAAGATGGGGCGGTACCACTGAGCCTCCACGCACTGCCTAGCCTTGTCCTAACTATGTTGGGATCGGCTTCCAGTCTTACCGAATGCCGCAAAATACCAGTATTTTAAATGGAGCGACTGCCTATCTGTCGGTAAACCAAGGTTACCGACATAGCCCGAAGAATTGCCAAACTTAAGTGGCAGTGGGCAGGGCACATTGCTCGCAGAACGGATGGCCGATGGGGCCGGAAGGTTCTGGAGTGGCGACCGCGTACTGGAAGACGTAGCGTTGGAAGGCCTCCCACAAGATGGACCGATGACCTGGTGAACGCCGCAGGAATGCGTTGGATGCGAGAGGCACAGAACAGGTCGAGGTGGCGGTGCTTGGGGGAGGCCTATGTCCAGCAGTGGACGTCTTTCGGCTGAAATGATGATGATGGTGACTGCCTATCTGACCTCCACAACCCAGTTACAGGGTAATTATGATACCCCTTGGACTGGTTGTCAGACTTTCGGACTTCTGACGACCAGTAACTACTATCAATGATCCACAAATGACAGTCGGGACAAACGGCTTAACTGTTGAGGCACGGAGGGGTCTTGGTAAGTAAGATGGTCACCCATCCATACATCCATGGTGGTAAGAAGAATATCATCGACATAGAAAGAAGAAAAAAGAACTAGGGTACGATATTGAAATTTATACAGGGCGTTTACTTCTCAAGTGGGTAATTTATTTATAATAGGTACTTATGATAATGACAGTTGTATGTCCTTACGGTAATGTCAGCTTTTAATTTTTCTGAACAAAATTTCACATCAAATGTTAAAATTCATGGTTCTTCATTTTTGACACTATGTTATTTAGCAAAAAATAATCCTTATGATACAGCCTTTCGATCGGTATGATAAAACTACAGGGTGATTATTTTTCTCGTGTAACGGGTTCGATTCCCGGTTCAACAATGCAATTATGTAAATATCTATGAATGCAGTTCAATTTTTTTTTAAATTGAAATAATGTCTTCTTTCAGTATAATGTTCCATCTACAATATTCAAGGTACTTTCCCTCCATGTGGCATATCCGTGGGACGCCCTGTATACCTATGGCTGTAATTGTAATTTTTACTACATAGATACTCAAACATTCAAAGTGATTAAAACTATGCAAACTAAAATGATAACAAAATAGTTTTCACAACAAATCCGCTGCCACTACTATTCGCCGTATCGTGTGAGCGAGCCTTAACATTTATGTATTGGACTTTCGGATATCGAAAAGTTTCGAAACAGTTTGGATTTCGTTTTTAACTTTCAGTCTGGAATTGTAACTTTTACTTCAGAGATAAATTGGGTTGGATTAGCATTTTTATATTCTCGTACATGTTGGAATGTAATATGTGTTACATAAGGTATTGATTTTTGTAATGGTTTCTAGAAAAATAACTATAAATATCGACATATCTGCGATTTTGAGTTGAGTTAGAATGTAATTGAAATAACACAGAGACTGTTATTTGTATTAACGTATTAAACAGGCTAAGGGACGTATTAAAAATATGTACATGTACATAAAAAGAGAGAATGAATCACATAAAAAGTCATCCGCATCGCAGTCTACAGAAAAAAATATATTGGAATTTCATATTAAACATCTTTCAATCTAATACATTTCGACATAAGATTTAACAGTGTTTATAAAATTTTAGTTTATATTTATTTAAATAAGCGGAAAATCAATTCGAATTTTTTTACATTTTTGGTGATGTTCTTCAAAAAGATCAGGTGTACACTACACTCGCAGTCGGCGTGCGTGTATGACCAGATAGATATATGAACGTAAACGAGGAAAAAAATATATATATCTAAGAGCCGTAGCAGGTGGCAGTCTGTAGTTTCTGCCTACCCCATAGGAAGAAGGCGTAAGTTTGTGTAAGTATGGAAGTTTTAAGCTTGAGCCGACCTATGGATTATTTATTTTACAGCTTCTTTCACTAGGATTTTAATAACATAAGCATGAACATAAACTTTGTCCTAGGTTATATTATAATTTACGTAAGGTCATTTTAATACCATCCACTCATATTTTTCACAAAAACTACCTACATAAATCTCTACACAAAAATATCCTTATAAAGTATCAAAATAATCTCCTAAAATATGCCGAACGCATACTTTCTTGTCGATAACGTAACTTTTATGAAAGAGTTTTTCTTTTGTAATATTTGTGACAAATGGGATCGTAAACTATGGTTCCCTGATATTAATTGTATGGGGTGATGGGGGCGCAACAGATATCTGTTGCTAGCGGTGTGACCAGCCTCTTAAAATTGACCCTGTAAATGGGAAAATGTCATGATACAACTTGTTTTAAATAAACAAAAATAATGTGAAAATTAAACACTATGCTATGAAAAAAATATTTTCGATCGCTACTTACTTATTATAAATAAAAATATAAAAAAAATACACTTTTGGTCATATAAATAGGATATAATGTATACAGAAATATTGAGAGTGAAAATATTTAAATGTATGATAATAATGTCATTTCTATGCATCGAAAATATCTGTTTATATTACATACGTATCGGTAAGCATGTTCTAGAAAAGCTTGCAAAGTAGCGAATTTCCTAATACAAACCCACTTCCATATTCTCAGTTTTTTATAAAAAGGTCCGTCGAAGAAAATTTCATTATTACAAGAAGCTACATTTTGTTCATTAATTCTCAAAAGTCATAAGCAAACTTTTACGCACACCATCGCTGTGACGCAGCTGGGCAAAATTTTCTCCCCACTCTATTATTCAGATGTTGGCAAGTTATCGGGTAATTTGATTCGCATCTGGCATCCCCAGCGGTTGAACGCCAGTGTCGGGCGAGAATCGCGTACGGACACCCGCGTAGGTCTACGAGTCTACGCCGTAGCGCTACGAACTCGCTGAGGCTACGAAATTTCTTTTTTGTGCTACAATCTGAATGCAGTGAATGTTCCCGTGTTGCTTTGACACATTTTTTTTAATTCAGTGCAGTGAATGGTTTTGAAAACTGTCAGTTTTAATAAATTTTTAGTGCAATTTATCTTTTTAGGACGATATTATATCGAGTATAAAATTAATTTGGGCTATGTTTTATGTATTGTTTTAGTACCGGTAAGTCCTATTTATTTTAGGAATTTATGAGCATTTTTGCTTGTGAATGAAGACGTTTCAGTAAGTTGATGATAAAAACTTAATTGATTAATAATTTATGCCACAAACACAGGACGATGAAAAAACAAAACATACTTGCCAAACAAAAAGCTCGCGTGACACTCAAGTTTATTAAATATTCCTAACATGCACGTTCGTGCCATAAATAATAATCAAGTCATGGTAATAAATAGTAAATCCTTCCCAAGAGCATAGCGAAATCCCATGAATATCCTATAAAAAGCCTTGAATCAAAGTTACAAAGAAATTCGGGGATACTAAAAGTGATATAAAAATTCTATATCAGCGTGGTTCTTGGTTAATAAAGCTTCCTACTGTCTTACGGGAATCGTAAAAGGCGACTAGGGATAAAAAATGAAGCAGAATTCTTTTTTAGTCGAAAAGGAACCTGCTGTATTTAATTACGGCCATTTTTATTTAGTGTAAAGAAAGCAGTGCTTTGTTTGATCACTGTTTATCTTTTACTTCTCGGAATGTTGTATTAGGTACTAGCTTCTACCCGCGACTTCGTACGGGTGAAAATTTTTGTTTAAACATAGAAAAATATCCTATAACAGTGTCCTATTTCTTCCCGTGGGTGTTGTAGAGGTAACTAGGGGAGTTACTAGAGGATGGGCAACAGCGTTCTCTATGCTTTTACCATCAAACTGATATCGCCAACTGCTGCCGGCGATTATAGCAAACCCCCCATAATTGGGGCTGGCCAATGTCCAGAAGTGGACATCTTTCAGCTGTAAAGATGATGATGATAATATTCTGTAACATCGCAACGCCCACCCATTATATATCTTCGCTCTCAGCGGTTATTCTGACTTTTTTCCTGTTACTCGGCTCCTTGAGGTCGTACCGTAATTTTTAACAAAAAGGTGGGCTATCAAAAACCAAAACGATTTTTAAAATGCCACTGGCAGTTCCAGAATTTACCCCCTATATACAAACTTATAAACGAACGAATTGTACTTCTTCATAATATAAGTATAGATAGAATTATAAGTTGACATTCAGGAGAAGATTAAATAACATTATTTAAAAGTAAAAAAGATTTTAATTGATAACGACTTGTCACATTTGTTTTACCTCTAAATTGCGGCTGTTGTTAAGTTCCAAAGATCCGAAGATAGTACAACAATTTGACCATAATCTGATGCTGCAGCCAAGGTCAATATCGTTTGGTTTCCTTCGCAAACTGTAATATTATTCTTGTAAGTCCCGCGTAAGCTTATGGGCTTATCTCTTGAAGGCGCCACTTTCTCGCTACATAAGATATCGTGGGCTTTGTGAATGCATTCCATTGAAGCGGAAAATTGTATCTGTTGATGTATATGGAGATTTATTGTCTGTGGTTTGGTCGAAGGAGGTTTGTAGAGATTTTTTTGTGTTTAGGATGTGTCTGTTTTTACGGAATGGAGGGTAATTAAATATTGTGTCACGTCAGTGTAAATATTTCTCACAATTTTTTAAGTGTAACCTAGAGTTTTTATTAATTAGGGAAGTTCTGAAAAATGTTTTCAAATTGAAAATGTTCTTGACACCTAATTTAATAAAATAGAGAAAATAATTGTGTGTCATGATTTTTTTACAAGGTAATTAATTTGCATGTGAATATTTTTTTAACGATTTGTATGCTAGCAACTGGCACGCAGGGTGCTTATTGCTAAGTAATAACCGCCGCACGGTCCTATCGATCAGGTTAGGCTACGCTTGCCGCAGTTGGTCCGTGGATGGGTAACCATCTCAACATACCAAGATCCCTCCGTGCCTCGGCAAGCACGTTAAATACTTTTAGCTGGCCGTCGTTAGTGGATCTTTGACTGTCGGTACAGGTAGTCAGAAGTCAGAAAGTCTGATAACCAGTCTTTCCTAGATAGTAACCAGCAACTGGGTAATATAATACCTAGGGGTATTATATTACCCAGTAACTGGGTTATGGAGGTCAGATAGGCAGTCGTTTTTTGTAAAATATTGGTATCCAGCTGCATTCGGTTCTAGTGGATCTTTGACTGTCGGTACAGGTAGTCAGAAGTCAGAAAGTCTGATAACCAGTCTTTCCTAGATAGTAACCAGTAACTGGGTAGTATAATACCTAGGGGTATTATATTACCCAGTAACTGGGTTATGGAAGTCAGATAGGCAGTCGTTTTTTGTAAAATATTGGTATCCAGCTGCATTCGGTTAGACTGGTAGCTGACCCTAAAATAATTGCGTAAAAGGCTAGGCAGAACAAGAGTATAGTACCACATTATAATCAAGGTCCCAATGTCCTGTAGAGAAATCGTTAGATTTTGCTACTGGTATCTATATAAGTAGACTCCAGCTTAGTTACACCTCCATCACTTGACATTGAAGATAAAATGTGATAGTTGAGAAAAAGTTGTACATATTCTCCCGTATCAATGGAGTTTGAATTTGTCACGTGAATGAATTTGTGAAAGCAGAGAATTTATAAGACATTGAGATATTTTGTTAGAGACATCATGTAGTTTTCAAATAACTATAGGGGTTTTATTTTTGTCGGGAGAAGAGAGAAAGACATTTTTTTTTTTAAACGGTCTACAACCACAACATATAACCAACCTTACACTAACCTTGTGATGAAAGCGGACAAGGTAGTCCGCAAAATGCAATTTTTCTTAGGTTTTTAGCAGTTTGCAGGTTAGTTTCAAGCTGTATTTTAAACAATATATGAGTCACGACCTTAATACATATGTATTTACAGCATCATTATCATTAAAATCAACCTTCTAAGATTATTTAATCTAATTGAAAGATTTTGTCATGAAATAGTTGTCCAATGGGATTAAATGAACTTTAAAGATTAAAGGAACCTGCCTTAAGTAGATTTGGTAAATATATATAGTCCGCTAGACCGTATTTCGGCCATGACAGTCAATCTCAACGGAGAATAGCCATCGGCGCGGGAGATATTATAGTGCACAAGCCTGTGCGCAGACACAAGGGCACTCGCTCTTTCCTCGCTCTCATAGTCTGATGGGACTGATGGGGCGACAATCTGACACGACCGGAGAGAGATCAGGCGCAGACCCAAAGGTTTAACGTGCTTTCCGAGATACGGAAGTATCACACCACCAACATTCAAACTCCGGGCTGTTACTAAGAAATTCCTATTGGAAAAACCAAATATGCGGTCGGCTAAGCCGACCGCAGCTCGACCAGCAGTCGCTCTTGCGTCCACGAGAGCAACGTAGCAGTCAACACATAGATACCTATAACACACACATGTACTTGTAACACACATTTGTTCTTTTAAGTTTTAATATAATCAGAATGTAATTGGAGTAATTACCGTCATAATGCATTTTGTGTATTTAAATTAATAATGGAGTTGAAATGCTCCACGGTTTAATTATACATATTTATGTTTGTAAATGCTTTAAATTTCTGTGATAAAAGTAGCCATTATTTTATAATCAGATATATAAAAGGGTTCTTTATAAAAAGTTACCGAATTCTCTGTTTTGGATGGTGAAACCGTAGATTATCTCAAAGATGTTATAAGTTATAACAGAACATCAGTCAAAGTGCTTTCAATTAATCAATTACCAATACGAAGAAAAACTAATTAATTAAATCAACACACAAGTATATGAAAAAGATATTAATAAAGTCAAGAATCAAATTAGTTGTTGAGTGCCTCTGTATTAAGCCGGAGAGACTTCGAAGTCATCCCTCCGGGCATGAGACATAAGCCTTGTGAACTTAATACTTCTTGTAAGTAGAACTCAGTGTTGGCCTACGTTCGCATGAATGTATAAATATCGCAGCGAGATATTATCGCATTTTAAAATAAAACACTCTCGGTGGTAAGTAGAGTGTTGTAAATAAGTAAGCTAAAAAAAAATCGCCATAGAAAAAAGACGCTCGTGCGTACCTGGGCTTTCAAGCTGCCGCCGCGAGGTTCAGGCTTATACCCGCGAGTTTCAAGCTGTAGTGCAGGGATAGTAAACATTTTTTAAATACACACAGTCAATTAGCGTTTAATGTCCCCCGATGAAGTCAGGTTACCTCTGTAAAAAGAAGTGAACCGTGATCTACCACGTGAGCCCAGTGCCGATTGGTGGGCTGTCTAATTTTGAAAATATTCTTTTTTTTAACTGCCTTGATAGTCCTGTATTTGCAAGAACGACTGCTGAGCACAAGATCCTGGTTTCCATATCCAGATCGGACAAAGAGTACTTGGGTTATTCTATCTATATCTTTCTACCTAACCCACCCCTTGGCAATTCAAATGTGTCTGTTTTATTGAAATAAATGCTTTGAGATTGATTTGTCTTCCTGTAGTATTTTTTCAGTAGTAGAACGGAGTCTAGATTTGTCCCCGTTTGAGGGTAATAGACTCACGACGTCACGGGACGATAACATAATTGGCGACATGTGGGTGAAATATTAAGCACACTTCTGCCCAACCTTTTGGAGAAAACAGCCGTGATATTGTGTGTATGACTGTAATGGGAAAAAAATCGTACAATATTCTATACTGATGTGCCCAGAATATGGTTCCAGTGGCTTGCAGCGCAAAGGTTTGCCATCTCTCCAATAGGGCTTATAGTTAGGAATCAATAGAACATTCAAGTTATGATTAGACTACTAACTTAAGCGACTTCCATATTACTTTAGAAACACGGAAATGAATGGATGTGCGACAAAATTCTGTTGCGTGGGCGTCTTGAATGTAGGTTACATTGTTGAGTCCCTAGAGAAGACAGAAGTAGCTTTATATGAACTCGAAATATTTGACACATTTTTCGGATAAGTAGTTAAGTCTGTCTGTGTTTTTTTTTCTTTCTATAAATCGTTATCATAATGTTCTCACTGCTGGGACAAAAGCTGTCTGTGAGAGAGAATGGGCCATGACACGCACAACGCAATTTTTTTATTCCACCGCACGTTATTACACGCTTTATATTAGCTTCACTTGTATGCTTGCCTATCTTCACTTTAAACGACCAGATTTCATTCAAACTTTGCACACCTGTCAAAGACCAATAACAATGCAATAATTTTATAAAGTGCCATTATCCTCAGAAATCAAAATCAGAAAAATCACTCTCCGTCCATCTTACGAATTTTCGATCAGGTCACGTGTCCTGACGCGAGTTTAACATTTTTTACCCATTACAAAAAAGTGCACAACGCCGCTAAAGAAGATTTCACTTCAAAAAATAGTTTAAAAAACTAAAAAACACGCTTCCATAGAAAACCAAACTAAAAAGTAGAAAATAATGGAAAAAAGCGTGGGGTGCTTGATATCAATAAAAAAATACCTTAAAAAGCAACCCACGCTTTTTTTTTTCATTATTTTCTACTTTTTAGTTTGGTTTTCTATGGAAGCATGTTTTTTAGTTTTATTAAACTATTTTTTTTAATTTAAATTTTAATTTGTGACAAAAAGTCTCATCTTGTTGCATATTGGCACTTTGTACCGACTTAGCATATTTGTAATCACGTCAAATTATTATTTCATCGTGCTTTGTATGTTATGTGATGTCTTTTGTGTGCACCAAATAAACGATTTATCTATCTATCTATGATCTTCCACGCGGGCCTAGTGCGGATTGGTGGATGTCACATGTCTTCGAATGTTTGATTCTAGGACATGCCGGTTTCGTCACGATATTTTCCTTCACCGCTTTGAGAGCAGTTGTGATGAAATTAAATTCTAAAGTTAAGCGCTATTTCAAACGACCTACAACTCATAAGACGGGGAGATGTCACTGTGCCGTCACTGCTCTTTCTCTTTTTTATAACATAATTGGTATTAATTGGGTTGAATGTATTTGTCATTATTTTTATATGTAAATTGAAACTTTATTGTCCAAGTTAAGTTCATTCGGGACATGGAGTTACAATGAAAGAACCGTGGTAGTTTCGCTATCGAGTCCTAAAAAGCAATTACCAATTCTTATACGTGGTAAAAAATCCTTACAAAAGAGTATAACTTAAGTACAATGAAAGCATTTAAACAAAATCCTCTTAAAACAGACCAATTTCAAAGTCACTCTTCTTAAAATAGGTCCCTATAGCATAAATTGTACACACGAATTGGATTTAGTTGATTCAGTCGACCCTCGCAGGTGTCGCCGCTCCTTATGAATAAGTAAGACCATAGAATAAAAGGCATAGAAGGGAATCTCCTGTTCTAAACTCCTTGCCTACCTTTGAACATGCCCGACGGGCCAACGTAGTATACATCACTTGTGCTGCAGGTGATTATTTCGGCGACATTGGTGTATGCATAGTAAGTCACGTGTCAGTTGTGCCTAAGTCATTACAACCGAATGGCTCAATCGAACAGGTTCAGCTACTATTGCCGCGGTTGGTCCGTGGAGAGGCCATCTTTGTATACCAAGATCACCGTGCAAAACACGAGAAACCACGGTATGCGATGCTTAACTTGCACGCGTAGCATGACCACCATAGAAAGAACTTTGTCTATTCTTGGTAGAATAGAGATAGAACTGTCATCCTACGCCAGCATAAAATGGTACAAATCTTTCTACAATCTGTAATTTTGTCTATTCTTCCGTCGACAAAACCCCTTCTACGATCGATGAATAGGACAGCTGTTATTACTGAGCCACAAGCCCATATTTTCACAACTATATCCCTATATTCGTAATATACTCTGTTTTGCGCTGATAAAATGGCTATAACTTCGCCGACTGACGTATACCCTGTCAACTGTCCTTGAATGTATGCGAGATTCGCTTCTGCACAGTTTTATTATTCTATGGCAAGACCCTTCGTAATACACGCTGACAGAAAAAAGACGGATAGGAATTTTGATTCGAGGATTAATCGTTCAATATCCGGAATTTCGTGACGTAATAAAATAATCTCGCTCAGACATCTTCGTAATTCATTTATTTTTATGAATATCGATCTTTGTGTTTTATTGAAAACGGGTGTCAATAATGAATAAGATAGGTATTCAGTTTAAAAAAGGAATGGGGATGGATACTGTAGTAATTATCTTTTAGTTTTATGTAGACTGATTTCAATTCGTAATCAGCCTATAATGTTCCCACTGTTGGGACACAGGCCACCTGTCGGTGAGAGGGAGTGAGTGCCGTATGTCACATGTCTTGGATTATTTTGGTTCTAAAACATGCCGGTTTCCTCACGATGTTTTCCTTCACCGTTTTGAGAGCAGTGGTGATAAAGCATAAAATGCTTCCAGATTTTCTTCGGGATAGTAACTCCGTGGCCATGAGCTGCACGTTCAAACACGCATCTCGCGACAGCGACTCGGAATGAACAAATTAAGTTGAAGAAAAAAGAAGAAGAAGTAATTGGTAATGAAAATGGTCACTAGTTACCGCGATGCAACTTGCATAGTCACAGACGGAAACAGATGAACTGCGGGAATGTCATTTGATAAATATATGTTTGCGTTGCGAAACGCATCGCTCGAGACTGTGCACGGGGTCTTGTTAGAAGCTATATTTAAAGTGCACTAAAGAGCCCACTTAGAAGACGCGGCCACTCCGATGCACCACTTTTCCCTATTTTCATTATAAAGAAAACTTATAGTTATTTTGACATCCCAGACGTTATTTATTGCTCGAGACCCATTCGATTGGTGCCGACAAACTTTTTATCAATATCGCTTCGAACTTGGCCACTTCTGAAGAAAAAGGAGTTTCAAAAAGTAAATAAGCACTTGTTTTCTTATTAAATGTTGGAGCCGGAAAATATTTCTAGTAGGTATTTGTGTTAGATGTAGAATAAAAAATGTGTTTTGTGGAGGAAAATAATAGAGCCTATTAATGGGTCATACTCAGAAAAAGTGTACATTTTAATTTTGTAACTAAACTGATAGGTAACGATACTGAAAGTCTTCGTAACGAAACTGATGTAATAAGGTAAAGTACACATGGATTGAAAGAAATAAAACAAGTGATTATATTTGGCTTCTCAGACTTATTTAGAATTATTAAAGCAAACTTTGTAACAAATCATTTTTTTTATAACTGCTTTTTCCTTATGTATCGAATCTGCGTATACTGAGCTGATAGACTCAGAAAGAATTTCAAATTCAGAAGGTGTCGATGGCTGCTATCTTCTTTGTCTTTTGGCATTTGACACAGGAGCCATGGTATTTTACTGAAACGCATATAAGTTTTTTGACTTGTGTCACAAACTATTTATTATTGTATTTGTTATTTTGTTTTTAAAGTAAAGGTAAAGACAGAAAACTTAAGTATTTGTGATCACTACACTGATATACCTATGAATAAGTATGTAGGTACATATGTAAGTATATTTCCACCCTCACTACAAAATCATTCGCCAGCTTACGTACCCGTGACTATAATTACGTACTTTTTGATGATGTGTACTAAGCTTAACAATTTCTCAGTTTCGTAGCGTAACGCAATATAACGAAAATGAGAATGAAAAATTGAGAAATAATAAACTCTAAAAATATTTTAAAGTAAACCACTTGTTTAAAACGCAAGCATTGAGCGTATTCGTTAAAATACAAAAAAAAAAAAAATAAGAAAAGAAAACAGTAATTATACAAAAAATATATTAACTTACTACAATACTAATCGATTATCACCCTGAGGTTTTTTTTTGTTAATATTCACTTGATACATGTCTTGACTTCACGACTACGCGTACGGCGAAAACATAGTGGCTGTCGCGACAGTGATTTTAACGTAAGTAATATTGATGCCAGAATAGGAAAAAATAGTTTCTACCACTTTAAATAATTGCGTTTATAATTTTATTGCGTATTACTAAACCTGAGTAACGAAATGTCATAATTTTGGGACAAAATTTGTTTAATTAAATAAAAAAATATGTGAATGATTTACGAATAAAATTGGTCCTACTTAGTTAATTGATTCATCAAGAATAATATAACCACAGTTAATGATTAATAAAGCGATGTATATTCGTAACAATTTATCTCTGAAAATGGGAAACGGTCATTGGGACACAAAAAAATGTATGGGGAGATTTTTAACAATGCTTTGATATACAAAAAATATACTCTTTTAATGAAAACAAAAGCTCAAATACTAGAAAACTCTTCGTAATAATACACGAATATAGCAAAAACGCGGGAAAAAAGAGAAAATATCACATATTTACATAATTATGAAGTAGCGGGACAAGAAAAGATACCAAATGTACACTTTTTCTGAGTATGACCCTAATGTTATTTTGACGACTCACGTCAAATTATTACTAACCGATTACGGCGAAGTAAACAGGAGGTTCACGTTTTGTTCCGGTACGTATTTGTTCCCGTCTGGGCTCAAACCTATACCTCGTTAGTCGCGGCTGTTAGTTAGTTCTGAGACAGCACTACTCTACTGCCCCATAATCCCAATAAAGGCGTAAAGACATCATCTATGAATTATTGTGTTTACCTTAATTATATAATTATCTTAATGACCAATATCAGCATAGTAAAATAACCACGTCGTCAGAGATATACGCTACGATTGTACTAATTGAAACTTGACCAATTAAGCTAACTACGATTATAGGATAACACCTGTACGCAATCTAATTCGATGTCCGATGATTTAATCGATTCTAACCAACAATCGAATTGGTTTAACGCTTTAGCTGAGCTGTGGAATTATGTTTAAACTAGCATTTGTATCGTTGGCCACAAATACCAACGGTGTACCAACGTGGCGATTTTGTATTTTGAATGTTTAAAAAAAATGAACATTCCTTCTTTTGTATTATTCCTATATTCATTACCAGCTTCTGCCCGCGACTTCGTCTGCGTCAAATTTTTGCTCCCCAGACCCTTCCCGTCGCATCGATTTGCCTGCTAGTTTTCGTCCATTTTTCGTTGCTGCTCGCTCCTTTTGAGTTATAGTGAGTCAACCTTAAAAGATAGACATATTTTCTCGCGGATTTTTTTTTGAACTTTTTAAAAGGAACAATTCCGTCTTACAATATTTTTGCGTTACTTTAACCGTTTACGCAGCGTACGCAACGGAAACTCTCAAAAGGAATAAATTTTCCCCGTTTTTGCAACATTTTTCATTACTGCTCCGCTCCTCTTAGTTGTAGCGTAATGTTATATAGCTTATAACCTCCCTCGATAAATAGGCTACCCAACACAAAAATATTTTTTCAATTCGGACCAGTAGTTCCTGAGATTAGCGCGTTCAATCAATCAAACAAACAAACAAACTCTTCAGCTTTATAATATTATAATATATAATATATAAGTAATAATAAGTATAGATTCAAATTCTTACCAAACCCAGTCTGACAACCAGTCTTACCAAGGGGTATTACCCTGTAACTGGGTTGTGGAGGACAGATAGGCAGTTACTCCATGTAAAACATGGTATTCAACTGCAACCGGTTAGGCTGTAAGCCGACCCCAACTTAGTTGGGAAAAAGCTGATGATTCTAGAGACATTTTCCTGCTCTTATCCCAATTTGTTTGGGGTCGGCGCAACATGTCTTTTCCTCCATTCTTCTCTATTAGTCGTCATCTCAGTAGTCACCCCCTTTCTATCCATAACCATGTAAGAAGTCTATTGGTGTATTGTACGTAGTTTATGCTAGCATAAGTTTTTGGAATCACTGACTCCCAAGTCACAGGCAATAAACCTAGTTTAGGAGCCAGTAGATAAATTAGTTTCACATCTCTGTACCAAATTATTGTACAATTGATTTGTCACCATACTATAGATAATAAAGCATTTCTATTTCTATCATTCAGACAATCCATCTTGTGTTTCTTTACTCTCCTCGTACTCTTATAGCCATCGACATTCATACTCAACATTTTATTTCAAAGTTATCTTTATTAGCTGCCTAGTCTTGGAGCGATTTCTAGGTGAACCTCGACAATCTAGTTAATCGGTAATACGATACCCCTTGGTAATTCTTTCGGGATTCTGACGCGCTGATCAAAGTATAAGTAAAAAATGAGAGATATCCAATACCTTTCACAAGTAATCGAATAGCCGATCTATTGTAACAAAATTAACTTTACCACTCGTCGATACTAAAAGCTATCCCACGAAGTAAGAGATATTTCATTTGTTATTAATAGAACAGATCTTTCTAGTATTATTTTGAGCCTTAAAAAGGTATTGATAGTGTCATCGCGTATGAAATCAATTCCTGAAGACAAAAGCTCAGCAATTTCTTAGAATTTCTTGCGAATAAAGTAAATCTATTTGCTATCCATCTTATATTTTTGTAACTTTAAGTTTTTAAAATTCACATAATGTAGCTAAGTAATAATAGCCGCACAGGTTGATCATTCAGGTTAAACTACGCTTCCCGCGGTTGGATGGGTGACCATCTATACATACATAAGACCCTTCCGTGCCTCGGAAAGCACGTTAAGCCGTTGGTCCCGGCTGCCTTTCGTGGATCTTAGACAGTCGTTACGGGTCGTCAGAAGCCCGAAATTCTGACAACCAGTCTAACCAAGGGGTATCGTATTACCCAGGGTTGTGGAGGTCAGATAGGCAGTCGCTCCATGTAAAATACTGGTACTCAGCTGCATACGGTTAGACTGTAAGCCGACCCCAACATGGTTGGGAAAAGGCTAGGCAAATGATGATATTATGTAGGTAGGGTACGTTATTCATATGTACAAGTATGTGTAAGAGTATTTCCCCATTTCTTCCCGTGGGTGTCGTAAGAGGCGACTACGGGACTTACTAGAGAATGGGCAGCAGCGTTCTCTATGCATTTTACCACCATACTCCGATCGCCAATCCGCCTGCCAAGCGTGGCGATTATGGCAAAGCCCCCAAAATTGGGGGAGGTCATGTCCAGCAGTGGACGTATTACGACTGAAATAATGATGATGATGATGATGAAGAGTATTTTAGCTTACTTTTTTTTACATTAACCCCACGTCAAAGGACGTAATAAAATCGCGGCGGTATTTTTTCGCGCATTTAATTTTCAACGCACTGGTTAGTGCCGAGAGTTCAAAATCGTACACTGTGTTTTTTCGACGCGCTGAGTCCCACTTGCGATGCCCTCTATTGGTCTCTCAATACTCAGTTCAACACTTACAGATGAAAATCCGGTGAGCAAAAACGAATTCGCCGCGAATTTTGAACGTCGACTCAGGGAAGATGAAAGGGAAGCAGCAGCAGCAGTATCGATATCTTCTCTGAGTATTATAAATAGGAAAATGTGTGGGTCTGTTTGTCCGTCTTTCATGGCAAATCGGAGCGACGAATGGACGTGATTTTTTAAGTGGAGATAGTTGAAGGGATGGAGAGTGACATAGACTACTTACTTTTTTTTCTTGGTGGCTGGGGTGAACTTAGAAATGCCGTGCTTTTCTCATGGACAATTGTATGTAGCATGTTCGTGTGTGTCCAATGCCCAGAATCTGTACATTCTATCCCCAAATGGAAATACATATTAAAATATTATCGTCTACAGTAGCGTATTAAAATAACATTCTGTTCCGAGTTCTCTTCGGTGTTCTAAATAAGGAAAGGGGATTAAGGGAAAGGCGTTCAATTCGGGGTAACACGGTTCCGTGTTACCGCGAATTTAACGCGAGCGAAGCCGCGGGCAAAAGCTAGTATATCATAAAGCTGAAGGGTTAATTTGTTTGAACGGCCTAATCTCTGGAACTACCAGAGGGATTTGAAAAAAATATATTTGTATTTTATAACCCAATTCTTGGGGAAGGCATCACGGTAACATCACGGTACGGAGCCGAGCATTAGGGAAAAAACTGCGAAGTAACGGTAAGTGAAACGCAGCAATAGCACGAGCAGGCGATGTGACGGAGTGTATCGAAAAAAACAAGAGTTGTACGTGGATGAAGTCGAGGGCAGAAGCTAGTATATTATGAATATCAAGTAGTATTGTAATAAACATTTATATGGATGGCAGCTATGCAATATCTTCTCGTCCCACATACCGGAGTGTCTCATTGCACGCCAAAAGTCTATGACCACTGATGACCTATGACACTGAAACGTGGTCGCTCACAATGAGTTTCATTAGAAGGCACAAGACAGGACTATATTTTTTTCTTTTTGGGTGTGGAATGATCAAATAGCTTCTCCCGCACTGGGCAGAGCGTGAGGGCGTGTCAGACTCTTACTGACTAAAACCCATTTATGTGTTCCTTCAGTTGCCTGTGCCAGGACCACGGTAACTCTTTTGGATAAATCCGCAACTTGGCAGGGAGAGGGCTATGTTTGGAATTAATCTACGATCCGTAGGAGAACCAAGGTAACGGACATAGCTCGAGGAAATGCCAAACATAGTTAACATTGGGTACAGCACATTGTTCACAGAACAGATGACCGATGGGGCTGAAAGATCCAAGAGTGGCGTACCGTAGCGTTGGGAGGCTTCCCACAAGGTCGACCGATATAACCTTGTGAAGGCCGCAGGAATCCCCTGGATACGAGAATCACGATCGAAGTGGCTGTTCTTAAGGGAGGCCAACAGCTGGTGATGGCTGACAGTTTGCTACATAAAAAGATTGTAGCACAGCGTATTAAGCATCATGGATAATGTATTCCAAAGTAATCCATGACTATAAGCTATTAAAAAACCGTTCCTATTTGATTAAAATATTTCAAATGACTAGCTCCTGCCTGCGGTATCGCCCACGTGAATATCGGAAATTGTCTCATGGGAACGTTCGACCGGGACATAGTCTATATTACTCCTTATAACATCAGCTATCTGCCAGTGAGAGTCCCGTCAAAATCGGTCCCGCCGTTTCGATGATTAGCCTGAATACACAGACGGACAACATTTTTTTTATTTGTTATTAGTACCACATATAACGACCACAAAGCTGTTATTTTGACATTACAAACAGATACTTCAATTTATATTACTAGCTTCTGCACGCGACTTCGTCCGCGTCAAACATTTGCTCTCCTGACTGTTCCCGTCGCATCGAATTGCCTGCCAGTTTTCGAACATTTTTCGTTGCTGCTCCGCTCCTTTTGATCGTAGCGTGAAACATCACCATCAACATTATATACCTATAGCCTTCCTCAATAAATAGGCTAACCAACACAAAAAATATTTTTAATTCGTTCCTGAGATTAGCGCGTTCGACCAACTAAACAAACAAACAAACTCTTCAGCTTTATAATATTAGTATAGGTTTGTTAAGAATATAGATGTACAGATAATTTACATGGACATAAGTCTACTAAACTTGCTACCCACGTTCCCTTCAGTTGGTTTTTCTATATACACTTATAAAGGTAATCTTCCAAAAGAGATAGTTTATGTCATCTTTATGATAGCACATTACTGTTATCAATCTATCTTAATAAAAACAAGGAAAAAGTTGGAAAAACCGCTTTGAAAGCGGTCGAGTAATCAGTAGAAAAATAGAAATGATTATAAGGCAAATTGTTATAGGGCAGGCGCATGACAAACAGTCATTATTGTCTTTTAGAGCATTTTCCTGTACATTTTGTAAGCCAGTTTTTTCCGTAGTTAGTTGTAATGATTATGAGTTCTCGTAACGAAATAGTTTCATGGGTGATAATGAATATTTCAACATTTACTGCGGAGTACGGTCATGAAAACATTATGACTATTCAAAATGCTTCCTCACAAAAAAAAGTGTTTTGAGCCACATGTTTGAAGTTCTAGAGAAAACGCGAAACCATTAGCGTATTTCATTAACAAAAAGATATCCGTTTAAAATTTTCCTCCAAATTGAGCTTACCGTTTCTTGGAGCATTTTAACGGATAAATGTTTTTATTTTTGTAGGTTTGTATTGTACAAATACTTTTACATGTCAATTATATATATTTTAATTTGATATTTTTTTAAACTAGATGAGGTCGGCTTTTCCGAACTGACTACTCTGAGGAGAAAGTCCGATAACCTGCTCTATAGCCTGTATTTTAAAACATGCTCAAACAAGCTAAAAAAAAACCGCACTGCATAGGAGATAACATTCATTTTTTCTTTTATTTTATTCGGCTGTCTTCTCTATCGTCGCCTTACCTTCTTTTATTCTCACAAAGTCGGCAACGTGGATGAAACTTAGACAAGGCACCGTATTACTTTCCTACTTAATCCAAAGAGATTAAGTCCAGTTCTAGCTCCACGATTACTATTCAATCGAAAATCGTTACAAAGGAAAAAACTCGAGGTTCGTTCACAGACGACAAATATGGGTAATCCTGAATGAATGGCCGACTTATCTCCGATACGGTTTAGTGATAAAGGGACAAAACCGAATTCATATATTGTGTAGGTGTTATTGTTTTTCATAGCGCTTGTGTTGCGTTTTTTATTCGATATTTAAATGTTAAGGTGTTATATTGGAAATAGAGTATCTTTTGAAGCATATAGGGATGTAACATTTAAATGTATGTTTGTACTATATGGCCTAGCATCCTATAAATTGAATATGCAGTACAATGAAAGTTTCTCTATACTATTATATTGCAAAGTTCTATCGCTACAAGGCGCAATGCTTAAGACTTTTTCAATGAAGTTTATTTTAACACACAGAGAGTAATTGTACCAACATTCAAGAGTTTCAAGTAAAACGCAGAAGTTGTGCCTTATATCCGATTATATCATAATATCTATGTATTTTCTGAGTTTTTCTTGGACGCTATTGACATCGTTAATAGAAATTATCTTGAAGAAACCTGGAGTTATCTATACTAATATGAAGCTGAGTAGTTCAAGTCGGATTTTAAAAATTTCTTTGAAATTTGATAGCACAACTCTTAGGGAAGGTAAAATTAAAAGGCTGTTCAACATCAAGCCCTTTAAGACCCTTACGAGCCAAGCAAAAGTAAAAAAAAAGCCAGACGCGGGCGATAGGATGCAACGTGGTAGGTCGGGTGCCCAAAGTTCACACGGACGATAAAGCGGGCAGAATTTAACATAACTCTTAAATCGTGCAAACGTCTTCAGCAAGCATGGTGATCAATGCCTTCTTCGTATGAGAAGATGTATTTGCCCAGCAGTGGGACAGTAAGAGGTTAGAATTATTATTATTTATTTATTTATTTAAGCTTTTCACACACAAAGAAGGGTAAGAAGGGGGCTTAATGCCTAAGGCATTCTCTATCAGTCAACCAAGGATGTTGAAGAGATGATTAAATGTTTGAAACACCCTCTGTTATAAACAACCAGGTCATTTAGATTTATAGCCGTCTGCGTTTATTCCCAAGGTCTTTTTATAAAAAGTGTTACAAAAAAAAAATATCTTTCAACTTGAAATGAAATGAAAGGTTTACTGATTTGATTACGTTCGTAGACTTTTATAAGACGTTGTAACTTCTCCAGAATACGTGCTATTTATTTTAAGGAACTTTAAGGTCCAAAACGTTATTGTGGGGACAAAGGTATAGTTTTGAAATGTTGCCAAACGGGCATTGACATTCACGATCAGAGGGGTTATTCTCGCAATTTTCAGAACATTTACAGTCTGATTTCCGTCTGAATCTGTCAAAAATACCTCGAGTTTCCATACATTTTTGACAAGTTTTTGACATTTGATTCGAGATGAGACTGTGACTAGATTTTGAACGTTTTTAATTACGAGAGTTCGTTTTCAGTTAAAAAGAACATGTCAAAATAGTCGGATTATTCCGTAAATATCTGATTTTGAAAAGAAAAGTGAAGTGAGCTTGAAGTGAATATTGTCAATTTCAAACAATAGGTGGAATTTTAGCTCCCTTCACTTAAGTGAGATGAGGTGAGATTTTGCAGAATTGACCGGCGGCTATTATGACGTGTTATATTTACCTGATTGTCAATGTCAAAACGAAATGAGCAAGGACCTAGTCCTCCCAGGAACTGTTTTTCTGCGCCACATCGAACCACTAATCGCGGTACGCATCCAGGTCATCTCGCCACCGCTTTCTGGACCGCCCGCAGCGCCGTTCATGTTCAGAGAACCATTGTCATCGGTAATCCCGCATGCGTAGTGTTGCAAAGGACTCGAGTACTCGAGTCGTAATTTTTAAGACTCGACTCAATTATGCAAGACTCAATGTGCTCGAAAGGCTCCAAGTCTAGAGTCAAGCACTCGAGTCTTAAAAGGACTTGAGTCTAAAATGAACACGAGACTTAAAGAAAAACTCGTAACATGAAGATGAGACTTGAAGTTCATCATTCATTTTAAGACTCGAGTCCTTTTTTAGAATGACTCGGGCTCGGCTTGACTCTAGTCTCCGAGCCTTTTGAGCACACTGAGTCGTGCATAATTGAGCCGAGTCTCTAAAATTAAGAGTCGAAGACTCGAGTCCTTTGCAACACTACATGCGGCTGATGTGACCGGACCTTCACTCGTCACCATTTCAGCTAGTAAACGTCCACTGCTGTACAAAGGCCGTCCCTAGGGGATTGCCATAATCCCCACGATAGGCAGGCAGTAAAATGATCACAATATGATGGTATCATATAAAGAGAACGCTACTGCCCACTCTCTAGTAAATCCCTTAGACGCCTTTTGCAACACCTACGGGTGGAAATAGGATGGTGCTATTTTTTACGTCCGTCACAATATGGAACCGCCCGGCACGACACGAAACTCTGATTCTGACTAGACCTTACAGTGTAAATCTGCCGGGGTCGCGAGATTGTTCGAGAGAGATAACGTGACCCTGGCACATGGGCAACTGAAGGAACACGGGTGGGTTTAGTCAGTAAAAGTCTGACATGCCCTCCCGTTCCGCTCAGAGCGGGAGAAGTCATTTGATGGTTTCCCATCCAAAAAAAAACAGTGTAAATAAAAAAATTGTTCGTCGCTTCTCCGGAAATTACAAGGCTAAGCTTGTACAGCCTTGCTTAAAATTTTGTTTTAAAATCTAAGCTGCAGGCGCCGATGAATTACTAAATCGAAACGTATCCGTAAAAATAGCCGTTTAAAATGTCACAACGGAAAATTCCTAAATATTTTCCTGAAAACTTTTTCAAACGTCAAACAAAGTAAGAAGCGTAAAAAATTCATAAGTTTATAATGAAAAGCTATAAGCTATCAGCTGATGCCCTAAGCCGCGATAAGAGATAACAACGAAGCCAACGAGTTTTTAATTATTTCGGTGGCTTTTTCGCACTTTTTTATCATACTTATCATCGCTTTTTCATGTTGATTAGTTATATATTTGAAATTGTATTGTATGAGTAATATGTGTATGTTACTGATATGAATCGATAAAACAAAATTTAAGCGAAATAGAAGATTGTAGGAAAAGTAGTCACTGACTTTATTTCAGAAGTAATTAGTCATCATCATCAGCCTATAATGTTCCCACTGCTGGGACACAGGCCTCCTCTCGGTGAGAGGGAGTGGGCCATAATCCACCACGCGGGCCCAGTGCGGTTTGGTAGGTCACATTTCTTCGAATTTTTGGTTCTAAGACATGCCGGTTTCCTCACGGTGTTTTCCTTCACCGTTTTGAGAGCAGTGGTGATGAAATAGTTTACAAAAAGTAATGCGCCTGCTTGGGTTTGAACTCACGACCTACTACTCGTAAGTCGCGGCCGTTACTACTGGGCCACCACTCCTCTCAGTAATTAGTATTCACTTTTATTTAAGTACTTACTTGGAGATCTCATACAGGAAACATTATTTCACGGAAGGAATCCTACTGCATTTCGTTTTATCGTTATATATTTATTTTATTTTACAGAAAGCTTACAGACTAATATAAAAAATAACAATAATTCTAGGCAGGAAAATTAGCTAATTACAAGCTTTCACATTATATTATGCATGAAATGTTTATCTATGTAAGTAGATCTTATAAGACACTTTAACACGTCAATATTTTTTGGTCAATATTTTAAATCTAGATGGCGTCAAGATTTCCTAATCAAACTCAGCGTTAATGGTCTTTTGAAGTCCAAACATTATTAGGATTTTATGTGCCTCTACCAATGTAGGGCCAAGTCTGGCAGGGCCTTTTGAAGAAATAGCCATTGCAGCTTTGAGCTGACCTGTGCCAACAGACGGCATGCAGCAATCAGTCATCATGTAGCTTAACCCTATTATTTGGACCTCAAGATCACAAAACGAACCAGATCTGCAGAACATTTGCAAAGGCCGTGTACAAAATACTGGAAACCTCCAGGTAGTTATAAAGTCATGTATTTAATCTAGCCTGCATAATACATTCACAATCAGTTTTTATTTAAATGTCATGTCATATGTTTTGTCACGTAAATCGATTAAATAAAATGTTCAATAATAATTCTAGTCATAAATTGGTGTAGCCTTACTAATCCCAAGCCTTTTTTGTCATCCAAGTAATCTTGAACTTTATAGCCTCCTGACAGAGTTTCAGTTAAATAAATAATTGAAATTTATTGAGGCTCAGTTCTTTAACGTGGTTTGTGAGTTTGTGGTAAAAACGTATACTTTAGTACACAAATGAATAACAATTTTTTTGGACCTGGTCGTGGGCTCAATAAGTAATCTTTGAAAAACATTTTCACGGTGCTAAACCTTACCTAAATTATAGACATGGTATATCTAGGTATAATAAAACGTACGTATGTATGTTTTCAGCGCGTTCAACTGGAGAAACACTGATTTAATTATTAAGTTAAATTAGGATTTTACACATAGCAGATACATCATTGTTACACAAAGTAACATAGGGGACATCTAGTATATCACCAGTTATCCCACAAATAAGTAAGTTCTTAACTAAAACCCCAGCCATACATATTCCTTTTATATTCTTTTATACCGTCCGCGCGGAAGGAACGGGGCGATTCTTACATTCAAGTGGGATTGCTTACAAAATTTATTACGAACACCTTTTGTCTCCATCTTTTGAGGACCATCGATATTGTCCTTGTAATATAGTGACTCAGAACTGCGCCTTAAGTATCCCTTATATTTAAGGGAATATTAACAGTTGAATAATTTTTTTCTGTTTCGGTTTTTCGAGCAAAAGATTCAGTTAGGTTAATGCAGTGAGGCCGGATGTTTGTAGGCGGTTTTTAAATGTTTAAATGAGTGGTTTTATATTCGTTGGAAACGAAGATGCGATATATATAAATGGGTAGTGAAATGAACCCAAGTTTGCAGTATAAATATTTCTGTATTTCAATTCTATGTTAACCGGGTATATAGCAGTATTTAACGAACTATATCATTAGGTAGTCAACATTATGTCGATATAGACTTCTTTTAGACAACCTTTTAATTTCGAAGCTTGAAGATAACGGACTAAGAAAACTAGACGATAATGCTAACATCATACCTATGTCCATTTCGTTTCGTTAAAAAACCAGTAGTTTTTCAACGGGTACCTTTTTTCAAAAATGAGACTTTGTAAACGTCTCTACACAGATAGCACTTTCAAGCTCGACTTAAATGGGCCTTGGCAGTTTTTTTTTTGGTGGGAAATCATCAAATGACTTTTCTCGCTCTGGGCGGAGGGGCCCTCCCGCTCCGCGTGTCAGACTTTTATTGACTAAAACCGACTCATGTTCTTTCAGTTGCCTGTGTCAGGACTACGATAACTCTTCCGAACAAATCCGCAATCCTGGTAGGGTGCCTTTTAGCAGTTGAGAGTATGTCATGCTAACTCAAATGTTTCGCTGGTGGTGGTGTGTGTGTTGGATCATTAGGTTCTCTTCAAAATGCTGAAAGGTGCTCATTCATATGTCATATTCCTGAATGGGCGCTGTTAGTAGGGACTGGGCTTTGGATCTCTTAACTGCCACGGCAGTGGTTTAAAAATTATAATATTTTCACAAAGTAAAGTGCTCGGCTGGCTTCAACCTACGACTCGGCTAACTAACTAATTCACGGCTTTACCCATTGTGTTAGCACTGTTGTAAGCGATTGATATGTTGGGTAAACTTAAAAAGTATGGAGAAAGACTTTCAAAATATGCAATAGGTCGGTGGGTTTTATTTTACGGGCCCTTTTTTGTGGCAAAAAATGGGTGAATCTTCAAGGTTAAGCAACGCTTGGCAGGGTTGGACCTTGGATGGGATTATTACGTACCTATCCGTAGATACCTCCATGCCTCGGAGTTGGTCCTGGTTGAAATTCATAGATCTTTAACTGTGGAAGTTACGAGTAGTCAAAATCCGGAACGTCTGAAAACAAGTCTTTCCAAGACGTATCGTTTTACCTAATAGCTGGGTTATGGAAGTTATAGGCAGTCGCTTCATGTAAAATACCGGGAAGACTGGCTGGAAACGGTTAGGCAAATGACGATGTATGCCTGTTTCATGACCATCATCCTCCTCTCCTACCCTTTTTTTTTTCATGATGGGAAATCATCAAATGACTTCTCCCGCTCTGGGCGGAGCGGAGGGCGTGTCAGACTTTTACTGACTAAAACCCACCCGTGTTCCTTCAGTTGCCCATGTGCCAGGGTCACGGTATCTCTTTCGAACAATCACGCAACCCCGGCAGTCCTCTCCTACCCTTATCCCAATTTATTTGTGGTCGGCGCAACATATCTTTTCTTCCATACTTCTCTATTAGTCGTCATCTCAGTAGTCACCTCCTTTCTATGTCACGACATTTTCCTCATTCTTTCGAATCACGAACCCGCACCATGACCACCGATTTTCACACAACTATTTATTTATCAGTGCCTCTTTCAGACTTCCTCTTATGTACTCATTTCTTAATATATGCATTCGTGGGTGCCTGTTTCATGCATGGTGTAATTGAGAAGTAACTGAATACCCGAAAAGGGCCAAAGCCGGGTCCCAAACCGGGGGGGGGGGGGGGGGAAGGGGGCAGCCCCGGATCTAAGGGGGGGCAAACCGGGGCACTTGCCCCGGGCGGCAGTTTCATGGGGGCGCCAATTCCTTGAGACAAGAATACGAAATATCAAAAAAAAATAGACAGTTTTTCTCAAACACAGAAGGGGGCGCCACGATCAAGGTTTTGCCCCGTTTCGAAAATATCGTAGATCCGGGGCTGGGGGTCGGGGTCAGATGTCACAGTAATGGAATCGTACCGTCGTCGTTGTCGTTTCTTCCCGTGGATGTCGTTAGAGGCGCCTAAGGGACTTACTAGAGAATGGGCAGCAGCGTTCTCTATGCATTTTACCACCATACTGCGATCGCCAACCCACCTGCCAAGCGTGGCGCTTATGGCAAACCCTTAGAGGGTTTGCCATGGGTGAAGCCTTTGTCCAACAGTGGACGTCTTCCGGCTGAAATGATGATGATGAATGAAATCGTGTAAAGCTGCTCCATATTTTTTTGGTTCGCATAACTTGACTGACTGTGAGGTCTAGATGATTTTTATTTACATTTTACGTTGTAAGTCTAAAGAACATACAGTTAACGTTTATTTTTGAACAGAACTACTTTTACATCAGTCCTCAAATCAGATAAAAATGGTACGAAAAGGAAATCGAAAAAACGAATCCCGAACTATTTCAGAGACCCCTTCTGCTGGAAAATATGATGATCGCGGGTAGGTACGACGCGTCGTCTGTATACAGGCTGTAGTTAAAAAGATACGATCATGAATAAAACTGAAGTTAAATCATTGTACGTATGTCATTACACGTAACGACTGTGTAGGCGATATTTTGTGAATATGGAATAGGAAAATACCGTTATATTTATATTTTGTTTTTCTTTTTACTTTTACGACAGTGTCTGTTTTTGTTTTGGTTGGCCTTTTTATCCAAAAAAGTATGTATCATTTTCTGGCAATGCCCTTTTCAGAGCCAAGATTTCATCATATCTGAAAATCCTTGTGTTGCCTACCTGTCTTAAAAACCCTAATAACATTGTTTTCAGGATAGGTTTATTAACGACAAGCGTTTGCCCGCGTCTTCACCCGAGGCGAGGCGAGGCGGTCGGAAATTATCTCTTGAAGACGTACTACCGGGATTAAAAGTATCCTTATGTGTTAATCCAAATCATAAACAGTCTGAGTGCCAAAGTTCAGCCGTTTTTGTGTGATTGAGTAAGTAACATCCAAACATTCAAATTCTAAACACACAAACTGTCCAAACTATAACATTAATTATATTTGATTGGTACAGTAAACGTTATAATGAAAAAGTTCTTGGCATACAATGCAATTAAGTCAAGGTGACAACATAATTCGTTTTGAAATTGAATTAATAATTTTATTAAACACAGATTTACGTAAAATTGAACAGTCGCCAAAATTAACAGGCAGTGTGATTTCTTAAAAATACTAAACAAGAGTCAATCAATATGTCTAGCCTTTTCTCAACTACGTTAGGGTTGGCTTCCAAAACCAACGGATGAATATGAGTATTTTATAAGGAGCAACAACGAGCGTATCAAAACTCCACAACTCGGTTACTGAGTAAAAGGTGGTCAGACTTTTGGTTCTGATTACAAACATGATAGCTGAGATCATTTGCTTCCGAGGCACGGAGGGGTCTCGATGGTCATCCATCCACGAACTGACCGCGGCAAGCGTAGCTTAACCTTCAAGCGACCCACGCATTAAAATCACAAACAACAATCTTTGATTGAGAACCATAAAAATGAAAAAATAAATGAAATAGTCTAAAAACTTCTGAATAGGTAAACCATATTTGAAGGATCCAAGAATTCGAAACCAATATAAAGTTCTGGGAAGAATTCTTATGAATATTTTCGTATTCGATAAAACGAAATGTTCTTTAAGAATGTTTAATATTGTACAGGTATTTGGTGAATTTAAATTCAACTCCCTTTTCGGTCTCATATGGGTCGAGGGGTGCTTTTCAAACCACGGGTCGTTTACTGTCAAGAGTTTTACTATTACCTACGTTATTCATTGAGCTCCATTATTTCTGAACTGAGCTGCATGATTATGTACTTGCCCAGTCATATCCGTGTGGTTCTTTCCTCAAAAAACCATTTCAGATACTAATCTACATGGTCGAAACATGATCAGACCACACGCTGCTGGAGAGTTGGTTGCGCCACTTCTTCTTCCCAGCTAAATCATTAGGAAGTGGTGTAGGGCGAGCATTTTGGAGGACTGTCTTATGTAATTTTTGACGTACAAAAAGTGCTGACTCTCAGCCGAGTTTGACTTTTGATGACTTTTGATTGACTAAGATTATGTCTGGACTTTAAAAGAGACTGTGACCTTCGGGTTTGTTCCAATCTTTCTTTTCAGAATAGTTAGATAGGAAACAAAGACTTCATCTTGTTTTAAAATATGATGTCCAAACCAAAGGATATTAAAAAAACATTTTTAAGACCAAATCGACGACAAGTACGTAAACCAAACTATGGGAACCTTAAGGCTCCCACAGACGAGCCGAACGTGACGGCGCAATTCGTCACTGGAATGGGTAGAAGAATTTCTTTGAAAACTTCATGGAAATTGTTCTAGTGGTCGCATCGCGCCTGTATGTGGGAGCCGTCTAACATTAAAAACGTCAAACGTCATTTTGAAGACTGAAGATAATAGCGTCATCATTATCAACATCATTTCAGCTGAAAGATTTCCACTGCTGGGCATTGGCCTCTCCCGGGATCTGTTCTTCCCACATCCAGAGGATTCCTACGGTCTTCATAAGGTCATCGAGCCACCTAGTGAGAAGTCTTCCAACTCTACGTCTTCTGGTACGTGGTCACCACTCCAGAACCTTGATATCAGCGAAATTGAGTTAAACCTTAGATAACAGCCCAAAAAAAATGCTACCAAGCTCAAGTACAACAAAAAACAAAAAGAAGTCTCATTTAATAACATACATCAACGTAAATACGTACGTAACACGATAGATAACGCCATTACCAAAATGTCCCGTTTTCTTTCATTCGCATTTGCAAGTATATTTTCTCCGTCTTACCGTCGTCTTCTCTTATTTTCATTATATTTCCTCAACATGTCAAGTCACGAACAAGATTGAATATAGCCACAGCCTATAAATATTGTAAGCGTACAGTCGATCAATGTGTTTCTTTCTGTGAAACATTTCTCAGCGTGTTCGCACTTAGAGTTAATTTTATTACTGGAGCTATTATCGTTGAACTGGAGTACTAACAGCGAGTACTAAAAATATAAAGTAGCTCCTTAAAGCTTTATTTAAGAGAAAACATAACCCTAAAAGATTTGGACTGGTTCCAAAGCTGCAACACACGTACAGTTAATTGTACCATTTCAGCGCTAAATAGCTGTACAAATAGTTACTACGAGTATTTTTTTTTTAAATTTTCCTGATATTGCGTGCTACAAACTACGCGAACAAACCGTAATTATGTTTTTTTCTGCAACAATCAAAACTTGACAATCAAAGCGAACGTCAAAGGGTGTACTGAACATTTTTCCTCTGTGGCAACAATTCATAGAAAATCAAAATGGTATCCCGTATTGGCAGTAAGCCGATGTTTTGTTGGGTTAGTGGGCAATGAACGAGGGCCACTAGGGAAATCTAACAGTTTAACGGGAACAGGTGGTAAACTTGGCGATAATTTCATTTTCTAAGGTAAATATTGTCAGTAGAAAACTTGATCAGTTGTAGGAATTGGAAGGGCAATAGGGGTATTGCCGACGAGGGTTGAAAAAAATATATGGATGTGTAAGAAATTGTTGTCATGAACAACTTTTGTTCAACTAAAAGATACAATCAACTGTTTTAGTTTTAAGCATTTAACTGTCTATATAGGGTTATTTTAAATTAGTTAAATAAATTCAGCTGACGCTTGTTACACACATAGATGCTTTACACGATAAATAATTAGAAGATTTGATGTTTTTTTGGGAGGTCAACGACCGGTGTTAGCGTTGTTACTTGAAGTATGAGTTGAGAAAAACTGTTTTCGTATGTTTTGTGGTGTTAGAAACCCATAAAAAATAAGCAGTTCACAAAAAAAAACTGATTTTAAACTGATATTTCAAGTAACAGCAACAACTGCGGTCGACAGAAAATCATCTATTTAATTTATTTCTTGTTTTATCATGTCGTGCTACCGATTCCCATTGCGTCTGCGGATATAAGCTGATTTAAAAAAAAAAACCTTATACGGTCGAATTGAGAAACCTCCTCCTTTTTTTGAAGTCGGTTAATAACTCTGTTTTATTAATCATGTAAAGGAGTCATTTTTCTTACTTGTGATTCAAAATTTTGCATATTAGGTTTTATTAATAAGTTCCAGATATACTATTGTAAAATAAATAACTAACTATACAAATAAATACAAAAACAAAGGACACTTAGGCGTCGAAGTACTCGTCCGCATCACTGTCATCTGGAAACGTGCCCAGAAGACTGGCAGCATTGCCACGTTGAATGGCAATGCTAATTCTTTGGCCAAAGAATGACCCAGCCCTCTGGTCACGTGAAGTGTCGACCAGTCGATGAGAAATTTCCTTAAAAAGGAGGTGGGCACTCGAGCCCCATGACCCTTACGTTTCAACCCCAAACGGCTCAAAATTGTAGTTACCTATAAGGTTACAGTATTTTCGCCGCTTGAGGGTCTCAGCAGCCGCAGCAGCGACGCCAGCACAGCCCGCCGTGCTAGGAACATGAGATGGCGCAAGGGTGTCGACCCAGGTTGCGTCCCACACCAGAGGCCTACCCACCTTCCAAGGCAACAACGTCATGCCGTCTGGTGGGAAATTTTGCATGATTACTCTTTTTGTTTTTAATTTCATGCCTATTTTCGCTCGTATAATAAAGCAAGCATTACCAGATATTCCAAATGCAATCTAACGAGAAAACCATTTAGAATAATATGATAATTCACAGTTTCGAGAGGTCCTGCACTCCATTTTGAATGCTAACAATAATGGAATGAATTTCATTTCGCTTTTAAACTCATTCATCGACTTCAATTTCCGTCTTTTAAAAATTTAAAGTCCTCTTCCGCTGCCAAATGCGTAATGAACTTCCGGCGGATGGCCGTTTACTTTGAATAGAAAAATTGACCTTTAAGAATATAATGTGAATTTATTTTTCACACTGATTTTTCGGAGGAACTGACTCTCCAGATTTCGTTATTTTCCGGTTTCTGGGGTCCTCAAATTAGCTTTCAATACGTACCTATTGATTGTGCGGAAATTGGTTGTCTGGTATGACCATGTAATGCGGAGGATTGGGGAAAAAAAATAAGATAAGTTTTGTCGACTGCTGGGCTTCCTTTTGGGACCTGGAGTTCTCATCTGATAGAGGTGGCATGTGGCCATAGTACCGTGGTAGTGTGGAACAAAGCCATGGTTTCTTACCGCCGCAATTGTGGCGTGCCCAGCACTGGGTTGCGACAATCGTACCCGCCATGTCGCCATGAGATCACACCGGAGCTCTGTCCACCGTGCCGCGATTTGTCGCGGCAGCGGAGATTCGCCCCGGCGTTTCGCCTACTCGCGCCACTCCCACATGTGGGCGAGGACCTTTGCCTCCAGATCCCATGGCGGCACTCTGGCAAGGAGGCTCGCCGCCTCGCAGGAGACCGTGCGGTATCCCCGGATTAACCGGATGGCCATGACCCTCTGGGCCGCACTCAACCGGCGCGCTGGGCGCAGCCTCAATGAGGGCGCCCACACCGGTGCCCCGTAGAGGGCCATGGACCGCACGACCCCCGTGTAGAGCCTCCGACAGGAGGCGTTTGGACCTCCCAGATTGGGCAGGAGCCGCTTTAAGGCAGCCCCAGCCCGCTCCAGTCTGGGAGCCAAACGTCGGAAGTGCTCGACGAAGTTCCACCGGCTGTCGAGGACAAGTCCCAGGTACTTTATCGTCGACTCGACGCCGATGTGAACCCCTCCCACCGTGAGTTGGGAACCCGCAGGTGGCGCGTTCCGAGGACCATGAAAACCCATGGCCTCGGACTTGTGCAATGCCACCTCGAGTCCCAATTGCCGGATCCTATCGACGATTGTCGCAACCCCAACAAAGCCATGGTGCATCTGTTGAATGTCATATCGTGGCGTATATATAATATACATCCACTCACATAGGTAAGTTGTGCTGCCAAGGAACCGGCCCATGTTTGTGGGTACCATATCACGCTGTGGGGCTTTAAGGGCCAGCCAGTAACCCACCAGCCACCTGACAGGGGCACTTAGCGACTACGATACGAGAATGATGACGTACCTAGTGATTTGAAAAAGATTTTATATTTAAGCGATTTTTTTCGACTCAGTGATCAGAAACGATTTTTTTTAGACTAAACTAACGTGTTTCTATTAAATATAAGCCAGAAATACTGCAGGTACTGTACTTATCACGGAGTTTCTTATTAACAAGTAATTGGGTTTTGGAGATCAGATAAATAATACATTTCTGTATTTTATACAAACACGTCGATCATATTTTTAAATCTACATGAGGTCGGCGTTTTCTATTTGACTACTCTGAGAAAAAAAATCCAAACAGACTCAGAGGTCATAATCTCTCTTAAAGTGCTGACATATTCTTGGTTACATCACGTGAAACCCATATAGATTGGTGCCTGAAATGGCAGCCGCTTCATGTTAAATACTATTATTCAGCTGTATTTCTTTGAACGTGGGAAATCATCAAATGACGTTACCCACTCTAGGGTGGAGTGGAAGGGCGTATCAGACTTTAACTGACTAAAACTCACCCGTGTTCCTTCAATTGCCCTTATGCCAGAGCCACAGTATCTCTTTCGAACAAATCTCGCGACCCTGACAGGTCCAGCTGCATCATGTTGCTAACCCCAAAATAATATCTTCACTAAGTTATTCGAAGATAAAAATCGTGTCTCAAATCACGAACCTACGTAAGGATTACCCAGATCTAATGATCTAAACTACGACAATCAAGTTAGTACTAACAGTATTACAGTGACTCCCTAGAGGCACCAACTTAGCTGACCCCTCACGTCTCATTCACTCCTGAAGTTCGCTACACTGTTACAAATTAGATTTTCGGAAGACAGGTCCAGTTATAATGGTTTGTTGGTTGATAACGAATAAGAGAGATCTTCCCTATTAGTTGAACTGATTGTGTTGTTAAAACAATGTTCATCGAGAGATTAGGTACCTATTGATTATTAAGAACAAAAGTATGCTTTTGTTTGACTGCCTTGTTGATCTAGTAGTCAAAAGCGCTACTGCTGAGCATGAGGTCCTGGGTTCGATTGTCAGGTCAGACAAAGTGTTATTGGGTTTTCTATTCGGAATATCTGAGCCTGGAGTCTGGATTTGTGCCCGGTTACTGGCAATAGACTCGTCCCCTATTACATGGAACGTAAGCCAAACTGGCGAAATGTGGTTGTACTTTAGATACACCTCTGCCCAATCCTGCGCGAAACAAGGTGTGATGTTATGTGCAAAAGTATTATTGCTGTCAATTGTATGGCTTAGTCTTGACTAGGTTTTTGTAACGTTACTTACGAACGTAAGTCTGAAATTACCTAAAAGCGCCGTTGCAGGCCACACGTGGCCACGTTGGTCCAGTAGGAGTTTCTCAAGCCGAGCGAAATGTTACTGGAATTTCCCATAGTTTGGAAGTTAGTAGTGTGATTCCCCCGTACCTCAGAAAGCATGTTTTTTTTTCTGGGTGGGTACAATCAAAGGATGTCTCCCGCTCTGGGTGGAGCGGAAAGGCGTTTCAGACTTTAACTGACTTAAACTCACTCGTGTTCCTTCAGTTGCCCATATACCAGGGCCACAGTAACTCCAGGGCCACGTTAAGCCGTTGGTCCTGTGCCTGATCTCTACCCGGTTGTGTCGGAATGCCGTCCCATCGGACATCACATGGTTCTCTGTCTACCTTTCCAGTGTCTTCCAATACTACGTTTTTGGTACTCGGTTGCCGCTCCAGAACCTTTTGGTCAGCCATCTATTCTGCGATTATTGCAACGTATTCATCTAATCTTACCAAAATGCAACGGCCTTGGTCCTCGATGCTGATGGCCGTTGAATTTTAAGCAAATGCTTAAAAGAAAATAGTCCGATCGCTTCGTGTAGCAGCACCCTAATTGCGTAATATACCTGTTTTTGCAATCCGAAGGATTTTGAAGGAAGTTCTTAATCCATCGCTGCACGTGTTTGAAAAATTCGTCTGCTCGACAGCGTAAACAATGCAATGGATGTCAATTGTCACAGTTAAAAACCTCGTAGGTCAGAACGCCATATATTCCTCTCTTTAGATTGATCCCCAAGAAGCCTAGATATGGGTCATTCTCAGCCGAAGATCAAACGACAAATTTTGTAGTGTATCTTTGAGCTTTATTATTATTATTATTATAATCACCATCCTTTGCTTCTTGTAAATGGTTTTCTATAGTAATTACGCGGGTCAATGAACTCGAGAATTTCCACCCCAGCTGAATTCAGCACTTTAGTCATTAAAGCTATTAATTACTTTGCTAAGTAACAATTAATATCTTGATAATAGCTGAACTTATTAATTTTTGACGTCACAATTTCTCATTATTTTTAATTAAAACAGTCTTTTGTTAAGTGAAGCTGATTTGAATTTGTAATCAAGGGTTTTGAATGAATTTTAAAATTAGAAGTCTTTATACATTTTGTAAAGGCATAAAGCTTTGCTAGCTTTTACCAGCTCACGTTACGAGTACAAAGAGGAAAATATTTGTCATAGTTTAAAAAAGTTATGATAAATTTCTGAAATCTGAAATAAACTACTTTCAGGAAGAAATAGATATACTTTACAAACTCTTAGCAGCGTACATAACATAATAATGATGAAGATCGTCATAAAACACTATTATGACCATAAGAAAGTTTAGGAATAATATTGTTAAAAGGGTACTCTCAGACCAAATAAAAATTATTTGGTCTGAGAGGGTACTACTGTTTTTAATATGTGGGGTATTTTAACAGAAAATACTATCCAAGCTATCAAGGAGGCTCGTGGAAAATTGATATCAGCTACACGGGTATATTCAAGATAAAGCTACGCATCCCTTAGTCGGTTAATGGATGGTTGGTTGGTTCCTACATGCCTCGCTGGTTGCGGCTGTCATTTTTGCCAATAGTAGGGTAGTCAGAAACCCAAAAGTTTGACTACTCTTACTAAGGGATATACTGTTACCCAGTAACTGGATCGTGGAGAGATGGGCAATCGCTAAATGTAAAATACTTGTATTCAGCTGCATCCGGTTAGACTGGAAGCCGACCCCAACATAGTTCATAGTACAGATACCTAGGCTATCAAAAAATCTCAAATATATACCGGGTGACATTTTCTAACGTCTTGAAAAAAAAAATGGGTTTAATAGATGAACGGAGTAGAAGAATTTGGCATAGAATTTTTTATTATTTTTATTTTTGAATAACATGTAATAAAATTGATCTAGCAATAAATACTACACATTTAAAGTAACATTTTCATACTAGAACAACAAAACCAGAAATTTGGAAAAAAATAAAATAAAAAACAATTAAAATCTATCGAAACTCAAATCATATGCACCCTACTCAATGCGCGGCATATATCGATGAGTTCGTAGCCCGGTCCTACCCTTTAAAGCCGGCCGATAGGCAGCCTCATTGATCTTTCGCAGGCGCACGAGCCGCACACGCATCCCCGTCCGCCCACTTCCCGCACTCCTTTAGTCACCTACGATGAATCTGAAGGCCTACCTGCCTTCTATTCTAGTTACATAACACACCATATGAAGGTCGAGACGGTAAAAAATGTCATCCGGTATGTAAGTAATATGTCGTCTACATATAACATCATCAATAGCTAGGCTCTTATCCCAACTTTATTTCAAAAGTCACAAAAACTTTGGCCGGGCGACATCCCTAATAGTTTGATGGCTACTTTCACGAATCCCCGAAATCATTAGGGAATTTCCCAACATTGGTGACCATTAATTTCATTGGTAGCGGGATCTGTACAGAATGACCCAATTAAAACTTGTGTGAGAACGAATCGACCAATGTTTGTGGAAGTAAGGTCTGTGCTATACGAAGTGTTGAAAGCAAAGATGTCTGAAGCTGTTGAGGTAATATATATTTTTGGCGGTTTTGTGTAAAAGATTTTAGTTAATTTGAAAATCCCTATTTCTTTCCTGATGCCTTAAATTGATCTGTTAAGAAGATTCGATAAGGATTTGCGTGGTAGAGGCTTTTATAAGTTTACGATGGGCACGAAGAGTGCGTAATTTGTGACATAAACTCTAAACATAAGATAACATCACCCTGTAACCCTCGTAGGCTTAAGCAGTGGTGTACAATAGTATACCCACATTTCATTTCTTACGTTTAAGTCCTATGTAATAGGAGACGAGTCTATTGCCATCAATTGAGCACAAGTTCGGACTCCTGGCTGCTGCTGCCTGCCACTTTCTGATAGGAAACCCCAATAACACTTTGAGTAACCTGGGAATCCAGTTCATCAGTAGCGCTGGCGACTACTAGACCAATGAGACATAGTCATGTCTCTAGAAATACATTCAAGTAATATGTGCTTCTCGGGGGGAACCTATTCATTCGAGACTTGGAAACTCCCTGGTAGGAACATAAGACTTTGACACTGCAACTATTATACTTGACACTGCAGGCCCATAGCCCGTCCAACTATTCCCAAAATTAGCAAATTTTTATAGCATAGCTTTACATATCAAACGTTCCTTATCTGACCACTACAATAATCGGTTTTCGATAAGCGCGGTGTTGCGGGCGCTGTTTACATTCTCATTTCATGTTTGCTGTGTTGAAATAGGCGTCTGTTTTACCCAAATGTTCAATGTGCGAATATTTAGGATTAAAATCTGCCCGTTGGGGTAACTTTGGACACATTGTGGTTTTGTAAACTTGGTTATGTAGGTAACTTTGGTGTTTATTGACAGACGTTAAATTTGGAAAGACTCAAAAAGGTTCGAAAAGAACCTTTTTTGTAGTGACGTAAAATTGTCGCGGTAAGATTTTATAGTGTACTGAATTTTCAATCCTCGGTGTTGAATCGAGCATTGAGAATGCTCATAAAGAATAGACACAGCACTTTCTATACAAATTGACAGTTCGTTTTTCTATTTTGACATCGCACCTTTTTTGAGTGAGAAATCATCAAATGACGTCTCTCGCTCTAGGGTGGAGCGGAAGGGCGTGTCAGACTTTTATTGACTAAAACCCACCCGTGTTCCTTCAATTGCCTATATGTCAGGGCCACGGTAACTCCTTCGAATAGATCTCGCGACCCTGGCAGGAACATCGCATCTTACAAATCCTTCTACAATCTGTCATCTTTTTTTTGTGGGTAGGAAATCGTCTAATGACGTCTCCCAACGTGTCAGACTTTTACTGACTAAAACCCAGCCATGTTCCTTCAGTTGCCTATATGCCAGTGCTACGGTATCTCTTTCGAACAGATCTCGCGACCCTGGCAGACAATCTGTCATGTTGTCATTTGTTTCTCACGATCACACTGGCAACTGTTAGTTGTCTAAGGTAGTGAAGATAATTTTATTTTGTAATCGCCATGCTAAAGGTAGTAGAAAACTTTCTACTTGACGGCCACACGATTTTTTAAATACCTAAGCGTTTGCTTAGGTATTAAAAAAATCGTGATTTTACAGGAGAGCCACTGCTCTCAACCTTCATTATTAACATCTTAATCAGCCTATAAAGACCGCATTTTTTTTTAAATTTTGAAGTGTTAAGGTTTGTACAACAAACCTACTAACAGAAATAAAATCATTTATCGAAATGCTGCTACTGGGATATAGGCTAGTGTCGCAGTAGCGGCTCTCATCAGAGGAGGCCAATTCATATTTTGTTCAACATACAGCCTAACAACGACCTGTAATATTGCAAAAATACGTAAGAAAATTTGAATTTGGCAGGCCACCTTATAACATCCTCCTTAAACTGACGTAGTACCTACACAAATCAAGTACGTAAACTATGTTTCGAGGTACTTGATAAATATCTGAACCTTTATATGGTTGAAAGCATATTTCCGCACGAGTCACGATATTTTGCTTTTAAATCTTGCCTAATACACTCCTGTGATTGTCTAAATCACAACAATTGGGACCAAAGCTTGTTTACTCCTATATTCAATCTGCCCACGGTAGATAAACAGCCTATTCAATGACGACAATGCAGCACACTCCCCTGGTAAGTCCACCGTTATTTCCGCGCGAACTGTCATCGACAATGCCCAACAATCTAGGGCTAGAACCGACGCTTTAGGCCTCGTTGATGGTGAGAAGAGTGCGCGGGTGCTGAGGCGGACGCGATATTTCAAACATAGCTTCTGCCTGCAACTGCGTTCGCTTGAAATATTAGCCTCCGAACCGACGCGTCGCGTCATATCTAATCACCCACCCGCGCTATTATTTCGTTTACACTTAGCGCTCTTTACGACTTTTTTTCATTATTTTCGTGTTCTTATGGTCGTAGCGTGATGTAAAGTAACCTTCGTCGAGAATTGGGCTATCAAATGCAAAAAGATTTTATCATTTTGGTAGTTTCAGAGATTACTTCCTACAAACAAATTCCCAAACTTAAAAATTAAACCATTTTATAATTAGTGTAAGTAGGTGTTGATATAATAATCCCTGTTAGCGTCTATAGTGAAGTGACTGACAGGCCAGTAGGCTTGACAACCGGGTTACCTATAATTAGGAAACATACTTTTTTTGGGTGGGAATTCATCGAATAATGTCTCCAGCTCCAGCAGTGTTAGACTTACTGACTAAAACCCACCCATGTTCCTTCAGTTGCCTCTACCAGGGCCACGGTGACTCTTTCGAACAATTCCGCGACCCTGATAGGCATCGGTCCCAGCGGATCCCTTAAATTTTAGCTGACGTCTCTTTGAGGCACGCGTGGGATACAACGCGCCGTCGACCCGGGCCTGGTCTTTACCGGGCGATGAGCTTAGAAAAAATACCTGTGGATGCTCATGAGTAACTTCACTTACATATTGAGTGCTTTCGTTGGATTGTTTGAGTATTTAAACCCGATATTCTAATTTTATATCCTCTAAAAGATGTTCTTTAGAAAATTGTGTAACTAATTCTCTTGAGTGTTTGATTTTGTAAGAATTTAATATGAACAGAATTCGTTTAAACTATCGTAGGATACTTTTAAAATAGAACATACCTATTGTTTTTATTTGTGGCAATACATTTGGCCTCTACTGCCCGCGACGGCAACTCGCGCCCAAATCGTACCCGCTACCTCGCCCGCTACCTCGTCCGCTACCAACATATACACAGCACGCTTACACTAGACGAGTCCAGTGTTGTTCCACGCACGAATTTACCAAACCGAAACTCGAATTAGGCCTTGGTTAGTTGCGGAACGAAAACTGAGTTGGATTATGTAAATATTGGGTTTGTTCAAGGCGAATAAGATTTTCGACGCGATATCTATGATTCGGAATTTGAAGAGTCTGGTTGAGTAAAAAAAGTTATCTTGATCGAGGGTCTTTCGTAAAACTTGTTGACCAAGTAAGATTGGGAGATTATTTGGTGGGGGACGTGCCGTTTTTAATGAATAAACAGTACACCCAGCTTTGTTTTAACTGACTGCTTTCTAAAAAGATGGCTGTGAATTAAAAATGTTACCAAAATTTTTTGGGCATCATCATCTGCCTAGCCTTCCAACTGTGTTGGGGTCAGTTTCGAATCTAACCGAAAACAGCTGTACTAATAGTATTTTACATGGAGCGTGACACACCGTTCGCTTTGTATCGCGCCTGTTTATGTGAGCCTATATGTGTGGTGCTGGGTCATTCCCTGTTATGCCAGACGTAAAACATAGTACCATCCCATTGCATTTTACCACCATACTGCGATTGCTAACCCGCCTACGAAGCGTGGCGATTATTGTAACCCGAGTAGGGTTGCAATAATCACCACGCTGGAGAAGCCCCCAAATTGAAGAAGGAATATGTCCAGCAGTGGACGTTTATTGGCTGAAATGATAATGATGATATGCCCGTGGGGCTTGTGGCTAATTTATAACAATGGCACGTATCGATCAATCAGGTTAACCTACGCTTGCCGCGTATGGTTCCTGGATGGATGACCATCATAAATATCAAGACCCATTCGTGCCACACGTTAAGCTTTTGGTCTCAGCTGTCATTTGGGGATCTTTAACAGTCGTTACAGGTCATCAGAAGCCCGAAAGTCTGACTACTAGTCTCACCAAGGGGTATCGTATTACCCAGTAACTGGGTGGTTAAGGTCAGATAGGCAGCCGCTCCATGTAAAATACTGGTGTTCAGCTGCACCTGTTTAGACTGGGAGCCCATCCCAATATAGTTGGCAAAAGGCTAGGCAGGTGATGATGATGATAAAGGTACCTGATTGTACGAACAGATTTAAAAAATAAGGTCAACTTCTGTTTGAGATTTTCATTATTATACCTAGTTGTAATACAGGCTTTCTTTAAACGGGATCGTCTTTCAGGTTTTGACGTTGACCTAGAAATGAACAAAGCCTAGAGTGCGTCTTCTTTTCAAAGTAAGTAGGTAAATTGAGGAATGCGAGCTATGGAGATACCGAGTGCTTTCAGATGCTGGGCATGTTCTTTGTGCGACCGTGAGATAAAATGAATATTATATTGATGTTAGATCTTTCATGCATACCTCGAAGAATGAAAACTATAATGTCAATCATATGGTTGTCTATCGAATTAATAGCTATAAGTACTGAAGCGTAAATTTTGTGTGTATATTTGTTGTGGTCGGTAATCTAAAATGACGAAGGAACTCACGGGTGAATCGAGTGAAAATTTTCTAGCAGAAACATTTTGAGACTGAAATCACGATCCAGCCAGGATTGTGATTTAATTAGACAGAAATATCAAAATTCCAGGCGTGTAAAATTAGTAATAATTAAGTCGTAGTAATCAATCGGATTATCCAGAGTATTTATAGTTGTAAAATCACACAGTTTATTTATTTATCGCTCGCTATAAATCCAAGGCATCCCTTGAAAGTCATCTGAAACTATCGGTTGTTGCTCTTCCAATAATCATGTTTTTTTTTAAATTATTACTTATAATGAGTCGGATGAAAATTATCCTGTTAAATGTGCTTGTAAATACTGATTCATTATTCTTCCGTATGACTGTTTAATTGTCACAAGACAAAGCTATCTTTTACAAACTAATCATAAAATGAACTCATCTCATAAGGCCCCTACACCTAAAGATACACCCACAATGTTATTGCAATATTTTTGACCCAGTAAATTTCAATGAAGAAGTTTTATTTTAATTGCCAATTACATTCTTTGTTATTGCGCGTAAACTGTTTGAAACTCGGAGTTATCGATATACTTTGCAGAGTAAGCAAACTGAAGTGGCAGGAGGCGGGCCATGTTTGTCAAAAGACCGATGACTGGTGCAGCAGACGAGTCCTGGAGCGCATCGGCAAGCGTAGCGTGGGACGCCTTCCCGTTAGATAGGCGATAGGTGGAGGAGGGTGGGGGGGCTATGTCCATGTTTCGATTCCAAAAATATATTTTTATTATTAGCCACTATGTCCCACTTCTGGGCAGCTCATCCCGCCATCTCCGTCTGGGCCTGCCGCGATGTCGTTTGCCATTAAACGGGACTCACTGGGTCGTATGTTTTGCCCAATGATCTTCTGAAATACGGCAAATGAGTCCAGATTAATTACATTTAAGCGAGGCAGCTTTCCGAGTGACGTCAGATATTTTAGTAAAGGAACGGATTGTTGTATTCTATCCAAAAGAAGGCTAGCAAAAAATTATGTTCTCTAAAAATAATAAAAATAAAAAATAAGCAGACCCATAGCTACAGAAATACTTTTAACATTAGCATGTTGGTGACGCGAATCTATAACATGTTGCCCTACCAAAAACCGCTCAATGCGCCTTTAGAAGGCCTTTTTCAATTCAACAAAATAATAAAGAATTCATATTACATCATCAATTTCCTTCTCAGAATTCTACCGGGGCTTCCAACAATAAACCAACTAATCCCGCGCCTATTCCCAGGATCGTACGCTATAAATCCGAGGCATCCCTTGAAAGTCATGAAGCTATTGCATCTCGGTGTTCTGTTGCTCTTCCAATTAGAGGGCAGGCTAGGCCATCGATTTTATTTCGCACACTTTGAAGATTGTTATAGTTGTAACTATGCTCCTGTGGTTTGGGAGTTTCTTTTTAATTATCTTCTTTATTGCATGCTGTTCCATAATCAACCCCAAGTTCCTAATGTTCCCACGTCTTGGATTCCTCGTAAGAGGATATGTGGGCTGTAATCTACCACGCAGGCCCAGTGCGAGTTGGTAAATGTCACATGTCTTCGAATTTGGTTCTAGGAATATGTCGGTTTCCTCAAGATGTTTTCCTTTTCGGTTTTTAGAGCAGTGGTGATGAAATTATTTACACGAAGTAATGCGCCTGCCACGGTTCCAACCCATGACCTCGGGTAACTCGGGATCGTTACCGCTTGTCCGCTACTGCTGCTGTTGGTTATCTTTTATTGCCCAGTTTCTCATTGAAAAGATTATGCTGAATCACAAATGCATGATAATTTTAAAACTAATTAATTTAATTTCAATACAGTAATGGAATTCTGCAGGTCGAATTACCACATTCATGTTCATAGTACGGCCGCTTAAAGAGATAAATAACCGCGGCCGTCGGATATAGTTGGAGTTTAGTGAGAAACTGATGTTTTCGAATGAAATGTAATTTAATTAAAATAAAACAAGGATGGGGTCGGAAGGTTTTGGAGTGGCGACCGCGTACTGGAAGACGTAGCGTTGGAAGGCCTCCCTCACGATGGACCGATGACCTGGTGATGGCCGCAGGAATGCGTTGGATGCGAGAGGCACAGAACAGGTCGAGGTGGCGGTGCTTGGGGGAGGCCTGTGTCCAGCAGTGGACGTCTTTCGGCTAAAATGATGATGATGATGATGAAAACAAGGAGATCTTATATCAAATTAAATTTTATTCGAATACATCCATCGTAAATAATAAAAAATGACAGTGTACGTAGTCTATCGTTAAACTCTGCATTACCGAGCTTCTAAAGTGCTGGTTAGTGATAACAGATCTGTTTGGGTCTACCCTACTCCAGGTTTTGTCTCAAATGTTTTCCAATACCGTAATTAACTAGCATGCAACATTACCTGTGCGGTCCATGGCCCTTTACGGGGTACCGGTGTGGGCGCCCTCATTGAGGCTGCGGTCAGCGCGCCGGTTGAGTTCGGCCCAAAGGGTCATGGCCATCCGGCTAATCCGGATATACCGTACGGTCTCCTGCGAGGCGGCGAGCCTCCTTGCCGGAGTGCCGCCATGGGATCTGGAAGCAAAGGTCCTCGCCCACATGTGGGAGTGGCGCGAGGTGGCAAAACGCCGGGGCGAAACTCCGCTGCCGCGACAAATCGCGGCACGGTGGACAGAGCTCCGGCAGGTTCTCATGGTGACATGGCGGGTACGATTGTCGCAACCCAGTGCTAGGTACGTCACAATTGCGGCGGTAAGTCCCCTCTTTGAGAAGTGGACAGAAAGGCGCCACGGCGTCCTCAACTTCCGCCTGACACAGGTTCTCACTGGGCATGGGTGCTTCGGGGGGTTCCTGTTCAGGATAAAGTGGGAGGAAACGCCCGGGTGTTTCCATTGCGAGGATCGTCTGGAGGACACGGTGGAGCATACGGTGGAGGTGTGCCCTGCCTGGGTGGAGCAACGCCGTGTCCTCGTGGAGGCGATCGGCGGCGGTGACCTCTCGCGTCCGGCCCTGGTGCGAGCCTTGGTACGGAGTGAGAGGGCATGGGAAGCCGTCACCACCTTCTGCGAAGCATTAATGCTGGCGAAGGAGGAGGCGGGGCGCGTGAAGGAGTGGCAGTCTCTGCGCCCTCACGTCCCTAGCCGCCGCAGGAGGAGACGCCCCGGACGTCGGGAGTCGATCGCAGACTCCCGGCCACCGTAGGCGCGAGCTTGCGGGCGGCGAGCAATGGGTAGCTTGCCGCCCGGTAAGAAAAGAAGAAAAAGAAAGAAAGGAAAATTGTTTATTCTGCACAAACAAAACGCACAATATCGCCCATGTCGACGGCGCGCGCCTCAAAGAGATGTCAGCAGCACTGAAGGGGTTTGCTAGGACCGATGCCTGCCGGGGTCGCGAGATTGTTCAAACGAGATACCGTGGCCCTGGCATATGGGTAACTGAAGGAACACGGGTGGGTTTGAGTCAGCAAAAGTCTGACACACCCTCCTGCTCCGCCCAGAGTGGGAGAAGTCATTTGATGATATCCCATGCAAAAAAAAATGCAACTTTACCTAAACTGAATGGGTGAGTATACTTAATTACTGTCACTTAAAATGCGACACATTTACTTGGTTTGGAACCTGCAATCAGGTAGGTACTTTATACACCGATTGTTGAACTATTCACCATCACGACTGATCGCAGATCCGTCCTAAAACACTCTAACAGGCGACGCGGCGGAGATCCGATAAACTCTCAAAAATATTATGCAAAAAAGAATCCATAAAACGTTTCGTGTACTACCTTACTTCCCTTTCACATAATGAACTATCGATTCTGCTCGCGCGCTCAAGTTTCATCTTATTTCCATCGAGACCTAATGACTTCGGATACGGTGAGGTACGCACTCAAATCCCCGTATTACCGTGCGATATAATATAACCATCAAGCTAAAGTTCCCTGAAGTGGCAGATAGGATGTAGGTACGTATATATCGCTGTAGGTGAACGTATTAACCATGAAAGCATTATTGAGCCTTAAGCTTAGGTTCAGCACTTTGAAGGCTTTAAAGTTTCTCACAAACGGTCTAACATCCGGATATCTGTATTGTCGAGTATTGGGAGCTGAATGTGTCATTTCATATGAAGCGATTGTCATTTGAACTCTATCTACATTCTTTTTACCGGGCAGAACCGATAGTCGATGCTTATAACAATTATCAGACTTTCACAGAAGCAATTCTCGAAATTTTAAGAACGTGTACAATTATTTTAGCCTCAATCTGTTAAAAATATCTCGAGTTTCCCTACATTTTAAAAAAGTTTTTGACATTTGTTTGTCGCCAAGATAAATCTCCAACTAGATTTTGAACATTTTTAATTACGAGATTTGTACTTTTGGTTTCTATTACCTAGAAATTACTATCAAAGCCTTGTAGACTATTTTCAATTTTATTAATTACAACTGGTACTTGTTGACAGGCCGGCACTGTTTTACCTGCCCTGTCCTGTTAACACTGTATTTCGTAAACATTGTAACAACCAATTATTTTCGCTCTTCTCGATGGGAAACGGCTAATTGGAACCGTGCAACTGACTTTATTTATTTATATTCCAACTTACATCTTTAGTTACAGGGTTGTAACTAATATGGTACAACTCTTATCTTAACATATTAACATACACCTCTTTCTCACTCCTGTCGTTTGATTTCGATTTGATTTTGAAATATATTTTTGTAGTAATCGGAGTATTGATCCCACAAGGTGGACCGATGACCTTGTGAAGACCGTAGGAATCCGTTGGAAGCACAAAACCAGTCCAAGTGGCGGAGCTTGGGGAGGCCTATGTCCAGCAGTGGTGAAATGATGATGATGATGATCTCTGATCATCTTTTAACGTTTTTCCCTATCCACGATTTGAAGACATCCGTGGAGCTCTTCGCTTGGGCCCTAAGCATCGTCACAACAACTGGTCGTGTGGTTCTCGCATCCAAAGGATTCCTGCGCATTTCACCAGGTCATAGGTCCAATCCAAGACTTTTCGACCCCATACCAGCCCAGGTTGACCGTACCAACCGCAAATTAACCACGTCGTTTTTGCTTCGTGTGGTGCCGGACGTAAAGAATAGTACCATCGCATTTTATCCCGTGTGCGTAAGAGGCGACTAAGGGACTTACTAGAGAATGGGCAGCAGCGTTCTCTATGTATTTTACCATTATATTGCGATCGCCAATCCACCTGCCAAGCTTGGCGATTATGGGAAACCCATATTGGGGGAGGCCTATGTCCAGCAGTGGACGTCTTTCGGCTGGAATGATGATTCCAATTAGCCTAGACTTCAAAAAGGTACCTCAATCAATCTACTCACCCTTTTTCTCCCGATATCTGATTTCAAAAGCATTATTCTAGCATACAAGGCGATATACATCCTGCTAAGATAACATCCGACGATAATAATGAAGCCCGTCGTCAATGCGACGTGAAAAACGATAACAACGTACCGCTGAAATAAAAATCGTTTCACCTTTTATTAGGACTTTCACAAATGTACGAGCGTGAAAACGTGTAAAAATAATACCCTTGTTTTGTATTTTATTTTTGTTGAATTGAGTACGTACTACCTTCCTTGTAAATTTTAGGGATAGGCTTCTGAGTTTATTTTACGCGCTCGAAATTGTTTTTACCGGCCTTCTAAAGGACAATGGGCAAAGTTGTATGGAAATATTTCATGTATCAATAGAGTTGAGGTAATTTTTTTAAGTCTGCACAGTCTCACTCACGGTTCCCACTTCTGGGCAAAGGCGTCTCCTACGTCTCGCATCGTTTGCGCCCCACGCCTTCCAGTAAACACGGAAGATTTGTTTTTTAATTACAGCGTCATCAAAATCTGACCTTGGAAAAGGAAGGAATGATACTGAAGCTTGGATCCCATGACTCCTTGAAACAAAACATGTTTCAGTGGTGTTACCTCATCTTAATAATAAACATAAGAAATGTATATTAATAAAAGTTTTCGTGCTCCCGCGTTGCTTTCTTTGCGACAATACGTTTACAACACCGGGCTTTATGAATTGTTTCGTGTGTAGGATGCTGTATAAAGCCAGATTAGGATATATAGCCATCCCAGATTTTTGCGTTCCAAAAACAAAAGTAGAATATAATCATAACTTTATCTGTCTGAATCCGAAATAACTTGTTACAATCGAAAATGAGAGGAGAATTTACATTTTTGGAAACTTGTATTATTTTTTACTGTCTTTGGTTCTGTTTTATAAATGTTCAATTATGTTTATGTTTGTTTCACTTAGTGTTGCAATATTTATACACTAAACATAGCCTGAATTCCGTATAAACTTCAACAAAAAAGTGAAAGTAAATCTAAAAACAAAAAAGTGAAATCAAAACCAATAATGTGAACTCAAGTGCCAAAAACCGATAAAAATGATGAACGGAACTACTGAACGGGGCGGTCTGTCCTTACAATCATCACCAGTAAAAGTGTCTACATCCCCAGTAAGGGCCACATCGAGCCCTGTTCGCGCCCCACCCTCCCCACTTAAGTCCTCTCTAGCCAGTGGAAGAAGATCACCACGAAGATGCCAGTTTGCCGCACCAGTGGAGGATGCAAGGGACAAGTGCGGGGCGTCGTGGCTATGTCGAAGGGGGGCGGGAATCGGGGAGGAATCTGACCCTGAAAGGTCACCGGGGCCAAGTGCCCCTGTGCTGCAAGCATGTGACGAGTCTGTGCCTCCGCCGAAGAACTGCTACAGACTGGTTATGTTGGGGTAAGTGAGTTTTATTTTTTGCTTTATATGTATCTAGGTTTAGGCAACTGTTCTGGGTAGGTACATGCATTGTGTGAAAGATTTAAATCGTTAGATTTCCTCATCGGTAGGTACTTATGTTGCGCGTAAATTGTCTATACTGAAAAGTCTGAACTCACACATCGGGATGTGTGAGATTAAGTGCCATGGAAGCGGTTGATACCCGTATCAGAGCCAGAGTCAAGTCACGGCGTCATTGTGCGTGACAGAGATGCAAAAACGGAACGGAAATGCGACCATTTTTTGACGAATGAGGGCGAATCAAATCATTGTGTGGAAGAAATTCATAAATCTAAATCATTTACTGTAACTAGAGGTGTTCCGCAGGGTTCGGTACTGGGTCCCTTTTTCTTTATAATATTTCTTAACGATCTAGCTGAATACATTAAAAACATTTTACCAGATGCTAACCTGATAATATTTGCTGACGATACGAGTGCTATTATAGCTGCTGACAACATGGAGACCTTAAAATGTAAATTAAATGTATTAATAGCTGCTTGTGAAAGTTGGTTTTCTATGAATTATCTTAAATTAAATGTAAGCAAGACAAAATGTATGTTATTTAGATCTACAGTTAGGAACAAAGCTTTAGTAAACGTAGAATCTTTAGGCAGGCAAATTGAAATAGTAGAAAGTTTAAAATTTTTAGGGGTACAAATTGATTCTTTACTTAATTGGAAGTCAGAACTAGATTCAATTACGAAAACAATAAGTAGTGCGTGTTATGCTATCAGATCTCTGAGGGATATGTTGCCTATTGCTCAACTGCGTACCATCTATTTTGCCCTAGTTGAATCTAAACTTAGATACAGCATCAAATTTTGGGGAAATAGCTATAAATATAATATTAAGGCAGCCTTTACTATACAAAAGCGAGCATTAAGAACCATGCTTCGATTAAAGCAGATAGAATCATGTAAGGAGTATTTTATTAAACTTGAAATTTTAACGGTACCATGTCTCTATATTTTAGTTCTCCTTACTCATTTAATCAAAAACATGAACGAGTTTGAAACAGACGATGAAAGAGAAAATAGAGTAGATACTCGCAGAAAGGATCTTCCGACTATTCTGCAGGCAAAGCTTAATGTTGTCAAACACTCGTCACGTGTGCAATCTGTGAATCTATTTAACAAATTACCGGCAGAATTAAAGAATATTCAGAATGTGAACTTGTTTAAAAATAAACTTAGGTCTTTGTTAATCAATAAAGCCTATTACAGCATTGACGAATTTTATAATGATAAAAATATTAAAACTATTGTTAAATAATTTAATTAAATATGTGTATTGCTCTTTGACTATGTTATAAATATTGTTTTTGTATATGTAATATTTTGACATTTAATGTACTTTTGTTGTATTTTGCTAGGGAGTTTTTTTTTTTTTGTTCTGTATCAATAAGAATATTACAATAGATATTTATAAAAAAAATATAAATTTATTAATGTTTGTAAAGTTAATATATTTAATTTGGATATTTAATGACGAGCGAGGTTATTTTTAATATTATTGTTTACGTTTTTTTTTTGTACCTACTATGCAAATATTTCGACACAAATATCATTTTGTTATGAAATAAATAACTTGAAACTTGAAACATTAAAATATTTGCATTTTGTAAATAAATGTTCGAGTCCTGTGCTTTTGTATCAGCATATTATGTAACTCATGATATCCGGGTAAATTAATATTATTCAAAATACGGCCCAACAATACGTGCTTCAAGAATTATTATTATATTAACAGTAGATAAATGATAAAACAATGAAGATTTCTGATGTGACGGCTTGAAGTAAAGCATTTATCACTCAGACTGACATTTGATTAAAGCTCAAGGGCTCTCCACTGGGAAAAATAAAATTGCTCTACTTGTCATTGCGTAAATTCATTACGTATTAATTTTTATTGAATTAGGCGGTTCACCCACTAAAGATGCGTCCCGCCGCGGTGCGCGGAGCGACGTATAACGCACGGGGCGCCTTCCCGCGCATTTCCGCGTCGGCAGTGTGTTGTGCTAGGCGTGATTTCTGTATAAATTGAGATACTTGCATACAATGGTAAAATCTGCCATCCCGCGATACGCGACGGGACGCGGTGCAGTGGGTGGAGCGCCTTAATCTCTGTTTCCTTTTTAACCGACTTCTCTTTATCCAAAGTCAACACATACACTTGAAACATAACACTACAATAACATAAAAATATGCAGATTGAAAGAAAGGAAAATATATTTATTAGTAACAGAAACACGGCATACAAAAAGATAAGTGAATAAATGAGAGTGAGTGATGTTGAATTTCTGAGATGAAGAAATTCGTCTTAAATTGACGACATTGCATATATATAGTGCTATCTCAAAAATTCACCCTGTACCTGTAACTTCCTAAGATAACTAACCAGCCAGTAAAATAAGACGATTAATCACCGATTCCAAATCGCATTCCAACTAATGCCTAATCGGTTGAATATTTGAGATGGAAATTCGGCTGAATTTGGAACTCTCACTCACTCTGAAGTATTATCTCAAAAATTCATTCCTTGTTTACCAATACGATTCCAAATCGTATTTTATTTTATTTATTCGTTAAAATGAACAGCTACACATGGAAAAATTACACAAAATTTGAGCTATCGAGTGAGTAAAAGTGTAACCGACAAATCCACATATTATAAAAACAAGTTATAAAATTAATGCAATGTGAGCTTACAGTTTTATAGGTACTATTCAATTACATTAATTATTAGTAATAAAATTAAACTTAAATTATAGAGGCATGCAACTATAAAAAATAATATAAAAGGAAATTATAAAAATACAGTTTAAACGTTAAATAGTAGGAAGCAATATCCAAAATTGCATTCTACCTAATGTCTTGTCGATTTACTTCCACTCTGCAGCATCCAATAAGTTGTCCAAGAACATGAGATCCGATCGGTTAGTTAACCTTCATGGTGAATCGATTTGATTCGACAAATGTGGTGGGCGATTCCGATGAAGGTTCAATCGAGGATCCCGATCATTCTGATTATTGGATTGCAGAATAACCCTGTTGGTGGGGAATTTTACTTAATATGTATGTGTCGCCGTATTTTCTAGACGAGGGTTGGTATTAAGGTGCGGTGGTACGTGGATAAAAGTATTGAGCACCTTCTTGGTATTGGGTTGTTTATAATTTGTATTGGATTATGAACAGCTGAGCTAGGAAAATTGCAACAAGATGAAGTAACATTATTTTCTTTAATTTAAGAGAAATCTATACTAATATTATAAAGCTGAAGAGTTTGTTTATTTGTTTGATTGAACGCGGTAATCTCAGGAACGACTAGTTTGTTTTTTTTTTTAGTATTGAGTAGCCTATTTTTTTAGGAAGGTTATAGGCTATATAACATCACGCTACGATCAAGAAAAGCGGAGCAGCAACGAAAAATGGACGAAAACTGGCAGGCAATTCGATGCTACGGGAAGGGTCAGGGGAACAAAAATTTGGCGCGGACAAAGTTGCGGGCAGAATACTTACATATTATGCTTACTCCATTTTAAATGAAGTCTATCTCTTTTAGCTTGACACAAGCTGTATGCCCGATGGGATTTAAAAACAAATACTCACAGATACTTACTACATTTTAAGGAATGTCTGTTTTTTATCTCGACACAAGCCGTATGCTCGATGGGATTTTTATGACAAGCACCCACCTTAGTATATTTTAATAATGTGCAACTATCTCTATTATCGTGACACAAGCCGTATGGATCCTACCAGGGTCGCGAGATTTGTTCGAAAGAGATACCGTGGCCCCTTGTATATGGGCAACTCAAGGAACATGGGTGGGATTTAGTCAGTAAAAGTCTGACACTCCGCCCAGAGCGGGAGACGTCATTTGATGATTTCCCACTCACAAACAAAAAAAAAAGCCATATGGATGGGATTTTCCATCGGGAGAAATCACAAACTTTCTTCAATTACTAGCTTCTGCCCGCGACTTCGTCCGCGTTAAATTTCTTGTTCCCTGACCCTTCCCGTCGCGTCGAATCGCCTACCCGTGTGATTTTCCCCGTTTTTGCAACATTTTTCATTACTGCTCCGCTCCTCTTGGTTGTAGCGTGATGTTATATAAACTAGCCTTCCTCGATAAATAGGCTACCCAAAACAATTTTTTTTTTTCAGTTCGGTTCATTAGTTCCGTATATTACCGCGTTCAATCAAACAAACAAACTCTTCAGCTTTATAATATTAGCTATATAGTATAGATTGTAATTCGGACGGCCATTAAAATGCAACTGGTGTACACACCCAGTTATAAGCTCTTAATATTTATGTGAACCAAACGTTCTACCGCAACAATAACCATTACATCTTCTAATACAAAGTTATCACAGAACACAATGCAATTGCAACGTGGTATACGTTGCAATTGCATTGTGTTCACACATGTACATGATGAACTCGCATCGCATATTGATGACCGCATCACGAGAAACATTGTGAATTCTGCAGGAAATACCGATTTTATGATACTTATTATCTGTATGGTTCTATATCGTTCGTTCGTAGTATAGATTAAACCCCGTTAGGGGACGAATTTCAGAAATTCTTTCATTTATTTAGTAGATGAGCCTTCATAAATAACAATTGCAAACAATCATGAAGAGCTTTTGCTAATTGACGATTGCAGTGGCAATTCTCAAATTAGAGACGTTTCTTTAGTTAAAAGGAGAGAACATATTTAAACATTATTAACACTTCCAAAATTTTTCCAGAGGGTTGGAATTCCTTTCCGAAATAATTCGCAAATTCGGCGCTCGAAACTGATGGCTTGAAAATTATCGATTTCAAATTGCGTTGTTTGTTCTGTATATACTAAACTACGGGGAATTATTTGCCATAGTTCAATCAGTTAGACTTGGGTACCGTTTACATCTCGTACTAAATCAAGTTAACAGTACATTGTGGTTCGTAAAAATCATCTCAAACGGATTGATGTGTGATGTGGCTTCTTTCTGACCGACGTGTTCAAAGGTACGTTATGGATGTGTGTAGATACACATCCATAACGTACCTTAGGGACGATTTTAGACTTCAAAGTGAAGTCAGAGTCAAATCATTTATTTCAAATAGGCACTTTTGAACGTCAGAATTAAGAAACAAATGGAATTGATTCTAGTTGCTCTCCCAAAAGATAGTTTAGTACGGAGAAAAATGGAAATGCAACTTCATTGTTACATTTTGAAAATGTGTTACAATAATGTTATACATACATTAATTATATATGTTGTTATATGTGAAAACGATGTACTTAGAATAAAACTACTATACCACAATCATTCATCATTCTCCTGGCCTTATCCCAATTTATTTGGGGTCGGCGCAACATGTCTTTTTCTTCCACACTTCTCTATTAGTCATTATCTCCGTAGGAAACGGGGTGACTTTCTATCCATATCATAATTCACACAGTCCATCCATTGTTTCTTTGGTCTCCCTCTATACTTATATTTACCATACCACAATGAAAAAAAATATATATATGTCACCGGAAAATAACAAGAACCGTAAAGAACAGTGGCGAACTCCCGAACAAATTTTTGTTGATATATTTTTTAGCGTCTGCCTACGAAAAATATGTAAAAGTATAGAGATTGAATTGCTGAACAGTTTTGTCGTCAGTTATACTTTTATAGGAAGTCAGGAATTTAAGATATTTCAGGTTGAAGTTTTAGAGGTTATGTCTCGTCAACAACAGACTATCGAAAAAGATATATAGAAATACCTACTTATTGCTCAAAATATCATTGATAGAAATGCATTTTAAATATAAAATAAACTACGGACTACATATTCAGAATATTAAGTCCAACCGACGTGCGTAGGTCTGCCACATGGTCCACGTAAGTAGGTAGGCAGGCACTTACCTACTTAATTATACGTTCAGAAGAATATTTATTTAGTAATCTTAGTCAACTATCTTTAGAGCAGTTAGTTATAGATATAGTATGATTCATTACATGGTAAGGGTAGGTCGTTGGTAGGCATAGAAAAAAAAAAAACAACTTTAAAAAAAATATTTATTCCTCATCTTCTCTAACCACAATGTCATCAAGAAAACCTGCGGGTGCTGTGATATATGGTTGATGTCTGGCCCATCCTAGATATCATACTTCAGTCATTGTATGAGCGCAACATCCAACTCTCGAGTTAAGTGCCAATATCGGTAGGTATCGGCGCATTTTATTGACACATAATATGTTGCAGTTGACACACATGATGCGTGTAGGCCTTAAACGGCTACTCATCGTGATAAAAAATCGATGCACACACAACAAAATCCAAGGTATCAGGCAGAATCGGAATCTAGTGTCATAGAAAAATGTCGTCGTATAGACAATCAGAATCCTTAGGCAAGCACTAGTCACACAGGGAACCGTAAATCTCAGAGTCCATAAGCAGACGCAGTCGATGAAGTAGAAAATCAAGGAAAATCGATGGAAAACAATATAACGAGACGCACGCGAAGACAACGACAAGTTATCAGTGCTGGCCGACGCCGATTGACAATTGAAATGTCATGTTTTTTTTTACGATGTTGCCATACTCGAATTGCACTACGATGTCATATGTACGTATTAAAAAATTATGACCGCTATAATCTTTAGCACAAGCAATCATTTTTATTTTAACATTTGTATTCTGATGCAGAAATATATTTCCTAAGTATATTAATGCAATACGTAAAGCCACAACGAATGTAACTTGACTAAGATTTATATTATATGGCAATATTAAAAGTATCGCTCAGCCAAAAGTCATGAAGTCAAGCAAGATAGAAAAAATTAAGCCATGATTATTTCTTACCATCAATAATCTAGTCAAATAAGCTCTTTATTATGATGATTTCTTTTTTCAGACTTTGATAGTACTTATGTTTGATTTAATAAAACTTAGTCAATTATTTCGTCGGTATCTAGTAGGGTGACATACGTAGACGCTTAATAATTTCATCAACAATTCTCTCGCCGGTATCCTTTATAAATTTACTAGGAAATTTATAAACTTTCGTAGGATTCTAAACGAGAGATAAATTGTATTATTTTACGGTCACATTTTCATCCTAGTGGGAAAGGGAGATGTGGTAAGATAATGATCTCCATGTTAATAATAAATTAATGCACATCTTTATAGAGCGGCAAATTGTGTGCTTGTAACAATACTAACTTTTACTATAAAAATAAACTATGAAGTATTGGTGGCAATAGCTGGTAGTATTGTAAAATTAAGAAAAAACAGAGTACAGAAAATCCGATCATTCGAAGTTGAGCCTTGAGATTGATTTACATTTTTAACCGACTTCATAAAAAGGACAAGATTATCAATTCGACTGTTTTTTTATGTTGTTTTCCTCATAACTTTTGACTGGGTCAACCGATTTTGATGTTTCTTTTTTTATTTGAAAGCTGGTGCTTTCCGAATGATCCCATTTTAACTTAGTTCCAATCGTACAATGGGATCCATGTGAAAACCATATAAGTCTTAAATTTGCATTAAGTATTTGCACGACAAAATTAACGAATAACGCGATTACATTAGTGCGGGGTATCTACCATAACTAAAAAGTAATAATAAAAACTTTTTACAAAACAATAACAACCGACTTCTGTATTTAAGGTAATTTTTTCACTTTGTAGTGAATTTTTTTTTAGGAAGTATGTTGTTATTTTTTTGTAAAAAGTATTTTTATAAAATGTACATCATGTAAGTCTAGCCTTATCCTGTGTTGGGATCAGTTTCCAGTCTAGCCGGATGCAACTGAATACCAGTATTTTAACATGGAGCGACTACCGATTTGACCTCCACAACTCAGTTACTGGGAAACGCAATACCCCTTCGTATGATTGGTTATCAGACTTTTGGGCTTCATACTATTCGTAATTACTGTCAGAGATTGACTGACGGGAAAGAGCTTTCCGAGGTACGGAGGGGTCTCTATATGTAATGGATAGTCACCCATCCACAACCCGACTGCGGCAAGCGTAGCTTAACTTTTGATCGACGTTGCGGCTAATATAATTTACCCACAAAACTCTCGAAGCGACCCATTTATTAATTCAAATAAACGATCGTAAACAACTACCCTATCAACTATAAATAATTTACATATCTTAGGAGAACCAACACAACGTTAACTGATCCCAAACTAGGCAGAGCCTGTACTATGGTAACCAGACAACTGATAAACATACTTATATATTTCTAAATACATACATCTTTATCTAATATATAAAATTCTCGTGTCACAGTTTTCGTTGCCATACTCCTCCGAAACGGCTTGACCGATTGTGATGAAATTTTTGTGCTTATCCGGTATCTATGAGAATCGGCCAACATCTATTTTTCATCCCCCTAAATGTTAGGGGTAGTCCACCCCTAAATTTTTAATTTTATTTTGTAGACAAAATTTTTAATTTCTATTTTTTTATGATACAACATACAAAAATACATACAATCCTCAATTTTCACCCTTCTACGATCAACCCTTATTTTTTAATAGCCATTTTAGTAATTTAATCATTTTTCCTCTCCAGTCGAAAACTGATCAATCGTCATTTAATTAGTTATCCCCGCCTAGGAAATTATTTATATGGCAAAACAACGTTTGCCGGGTCAGCTAGTATATATGTATAATTCTACTGTACGTGTGTATGTCACTGAACTCCTCCTAAACGGCTGGACCGATTTGAATGAATTTTTTTGTATGCGTTTGGGTTTTGCCTGGATGGTCTAGATTCACTATTGGACCCGGTAGGTGGCGCTGCTATCGAGTTCTAGGAAACAGGACAACGTCTGTACGGTCACCTAGTATTATAGATAAATTACACCCAGACACAGAACAAATGAGTGCGCTCATCACACAAAGATTTGTCCTGGGTGGGAATTGAACCCACGATCTCAGTCTTATCAGGCAGGGTCACTAACCACTAGACAAACAGGCCAGTCAAACTATGGATACTCTCCATTTAAAACTACTTATTTCGTAAACAAGCTGTTGTAGATTTATTTTATTTTCCACAAACACGTTGCAAAGAGACACTGTTTCGGACATTTTTCTTTCTTAGAATAAAATAATGTGGTGGTGCAGTTATTCCGTCGAGACATATCCCTTGGATTGGAAATAAACTCCCAATTGGAACGTAGCTCGTTTCGATTGTTATTGAATATTTAAAGTAAAATTGCAAAGAGAAAAGGTTTTATCTATACATACAAATAAATAAAACTGAAGTGTCTATTCATAATTTCAAATTAACAGCTTTTCACTAAATGCATATGAAAGTAAATACGGTACTTACACCAAAAAATCATTTTTTTTTTAATTTTGTCTGTCTGTCTGTTTGTTCCAGTTAATCTCTGAAATGGCTGGACCGATTTTGACGGGACTTTTATTGGCAGGTAGCTGATGTAATAAGGAGTAACTTAGGCTACTTTTATTCTAGAAAAATCTTTTATTTTAGAAAAATACCTGCGTTAATTTCCGACACCCACGCGGGCGAAGCCGCGGGCAAAAGCTAGTCTTTAGTATGTTTGTTTGCAATAGATAAACAAAAAAAAAATACTTAACCGATTTTAATAATAATTCTTTCAGATATAAAAAGCTAAATAACCAGTGAGTAACAAGGGCTGAACTTTATTTTTCAAATAAATTATAAATCTCTACGGAAATTGGTACAAGGTACCAAAAGTTTGTCTATAAAGGTCATTACTTGGCGTGTGCTGAGGCAACTTAATTGAACTTAATTAATGATACATAAAATAGTGTACTATGCGTAAATAGGGTATTTGGAGCCCATGCTCCAAATACCCTATTTACGCATAGTACACTATTTACCATCCATACCTACAAACATTTTTGGGGGAGTCGGTGGGTCATGAGCTGTCTTTCACCCGTAGACCCCATGTCTTATGTGTCGTTAGAAGTGAAGTTAATATTTATATATGTGTGTCGGGTAGTATGTGTTAGTTAAAACAACACATAAAACACGGTAAAAACGTGCATTCCATATTAGCCAACATTTCAATTTTAGGTGCATATACATCTGAATATCCGATCTCTAATCATAATTGACTAGTCAATTTAAACATAAGGAAGTAACTTATAATTAATTGAAAGTTTCATTTCCTTTTGTTGTTTTTCTCTCTCTCGAAGCGCCACGAGAAATTGAATTTTTGTTACGTAGTTATTTATCATTTAGTTCTATGGCGTCTGTATGTTGTATAAAATATAATTTCTCGACAATTTTTTGAAATTGTCATTCAGTGGGATTACGTGAACTAAGAGGCCACCCTCTTTTGATGATTTTAATGGTTATACTCGTAATTCTGTAAAGTCGTATTTTTTTCGGTCACGAATCATTTTTAAATGATACATAATTTTATTTCTGTAAGTACCTATGTAGTGCGGTCCAAGAGTTCTTAGGCTAACATAGAAGGACAGATGGAAATTAAACAAAACTAATATTATTTTTCAATATTCTCTCCCTTTATTGCAACACATTTCCCAGAACGTCTGATTAATGCTTCTATGCCACTATAAAAATATGCTGAATCTTTACTATCAAAGTGGTCGTAAACATCCTGTTTAATTTCTTCATCGTTGTTAAATTTTTTCCTTCTCAAATCTGATTTTAATTTTGAAAACAAAAAATAGTCTGAGGTGGCCAGTTCAGGACTATAATGATTTATCTCTATGTAACCGCTTTCCTTAACTGTAACCCTTCGAAATCGCAGCAGTGTGGACTGGAGAATTGTCGTGAAGCAATCGGACACCTCGAGTTATATTCCCTCGTCTTTTTTCAATAATTTTATGGCCTAACTGTCGTAGTAAGTCACTATAATAAGCTGCGTTTACAACCGTGTTACTTTCCTTGAAATCGATGAGAAGAATTCCCTCACAGTCCCAAAAAATTGTAGCCATGAGCTTCGTAACGCTTCTGGTGACCTTAGCTTTTTTTAGTGCCAGTTCTCCCTTTCTGTGAAATGGCACAAGCACACTCGATGGAATGCCATCGAGTCCCTTTTAGACGTCGGATCGTAGTAAAGAATCAAAGTTTCATCGCCCGTCACGATCGATTGAATAACTGCTTCCTGGTGATCACGGCAAAGCTCTAAAAATTCTTCACAACATTCAACCCGTCGCTGCTTTTGGACTGCACTAAAAATCCGTGGCACCCACCTTGCACTAATTTTTGTCATGTGTAAATGCTTGTGAAGGATTCTAAGAACACTTGTTTTTGAAAGTCCAGACTGTGCAGCAATTTCTTTTGTTTTTAATCTACGGTCACTCAGAACAATATCTTCCACAAATTGAATATTTTCTGGGGTCGTCACTGTGACAGGGCCTCTTTCACGTGGATCATCTTCCAATGATTCTCTACCCCAACGAAACAGCTTAGACCAGTTTTTTATTGTTGCATAGAAAGGGCAAAAGTCACCGTAAACGACAGTCAATCTTTCTTTTATTTGCGTTGACGTTAGACCTTAGTTAAAAACTTTATTACAGCCCGATATTCAATTTAATACATTTTGTGAAAATTACTCGACTGCATGTATGTAAATCCCTCTCATAACTAAAATACCAAATGGAACAAGTTGAAACTCAACACAGTGTATGTTGAGACTTGTACCTACTTTATGAAGGAATAACCAGATTACGTTCTCTTTATTTTCTATGTGAGGCTAACAACTCATGGACCGCACTACGTAGGCTTGTACAAACAGTTTTACACGTCAATCATATTTTATAAGTACCTAGATGAGGTTGGCGTTTCATACCTTACTACTCTAAAAAGAAAGGCAGAAGCAAACTTTGAGGTCACAGTCTCTTTAAAAGTCCAGACATAATCTTGGTCAGATCATGTGAAGACTATGTGGATTGGTGTCTCAAATGGCCGTTTGAGGAAAGAACCACACAGATTGAGTGGATCTGTCCAATCAGTGCACGCTTTATTAGTAATATTTTAATCAACACAGCCTGACACTTACTAGCAAATTCCACCATCCTTTTACACTTTTGCTAACAAAAACTTTATAGACCTTCATAATAGAATATGAATGTACCGCTAGGCTTCCGCTACCATTGGAAATGAACGAAATATTTAGAAATCTAAAACACAAATACGTACATGAAACCACTACTGTAATCAGCGAGGGTTAAGCAGAGATGAAGCTAAGGTAGAGTAAAACCCACATTTCACCAGTTATATTTGAGTCCCATGTGATACAGATGAGGGTATTGCCAACAACCATGGAAAAACTCAATAAAACATTATCCGACCTGGGAATCAAGCCTAAGACATTATAGAGGTATGAGGACAGGTTGTAAAATTCACTCATCCTCCATAGAAAAGAAGGATCTTCGTCTGATCATACAGGTATTCTGTCCGGTGGGCAGCTGCCTGATGATCGATGCTGGGACGTTGCATATATTCTAGTTGGTGGGAAACTCTGCTTGCGCGATGCAGGATTTTCCGTGACGTCATTATGATTCTTAGTTTCCATGTAGCATTTTAGAAACCGCTTCAACCCCATGTTCAGCCGTAGCGGCCATTAGACCAAAAACGCAATGTATTAAATAATAAATATAATAATAAATAAATATCTTAGGACAACCAACACACCGTTATCTGATCCCAAACTAGGCAGAGCCTGTACTATGGCAACCAGACAACTGATAAACATACTTATATATTTCAAAATACATACATATTATAGGTAAATTACACCCAGACACAGAATAAATGATCGTGCTCATCACACAAAGATTTGTCCTTGGTGCGGATCGACCTCAGTCTTAGCAGTCAGGGTCACTAACCACTAGACTAATAGACCAGTCAAAAAACGTTAAAAGTAAAAAACAAAAGATCGAAACATTGTAAGTATCTCTGAATAACGCTATTTCAAATCACTGTACCCCAAAATAACGCTAACCAGAGGAATAATTTAAATCATTTTGATAGTTCAACAATATGCATTGCTTAATTTACGTGGATATGAAGCAATGAATTAGCAATATCCGCCAAAATGATTCGGACTGTGATTGTGGGTATAATTTATCTATAATATGTACTTATGTATTTAGAAATATTTAAGTATGTTTATCAGTTGTCTGGTTACTATAGTAACCAGATATATAGTACAGGCTCTGCCTAGTTTGGGATCAGATAACGTTGTGTTGGTTTTCCTAAGATATTATATTATTTATTATTTGTAGAGTGTTACGCAATTAGGGTGCGAATCACATTGTCCCTAATGACAGGTGATCAAAATAGTTCTAAGGCACTGCTGCAACAGTTTTTTTTTTTCAACTTTATATTGGATTTCTCAGACGCTTTTGGATTACAATTCTTACAAAGCCCGGTATTGTATCTCCTTGGAACATGTCTATAGCTATAAGAACTACTTTTCGTCACTCTCCAGCCAGCCTTATTTCATCCCTGAGGAAAAAAAGGTGAAAGTCATTCATTCGAATTGTGAAAACATGGCCCTTTCATACAGATGTCAGGATAAAGGGACGTGAAGTCTGTCAGCTGTTTCAAGCCCACGCAAGTTCATAAAGTCGACGGACGGAAGGATTACTTGCGTAGGTGGCCACCTGTTTTTATATAATAAAAAGTGCGTATTCATACTCCTTCAAGAAGGTACGCTAGGCCACTCATCAAAACCAGTATAAGCTGAACTCTTATTCTATAGACAGGGTGAAAAAAATTGCGCCTAATAAAAATTGGAGGTTCAATAACCGTTACAAAATCATAATATTAATGGCATTTTACAAGCTTTTATTTAACTTGCAATGTACGTATGTCATGTATACATATAACTATGTTTGTTCGGGAGGAATCATGCAAGTCAATTTTGAAGCCGATATCTTCAACCGATTGAGCTGAAATTCTGTATACACGTTTAGTTTGAATGACAATGGATGGTTAGATGTGTGACATCATACTAAATTCAACATGGCGGAATACCCAAGATGGCGGACTAGTTATTTTTAATCTACTCCTATAATATGGGAATCAAATGAAAGGGCTTGCTGATTATAACTCGAAATAAACCTGTCCAATGATAATTAAAAAGTAAAAAAGTTTTTAAAACAAGCTTTTATTTAAATAAGCTAAAAATAATAAAATAAACGTTTCCTTTTTTTTACTATCAATTTATAACTTCATTACAAAATTTATATGAAATAAATGCTTTTTTCGGGAAACTCTGTGTTAATAAACAAGTAAATAAAATAAATTAATTTAACGTTTTTTGAAATTTTCCAGCCAATTAAAAATGAGTACTTAAATGTCGCGACAGGCAATTTCTATTTTATTACGTACCTGGTACTTGTTGACAGTCCTACACTGTCCTCTCATACATATTTATACTGCAATTTGAAACCATTGTAAAAACTGATTATTTTAAAAAGAGTACAGTGGAGATTCGTGCCGGTTCTTTTCCGTAGGATCAACAAATGAAACCGTGCATGTAGTTTCTGACGTTTCATCATAACTCATGTAGATTTATGTGTCTTTAAAAAAATATGATATTGCCTTAAAACAACAGAAAAAAAACAGAATTGATCAAATTATATTAGAATCAATGTTAGCAAATAAATTACCGATGTAATCCAATTTCTTTTCGACATGACGTAAGATATTTAAAAAATTGGACAGAGACGAAAACACTTTCAACTTTACTTTTAAAGTTATTAATTTATTTGTAAAAGAAAAGATTCGTGACTTACTTTGCCTCATAACAGTCATAACTTATTAAATAAATATAGCTATAGCCGAGTTTTGAGTTCAAATTTGCCAACTTGTAACTAGGTTGGTTGTCCCAAAATTTTACATTCATTATTACCTACCTGGGACAAAACAAAACTAATTATAGTTTTCTGTTTAAACTTAATGAAACTAGTTTTGCATAAAAACTACAAAATATATTTAGTCTCTTTTCATACTAATTTTCAAGGACTTTGACAAGTTTTGTAGTTGCGTATTTTTTTTGTGTCATGCTTGATTATATTATCTTTCCCACTATGATATGCTGTTATATGTGAATCAATTATTTATTGTAATTGATACTTTCTTTTCTTTCTCTACTTTTCGAGCTTTGGTAATACGAAGCGTTGTCCTTGTGTTGCCGCGTTCCCATTTTCACCGGCCGCTCCGCTCCTGTCGAGACCCGGTTGGTCTCGTTGCGTTGGGACGGTCGCATCCGATGAAGCATGCAGCGGCCCGTCACCACCCGTCAGATCCGCGGGGATGCCTGACGCGGCGCCAGGCGCGTTTTTTTTCAATGTTTATATGAGGGAACGGTCGGCACGGTTTGCGCCAGGCGTCGACAGGTGTAATAACGCCTCTGTTAACAGACAGGCTGCGGCATGTTCCGAATAAAAACTTAATCATAATGTTATGTACATGCCAGTGGCGAAAGCACCATATAACACGATTCCTACCGGCTTGCCTTCGGGGATTCGCATTGGTAACTCTATCACTATTAAAAATACAATAGTATGTAAATAGTGGCTACTATTGTCAATAAATATAGTTACACTACGGGTATTTAATTCACCATAACATTCAAACAACAAAAAAGGTTATTTATAGCTTTGTATTACAACAAAAGAGAAATGTTCTAAATTAACCCGGCGCCGAAACGTCATAATCGGGAACTAAAAATTCATACAACAGCGATCCCGTAATGATGTCACTTTAGGTCACGTGGCACCGCTTGATATGTACGAGAGCAAGCCGCTGTACAACGGGTTATGACAGAGACAGGTATAGAAAAATGCGTCAGCGAGAACGAGATAGAGGAATATTGCTTATTTTATTCGGTTTTCAGCTGTTCAATTTAATTGTATTTAATTCATTACATTCCTATATTAATTTTAGAATGATAGTAAGTATTCTTTATTGATGAGTCAGTAAGTTAAGCCGACTTCGCATCGGCTTCTCTTTTAGAAAAAATTACACCTCGCCACTGGTACATGCCAAATTTTGGACTTAAATAGGTTCAATATGCAGATTTCAATAAATTTCCATTTTTCAATAAATCAATATCATCATTTCAGTCGATAGACGTCCACTGCTGGTCATAGTCCTCCGCCAATTTGGGGGGTTTGCTATAATCACCACGTTCATCTAGTAAGTGCTGATGGTGTTATTCTTTACAATCGGCACCACACAGATTAATATCTATGTTCCGTCCCGTTTGACTTGATTAATCTGTGCGCCTAACGGAACGCGCGTGTAACGAAGTGACAACTGTCAGTTGTCGGTTTGACTTTGACACTTGTTTGACTTTGGTTTGGTCTTGGAAAAAGGGAGCATCGTCGCCGTTTGGATTCCGCGACCTGTTGTAAATTAATCCCTTTAAATCGATCCGTTTGTGGCAATTTGTCGTGATCCAATTGTTTGTTTGAGTAATCAACCCCCTTTGACGATATAATACGGGTTTAGTTTGTTTGAAATGGAAATTAGTTTGATGTGTTAGTGATACCATTGGAGACCGCATGCTGTGAATACCTCCAGCCTTATGGGGCGGCCTTGTATCCTGAGAATACCTACTTACAACGTCACTACACAATACAATATACACTCATTTACATACATAAATCCAGGTAGGCCCCAGAAGCAGTTTCCTTCTACCATCAGGTGAGTCTTTCAATATTGTAATAATCAGCTCCGCGGACGGCGGACAGTTCGCAGCCACTCTTGTCTCCAGGGCCCCACCATCATAACTTCCACTGCGCTATTCAAATCCTATGGTGAGGCCCTGGCCTGGCGTCGAACATTCTTGGTAGCAGAGCGTGGTTATAAGATATATAACAAACAAATTGGTAATTTACAGTAAGCTAATTGCTTGGCAGTCTCTAAAGGGAAGTAGTAATTCGCTGTAAATGTTTGTTAACTGTAATTAAAAAATATAGGAGTTTTGTAGCATTGACATGGTTGTTTGTGAAAATTAACATTTGAAATTGGCATTTTTGAGCATTAACATTGTTTTAAATTGGAATAAAGGTTTATTATTGTTGTACCATTGACATAGTGGTTTGTGAAATTAACATTTGAAATTGGCATTTTTTGGAATTGGATTTGAATTTGAAATTGAATTTTTGAACGTTGACATTGTTTTGAATTGAAAATAAGGTTTATTTGTTCATTGGTTTGGAACCAATTGTTTGCTTGTATTTATTTTGTTATTTCTTGAGTTGTGGACTAGCAGTTTGGCAGTTTGTTTGTTTTGGATTTCCTTTGTTATTTATTGTTGAACATTGTTAATTATCTTTTTGCTTGGTTTATCCAATTGTTTTGTTTGTGCAATGGCATACAAAGCGGTGAGAGAGGCAATCAGTGGATTGACCACACAGCTACGGTGGTTCACTTCAGCTGCAGCGACCGCTGAGCGCCCGGATCTTGAAGGGGTCACGCTTGCTCGATTCGAGCAGTTGAACGTGAGACTCGGCAACGTTGATGCTCTGCTCACCCGCTACAAGGAGTACATTTGTGAAGTGGATCTGGAAGTGCGGGACCAGGCAGCACGCGATAAGATCCTTGCTGACTACGACCAGATCTTGGACCTGGGGGATGTCATTGGTCAACTTGCTCAGGAAATATTGGAGAGCCGGACACCAGTCCAGGTCAACCCGGAGACCTCGGTTGTTTCAGGTCCCGGACTATTGAGTAGACTGCCTACTTTGGAACTGCCACACTTTGACGATCGCTTGGACCATTGGTTGGGTTTCCAAAACCTTTTTGAAAGTTTGGTTGATGCACGCTCGGACCTCAGACCCGCCCAAAAGTTGGCCTATTTGTTGTCTGTCCTGGAAGGTGAGGCCCGAGCCTTGGTACAGCATCTGTCGTTGACTGACTCAGCCTACCCTACCGCTTTGGAACTACTCACCCGGCGGTACCAAAATAAACGTTGTTTGGCTGACGTTCATATTGAATTGATTTTGGGGTTACCGGTCATTACTGGATTGTCAACATTGCGTACTGACCTGTTGAACCCGTTGGTGGCAGCGACCAACGCTTTAAAGCGATTGGACTTGCCGGTGGACCATTGGTCTTACCTTTTGGTGCATGTTGTACTGCAACGGCTTCCTGCCGATTTGAGGGCTCGTTTCGAGCAAAAGTATGGTGGGGATAGTGTCACACATCTCCCCCCATTTGGTGACCTCGTCCAATTTTTGGAGGATGAGTGTCGGTTTGTGGATAACTCTGGCGTTGCCACTGAGTCACGCCAGCCGTCTTCCCAGCCACGAGACCAGGGACGGACTGGGGCTCGCGGGCCTGTTGATAGTCGCCCCGCCACTCGTTTTGCTGGCACCCAGAGTCGTCCTGTTTGTGAGTTTTGTAGGGACACGGGGCATGGCATGGCAACTTGCGCGGGCTTTTTGAAATTGCACGTGAGTGCCCGCCGCCGAATTGCCAATGCACGCCGCCTGTGCTTCTCACATTTGGGGGCTCATTTCCATCGGGACTGCCCCAACCCCCGCCCTTGTAGAATTTGTAGGGGGTCCCATTTGAACATTTTATGCGCTTATGCGAACCACGCTGGCAGACCAGCCTCTGATGGAGGTTCGCGTGTTGGGGGTTACCATGGAGTAGGTCACCGGGCTTCTGGCTCGCCGGTTCAGAACCGGGGAGAGGCCCGCAATTTTGAGCGCCGCACTCCACCCCCCGCGCAAGTTGATCGGGAGCCGCGCGACCGCCATTTGGTCTCCCCGCGTAAAGTCGATTACGCAATTGTTGCTAGGCAGCGCTGGCCAGACCAGCACCGCCTTCCCTCCCCTCCATTGGCGGAACGTACCCGGTTGGAGTCACGCCCACGCCATTCAGGCATCCGGTGGGATATGCCCTTCCAGCGATGGCGCGTGGCTCGGGACACCGCGCGGACGAGGAATTTGACCTCCATCCACGTCGGGAAAGACTTGAGCCTGGGTGCGGCGATCGGTCGCCACCCAGGCATTGTTAGGAACTTTGCGCCTGCCCCGCTAAGGTACCCCTCAGATCGATACGGTTTTGTTGCCAACGGCATCGGTCAGGGTCTGGGGGCCCACGGGGGACTCTGTTGTGGTCCGTGCCATTTTGGACACGGGAGTCCAGAGTTGCCTTTTGTCTATTGTTTTGTTGTTTTGTTTGTGTAATGTTTTGGGCGAAATGTTTTCTTCAGCGCCTTTGGACTGCGGGACTTGTTTGGGACGAGTCACTTCGGGAAGCCCTATTGGAAAATTAGCTCCAATTTGTATCCGCACTCCCTGCAGTCAACGAAGTCGTGTTACCCCGCGCTATCCTCTCGAGCGATCGAACAATCTATCTAACACCACTAGTTCTTTCCTGTAATAACTACAAAACTTTTGATGAAAAAAATGTGGTGTTGAAGCACAGTAACTGCAGCTATCCTCATTTTACCTACATTATTTCAAAGCATTCCATCCTCACCTTATCACGATCACTTTCGAAAACAACCAGTGGAGGTGTATATGTATAGAGCTATAACACAAATGACACGAGCGCGGTATACGTGTGAAATTAGTGTAGTTCACATCTACCTTTGATCGCTCGCCCGGCAAATTGATAGATTATCCGCCATTCACTAGGTTCTCTATTATATTACCTAACAATCTGGTTCGCGCGAATGTTTGCGTCGCGTTCATTTATCAAATTGGTAACACTTAAGTGATAAAAGTCGGATGAATCGATCAGGTTAAGCTAAGGTTACCGCGGTTGGTCCGGGGATGCTGGAACTCTATGCTTAGGAAAGTACGTTAAGTCATTGATCCTAGCTCTCGTTCGAAGAAAGTCTGACAATCAGTCTTACCAAGGGTATTTACCCAGTAATTGGGTTTTCGGGGGCACTCAACCCACATGTATAAGACATATGACTCATGGAGAAAATTTGTTCAGTTTGATGATCTGTAGGTACTCAGTACCACACCCTTAAATATGCCCACATATTACTGATCATCATAATCAGCTTATATTGTTCCCACTGAGGGGAGACAAGTCTCCTCTCGGTAAGCAAAATGGGCCGTAATCTACCACGCGGGTCGAGTGCGGGTTGTTAGATGTCACATGTCTTCCAATGTTTGGTTCTAGGATATGCCGGTTTCCTCACAATGTTTTCCTTCAGCGTTTTGTGAGCAGTGGTGATGAAATTATTTATATAAAGTTAAGTGCCTGCCTGGGTTCGAACCCACGACCTATGCAACTCGTAAGCCGGGGCCGAGATCACTGGGCCACTGCTGTATGGCGTGTATCATATTACTGATACACTGTATATTCTACCATGTATCACAGTATATCCTACTATGTATCATAAAATGTCGGTATTTCCTGCAGAATCTACAATGTTTCTCGACATTCGGTCATCAATATGCGATGCGAGTTCATCATGTTGGTTTACGTTGCAATTGCATTGTGTTCTGCGACAACTTTGTATTAGAAGATGTAATGGTTATTGTTGAGGGGGAACGTTTGGCTCTCATAAATATTAAGAGGTTATAACTGGTAGTGAGAACCAGTTGTATTTTAATGGCTGTTCAAATGACAATTTCACATAGACTTAGAGAAAAATATCTCGGAGGGATTCTTTTGCGCACTGAATCTATACTTAATATTATAAAGCGGAAGAGTTTGTTTGTTTGTTTTATTGGTTAACGCGGTAATCACAGGAACTTCTGGTCCGAATTGAAAAAATATTTTTGTGTTGGGTAGCCTATTTATTGAGGAAGGCTATAGGCTATATAACATTATGCTACGATCAAAAGGAGCGGAGTAGCAACGAAAAATGGACGAAATCTGGAAGGCAATTCGATTCGACGGGACCCTTCCCGTGATACGAATTTCGCGACTCTGTCAGTCCCCTGACCCTTCAGGGGACTGACAGAGTCGCGAAATTCGTTCGAAAGAGTCACCGTGGCCCTGGCATATGGGCAACTGAAGGAACACGGGTGGGATTTAGTCAGTAAAAATCTGACACGCCCTTCCGCTCCGCCCAGAGCGAGAGATGTCATTTGATGATTTTCCATCCAAAAAAAAGGGTCAGGGGAGAAAATATTTGACGCGGACGAAGTCGCGGGCAGAAGCTAGTCTTCAAGATACTGCTCAGCGTCGAGAGTTGAAAATCGAACGGTGTGTTTTTTCGAGACGCTCTGAGAAGACGACACTTTGTTGGATTCCCAATCTTCGCTTCAACACCTAAAGTTGAAAATCCTGTGCGCGGTAAAATTCCGACGCGATATTTTTACGTCATAATATAAAAGGCCATCGAAATGACATTTTCGCTCAAACTTAGACCACGTTCGAATGGACGTTTAAGAATCGCGGCAGGATTTCATCGAGTAGGTACTGGATTTTTTTAGTTGAATATTTGAATAGGTACCTACTTTTAACCGAAATTTGAGGAGACTTGTGGCTAAAGTCCTAACGTAGTTCGATTAATTAGGTTAACCTATGCTTTCCGCGGTTCGTCCGTGGATAGGTGATTATCTTTACATAATAGGACCCCTCCGTGCCTCAGAAAGCATGTTAAGCCGTGGGTCCCGGCTAATACGTGGATCTATTGCGAGAATCCTTACCTTGCCGTAACACAGTCTCTGACTAGCACGGAAGGTAATGACTTTTTTATCTGTATACCGCCAATTAGTTTATTTTATTCAACTTCGTTCTAACAGCTGTTTCTTTGTTTAGTTTGGAAGTTTAAACAAAACATCGTTATGGCGTACGAAATTATTGAATTTATTTTAAGAATGTATGTTTTGTAAAATTTTAGTACTTATTTTGATTAATTCTTAGTCTTAAGTTGTGGTATATAATGTTACTTTTACTTTGGAAATAAATAAATTCTAAATTCTAAATTCTATGACATTCGTTACGGTTCGTCAGGAACCTGAAAATCTGACAAGTTACTGAGTAATACGACACCCCTTTGTAAGGACTGGTCCTTACAAAGGGGTGTCGTATTACTCAGTAACTTTTTTTTGGAGGCAGTCACTCCGTGTAAAATAGTATTCAGCTGCATCATTATTTCAGCCGAAAGACGTCCACTGCTGGACATAGGCTAAGGTATATGCCATAATCGCCACGCTTGGCAGGCGGGTTGGCGATCGCAGTATGGTGGTACAATGCATAGAGTACGCTGCTGCCCATTCTCTAGTAAGTCCCTTACTCGCAAAGTCAAAGCATTTATTTCAAATAGGCACAAAAGGCACTTTAGAATGTCAACATTTAAATTAAAATAGAATTTATTCCAGTCGCCTTTTACGACACCCACGAGAACAAATGAAATGGTGTTATTCTTTACGTCCAGCAACAGCTGCATCTGGTTTGACTTATACCGAAATCCTAATTATGTTTGTGTTAACGTAAAACTCTCATAAAATTGAAAATAGTAGTAACACAGATAGTACAATAGGTGGTCACTACACTAAAAAACATTTTTATCAATTCTGACTGCGGGGTTATCTACTCCGAAGTCAGAATTGATAAAAATGGTTTCAGAGAGAAATGCCATAGAGGGGCTAGTTGCAACCTCTTACATTTCAAGAGGTTGCAATTGGCCCCTCTACGGTATTTCTCTTGAAATGTAAATAAAGTCAACAAGTAGATATTGAAATAAATATCATGGCAGTGCCATTGTGTGTTATTCAGTTTGTAACAACACTCATATATCATTGTTGAAGTGACATTGTCATCGGATGAACATTATTTCCCGATATTAACGATCCATCTCATTGAAACAAACGTGATATATCGCGTTCAAGCACTCGTGACGATGAAAAGTTGAAACATTTGTGGAGTTATGGCTTCAAATCAATTGAAATGTGTATGAATTGTATTGGGTTGGCTGGTTTTTTATTATCAACGTGGTTGTTATGAATTATGAATATTTTTGGGATACACAACACGGGATTTATAATAGCCGAAAAAAGCGATAAGGCCGCCCATTGTATGTTTTTAGGCTTAAATGTTTTTTTGTTGATCTGTATTTTTTGGCGTACAGTAAAGTATATGTATAGAAACGAATAAAAAAATATAATGAAATTCCTGATCCACCAAGCAGCATGCGTAGCATGACCACCGTAGAAATGGGTTTTGTCGACGGAAGAATAGACAAAATTACAGATTGTAGTAAGATTAAAGACAGATTAAAGATTGTAGAAAGATTTGTACTGTTTTATGCGGGCGTAGCATGACAGTTCTATCTCTATTCTACCAAAAATACACAAAGTTCTTTCTATGGTGGTCGTGCTACGCGTGCTGGATCATCTGTGCCTTATCCCAATTTATTTGGGTCAGTGCGTGTGTCTTCTTCCATTCATCTCCATCAAGCATTATTTATGCAGCCCCTTATCAGCACCCTAAATGCGTACACACAATCTGTATCACTTTCCATTGCTTCATATGTTCGAAAAATTGTCTGCTCAGCAACGTAAATAACGGAATGAATGTTGTAGAACTGTCAAAGTGCAAGCCATTCCTACTGTTAGTATACGTAATTACTCCGCTGATTGCAACCAGATTTTGAATGATCTTAATTACGGAAATAGATACATAAAGTTCTAGACCGAACATTCACCATCATCACCTGCCTAGCAGTCTACTTAGATGCAGCTGAGTACCAGTATTTTATATGGAGTGACTGCCTATCTGACCGAACATTATCCCTACAAAAATTGATGAGTGCGGGTGGTGTGGGTGTGTGTGCGGGTGTGTATTTGTTGTGATGTGTTGTTGTGTGTGTGTATTGGTGTGTGTTGTTGTTGTTGTTGTGTGTTGTTGTGATGGCCCAGGCATTAAGTCCGCCTTTATACAGTATTTTTTACTAGTGCATAAATTATTAATAAATAAAGGAATCACCCACGTCAACACGATGCAACACAAACCCTGCATCGAATGATTTACGAAAGTCTAGCACGGCAACTGTGTCTACAACAAAGTTCTTTAAAATTCAACGCTTATAAATTTAGAATTGGCCCGGATTCCATGCATGCCAGTGTAACCGCCCTGGAGCGTTTTCGTCTATTCAAATATTTAGCTAAAGCTGACACAGGTATAACATATGGTGGGTATATTTAATGGCATTTGTGTAATGGAAATAGCGTTTCCCGCAATACAGTTATACTTGACAGAAATGAGCAATTTTCATATTAGATTTGCGTTAATTTTGGCATCGTGTTGCCAAACCGTGGGTTTGGGATGTAGATTCGTTAGTGTGGGATTTAATATTTAGATTGGAATATGTATGCTACTCGTATGTCGGTTTGCTTTAAGTCGCTTATAATTTTCCACTGCTGGATTTCTCTAAAGTAGTGTCTGATTTTCTATGGATAGTCCTCCAGACTATATTTCGGCCACGGCGGCCAATCTCAACGGAGCCATCGGCGCGGGAGATATTATAGTGCACAAGTGTGTGAGCAAACACAGGAGCACTCATTCTTCCCTCACTCTCTTAATCCGTGAGGAGGATGGGGCATTCCGTTATGACCAGAGAGAGATCAGGGGCAGGACCAACGGCTTAACGTGCTTTCCGAGGCACGAAGGTATCAACACCGCCAACTTCGAAACTTCGAGCTGTGACTAAGAAATTCTTAATGGAAAAACCCGATAACACTTTGCCCGACCTGGTAATCGAACCCGCTTAACAGTCGCGCTTGCGACCAAAAGACCAATGGGGCAGCTGTGGATAGAATACGTATCTAGCTACTAGAGTCGATTTGTGTTTTTGTACTTTCTGTTTTAAAGTCTCCGTGCTTACATTTCATCTCACAATGTAATGAAATGCACGTAAACGAACAAACGAAAACACAGCGTGAAAAAAGTTCTTTGTGTCTTTTACAAGAGAAATGAATAATAAGAGTCGATGCAATACTCTCTATTATGATGCTCTGGCATTCAAAGGAAATCCGTCATCTTATACATTTTATTTCCTTTGTAGTTAATTTAATTTAAGAAATTAAAACTAAGTTGGATGATTAAAATTTTTGAGGTTTAGTACTTTCGTTGCTAATGACAGTCAAACAAGGCCACTGCACAAATATGCATGAATAAGAAGTACCAATATCTAATTAATATACTTTTGCCCACCGTCAATTTCGTTCGACTTTTACTATACTTGTGACAACTCATTTTGCGTCGTGTTGAGAATGAAAAAAAGTTACTTATTGAGACTTTCTGAACTAAGTCAACACAGCATAGAATTAATTCACAGCATTAATACAGTCAACTCAAGATTCCCCTATAGAGAACGTAGACTATGTACCTAATACTGTGAGAACAGTGGTGGTTGGAGCGCCATCTATCAACTTTGTCATGATCTATTGGTGTAACCTAGATGCTAAACTAGGTGGTGCAGTATTAGCTCTGGCACTTAATTAATGGCCTATGTTTATTTCCTTAGAGCTTTCTCATTTACAAGTTAAAGAATCTACTGGCGCGTGTTCAAACTTCTAATCCACCATCTTGTTTTTTCAATCAATCAGCTCAAACTGAGCAATGGTGGCTCAGTGGTAACAAGCGCGACTGACGAGCTGTAGGTTGTGGATTTGAAACCAAGCAAAAACTTCACTTTGTGTCAATTATTCCATCACCACTGCTTTCAAAACGGTGAAGCAAAACTAAGTGAGGAAACCGGCATGTTCATGAACCAAAAATTCAAAGACCTCTGCCAATCCGCACTGGGCCCGCGTGGTGGATTACGTTACAGAGAAGACGGCTGTATCTCAGCAGTGAAGAAAAGCATTATAGGTTGATTATAAATGAACTAGCATGTAATGCAGCTCGGCCTATCCTAGACTGCCTCTCTCAGGCTACGCCACAAAACCCTGTCCTGCATCTGCCAAATTCAGTATATCCCATCTTATATAATATATCGTAATTCCATCTGTCTTCGGTTTTACAATACATTTCAGGAATGAAACGCAAAAACGTATACGAAGACAATCATTTTTCGAACGTATGAAGTAATAGATCAACCTTCAAAATCATTCAGAGGGGTAATTGTGGAACTTTTTATCGGTAGGAATTGGGTTAATATTCATAGTTAAACAACATTCATTGCGTTATTTACGTTGCTGAGCCACAATTTATTCGAACAAATGACGCAATGGCTTAGAAATAATCTTCAATCCCATTCAGATTCTGATAAATTGTGCGTTTCGCAATTAGGGTGCAGGTTAATAGTGTGTGTGTGTGTGTGCGTGTGTGCGTGTGTGTTGTCCAGAGCAGGAAGATGATGATGATGTTGGAGATATCACTAAACAATGAATCGCTCGAAATAATAAATTGGTCTTCTCATACATGTTTTATACATCAAGATAATCAAGCAGTTGTAGGTTTTTATTAAAATACTGACCTTTTCATTTTGGCTGTTTTAAAGCGGGAACAAAATCGCTTCGTTTTCGCTTTCGCTTCTAGCAGTGAAGTGCTGCCGTGGGCGGTAAGAGGTGGATTAGCGGGTTTTATAGTATTTTATATTACTATGAGAGCTTTCGTACTTTTGTGGTTATGTTCGGGCGTTAAAAGGTACTCGATTTTTTTATGAGAGATCTGTTAAGTATTCCATTTTCACTTTGTTTTTAAAACGGTAGTAGGGCACAGAGACTCAGTACATTTTCCCGACTGCGTGACTGCAAACACAGCGTTATGTTTTTCACGGCGCGGATCTTTCTATTTGGGATCTTTAATGCACTCGAAGCATCCTTACGGCTTAGCGGGTATAATTCTTTGGAGTTGTCTACGAACTTGTCTAGGTTGCGAGATGGTTATAGGCTAGATTATGGGATTATATTTTCTTGGTCTAAAAATAAAAACAGTGAATAAAAAAAGAAATGGGCCGATGACCTTCTGAAGGCACAGATCCCGTCAAAGTGGCGTCTGGCCGTGTATTCCGCGGTCCAGAAATAGATTTGAAAGTCACTCAGCTATTTAGAGAGTGTATTTAAAGTTAGTTAACTAAACTAAATGCTTTTTTAAGTACCAAGCAGAAGCTTTAAACCATCTAAATAAGCACAATTAATTAGTCGGTACCTATTTCACAAGGTACAAGGTCGCTACATAATTCTTAATTACACCTCTTAATAATTAAAATCAAGATAAAGTATCTAAAACTTAAATCATAATTGTTCTACCAACTGATTGTAAAATCCAATTCTGAAATGGAATTAGGAATACAAATGACCTTGGGCGAGATATTTCAGGTGCTTGACGTATTCTTTAAATCCATTGCCTGATTGAATGCTGAAGCTATGATAATCTACAATAGAAGAGCGGTGGCCAATACCTAACGGCCGCAGGACGGCTGTCATGAAAATGACTGAACAGTTTGCAAATTATCATCATGTACCCATGATTATTGTTGTGTTAAGTTTATGTTGTTAGCAGTTGAAACTTAAATCTGTGTTAAGCTTTGAAAGGTGTATAGCCTCATTAAGTGCCCTTGTTATATTGAGTCAATGTAACTTAGGATAAGTGCATTTATTGATTGTTTTATCAATCAATCAATTACATTTATTTCAGAACAATCCATATACACACATTTTAAAAACACATTTTTCAAGAACACACATTTTAAATACACACATCTTAAAAACAAAACATTAAAATAAGAAAAATAAATATAACATAAAAAAGAAAATATGACGGTTTAGGACAGTTACATACATTGGAACCGGGAAAAAAGATTTAAAAAAATATATTTGAAAATGAAATGAATGAATGAAAATGATGACAGCGGGGTTTGATTTTGAAACAAACTTTGCAAACGTGTGTTTGGTGAAAGCTCGCTTTGAGCACATGGCATAAGCGCGCTCCATTTCTTGTTACAAAACAGCGATCTTACACTAATCGTGGCAAACGCGACCTTCGTTGAGAGGAAGTGGGCCGTGATGTACCACACGGGCCAAGAGCGGGTTGGTAGATGTCCCATATTTTCGAATTTTCGGTACTAGGACATGTCGGTTTCCCCACCATGGTTTCCTATACCGTTTTGAGAACAGTGGTGATAAAATGATTTACATAAAGTAAAGCGCGTACCTGGGTTCGAACCTACAACTCGTAAGTCGCGGGCAATACCACTGGAACCCCACTACTCTTCTGCTTTCTAACGCTTACTTAGAAAAGTATATTTTTATTTTTGTGAAGAGATCTATACATTGTCCTTGCGACCAATTGTCGACCTGCACTGACTCATTTGTAAACATGCGTTCGCAACGCTCACATCGAATGGCTCAGCTTGTTGCACTGACTACTGAAACGCGTTACAAAAACTCGATACAATACAAACAAACGTTGCAAGGCAGTCTCCGCCTTTTTCCAGTGCCAAAAAACGCTCTCTATTTTCCATTGTGAATGTTGACTTTTTATATTACTTTGTTATTTTACTGTTCTCTTTTTAAACGACTTTAAAAAAAGGAGGAGGTTCTCAATTCGACTGTATTGATGAACCGATTTTGATGTTTTTTTTTTAATTGAATGCTGGTACTTCCCTTGTGGTCCCATTTAAATTTGGTTCAATTTTGACACTGGCATCCATGAGAAAACCAAACACTATTCCTATTTTGCCGAATTAGTGCGGGGTAGTTACCGTAACTAAAAATAAAAACTTTTTTCAAAAAAATAACAACCTACTTCCTTAAAAACACTACAAAGTGAAAAATAACTTTAACTTCGGAAGTCGGTGGCGAAAAACTTAAATACAGATCTTAAGACACCGACTTCCGAAATTAATGTTATTTTTCATTTTGTAGTGTTTTTAAGGAAGTCGGTTATTATTTTTTTTACTATGGCATGACTATGTACTCTATGAAGTATTGTAATAATTTAATTATTGTGAATGTGAGCACTATGAGTGTCATTGTTTCACTTTTGGTCACATTCTGGTATTTTGAGTAGTTTTTCCTACCTACGCAAATGTTCTGTCTTTGGTATTGTTCATCGAATTGTTGAGCTCCTAACGTTATGAGTTGAGCTACACGAATCGTGAAAAAAGCGTACCCTGACTGGACAGGTTCACTCAATCTGTGTGGTTCTTTAGTCAAACACACAGATTGAGAATTGTAGTTACCGTAACTAAAAATAAAAACTTTTTTCAAAAAAATAACAACCTACTTCCTTAAAAACACTACAAAGTGAAAAATAACTTTAACTTCGGAAGTCGGTGGCGAAAAACTTAAATACAGATCTTAAGACACCGACTTCCGAAATTAATGTTATTTTTCATTTTGTAGTGTTTTTAAGGAAGTCGGTTATTATTTTTTTTACTATGGCATGACTATGTACTCTATGAAGTATTGTAATAATTTAATTATTGTGAATGTGAGCACTATGAGTGTCATTGTTTCACTTTTGGTCACATTCTGGTATTTTGAGTAGTTTTTCCTACCTACGCAAATGTTCTGTCTTTGGTATTGTTCATCGAATTGTTGAGCTCCTAACGTTATGAGTTGAGCTACACGAATCGTGAAAAAAGCGTACCCTGACTGGACAGGTTCACTCAATCTGTGTGGTTCTTTAGTCAAACACACAGATTGAGAAACACACCCATTTCAGACACCAATCTACATGGTCATCACAAGATCATCATCATTAACTGCATAGCCTTTTCCCAACTATGTTGGGGTTAACCGGATGCAGCTCAGTACCAGTATTTTACATGGAGCGACTGCCTACCTGACCTCCACAACCCAGTTACTGGGTAATACGATACCCTTCGGTAAGACTGGTTGTCAGACTTTCGGGCTTCTGACAATCCGAAACGTAAGTCATCACAAGATCTGACCAAGATATAGCAGAGACAACTACAGACGGCGATGCGTCGACGAGAGAAACAACTACTACTAGTTGTTGTGTAGTTTAGTAACAATATTTTAACTACCGTACAGGCAGGTTTACAAAGGATTTATAATAAATGCTAAATACATAATAATGTAGAATAGAAGATTTTCATTAGAAGAGATTACAGAGGATAGTAGAGGCGAAGTTCCACACATATCTCTGATGTTGTTTTAGGTCTAATTAATTCGAGGATTTTGAATATCAATTACGGAGCTAATATCATATTGCATTAGCAAAATATTATGTTTTAAGAGTATTACTTAATTTGTTTGTCGTTTCAGCCGTAAGACGTCCACTGCTGGACTTAGGCCTCCCCCAATTTGGGGGGCTTTGCCATAATCGCCACGCATAATTTGTTTGTATGGGACTTGTTTTCGGAGAATTATTTGTAACTAGTACCCCTGTTTTGCAAGGTTTGTGCGATTTGATAAAATATCGAAATTTCGTTAAATATTACTTTTGTAATGTAAACAAAAGAGGTAAGTAACCTGGGTCGTTGGCTATAATTGAAGTTTAGTAAGGAAAAGATGGATCGCATAAAACGCGATGTAATGCATAAAAAACACTAAGTTAATCAACTGAAAGCGTCGATTGGTTTTCAAACCTTGATAATTACATAAATTCTCTAAATTATGGTGTAAATTGCATTAAAATCCATTCCGTGGTTTAGAAGTATAAGTGTATAACGCGGTCACACAGACCCGTACTAAAAGCAACTTAAAATACAATTAAGCTGTATTTCAAGTAATAATAAACCTCGATTAGAAGTATAAGTGTATAACGCGGTCACACAGACCCATACTAAAAGCAACTTAAAATACAAATAAGCTGTATTTCAAGTAATAATAAACCTTATGCCTTTCATCGCCAAAATGTATGCTGGTAGCACTTCCCAGCCAAGGCAAAGCACTTCCCATGGGGGTAAGGCTGAAACTACAGAGCCTCATCTGTTACGATCCTTGCATAGGTACTCCTTTTGCCTTGTTTAAGTTTATACATCTGGTCATACACGCACGGCGGATATGAGTACTATGTAGACACCTGATATTTCTGAAGAAAATCACCAATGCGGTTACTATTTAAGGTGTATCTATTCATACCCGAAATATTTTAAGGGGTACACCTGTAGGTGGTAAAGAAGCTATAGAAGCAAAAAGAATTTTTTTATCTAAGCGTTTTTGAATTTTCGTAATTATTATAATTTTAAAACTACTTGAGACGTTTTGCATAAAACCTTTACTCCAAATTCTATGAATGGCCGGCCTGACGCAGCGAGGGCGATGACCGGATGGCACGAGCATGGCCGCTGTGTCTCGGGCCGTAAAAAATAAGAAGGAGCCAGTATTTCTTAAGTGCGTCAAATAATTTATAAATATTAAATTTAAAAAAAAAACACTCAGAAAAAAATTTTTTTCATTGCTATAGCTTCTTTACCACCTACAGGTGTACCTCTTAAAATATTTCGTGTATGAATAGATACACCTTATATATGTCCTCTTAGGGTGTCCTCTCCCGATGTTTACACTTAGGTACATCTGCCTAGTAAACACCGTTTGTGAGTCGTCATTCATCATTTCAACATGACCATACCATCTAAGCGTACTCTTTTAAATTTTTGTCATTGGCACGTGTCAAATTATCCTTGTACAACTTTAACCCTTTAAAAAGTTGGCTATCATTGTATTTACTGGACGCCATTACAAAACATGTAAATTAAAATGTTTTAGCCTTTCAAATTAAACGCTTTTAGAAACATGGACGTGGACGTTGATTAATTGTTTTCGTTTTACAAAACAAATTCTGCGAGTAACTTCTAAATACTGGCTTTCAAAAATGTGCTAGGATTAATGAACGCTATGTAGAGTAAAGAATAATACTGTAACTTGCCAAAATAGCAGCTCGGGGTTTGGTTTTGTGCCCGGTTTGCGGCAATGGGCAAGAGCAAAAACCCTATGATCGGACTGTGACGGAGAATGTGGGTGTTTTTTTTTTTTTTTTTTGGATTGGGAATCATCCAATCACTTCTCTCGCTCTGGGCGGAGCGGGAGGGCATGTCAGACTTTTACTGACTAAAACCCACCCGTGTTCCTTCAGTTGCCCATGTGCCAGGGTCACGGTATCTCGTATCTCTTTCGAACAATCACGCGACCCCGGCAGGCATGTGGGTGATAACAAATGAAATATTAAGTAAGGCTTCATTCTAACTATGAATATGGAAATATGAATTTTCATTCGGTAAGCGGGCTGCATGGGTATGAAAATGTGCTTAATTCCTAACCTACAGACTGTTTTTAGATTTACTTGTAATATTTTAGGACAACCAACACAACGTTATCTGATCCCAAAATAGGCAGAGCCTGTACTATGGCAACCAGATAACTGACAAACATACTTATATATTTCTAAATACATACATATTATATATAAATTGTATGTACATATAATTATTTTAAGAGTGTTCGTTTTTAAATTATAATGATCGACCTAAGGGGTAATTGCGGAACTTTTTATCGGTAGGAATTGATTTAATATTCATAGTTAAACAACATTCATTGCGTTATTTACGTTGCTGAGCCGACAATTTATTCGAACAAATGACGCAATGGTTTAGAAATAATCTTCAATCCCATTCAGATTCTGATAAATTATGCGTTTCGCAATTAGGGTGCAGGTCCGGCTCATCATCAGTTGCCTAGCCTTTTCCCAGCTGTGTTGGGGCAGCTTTTCAGTCTAACTGGATGCAGCTGATTTCCAGTATTTTACAAAGAGAGTCTGCCTATCTGACGATACCCCTTGGTACGAGGTGTTGTAAGACTTTCAGGCTTCTGACGACCCGTAACGACTGTCAAAGATTCACATGACAGCGGGGCCAACGGCTTAACGTGCTTTCTGAGGCACGGAGGGGTTTTCGTATTAAAATATAGTCACTAATCCACAGTCTAACCGCGGCAAGCGTAGTTTATCCTATACGAAAAACCTATTATTACTTAGCCACCAGCCCCGTTACTATAAACAGAGAAATAATTAAGTGATAAATAAACACGTGAAGCATTTTCCAGTCCACAGTCCGTTAAACGAGCATGCAATTCTGAATACATTGTGGGATTTCCTCATTATTTGCACATCACGGTAATATTTCAAAAGAACCACAACCTTTTCGGGGTTGCTGCAACGTATTTTTGTTGAGTTCGCTTTTTAAATTTTTTCCCACTAAAGGACGGCCGATAATTGTTCCGCGCTAAGCTATTGCAAGAGATTTCAAGATTAAGATGCTACTACCTTTGCTTTTACAGACTATCTTTTAGGTACGGAACCAGATTTTTTCAGACATTTTTTAAGCCAACAGTTTATTTTTAATCCTGGAGTATTCCAACTATGTTGGGATCGGCTCGACTCAGAATTGGTCAATCCGACTATTCTACACTCTCAACATTTTGCACAAAATAATTTACCTATAAAAGTGCATCCTAATTCGTGGAATATAAAACGAGTTTCATGCAAATGTAAACAGCCGGCGAGCTGCAGCCAATTAGCTAGATAAGTGTGATTCGCGTTCCACTGAGCTTTGGCGACGGTTCGCGGATTATTCCGGCGGAGTGAGCAAGCGATAGTGGTGTCATAGCAGTGTGTTGCAGTTTGAATTTTATTATGGACTAGTATAAAGGCTTATTCAGACCGGCGCGACGCGACAGCGCGACGCGATTCTTGTAGAACAATTTCCATGAAGTTCACATAAAAATTGTTCTACGAGTGTCGCGTCGCGCTGCCGCGTCGCGCCGGTTTGTAGGAGGCTTAACACGTGAAATTTGGTTTTTCCTATAAAATTGACCATCCCATGTTAATCGGAATGAGTGTATGTGTTTCACAACACAAATCACATTATTTATTTTGCACCACTCTCTTGTCATAGCTTTATTCTAGCAACTCGTAATTTATTCTGAATTTCTGATGCTATTTTTTGTTGCAAGTCTTTAGCGTCGTATTAATCTATACTATGAGTTTCCTGTTTCTTGTTGATACATTTTGTACATTGACATATTTTGAAGTAAATAAATCATCTGCGCTCGCGTCCCTTCGTTTGTCATAGACCATAGATAATTGTCTGTGGCATGGACAAGCGATTTTGGAGCGTCGGGTCTAGGTGGATCAAGTATTCAATTATTAATTGTAATAAATACTGATTTCATAAATATTTTAAGTATATTTTATCCATTTTTTTATATATATAGTAATAGTTTTTCAATGTGGGATTCATTGTTATGTCCATAAGTGTGTCCGTGGCATCACAGCGGGCCCTATCAAAATACCAGCGCTGCGGTAGTTGTTTTTTTTTTTTACAAATATCGCAGCATTATGCTGAGATAGGAGCCTTTTTGGCCTCGCACAGGTCTTACTTTTTTATATCTTTTAGAAATATTTTGTTATCTGTATGTTAAATGTAGAAATGTTCCTATGTTCTTTTTTATTGTTTTATGTCCTGTGCGTGTCCCAAATAAAATATTTTTCTTTCTTTTCTTTCTTTATTATCTGCTTAGCCTTTTCCCAACTATGTTGGGATCAGCTTCCAGTCAAACGGGATGCCTATCCGACCTCTTAATCCCGTTACTGGGAAATCACTATACGCTTTGATAAGACCTGACTTTCGAGCTGCTGACCACCTGTAACGAATGCCAAAGATCCACAAATGGCAGTCGGGACCAACAGCTTAACGTGCGTTCCGCGGCACGGAGGGGTCTTGGTATGTAAAAGTGGTTACCCATCACAGTACGCGTAGCTTGACCTGATTGATTGACTCGTGTGGCTTATATAGCCTTGAGTGTATGTTTGTGTGATACAAAATTACTTTCATATCTAGTCTGTAAACCCATTAAGAAGGTTTTTTTTATTAAGAGACACATCAGAGTTTCTATAGTATAATTTTGTTATATAAACTGCAAAGTTGTGGCATTTCTTTATATGAGATATTACATTGTGAGAAGAGGAAAGCCCTTTTTTCTTTTTTTTTGTTGTGGGTGGGATATCATCTAATGACGTCTCCCGCTCTAGGGTGGAGCGGAAGGGTGTGTCAGACTTTTACTGACTAAAACCCACCCGTGTTCTTTCAGTTGCCCATTTGCCAGGGTCACGGTATCTCTTTCGAACAAATCTCGCGACCCAGGCAGGAGTAGAAAGCCCTTGTCTGTGAAACAATACTTATTTCACAGACAAGGGCTTCGATACCTAAAAAGCACATAATGGTCCTAAATTTAAAAATTAAGCTAAATAAAAGCTATTTATAGACATTACTGTTTGGTTTAAAACAATTACACCGCCAACTTTAACTAACAAAGGACGCTTATGAAAATGTTACAATAAGCGCTACTTAAAGCGAACTTCGGTAAAGGTAACTTCGCCAAAACATTCCCTAGTTCTCGGCAGCGCAGCGCTGTAGTGTGTATAGTCGAATTATGTATATTGCAGTTGAAGTAATAAAATGTACTATTAACGTCCTAATGGTATAGTATTCAGCTAAAGTTAGGGGTTGGAGTAGTGCGGGCTAACTTAAGTGCATTTGCATAATTCTGCTCCACTCTAATTTGGGGTAATTTTTCTGTTCACGGTATTGGGTAACTAGTTTTGCAGTAGTGATAGTCCCTTACCTAATTCTAGCAGTTGATTTTGTTTTGATTAGATGTGGTCACGGGTGTCATAAGTTGACTGGCCTGTTAGTCTAGTGGGTAGTGACCCTGACTGCAAAGACTGAGGTCGTCGGTTCGATTCCCACCCAGGACAAATCTTTGTGTGATGAGCATAATCATTTGTTCTGTGTCTGGGTGTAATTTATCTAATAAATGTATGTATTTAGAAATATAAAAGTATACTAGCTGACCGTACAGACGTTGTCCTGTTTCCTAGAACTCGACAGCAGCGCCACCTACCGGATCCAATAGTGAATAAACCATCCAGGGTGCCACCCAAACGCATACAAAAAAAGATTAATTCAAATCTGTCCAGCCGTTTAGGGGCTGTCCATTAATCACGTGAGGCTCGAAGGGGGGGGGTCCATAAAGGGGCGGGGGGGTGTAGTAATATATCACGTGTATTAAATTTTTCGGCAAACGCGTACAACATCGAGAACGGCTTGCAGTGAAGTTTTAAATATTAAAAAAAATAAGATTCTTTGTAGGTGCTAAAAATTACACGTGATATAAGGGGTAGTCTTAAACCTCACCATATATCACCAATGGGGAGGCGGGAGGTTAAAAAATGCCAAAAAATACATCACGTGATTAATGGACGGCCCCTTAGGAGGAGTTCAGTGACATACACACGTACAGTAGAATTATATATATGTTGCAGTCAAAACTCTTAACCAGTCAAAAGTACTATTGACTAGCAAAATCAGTCAAAAGTACTTTTGCCCAATGGAGCTAGTTAAAAGTACTTTTGACTAAGTGATTCCGTCAAAAGTGGTTTTGACTTGTTGTATCAGTCAAAACTCTTAAAAAGTCGGAACCCCGGTCAACGTTGCGCGGGGCTCCTATTTCTGAGTGGTTTAAAATAATAAAAAATAGCCTAACCTAACCTTGTCGAGTCGGGGTGCCCTAAGTCACGACCTCACTTAATAGTGCTTTTGACTGATACTTTATTGCAGTTAAAACTACTTTTGACGAAGAGCGTCAGTCAAAAGTACTTTTAACCGCAAATTTGCAGTCAAAAGTACTAATAACCAATAATTTTCAGTCAAAACCACTTTTGACCAACCTGTTCAGTCAAAAGTACTTTTGACTGATTTTGCTAGTCAATAGTACTTTTGACTGATTTTGCTAGTCAATAGTACTTTTGACTGGTTAAGAGTTTTGACTGCAACATATATAAAGATTTATCAATTGTCTGGTTGCCATAGTACAGGCTCTGCCTAGTTTGTGATCAGATAACGGTGTGTTGGTTGTCCTAAGATATTAATGTATTAAGATATTTATTATTATAAGTATATTTTGACAGTTATGACGGGTCGTTAGAATCCTGAAAGTCTAATAACCAGTCTCACCAAGGGATCTGGTAGGTAGATGCATCCGGCTAGACAGATGATGATGACATCAAAACTAACTGCTAGGAGTAGGTAAGGTTATTCTTCAATCAATCAATCAATCAATCATTTTTTATTTTGTTAAACATAGGTATGGTTACAGATAGTAAATTGTCAAAATTATGTGCACTATGTTTTGCCAATAAATGGCGTACAAAATTAACACAAACAAAGATTACAATAATGGTGGCATGTCAGTAAATTACATTGAAAATAAATTTAAAATTAAATAGTTACAATAAGCACGTCCTTACAATTTAAGATAATTAAGCACATTTAAACATAATCAATAAATAACTTCTTACCAGTTAGTTTTGGTTTGTTTATTGTAAGAGATCAATTACTTAAGTGTAGCCTAAGGATAAATAGCCTATAATGTTCCTACTGCTCGAACACAGGCCTTCTCTCTTAGAGTGTGGAATAAGCCATGGTCCAGCACGAGGGCGGTGTCCAGAGCAACATTTTGAAATCTTAGGTCGTTTTAGTGAACCGGGATCGGTTGCACCCCGCCCAAAGATTTTGCAATGCATGTCACTTATTAAGCGAGCTCAAAGGTTTTCTACTATAGTCGGTGCCAGAAGTGAAACAAATAAAAGTTGCTGACGCCTACCAATATATTCAAATTACCGTTTTGACCGTGCTAGCGACACTTTCTTAACATTTTTTTTTCGTATCGTTTTGAAATTATTGAATACATTGGAAAGCGGGTGTCAACGACTTTTATTTTTTTTACATCTGGCACAGACTATAAAGACAGGAACTTCCTATATTCAATTATGTTGTATTTGGAGAACTAGAAATGGCTGAGTAATTTTATTGTCAAAAATTGCCAAGTCAACTCGAGATTTTGCGCAACGAAACTCTTGTCGTACCAACTCATTTGGTGGTATCTCTAAAAAAAAAAAAAAAACTTTTCATTTTAGACAGCTAATTTAATAACACTTCGGGAACTTATTACTAAAATATCTTCAGACACACTCAAGAAGTTTATTCAATGATCTTACTGAAGCGATCCACACGGCAATCACGTTTTACTTAACAAGGAAAGCCAATTAATTTTGACATAAACAACTTACAGAAAGGTCACAGCCGAGTTCTTACTTACCATTTGCAATATCCGTGTCATATTGCAAATAATAGTAGTTTATTGACGGTTTTGAGTATTTTGCATATGGCCTACGCAAATGTCCTGCAGATCTGGTAGCGTCTTGTGACAGGACATTGAGCTCGCTAAAATAGAGCCCTATTTGCACGATGACTGATATAAACATGCCGTCTGTTGGAATAGGTAAGCTCAAAGCTGTGATGGCTCTTTCTTCAACAGACCATTCCAGACATGGCCCTACATTGTTAGAGTCACATAAAATTCGAAAAATATAATGTTTGAACTTTAAAAGATACTTCTGAGTTTGTTTTGGCATTTCTTCTCAGGGAACAGTCGGCTTAGAAAACTCGGTGCCATCTAGTTTTACCAACAAAATACTGAAGTGTAAAAGTGTCTCATTAGTAAATACTAACATAAATAAATATTTAATTTAATTTTATAAACATTTTATTTCATTCAAGTCAAAGAAAATTGGCATTGTCACTTGTACCAATTGCAGTGTATTACTGGGGCTGCTTCGTTGGTGCTAGTGGCTGCAAGCGCTACTTCTGAGCACATAGTTTTGTGTTTAATTCCCGGTCGGGTGAAGTATTATTGGGTGGAAAAACCAGTCTGGAATATTTCAATAGCAGCCCGGAGTCTGGATTTGTGCCTGATTGATGGCAATAGGCTCGCCTTCTATAACACGGAACATAAACATAACTGGCGAAATGTGGGTGTACATTAGGTATAGTCACTAAAAGAGATAAATAACCAGCACCCCTAGCCAAATTGATAATCTGCAATAGTTAACGCTAGTCGAATCAATGTATGGGAAAAAAAATCAAATTTATGGGAATGAAATCATCTGAACGTTAAGTCACGTGGTTAGAACAAACGAATAGAAAATTCGTAGTCAAATTCACATCGTTCAAAATGATAGAATGAATTTTTATCGTTTCTACAATGTTCAACACTACATCCTTTGTTATAATAGGTCGGTTTTCTAAAGACATTGTAGTATGAGCGGCCAACTCAGGCGTGGCAACATGGCTACCAACTTATCGTTTTCTACAATTACTGATACCGAGGCGTTACCGATTGGAGAACGGAATTCGACACGAAACGGTTGTAACTTGGCTAAGGGGGCAGAGGTGTCATTGCATAATACACCAAGATAATTTTTACGATAATATGAAAAAAATGGATTAGCAATAAGCTTCAAAATGATTCAGATTACGGTTAATTGTGTGTTAATCAAGTAGGGTGCAGGGTCGGATGTAGTAGAAGATTAGTAAGAATCTGAAGGATGTTCTCGAATAAAAATTAAATTAATGGAAAACAAACAGTTCATTTATCATTCGATAACAGTAATTGGTTCGTTACTGAACTTCGACTATATATCCGACGATCCTGATTACCCATTTCTTTTAGTGACGGACCCGTTAGGCCCTAAGGACTTGTTAACAACTTTTTATATTCTTCATATTTTTTAGGATTCGCATGGACACAGTTTATTTTTTATGACTTTGTCACTTCCCGGGGGAACCAACTTGGTATCCGCAACGCCGTCGCACTGCACGGCAGTACGTGACCACTATGTGTTTTCGCCCTCCCCAGGGTAACTTTACGGCCGCCTTTAGTTCACACTCTTATAGTGCCTTAGAACCCAAAGGTCCCCGGACATTTCCGCATAAGGATGGTTGCATCCCCGAGCCTTTGCCTTCAGTTTAATGGAATCGGCCCTCTCATCGATTCTATTAGACACTCACTATATATTCACTACCATCTCTAAATAGTACAAAGTAAATTCACTGTTTTCGCCACAGTAACCATTTGTATCTTTTACAAATGTTGAATAATACAGTATTTATCCTTATCCAATGAAATACGTAAGATACGTTGTGCATTTAATTTAAATCAACATTATCCAAACTATATATCATTAAAATTTATATCTTGGAAGATATTACTCATTTAAAATTATTAATTAATCTCTGTGAAGTGGGCGATCGGCCCTCCAAGCCGCGGTGAGACGTTTTATACTTTATGACCTCCGTCACATACTCGGCCGCTAATATGCTATAAAATCGTTTGTAGATTTCAAACGTGGTGGTAGGGAAGCACAGTAATATGCTGATAATTATCAACTTGTCACAAAGTCAAGCGTTGGCATGTCTCGAAATGGTTTCGAACCATAGGTCATGCCGAGGTATAAACATAAGCAATTCAGCAACATAGTAGTGGAAGCCAACTAGTAAAGTGCGCCGGGATGAAAAGTAATTTTGAAAATGAACTGTTGTTTTCTATTAATATAATTAAGTTTATTAGAAAACATCGATCGGTTTCTTACTATATCCGATAACCTTTTTTTTTTCAGGATGGGAAATCATCAAATGACTTCTCCCGCTCTGGGCGGAGCGGGAGGGCGTGTCAGACTTTTACTGACTAAAACCCACCCGTGTTCCATCAGTTGCCCATGTGCCAGGGTCACGGTATCTCTTTCGAACAATCACGCGACCCCGGCAGGCATCGGTCCTAGTAGACCCCTTCACTGCTGCTGACATCTCTTTGAGGCGCGCGTGGAACACTGCGCGCCGTCGACCCGAGCTTGGTCCTTACCGGGCGGCGAGCTACCCATTGCTCGCCACCCGCAAGCTCGCGCCTACGGTGGCCGGGAGTCCGCTATGGACTCCCGACGCCCGGGGCGTCTCCTCCTGCGGCGGTTAGGGACGTGAGGGCGCAGTGACTGCCACTCCCTCACACGCCCCGCCTCCTCCTCGCGAGCATTACTGCTTCGCAGAAGGAGGTGACGGCTTCCCATTCCCTCTCGCTCCGTACCATGGCTTGCACCAGGGCCGGACGCGAGAGGTCGCCGCCGCCGATCGCCTCCACGAGGACACGGTGGTGCTCCGCCCAGGCAGGGCACACCTCCACCGTATGCTCCACCGTGTCCTCCAGACGATCCTCACAATGGAAACACCCGGACGTAAGTATCCTCCCGCTTTATCCTGAACAGGAACCCACCGAAGCACCCATGCCCGGTGAGAACCTGCGTCAGGCGGAAGGTGAGGACGCCGTGGCGCCTCTCTATCCACTCCTCAAAGAGGGGACTTACCGCCGCAATTGTGGCGTGCCCTGCGCTGGGTTGCGACAATCGTACCCGCCATGTCACCATGAGATCACACCGGAGCTCATTCCGCCGTGCCGCGATTTGTCGCGGCAGCGGAGTTTCGCCCCGGCGTTTCGCCTCCTCGCGCCACTCCCACATGTGCGCGAGGACCTTTGCCTCCAGATCCCATGGCGGCACTCCGGCAAGGAGGCTCGCCGCCTCGCACGAGATCGTGCGGTATCCTCGGATTAGCCGGATGGCCATGAATATCCGATAACCTTGGTTACTTATCTTTACATATTATATGGTATAGTATATTTACGATTTGCCACTAGTGAAGGCAATTTTTTTTATTATTAAAACTCCCTTACAACTATTCCTACAAGTTTACACCTAATGCGATAGTGATTTGATATGCACCTCGAAACACAGGGTTACTAATTATTTCACCATCTATTACATACCATCCAAGAGCCGTCAAAGACAGCGTCAACTAGCATAGGTAGCTTAACATGTCTGCCAGGGTTGCGAGATTTGTTCGAAAGAGTTACGGTGGCCCTGACACAGGCAATTGCAGGAACACGGGTGGATTTTGGTCAGTAAAAGTCTAACACGCTTTCCTGCTTCGCTCAGAGCGGGAGACGTCATTGGATGATATCCCATCCAGAAAAAAAAAACTGAACTTCGTGAGCAGTGTGTTGTCAAAAGAAATGTTTAAGTTAATATTACTCATCTTGATTATCACGAGCTAGAGAGTATATTAAAAGCTATTCTAAAAATAAAAAAAATACTAGCCATTCGGCACGAAGTGAGTGCCTAGAGTGCGCCAAACATTGGACGCATTATATCTTTGAGCATATACTAGTGTAAATGAAGCGTAGAAATTGCAGTATTACATTTTATTTTACGACGACCGAGTTTACAAGGTTTTTTCTTCGGAATTCGTATTGGCGGGAAACTGCACAACGCTGGTGTTCCTGGAGAACACGATGACGGCGTGTAGCATCTGCAGTCCTGATACTCCTGTTTCTTTAAAGACTTGTCAAAACGTGGTGTCGGTTCTTCTCAGGGCTGTTTGCTTCATTGTTTCTTTTACGGAATGTCTAAAACGTGGTATTGTGCTGTGATGACTTGTGGCTACAGTTTTCTAAAGATAAACTATAAAACTTTTCACAAAGTCAAACAAAGTCACATTGAAGAGGAACAAAATGTTGCCAAAGTAATAATTATAAAAGACCTCTACAAAGTTGCCACTTTTGAAGACTTTATAAAGCCTGAATAGGAGGTATGACCACTGATGGATCTGGAGTCTATTATGATGCACCCTAATACAGAATTCTTACTTGCCAATCAACTCTACCTATGGAATTCTACAGCTGGACAAAGACATCTCCAAAGGTTTGTCAAAACAACCGGTTTTCCGCGCTCCTCGTCCGCAAATTAGGTCCACACCATTAACCGTCCACAATTAACTCCATAAACAAACAAGAAAAGGTCCAAGCCCTCAAAGACAGCATCAACTACGTCATAAACAGCTGAACATCGTGAGTAGTATGTTGTCAAAGGAAATTGCTCAGTTAATTATTCAGCGGGAGGTGAGTAAGAAGCGACCTGCATTGGACCTAAACAAACAGGGGACGGAATCTTGAGGGGTCGACAAATATACAGGTGTGTACGTATGGTAAGTATCTTGGTATCAGGGTGAAGGATAAGGGAGAAAAAAGGTTGAGAAAATAATATTGAAGAATTTTGTTTTATTTGTGACCATGATAAAAAAAAATTTCATCAAATGGTTGGATAGTTATTATACGTTGATGAAGAACTTCGATTTTTAATAAATGTCATATTTGTAAAATAAAAAAAAACCACGTAGGTACGTAATGATTTAATACACATAACATCTTGTTTCCCCGAAGTGTTGGGCAGAGGTGTACCCACATTTCGCCAGTTTTGTTTAAGTCCCACGTTACATGGGGCAAGCTTATTGCCACCAACCGGGCACAAGTTCAAACTTCAGGCTGCTACTGAGAAATCCCAGATGGAAAACCCAACAACACATTTTTCGTTTTTTTTTTTTCGGTTAGGATATCATAAAATGACGTCTCTTGCTCTGGGTGGAGCAGAAGGGCGTGTCAGATTTTTACTGACTTAAACCCACCCGTGTTCCTTCAGTTACCTGTGCCAGGGCTACGGTAACTTTTGAACAAAACCGCGACCCTGGCACACACTCTTCGGCCTGGGAACCAAACCCAGGACCTCATACTCAGAAGTAGCGATTCGCGACCACTAAAGCAACGATGATTAGTAAATAAACTGTTTGTTGTTACAGAAGCAATAGTCAAAATCAAACCAATCACTAGAATTTTCATCATTGCAGGATTCTTCGATCAGCAGTAATTGAAGGCAGAATTCTGTGAAACGTTTACTTAAAACAATAACAACTGGCAGATCAACATTTCTCAGAACAAAACTTCGTTCAAGATATAAAATAAGTACAGCACAGTACTGTAGAGGTTTAAACGGTCCGATCAACAGAGCGCTGGAAGAGACATACAATAGTTCTAGAATCACCGCGCACCGGAGCGCGGGGCGTCGAAAAATATTTCCCAGCAAATAAAGAGTTTGCACCGGGAGTATTTCCAGCAAATAATAGTCCTGGGGATATTGTTCTACGAAACTTCTGGGCTAAGGAGGATGAATTAGACGAAGTATAAGAACTCTAGATGGTATACCATCTTAATTTCGTGTACTTCGCCTCAATCATTCGTTTTAAGATTATAAGCATTTTTAATATTCTTCCTCTTTCTAGCATGAATGTGTTAAAATCATCATCACCATTATTTCAGCCGAAAAACATCCATTCCTGGTAATCGGCTTCCCCCAATTTGGGGGGTTTGCAATAATCGCCACGCATGACGGGCGGGTTGGCGATCGCAGTATGGTGGTAAAATGCAAAGAGAGCGCTGCTGCCAATTCTCTAGTAGATCCCTTCGATACCTTAGTTACCTTTTACGGAACCCACGGGAGGAAATGGGATAGTGCTATTTCTTACGTTCGCCATCACACGGAATGATAAAATCACTCCGACTACCACTCACTCCAACTAACACTCACACACTAACTACCACTCACTATCACTCACTATCACTCTAACTTGTTAGTCAATGATGCAAAGACGCTAACACGCTGACATATCGAGCTGATGTAAGGTGCGAATAATATGTATTTTAAAAAATCATGACGCGAATTTTGCCGTTGAATCGGAAGTAGAGGAGGAGTGAAAAATGCATTATTCAGGAAGTAGTAAGAAGAAAGACTACAAGTATATCATTGCTTTGTTCTCTACGTAGTATTATTTAGTTTTGGTAGGTGATTAAAATACAAACATAAGAATATAACATCCCGCCTTATTTTCCCCGAAGGATTAGCCTTTTTGTTTGGATCGGAAATCACCAAATGGCGTCTCCCGCTCTGGGCGGTGCGGGAGGGCGTGTCAGACTTTTATTGACTAAAACCCACCCGTGTTCCTTCAGTTACCCATATGCCAGGGCCACGGTATCTCATTTGAACAAACTCGCGACCCTGGCAGATGGGTTAGCCTCAGGTGTACTTATAGTACACCTACATCTCGCCAGTTATATTAACGTCGCATGTAATGGTGGGAGAGCCTTTTGTCATCAACCGAGCACAATTCAGACTCCGGGCTGCTACTGAGAAATTTCTAATGGAAAAACCCAATAGCTATCTGTCCGATTTGGGAAATAAACCCAGGAATCATGCTCGAGAGACTTACATTAAAGACGCCATTACATTTTACATTATCCTGATGTGGCACTATGCGCCCTACTGCTTTTTGACGGTCATTCTCGCTTTACCTTCTTGTCAGCTTTTGCTAACCTCTGAGACAAGCCACGTAAGTACTTGTCTTGTCTTAGAAGTTAACAAAGAGCGGACTGAAGGCCATGTAGCTTTCAGTTAGAAAGAGCCTATTACAGCACTGACGAATTCTGACTGATACATTATTTAATTGACTATTTTATGATACACTTTCTACAATGAGTCGATGGTAACATGCTATTTTTCATTATTAATTATTATATTCTAATTTTTTATTTTAATTTTAACTTATTTATATTTGTACACCTTTGAGGCAAATCATGACTAATTTAATTTTATGTACCATCTTGCATGCCATGTGTGTATAGTATACTCATGTTTAGGACATAAACAAAATTATCTTATCTTATCTTACAGCCTTATCTTATTCATACTCCCAAGACAAAACTTAACTGTGCAAATTTTAGTGCAGCGCCGTTGTTCGGTAGCACAAAGTGGTGCAATGCTTTGTCTTTGTGTGAACAAGATAACGAGATGTGGTGCTCTCTAGAATTTAGCTGGTTTTACGTAAAATGCATTTAGCACGCGAAACTATTGTTCTACTTTTCGGTAGAAACTGCATTTCCGTAGCAATTTTTTTCTACCGAAAAGATTTAAGTAATGTATTCTCAAAAAGACAAAGAGTCACTTACATGAGAATATAACAAACTAGAAATGTAATGTAATAAACTTGTTCTAGGTGACGGTCATCAATACAAATGCAAATTACGATTACAATTTTAAAAACAGAGGCTTACGCAAACAAACCGCGGCTTACGAGATGTAGCATGTCGTAGATTTGAACCCTTTTCGAATTTGTGTAAATTATTTTATCACCAATGCTTTCAAAACGGTGAAAGAAAACATCGTCAAGAAACCGTTCTAGAACCAAAAATTCGAAAACATGTGATATCTTCCAACCCGCACTGGACTCGCATGGTTGATTACAGCCTACTGTTACCGAGAGGAGATCTGTGTCCCAGCACTGGTAACATTATAAGCTGATTATGCATTGTAATAAAAACTTGAATAAAGCTCTACGGGTAGAACCATGTATAAATCTTATTCGTACTACTTAAATCCAGCTTGCGTCTCACAAGTTCTCACATACTTTCTCGGTACTAAACCCTCTGTGAGTCGGAATGACATAAATATGAGCATGTATGTAACGGTTAGCCTGAAGACACACAGGCAGAATTTTCACTTGGTGGATCGCTTGCTGAACTAGAAGCTTGTTACTAGGTAATTGTAATTATATTTGTGTGCTTTTTCTTAATAATTTATTTCTTTGCAATTCAAATTTCGTAATTGCGCTTACCACTGTTTGTCTCTACATCAACCATTGACAAGTAGAAAATGTCAATGGCATTAAAGTAAAAAAAATATAAATAAACTAGCTGACCGTACAGACGTGATCCTGTTTCCTAGAACTTGATAGCAGCGCCACCTACTGGGTCCAATAGTGAATCTAAACCATCCAGGGTGCCACGCAAACGCATACAAAAAAAAAAACATTGGTCCAGCCGTTTAGGAGGAGTTCAGTGACATACACACGTAGGTACAGTAGAGTAATATATATAAAGATAATCATGCATAGTTTGCAAGAGCATGTCACCAATGTTACTTTAAGCTCGCGTTTCGCTGTAGACCTTGTAGACTGATTTGTGGAGCATTTTCTATTTAATTTAGTACCTGATACTTGTTTACACTGTTTTTCCATATTTATTGAGAATGTCATTTAAAAACATTGTAAAAGCCGATTCTTTTAGGGATTCATAGAAATAACAACGAGATAGGAAACGCCGAGCTCATCTAGTTTAAAAAAACCTTATTGACGTGTAAAAGTGTTTGTACAAACCTACTTGCAAAAAGAAAATCATTTATCATTTAACCAATTTGAACCGTGTACCGCTTGAGAGCAGTGGTGGCCCAGTGGTAACGACTGCGACTTACGAGTAGTGGGTCGTGAGTTCGAACCCAAGCAGGCGCTTTACTTTGTGTAAATTATTTCATCATCACTGCTCTCAAAACGGTGAAGGAACACATCGTGAGGAAACCGGCATGACTATCATTCCCATCCATCCAATCATCAAATGACTTCTCCCGCTCTGGGCGGAGCGGGAGGGTGTGTCAGACTTTTACTGACTAAAACCCACCCGTGTTCCTTCAGTTACCCATCACGGTACACGGGTCACGGGGTCACGGTATCTCGCTTGAACAATCTCGCGACCCTGGCAGGCATCGGTCCTAGCAGACCCCTTCAATGCTGCTGACATGTCTTTGAGGCGCTCGTGGAACACTACGCACCGTCGACACGGGCCTGGTCCTTACCAGGCGACAAGCAACCCATTGCTTACGGTGGCCGGGAGTCTGTGATCGACTCCTGACACCCGGGGCGTCTCCTCCTGCGGCGGCTATATAGGGACGTGAGGGCGCAGAGACTGCTACTCCCTCACGCGCCCCGTGACGGCTTCCCATACCCTCTCGCTCCGTACCATGGCTCGCACCAGGGCTGGACGCGAGAGGTCGCCGCCACCGATCGTCTCCACGAGGACACGGCGGTGCTCCGCCCAGGCAGGGCACACTTCCACCGTATACTCTAGACGATCCTCACAAAACCGGCATGTCTTAGAACCAAAAATTCGAAGACATGTGACATCTACCTACCCGCACTGGGCCCGCGTGGTGGATTATGGCCCGCTCCCTCTCACCGAGAGGAGGCCTGTGTCCCAGCAGTGGGTATATTATAGATGATGATGATGAACCGTGCACTTAGATTCCGGCATTTCATAAGTCCTCTTGTGTAATAATATATTTTGAAACGAAGCTCTAGCTGTGTGTCTACGGCCTAAAGAGCATTGCAGGTGTAGGTTGTGTCAGTATGCTTTCCCGGGAGAAATTCTGTTTGTTTCTATCAATTTTACGTAGCTTTGAATACGAACACGATATTTCCTACCGGGAATCTTGTTTACTGGTTTTCTGAGGTATTCATATCGTGTTCACATTAGTGGGAATGTCAACGTAGTTCTTATCACTGGGGTATATATTTACTTTTAATAATGCAGGTTATGATAAATATTTCCCTGTGTTGCCGGACGTAAAGAATAGCACCATCCCATTTCTTCCCGTGGGTATCATAGAAAGTGACCAAGGACTTACTAGAGAATGGGCAGCAACGTTCTTTATGCATTTTGCCACCATACTGCGATCGACAACCCGCCTGCCAGGTGTAGTGATTATGGCCCCTTTGGGGGAGGCAGTGGACGTCTTTCGGCTGAATTGATGATGATAGTACTTATCCGTACCGCTAAGTACTTCTTAAATTACGTGGAAATCATCTTCTCTCGCTCTGGGCGGAGCGGGAGGGCATGTCAGACTTTTACTGACTGAAACCTACCCGTGTTCCTTCAGTTGCCCATGTGCAGGGTCATGGTATCTCTTTCGAACAATCTCGCGACCCTGGCAGGCATCTGTCCTAAAAGACCCCTTCAGTGCTGCTGACATCTCTATGAGGCGCACGTGGAACACTACGCGCCGTCGACCCGAGCCTGATCATTACCGGGCGGCAAGCTAACCATTGCTCGCCACCCGCAAGCTCGCGCCTACGGTGGCCGGGAGTCCGCTATCGACTCCCGACGCCCGGGGCGTCTCCTCATGCGGCGGCTAGGGACGTGAGGGCGCAGAGACTGCCACTCCTTCACGCGCCTCGCCTCCTCCTTCGCGAGCATTACTGCTTCGCAGAAGGAGGTAACTGCTTCCCATGCCCTCTCGCTCCGTACCATGGCTCGCACCAGGGCCGGACGCGAGAGGTCGCCGTCGCCGATATGAGGGAGGTTTGAATATTAATGTCAATGGCTATAAGAGTAGGGGATTCACAAATCGCACGCTAACTGCTTACAAACAAAACCATCAATAACACCGCCTGCCATCTGTTTGTCAAAGCGGTGCGTACGCGACTGCGTATGTACTCGGAGTGTACCAGACTCGAGGCGCGTAGGTATGACTTGCGTTCCCAGCGTTTGTATGAAGATAGAATACTGTATAGATATCTTTACTGTGCCGCCGCCGATATGAGGGAGGTTTGAATATTAATGTCAATGGCTATAAGAGTAGGGGATTCACAAATCGCACGCTAACTGCTTACAAACAAAACATTAATAACACCGCCTGCCATCTGTTTGTCAAAGCGGTGCGTACGCGACTGCGTATGTACTCGGAGTGTACCAGACTCGAGGCGCGTAGGTATGACTTGCGTTCCCAGCGTTTGTATGAAGATAGAATACTGTATAGATATCTTTACTGTGCCGCCGCCGATATGAGGGAGGTTTGAATATGAATGTCGATGGCTATAAGAGTAGGGGAAGACCAAAGATTGATTGTGAAGAAGGATTATGTGAATGATGATATGGTAAGAAAACGGGTGACTACTGAGATGCCGAATAATAGAGAAGTGTGGAAGAAAAAGACATGTACAACGACCCTAAATAAATTGGGATAAGGGCAGAAGAATGATGACCTTAAGTACAGACGCCAGCAGGTCAAGGTACCCCAATCTGTCAAATTTTACCAATCGAAAATTAACCTTCCGCTATTGTGATATAAGGTTGAAAATCTATTAAAGAAATTTGACAGATTGAGGTATGTTGATGTGCTGGCGTCTGTACTTCTAGTTAATATGCACCTAAAATTATTTGAATTGGACTGCGCGACGGTTTTAGGAAGTATTAAAAGTTTATTTTTAAAAGTACTAGAATTATACAACCTTTACATGAAGCTGAAATAATTAAACTTATTTTCGTAACTGTCAGTCTAGCAATTCAGATGTCCGAAAACTGCCTAAACAAAAAATTCAAATTGTTCACAACTGAAAATTATTTGAACACAATCCACAGCCCTCTAAATGACGCTTACCAAAATATACCATCTAATTAGGAAACACTTATTCTTAATTCCAACGTCAAGTCTAAATGTAGTACTCTTAAAATACCTGCCAGGTACATAATTCTAAATAAGGTCAATGAAAACCCCTAATTAAAAACCTAATTTAAATTCGAAGTACTTACACCTTAGACCTTAAATTAGCTACCCTTTCCTTTAATATTAATGAGTGGCATTCCGTAATTACGGACCGCTTTTCTATAATCGAGTAATTACGAGAATAGAATCGCTTATTATGACGGCGGGTTTCGGCGGAGATTGAAGAAAGGAATACAATTACACATAACACAGGCGCCTGTAATACTTGCAAGGTTAGGCAGAGACTTTTGCCATCAACCGGACACAAATCCAAAAACAAAATAACACTGACCGACTCGGAAATCGACTGATAAATGATTTTATTTCTGTAAGTAGGTACAAACACATCTCCCGGCGTCGGGAGTCCATGGCGGACTCCCGGCCACCGTAGGCGTGGACTTTCGGACGGCGCGCAATGGGAAGCTCGCCGCCCACTAAGGACCAGGCCTGGATCGACGGGGCGTAGTGTTCCACGCGTGCCTCAAAGACGGTGACATGTCTTTGAGGCGCCTACTACACTTGAAAGGGGTTCGCGAGGACCGATACCTGCCAGGGTTGCGGATTTGTTCGAATGAGTTACTGTGGGCCCAGGCCCACAGGCACCTGAAGGAACACGGGTAGGTTTTAGTTAGTAACAGTCTGACACGTCCTCCCGCTACGCCCAAATTGGGAGACGTCTTTTGATGATTTCCCACCTACAAAAAAAGGTACAAACACATTTACACGTCAATCATTTTTGATGAAGATGATTTGATGGGGGTAGGCAGAAAATGCAGAGTGCCGCCAGTTCCGATCTTTACTTACATACTATTTAGCCTCGTTTACGATCACACATCTGGTCGTACACACGCCGGTTGCGAGAAATAAGCATAACATACATGAAATATATATACATAACATCAAGCCTTGTTTGCCCGAAGGGTTGGGCAGAGGTGTACTTATAGTACACCCACATTTCACCTGTTATGTTTAAGTCCCATGTAATAGGGGGCGAGCATATTGCCATCAACCGGGCACAAATCCAGACTCCGGGCTGCTACTGAGAAATTCCAGATGGAAAAACCCAATGACACTTTACCCGACCTGGGAATCGAACCCAGGGCCTCATGCTCAGCAGGAGCGCTTGCTACCACTAGACCAACGAGGCAGTCACTAGACAAACGTGCGAGAAATATGTATTATATTAATCCATTGTATTTACAAACACTATTTTTAACACATATTATTATTACATAAAATTGTCTGTAAGTGCACAAGACCCTTGGGTGTACAAGTATCATTATAATCGATCAAGCCTTTTTTCCCAACAATGTTGGGGTCGGCTACTATACGAATCAAATACAGCTAAAATAAAATGGAGCGCCTCCAAGAATAACTTTTATTCAGGTGCATTGCATCCTATACATTGGAAGCCGACCAAAGGGTAAGCAGATTCGGGAGTCCATTGCGGACTCCCGGCCACCGTAGGCGCGAGCTTGCGGGTGGCGAGCAATGGGTAGCTCGCCGCCCGGTAAGGACCAAGCTCGGGTCGACGGATGTCTGCAGCAGTGTAGGGGTCTACTAGGACCGATGCTTGCCGGGGTCGCGTGATTGTTCGAAAGAGATACCGTGACCCTGGCACATGGGCAACTGATGGAACACGGGTGGGTTTTAGTCAGTAAAAGTCTGACACGCCCTCCCGCTCCGCCCAGAGCGGGAGAAGTCATTTGATGATTTACTATCCTGAAAAAAAAAGGGTAAGCAGATAATGAGTCCATTTTCATTAACTAGAAGGAAATCCGTGCAAAATTACGTTCCTATCGATAAAAATCACAAAGATTAACATTGTTTTTTTTTTCACGAAATGAACGCTCAACTAAATCTATAAAGCCGGTCGAAAATCACGTTTACGTAGCAAATACATAAAGTATCGTCCTATGTGAAGGACAGAAATAAATTGCCATTTACGGGTGATCTCTTCAAGGATAAACATTAGTTCTTCGTAACCCAATCAATCACGAAGCGATATAGGTTCCTATTAAGTAACGAAGAAAAGAGGAATGGATGAAAAATACCGGTGAAGTGCGTGTCGGACCACGTTCAATAAAGGGTTCTGTACTTGGGATAACTTCATAGCAAGAACATAAAAGAAAGAAAGCAAGAATACCGTTTATATGGATACAGTACGTGAAACATAAAATACAATAACGCAGTAATAAAAGTGAAAATAAGAAAACATAGTGTATGAATGTACTCGTTAGTTAGCAGTGATAGATTTATTTTGAACTTCGTTGTTTAAAGTACTGCCGTGATTTTTTTCAAATATCCAAAAACAACCATTGGGTCTGCACAAGGGGGGACAAGGCACATTTTGGACTTGACTCTAACCGCACTTTAAAGCTTAATTTTTGAGAGACTTATCCAATAACATTTTGCATCATGGGAAAGCCTCAGTTTACATGTAGAGGAGGTACCCTAAAAAAATGTTTTACCACTTTGTCGATATGCCTAATATTTATATCCATGCCAAATTACAGCTACTAAGAGTCTCTAAGCTAAGCTACGGACAGACGAATGGACGGACATAGCGAAACTAAAAGGGTTCCTTGTTGACTACGGAACCCTAAAAAGTGCGATTTTTCTTGTGAAAAGTGGGGTTTTTCTTGTCACATTCGTCTGTGAGACGGATCTAGTGACCTTTGAACATCACATTAGTGGAGAATCGTTGATCTTTGTGGATTTATAACGATGTTAACGCGGTATTAATGCCAAAGGAAGGTGTGATATGGTGTAATGAAGGACGTTACACATAAAATACAATAACATTACGTTTGTATTCCCTGGAGGATTGGGCAGAGTGCATCCACATTTAGTCAGTTATGTTTAAGTCCCATGTAATAGAGGGCGAGTCTATTGCCATCAACCGGGCATACATTGAAACTCCGGACTGCTGTAGAAAATTTCCAGAAAAATAAACCCAATAACATTTCGGATATCGAACCTAGGACCTCATGTTCAGCAATAGCGCTTGCAACCATTAGACTAATGAGGTAGTTGTTGTAATGCGATGGTGATGCATCGCAGTTAGGAAAATATTTGGCTTAAAGCGGTCATAATGATTAAGAGGTGCAGCAAGGAAAATTGCATATCTTCAATTTGATTTTCATGAAATTCATAAGACTTAGATATAAAATATAAAAGTAACAACAACAAGTACATAATATGAGTAACTACGTGATATTTCAAAAAAAAATAAAAATAAATATCAGTAACACAAAGTATGAAAATCAACACACTACAGAACATTCAAAACCGAATTGAAATATCTAGAAATACACCAGGCGACAAAATTTCTGCTGGAGGAAAGGGATTGTATTTTTTGTGGTGTTTCATGAGAAGAGTAGACAAGGAGGCGCGGGTGAAATTTGTTTTTTTTTTCTGGGTGCTGTGTCCTCTTAAGACGGCTACAAGTTCTAACCCCAATCTTAGCTAGCTAGGAATACGTGAACAGTGAAACCCAATAAAATCTGTGTAGTCATTATATTTAACGATGTGACAAATATAATGGGGATCATCATATTAGATGTCGCGCATCACCTTACATATTGAAGATTACACAGACACTGTTTTCGTGAAGTAGACGATACCTAACGACAGATTTTATAGCTGGTGTTGCAAAATAATGGATGGCGTACAATAACTGTTTGAAGAGAAATTGGGCGATAAAACGACATTAAGGTGCACAACACAATTACTTGATGACTGTAAGCCTGGCGTAAGTTACATGGAAAATCAGACTGTGAAAGATGTAAATGATGTAGGTAATTTACAGAGGTTTTGGTCACATAAATGAAATGAAATTCAATGCAATGTTTATTTACGTAAGCAAATAACTAAATAAATGTTTATTTACGTAAGTAGATAGATCTTTTAACCTCTGAGTCCCTGAGGAACCACATTTGGTATCAGACACAATGGTTTTTAATTGTGTCTGTAATTACGGTAATTGACTGGTTAAGACACTTTTAACGTCAATATTTGCACCACATTTCTTAGCTGACTGATCCCTGAGAAGAAACGGCGAAACAAACTCAGAGGTCATGATCATTTTTAACGTCTAAATATTATATTACTAGTTTTTATGTGAGTCTAACAATGCACAGCTATGTATAGAAGGCCCTTTTAATGAAAGGGCATTGCAGCTTTAAACTAACCAAAAATACGAGAAGGTACCAAGCAAAATACATAAACAGAAAATGAAAACAGGACGTGGAACTAAAAGTATTATTCTATTCAGCCCAGTAGTGCTTTTACCTTTTGAATATCCTAAAAAGTGCAGTCATAAAACTCTAGTTTAATTATGACGAAAGCATAATACTGGTTCATTCTGGAGCATTCTTCGCTATTCGCACATTAAAAGAATTTTATATGAGCATCGTATCGCGGTTTTCATTCGGAGCACTCCAAAGTTTTTTGTTTTAAGATGCTTTCACCCACAAAAGTGAATGCGAAAATGCAATAGCGAAATATAAATGGGTAAGAGTTTTGTAGTTGTGAATAACAAAATATTTGTTTTTAAAATTAATTGGCAAACCATCATGTCTATTGTTATTCTTAATTGTCATCATTCATCATCATCATCATTTCAGCCGCAAGACGTCCACTGCTGGACATGGGCCTCCCCCAAGCACCGCCAATTTGACCGGTACAATTTTTGGGGGGATTTGCCATAATCGCCACGCTTGGCAGGCGGGTTGGCGATCGCAGTATGGTGGTAAAATGCATAGAGAACGCTGCTGCCCAATCTCTAGTAAGTCCCTTAGTCGCCTCTTACGACACCCACGGGAAGAGATGGGGTGGTGCTATTCTTTACGTCCGGAACCACACGGTACAATATTGTCATCATTATTTCAGTCAAAAGACGTCCACTTCTGGACACAGGCGTCCCCCAAATTGTGGGGGTTTGCCATAATCGCCACGCTTGGCAGGCGGGATGGCAATCGCAGTATGGTGGCAAAATGCATAGATAATGGTGCTGCCCACCCATTCTCTAGTAACTTTCTTAGTGGCTTCTTACGAGACCAACGGGAAGAAATGGAATGGTGTTATTCTTTACGTCCGGCACCACACGTAACTTTTTAATCGTACTTGTTCTTTTTTGTAGATACAAAAAACTTTTTAACAAAAAATTAAACCGCCGAAAAAACTGAAAAGCATAAAATAATAAACCTTAAAATTATGAGTCGGCGCTTTGAGTGATCTTTGTTCATTGATTTTTCAGCGCCGACTCAAAATTTTAAGGTTTATTATTTTATGCTTTTCAGTTTTTTCGGCGGTTTAATTTTTTGTTAAAAAGTTTTTATTTTATATTTTTTGTGACTTTAATGTACGAATAATACCTACTTGGCAAGGTATACCCTATCCAACAAAAAAAGAATTATGAAAATCGGACTACTCTGTATAAAGTTATGCGTGGTTATACATAACAATCAGTGAGTGAACAATCAATCATCCCCTGTTTTCCGACCCTTAGGGTTCGATTTTGTTTTCCAAATTTATATGAGACCACTTTGGGAGTATACCCTTGTTTTTTTTTTTCAGGATGGGTAATCATCAAATGACTTCTCCCGCTCTGGGCGGAGCGGGAGGGCGTGTCAGACTTTTACTGACTAAAACCCACCCGTGTTCCATCAGTTGCCCATGTGCCAGGGTCACGGTATCTCTTTCGAACAATCACGCGACCCCGGCAGGCATCGGTCCTAGTAGACCCCTACACGAGTAAACCCTTTACAATAGAAGAAGAATTGTCACAATCGGACAACTATGTAAAAAGTTATGCGTGGTCACATATATAAAAAAAAATATCCTCCGTTTTTTTTCGTCGGTTGAAAACAATGACATTCATTGAATGTTTGCTTTTGTGTCCAATGCGCACTTCCGGTGTTTCTGCCGCACTCAATTTTACTAAAGAAACCATCATTAGATTAGCTTAACCTAGCCTTTTTCCCAAACATGTTGGGGTCGGATTACCGACTAACCAGATGCAGTTGAGTACTAGAATTTTACATGTCATTACAAGTTACTGCCTATCCGACTTCCACATAAACGACTGCCAAAGATCGACGAATAACAGCCAGTTTCAGTCGCGTAATGTGTTTTCGAAACACTGAGAGGTCTTAGTATGTAAATATGGTCACCCATTCACTGACCTACCGCGACAAACGTAGCTTAATCTGATCAACCGACCTGTGCGGTTGTTATTACTTACTTGGGTAAGCCAAGCTTTGCGAAGCCAAGCAAAGTAAGACTTTACTAAAGAGACCATAGAACACTAATTACTCAATTACGACTTAGCACTTGGCCTGTATCGATCATTAAATAAATAAGGAATGCTGACGAGAGACATGTGACGTCAAAGCTGTTATACAACAAGACCCTTAAGAGGAATGAGAGGTAATGGTTTTTCCTCCGCTTTTCCTGTTTCCTGAGCCGAACATTCAAGTTTTGATCTGATTGGAACCATTGATGCGATCATAATAAGAAATATTTACGAAACAGTCAGCGTTTGTATTTTGTTATCAAATATTTTGAAGGAAATTCTACTATTATGGTATGTCATTTGTCTGTTTGCATACCAATACTCTCGATTGTTCCACCTTTGAAGTTAGATAAACAGAAAATGAGCCCTTAATATTTTGAACACGCTTTCTTTGAACGTGATTTTTACCCACTTCAAAACGTCAGATTAATTTGAAACTTTGCACACCTATGACGGACGGATGACAATACAATAATTTCATATTTAATTTGTGCCATAGTTACCTTGGCCAGAAATACCAAATAGCAAAAACAAAAAAAGACGCAACAGTAAAAAGTTGAAAATATTGGGGTGCTTTTGGAAAATATTGAGTTATTTTTAATTGATATCAAGCACCCCACGCTTTTATTTTTCATTATTTTGTACTTTTTAGTTTAGTTTTCAAGGAAAGCGTGGCTAACTACATGACGACCTCTGACGAAAGCACCATTTTTGCAAAAAAAAAAAATAAGATCAGGGCAATCTTATCCCAATTTATTTGAGGGCGGCGCAACATGTCTTTTTTCTTTCATATTTCTCTGTTAGTCGACATCTCAATAGTTACCCCCGTTCCAACCATATCACTATTCTCACAGTCCATCCATTTTGGTATTCCCTAAGTTTTATAGCCATCCACATTTATACTCAAAATTTAACTTACGACATTTTCCTCATTCTTCCAGTTGTTCAAAATTAAGTTACATAAATTCATCGTAATAAAAGCTATTTAAAATGCTATTAATACCTTGTCAAAGTTTTGCTAACTAGCCTCAGCTTCTAGAGAAGACAGAGTTAAAATTATTCAATTTCATCTCTTGCATTGAAACAAGAAATAAGTACAAGAATAAGCTTATGCCGTGGTAATACGATTAGCTACCCCGCAAGATTGGTCGCTAGCCGAGTCGCTACCAATCTTCTCGAGTACAGTTTTACTGTTAGCATATCGATGCTACCGATATTAAGTGCCTAGGAAAATACTCGCACAAATGGCCAATCAATAAATATTAATATTATAAATAGGTTTAGTTTTTAGTTGGATGTTTGTAACAGAATGACGGATGGGAAACCTTTGTCCTGCATTGCGACACAACGGGCTCGTACAAAAAAAAAGAAAGACTTTTCGTAAAAGAAAATCTCTGTAAATAATGAAGCGATTAAGAAGAGCACAAAAAAAACACTGGAAGAAAGTTATACTATTTCTAAATAACATCGTATGCTTATAAGCTAAAAAATGCAGTTCCACGGGAGCATTAACATCTATCACACGTGATGTATCTATCACGTGAAGCAAAAACTTTGTACGAAAATTACGAAAATTACGCAGACGTATGAGTATGAAATTTGGCACAGTTAAAGTTTAAAATATGGAGAAGGAATGCAGATGGCAACCACTATTAATGTGTATTCGTAAAAGGCAACCGTTACTGACTGACTGATCTATCAACGCACAGCTCAAACCATTTAACGGATCGCATTGATAGTCACGCAGATAGTTGTTATGCCATAGGCACACAGCATAGGTTAAGCAAGGATTTTTCAAAATTTGCCCCTAATAGGATGAACGGGAGTCCGAAGTCTGTATGGAGAACCAAGATTAGCATTTTTTTTTATCGAAGCTTCACATAGGTTCTGACGAAAAGAAAATCGTACAATGTCGTCTGTCAATTTATTAATTCCATTAATTCCACGAATTACTTCTGTTTGTTACATTTATCATTGGATGGAAATTTAAGACCATGACCTGGGCTAGGACATAAGATACTTTTGATTCCGGTAGTACATCCTCTTATGATAATTTTCGACATCCACGTGGGCGAAGCCGCAGGCAAAAGCTAATTATAAATCAAAAACGACTGGTTGCACTCCGGGAGTGCTGGCAGAAGTGAAAACTTGAATATTAACGTTGTGTATTTTTGATATTTTGGAATGGTTAGGGAATAATTTTATATATTATCACTATAAAAGTACTATCATTTAAGTAGGGTAATATTGGGCATTCTATGCCACTGTCGGCAAGTAGCTCGGCTAGTGCGCCTCGCTACGCGCCAGTGGCATAGTATGCCCAATATTGAACGATCGACTCGACTGTGTAGTATATTACTGTACTCGCCTGGAGATCATGTGAGTTATACCACTGGCCGTCAGTAGCTGGGCGAGGACGACACGTTCGGATACATTTAAGCATTCTGAATACACCGCCGTCTACCGCTCGGCGAAGTAAACAGTGGTATAAAACGCTCTATAATCAACCGATGATCGATCGAGTTTTTTTTTTTTCTCACTTCGGATAAACGAACGCGAAATCTGTTACTGTTTAAGTTTATAAATAATGTTGTAATATACACATACACTCATTGTTAATCAGTTTGTTGACAACAGTTATCATGAAATTTGTAAAACAACCACAATCCCTGCATGTAAGCACTATTTGCGATGATTTTTGTAAAACTAGTTCTCGTCATGGAGAATTGTTACCTAATTCAATACGATGTATCATTTGCGGACCATCGAATTGTGGAAAAACAAATTTACTTATTGGTCTTCTTATACATGAAAATGGATTACGGTTTCAAAATGTTTATGTCTATTCAAAAACCTTACACCAACCAAAGTACATTTTTTTAGAAAGAGTTTTACAACAGGTACCAATTATCTCATTCCAGAAATATCAAGGGAATGTGGAAGTTATAAGCGTTCAAGACGCAGAACCCAACTCTGTGATTATATTTGATGACGTTGCTTGCGAGAATCAAACTAACATGCGTGATTATTTCGCAATGGGTAGGCACAAACACATCGACTGTTTTTATCTCAATCAAACATACAGCAAAATCCCTAAACAGTTAGTAAGAGATAATGCTAACTTAATTATATTATTCAAACAAGATGATATTAACTTGAGACATGTTTATGAAGAACATGTTAACACTGATATGACATGGCTTGAATTTCGTGAAATGTGTTCTAAAATATGGAGTGAGCCCTTTAATTATGTTGTAATTAATAAGGATTGCACCAAAAATAACGGATGCTATAGAAATAAATTTGACACTTTCGTAGTCTTTGATTAGAAATACAAATATTTAAGACATGGTACTTACATGATATCATTATTCCTTGGCTAACTCTTCATCGATAACTATTATAGTCCGCAAAATCATAGTAATGGAAAAATCACTGAAAAAGCAAATTGTTGATGCTGCAGAAGCTGTAAAGAAAAAAGTACGAAAGATGCGAGATTTGGAGACTGAAAATAAGCAAGCATTGGAATCAGTTTTTAGACCTGTAACAGAGTCTCTTAATTTTATAGCTAACACCAATAAGCAAACTGACCTCTTGCGATCTAAAGAACTTGAAGAAACAAAAGTTCCATTTAAAAACAATACTTTACAGAAAGACAGTTCTAATAACGAAGAAGATAGTGATGTAGAAGAAAATGAATGTGATATTGACAGTGATGAGTCGTACAAATCATTAGGAGACAATAATCAAGAGCGTAATACATCATCCTGGTCAGTATCTGCAGAAGCACTCACAGATATTCCATTTGGTGTTCGAGCGGAGCGAGGACAATTGATGTTAGGTTCTGCTATCATAACGATCAGCGATGATTACATCACCGTTACTGGACGGAAATATCGAAGTACTGCAGGACTGAAACAATTATTATTGAAAAAGGACGTAGACTTAAGCACAGTTACAGAGTCTGATATGCAGAATTATAAAATGATGTTGATTGCCACAAACGCACATCGTCGAGACTTTGATTCAAACAAACCAATAAAAAGTAATAAAGGTCAAAAATATTTGCAAGTTATAAAACCACTTTTCAAACTGCCGAATACTATTCAAAACAGCCAAGCAAAGGGGAAAGGGCTACCCTTGACAAAAATGTGGAAAAAAAATATGGATTTTATATATTGGGATAATCCTAATGAACTTGTGGATAGGCTAAAATTATTAATTGCATCTCGAGACGCTGGTAACACTGGATTAGACAACGAAATTATATCTATTATTGAAGAACTGCGTGAAAGTAAAATTATTAAGTAATAAATAAATGGTATGAAATTTTCACCGTTCATTTTAATATCAACCTTTAAATATAATACACCTTAAATATGAATGTAGATAAATTTGGACACCACATTCATAAGAGAATGCGTTTCTCTAAATTATTAGAGGTCAATGAAAATGCATTGCTAAAATCTGAAAGTGGCGATTTTGACTTGAAAAAATGTAGATTGAGAGGAATTAGATCTCCTGTAGACACAGATGATGTTGTTAACAAGGATTACGTCGATCGATTGTACGATCAGATAATAAAGGAACAGAATAGAATGATTGGACTGTTGCGTGCTCAAATCATAAAAGATGCACAAATAACAGTCCAAGCCACTTTAAAAGCGAAGATACCTGAAGTTTTAGTTCAGTTGGAAGATAAGTTTTATAACAAAGCAGAAGTCCAAAAATTACTTGAAAAAATTCCGTGATGGCGAAGCAACAAATTGTTAATGAACTACACAAAGCAGCACGAAGGAACTTTGTGAGACGTTCAGTTATTTTAAAAGGCATAGATGACTTATGGCAAGCTGATCTGATAGATATGCAAAATCTAAAAAAGTTTAATAAAGGATATAATTATATTTTAGTGGTAATTGATTGTTTCTCGAAGTATACCTGGACAGAACCAATAAAATCCAAATGTAAACTTGATGTTAGTCGTGCATTTGAGCGAATATTAACTACCAGCAATCGAAAACCTAACCATTTACAAACAGATTCTGGGACAGAATTCTATAACGTAACATTCCAAAAGCTTATGAAGAGCTACAATATTAACCACTACTCTTCGTATTCTACCAAGAAAGCTTCGATTGTAGAACGGGTTATTAAAACGATTAAAAATAAATTGTATAAGCACTTCAGTTTCATTGGGAATTACAAATGGTTAGGTTTACCATTAGAAGTTATTCTAAAAACCTATAATAGTACAAAACATCGTACAATTAAATTTAAACCATTCGAGGTAAATAAGTTGAACGAGTCAAAGATAAGAGAAAATATTCAAAAAACTCAGAAACTTACATCACGTCGATGTCAACCTAAGTTCAAAGTAGGTGAAAATGTTCGGATCAGTAAATACAAACATATTTTTGATAAAGGTTACACTCCTAATTGGTCAACTGAAATATTTACTGTAAAAAAGATTAATAAAACCATACCAGTAACATATCATTTAGAAGATCATCGAAAGCAAACCATTAGAGGATGTTTCTATGAACAAGAACTTCAAAAAACTAGCTATCCAGGCGTCTATTTGATAGAAAAGGTTCTTAGAAGGAAAGGAAAGAAAGTTTACGTGAAATGGCTGGGCTTAAGCAACGAAGAAAACAGTTGGATTGATAAAGATGCAATTGTGGATTAGGATTATGAATATAACCATGTTTGTAAGGATTTTTCATTCATTACACTTTTCACTATGCAAGGCGGTGGACTAGTCAATAGTGTGATTAATAATCTTCCGTTCGAACTTCATTTGCCTGGTTATAACTATTGTGGACCGGGAACAAAACTTGAGAAGCGATTGCTGCGAGGCGATAGAGGTGTGAATAAACTAGACGAAGCTTGTATGCATCACGACATTGCATATGCAAATCACACAGACTTAACTAATCGTCATAAAGCGGATTTACAACTTTTAAACATGGCTAAACAAAGACTAAAATCAAAAGATGCAGGGAAAGGTGAAAAACTTAGCTCATGGTTAGTGAGTAAAGTTATGAAAGCCAAACTAAAGTCGGGTGCTGGCATTAAAACATTCAATGCTTTTGTGTCAAAAATTAAGTCAAAAATTAAGAAACTTAAACCTAAAAATAGTAGAACATTAATCAACATTGCTTACTCAGCTGCGAAAAAGATATTTCCAGACATTCAGAAGATTCGCATACCACGAGTTATACCCATACCAAAGACAGGAGGAGTCTTACCTTTAATTCCAATTTTCGCTGGATTATCTGCTTTAGGAAGTTTAGCTGGCGGTGCAGCTGGTATTGCAAAAACCGTAAACGAATACAAAGCAGACCAAAAAAGCTTGCAAGAATCAGAACGACACAATAAGACCATGGAAGCTTTAGCGTTGGGCAAAGGGTTGTATATCAAGCCTCATAAAAACGGTAAAGGACTGTTTATAAAGTCTTCAAAAAACTAAATAAAAAGCTACCTAATCGTCCTTTAACTAATATCGATATCAGAGAGCATGCACGTGACATCCCATACTTTCGAGGAGTCTATATGAAGGATCGGTTGCCAAGAACACCAAAACGTATTGAATGTGCTATCGTCAACTTAGATGATTCACGAAATGAGGGAACGCATTGGGTAGCTTATGCTAAAATAAACAATTGTTGTGAATACTTTGATAGCTTTGGGGATTTGAAACCACCGATGGAATTAATGCAGTACTTTAAAAATTGTAATGTTTTTTATAACTATACTAGATTTCAACAATTTAATACAGTAAACTGTGGACACTTATGTTTAGAATATCTACGGAAATTTTGGAATAAATACGTATAAATATTATTATTTCTTTTATTTCAATCATTTTCATCATGTCACTCACCTTGTCGATAACTGCAAATTCGTCCGATTTATGTACATATTATCCTAATACATTACAACTTTATGGTCCTTATGAGTGTGCCTTATTGCATTTCTCAACATTTAATTCAATTCCAAACATTGACAAAACGAATAATAAGTTATATTACGGCTCTAACGAAGTGCTGGAAATACCTGAAGGCACTTATGAATTACAAGATATCAGCGATTATTTAAAATCAGAAATAAAAGATTGTTCAATAAAAGTACAGTGTAATAACAATACTCTAAAAACTTTGATATACTGTACCAAAGATATCAATTTTACTAAAGAAGGAACTTTTAGGAGATTATTAGGGTTTAATAAACAGATTTTAAAAGCCAATAAATGGCATGTGTCTGAGTTACCAGTCAACATTTTGCCTACGACTGTGATCAGGATAGAATGTGATATTGTAAGTGGTTCGTACATAAACGGAAAACCCAGTCACATTGTACACGAATTCGCACTCAATGTGCCACCTGGATATAGAATTATAGAAATTCCGAAAAACGCCATATACTTTCCAATCAATCAAAACAACATAAGCTGTATACATATCAGGCTATTAGATATAAACAATCGATTAATAAACTTACGTGGTGAAGAAGTGCAGCTATATTTACATCTTAGAAGAAAAAATGATTGACTACAATAAATATGTGCATCAACAAAGTGGGAACGTCAGTTCAACTAAAGTGATCAAACAAATAAGACCTCGGTCTAAGAAAAAAATTAAATTAACAAGAGACAATAAGGAATTTCTTAAAGCAATTGGTTTGCTAAAATGAATATCTTAGATGTTTTATCTGCTCCAACTTACGACAACACTGTTGAAGGAATTGAATTTCATTCTTACAAACCCTACGTAACAAGCTTCAACAGGAACGATGAAATCCGCATACCTATTAATCAACAGGATCTGTATATACTACCGTCAGCGAGCACTTTGTATTTGGAAGGAACTATAATCGTTAGCAAAAAAGATTCAAAAGATAAAGCGAGTAGTGTTTCTTTAACAAATAATTTTCTACTCTACTTGTTTCAAGATATAAGATACGAATTAAATGGAGTGGAAATTGATAAAATAAAAAACGCTGGTGTGACTACTACGATGAAATCATTAGTGTCTATGAATGAGAGTGAATCGAAGATATCTTATGCATGGGGTTGGAATATCGATGGCATAAAAAATATTAATGGAGGTAATTTTTCTGCTTCAATACCACTTTGTAACATTCTCGGATTTGCAGAAGATTTTAAGAAAGTAGTGATAAATAGTAGACACGAATTGATATTGTTACGAAGCAATACTAACCTCAACGCTGTAAAACTGAATACTGGTGAAGTCGTAGATGATGTTCAGATAAATAAAATTGTTTGGCGTGTACCGCATGTTAAAGTGTCAGATAAAGAGAAAATAAGTTTGTTAAAACTGCTAGAGAAAGATCGACCGCTCCAGATGATTTTTAGAAATTGGGATTTGTACGAATATCCTACTTTACCTAAAACAACGAAACATACCTGGTCAATCAAAACATCCTCGCAAATAGAGAAACCAAGATATATTATTATGGGACTACAGACAAATAGAAAAAACAATAGCAGTTCTGATATGTCTCAATTCGATCATTGTCATGTTCGTGATGTTAGAGTGTACCTCAACTCTACTTATTTCCCGTATGAAAACCTAAATGTGAGTTTCGCGAATAACAGAATCGCTTTATTATACGAGCAATACGTCAGATTTCAACAGTCTTATCACGGTCGCCGACCGGAGCCCTTATTAAGTGAAAAACAATTTAAAGATTTGGCGCCACTATTTGTCATCGATTGCTCTAGACAAGCTGATAATGTAAAGACAGGCCCTATTGTGGACGTAAGAGTGGAAATTGAGAGTGATTCGGAAATACCAGATCAAACTTCTGCGTATTGTCTTATATTGAGCGACTGTATTATTGAATATAAACCTTTAAGTAATACTGTGAGAAAAATATCATGAATCCGAATACTGTTATAGTAGATGTTCAAGGGTTTAAAGACCTGTACAATAATTTTATAATAAAAGAGTTAGCTTTTGCAGCCATGATTATACCCAAACATTTTTAATAAAACCACCATACTTGTTTAAACACTTAACGAGTGACGAAAAGAGGCAAGTTAAATGGCTGGAAAGAAACAGAGGTATTTATTGGAACGAAGGGTATATCGACTATAGAGAATTTCGTCGTATAATCGCTCTCTATCTAGCAAATAAGGAAATCGTTGTTAATGGTTTGGAGAAAGTAAAGTGGATAAAGGAACTTTGTGAGAACTGTAAAGTATCAGACCTGGGGACCGAAAAATGTCCTAACTTCTTTATTTTACATAAAAGATACTGTGAAGGAAAAACTAATTTAAATTGTAATAATCATTTAAAGCATTGTGCTCTTAAAAATGTGTTATGTATAAGAAAGTATTTACAGTTATAAATGTGTACCTACTTTTAAGGTTATTGGTTTCATGAATAAAAAATAATTTGTATATTAAATCTGCTTTTATTTTGTTAAACACCCAACACATCTTCAAATAAAACAATCTACTTTAAAATTAAATAAAACAACGTAATAAGTACTAAGAATTTACCTAAACAATTGCTTACGCAAACAGTTAAGTACTAAAAATCACTATCTATTAAAGATTTAGATATTTTTTTAACCAAAGATTCTGTTTCGTCCATAACATTATCGATAGCGTCTTTAACGATGTATTGAGCACTTATAATAACGTTTTCACTATCACTGTCACTGTCAATGGTTTGCGGAGTGTTATTGCACAGATCTACGACCGATATTTTAATTAATTTGATCCCTCGTCGCTGTAATCGGCTCATCACAAAAGATTTAGTTGGATTTTGCTTCTTCGACTTTTCCCTGCATCGTTGTTTTGATTTCTTTTCTTTCGTCACTTGTTTGCTGTGGTCGGGTTCGTTGTGAAGCGTTTCAGAGAATCCTTCATAAGGATTTTGGGCGTACTGGCTAAACATAATATCTGATTCTGTAATCTGGAAAGAAAGAGACACTCATTAATTTTAAACTTAAACGTAGATGTTGATATAGTGATGCATAAACGAATTTTCAGCGGGTTAAAATATTCATAGCAGATTCACTCAAAACTGTGAGCAAAATTGCTGCGAGTTCAATCGATAGTTACTAAACAATATAAAAATAAATTGGGAAACTTACCGATGACATGCTCGCAAAAAGTACAACACTGTGTGCTTAGTACAAGTACTCAAGATGAGTATTATTTCGTAAATGACAAAAAAAAAAAATATACCTTCGCAATAATTCACATTTTAGATTAGAATGTTAACTAAGCATTTGTGAGGACAATGCACTGTTGTGTGTTTGTAGTAGGTATTTTGTATGATCAGCGTTATGCAGTTGACGCAAACATAGCTCTTCGAAAATTGTATAATCAGTCTTATTGTATTACATACAAAATACATTTTACCTCTGACAAATGAACGATTCAAGTTTCAACATGCACTTCATGTTGAAAATTGAATCTTGGTCAGGTTTCATTTTATTTAACCGACTACAAAAAGGAGGATGATGTTTTAAAACATAAATTAAATAAGTAGTCATAATTATCCACATTTTATTTAAATGTTTTACATTAACTTAGGTTTTTAAAACTATGAATTATATATAACAAACATTAAAAAGTTATCTAGGTATATTTTAAAATTATATTACATAGGTTACATCTATTATATTCGAACTCTATTACTAATTAGCTTAATCTTAAAATTAATTTTCGCTCTTTAAAATAAGTGAGTGACCCCAGGCTCGCGTTGATATTCGATCTACAGATATTGAACGTTTATCATCATTTCGAGATAAGGCAATTTTGTTGACACTCTTAGTAAATATTTCGTGCTTTATGGATTTAAACATAACATTTTTTCTACGAATAATTCCACCATCTAACAAAATATTTTCATAATCTGATATATTTAAGTCTCTTACTACACTTGATTTTACTCCTTTTGCTTTTTTAATGATTTTATCGACTGTTTTTATCGAGTAAAGTTTTGATCTCAAACCAACAAAATCTGAGATATATTTTCCCCCCATTTCGTCTTTAAACAAACCTGGAACTTTTTTGTTCATAATTGGTATGTTAAAATCATTTTTAGCATCATAGTTACTGGTGTCGAAATATTGTAAAAAATTTAACTTCATGTCACGATAAAAATCAAACGTGAATATTTTATAGACAAACGAATCGGTATCTGTATAACACAACTGTACTCGGTCTGCATAAAAAGGTTTTACAATATTGTAATGAAAGTCATACATATGTGTCTTAGAAAGTTCTAATACAGTGAATCCGATATAAATAGGTTTATCTAAAATAATTTGGTCGGGTTTCATTTGTATTGCAACTAAGTTTTCAGTAAGAATAGAAGCGCTATGGAAATAGGGGTTGGCTACAAGTCTCTCAGCGGATGTAAATTTCTTAGTTCGATTAGATTGATCGCACCATTGATTAACTAAATGAACAGTTACTCTATTTTCAGTATTTTCTAATGTCTTACCAAAAACACTGTTGTTTAACAATTTAAAGAAGTCTTGTTCGAAAGAACTTTTTGCCTTTTGTCTTAATCGAGTGTTTAATTCTATGTACTGTTTTAAATAGGGACTTTGTCTGAAAGTAATAGCTTTGTGAACTTTACGTAATATTAAACCGTGTTCTAAACACTTTTTTAAATGAACGTAATGTATTACGTAGTTGTACTTATTATGCAAATTTGCAACTAGTTTCTTCGTTTTACCTCCTGGAGGTATACATTTCTCAGGACAAAATGGTAAATCATTGTGGTGTTTGTGTAAATGTTCAGGATACAAAAGATCGACCTCTAATATAAAGCCCCACTCAGAGTTATGCTCGACATTTTCAACACGAAAATTAGTTAATTCATTTTCATCAAGAAATCTAAAACTAGAATACGGTAAATACTGACACATGCTAAAGCCGTATAGGTTATTACAGTCTAGATATACTATGAAACTCTGAGGCTGTGATGCATTATGTTCCGGCATGTATTTGTGATTTGCTTTTGCATACCGATGGGAACACATGCACAAACCTCCTCGTATACCGCTTTGAATCATTCTAACGATAGCTAAATCCGAAATCAGTTCTAACTGAACACCTGTTTTTAGCAACATTGCATCGAACGATAAACTGGGTGCAGTTATGTAAAAGGCAGGATCGAGTTTGTAATGTTGTTTACATGTTTTCCGAAACTTTTGAAATATGTCTGTTAACAAAAGCACGTCTGTTTTTAAGTATAGATCTGTATACTCGCCTAGGTCATTAATATTGAATTCAGCCCACACATTCTGAGCATGATTATAATCTTCATCGCTAATACCTTCGTTAGTCAAAGAATTATGAAAATAATATTTAGATGGTAATGACTTTTGATCGTAACATTTCCAATCTTTCATATAGTCATATGGGTACACACCTTTACGAGTCAGCAAACTAAATTGTGTTTCATCAGTAAAAAATAATTTAAGGTTAACAAAATCATCTACTTGCAATGTTTTAGCAAGTTTGTCTAAACTAGTTCCTAAAAAGTTGAATGAATCTAAAAACCTTAGTTGTATAAACTCGTTATCAGCAATAGGAATAAACTTTGTAAACGATATATATTTTTCCTTAGTCTTGGGTATTATTTTAATTTGTCCTGGAATTTCGCCTAACTTTTTAATAAATAAATGACAATCGTACCCGGTTAAGTTATGAAAAAATATTGGGATGAATTTTGGTACTTTGTGTTGTAGGTTGCAGTGTCGATGTGCTGCACCTCGGTACCGGCCTGTAATATGACAGTGATCCCTTACTCTATCGGTCAACAGTAAATTTTCACAAAGGTAGCACTTAACAGCGCGTTTGAAATCAAGAGCATCTATTTCTGTGAATATCATAGGCTCGCTTTTAGTTAGAATTCTGTGTATTGTTTTAGCATCTTCAGTCAGTAAATGTATAAATTTTGAAACACAATCTTTTCCGCGATAACTTCTATAGCCATCAACCCTATCGTTAAATGATGACACTACATTATAGGCGAACGCGGCCGCCACGTGACGATGTGAGTATGACGTGTTAGCGGTGTTGAATTCATCGCCGGAAATTGGTTTGAGTATCGTTTCGAAATCGGCATATATGACGAAAGGAATGTTTTGTTTTCTATCATAATTTTTGAATTTTAAAAATGTTCCTTTTTCTGGTAATACTGTGGCAATCCCTCCACATAGATGTGATTCAATTCGGCTGCGCGTTGGAAAAAACAATAAGCACGTTTCGCAGAAGTACAGTTTACCATGATGTTTGGTCATCTGATTTCTGACTAGACGCGGTAAATCATTGATAAGACAATAATGAGTATTAGTTTTATTTTCAATGAACAATAGATGGATGCTCTTAGATTTATGATTCGATGTTGAATACAAAGGTCCAATGATAGTCTTATCATTTTTTAAACCATACACGTAAATATTCAAAAACGGATTATTCTTCTCAAAGACAGCTATGTCCGAAAATGTTATCGGAAATGTTAAACCATCAACATTCAAAACATCCTGGAAGTAGGGATAAGATGAAACTCTGTCGGGATGTTGGTTAGTGGGGTACAGAGCCGCCACTACGCACCATAAAAAGCAATACTCATCATTGTTACGAATATTCAAACAAGCTTTTTTATGTTTTATACATTTCGGTAAAGTTATAAATTTAGATCCGCCGAGAGGTTGATATTTGTTAATATTTATTTCTACATGGGAATTGTTCGAAAATGTCCAGCCACTATCTCTCTCCTGAAACTCTTCAATTTTCTTTAACAGTAAATCAACCGTTGCTTTATATATTGAATCAAAATCGTAATTAAAAGTAATAATAATGTTTTTTGTGGCGAACGATTTCATTTCCTTTTGATCATTTTTAAACAAAAGAAAAAAAGAAAAAAGTTCGAAATTTATTTTCACAGCTTTATGTTTCAATAATGATTGGTTTATTAGAGTTTTAACTTGATCACTAATATTAATGAGAAACATTTCAGGAAAATTATTTATTTCTTCGCCAGTTGCGATGATTTTGTAACTAACGATTCGTTTTTTAAACGCAGAATTAATAATTGCGACATTGTCAAAAACAGTGGTCGCACTATTATTTTTATGAACATTACTACGTAAATGACCAGACCATCTACGATTATCTACAAATAAGTTGCAAACCGAACAGTGGGGCATTATTTTACAAATTGAAATTAATTATCTCCCAATACAGACGCTAAACTCGAAATGAAACGATCTTACCCACGTATACCAACTAATGAAGAATCGAAGTAAATATAGTGTGATAGAATTGTTAAATTATTTAATCTGGACCAGGTCTGCATACGTCTTCAAGTTTGATGATTACTTATTCGTCAACCAGTGCATCTGATTAGGTATCAATGTTTCTGAAAAAAAAAAAAAAAGAAAGATCGGTTAGTACCTTTTTTTTTGTTAAAATCAACAACGTTTTAAACGAAAATACCAAACTTATTCAATAGTTACCTTCTGGCAAATTACTTAATGTTGTACATAAATGTTCCAATTTTATGTAGTTCAAATGTATGGGTGTATTCAGATCACAATACTAATCGATAGGTACTAGCTGCTTCGGGAGATTATAATACTGTAGGTATCAATATGTTTCTGAAAAAAAGAAAGATCGGTTAGTACCTATTTTTTATTAAAATCAACAACATTTGAAACGAAAATACCAAACATTTTCAATAGTTACCTTCTCGCAAATTACTTAATGTTGTACATAAATGTTTCAATTTTATGTACTTAGTTCAAATGTGTGGCTGTATTCAGATCACCATACTAAACGTCAGGTACTAGCTGCTTCGGGAGATTATAATACTGTGGGTGTTTCGACATTCGCCATGAATCCATATATTTTTTAAATGATTAAAGGTCACTCCGTCACGCGGCGTAGCTTTGAGATAATGTAAAATTTATTTTTAGTTTTTGACTTTTAAACGTTACTAACTAACGAAGTATTCGTTATTGAGTACCTATTCATACTATCAATTTTCGAACAATCAATAAAATATTTGATTGAAATAATTGTTATTGCGTAAAACATTACACGTGTGACCTTGTTTCTTTTTTCGTTAGCTAAGTTGCATTCACAACAGTAAGCTATTTTAGTCAAGGTTGTCACGCATACATATTAAGGTATGGATAAGTATCAGAAACTAGGTACACTATCATAAAATAAATAAAATGTAGTACTTTGGCTTCTACCCTTAAGAATAGAATTAAAAATTAAGTTCATTTAAAATTTGTTACTGTTACAAGTTAACTTATTTCCTGTAGCTACTTCATTCGAACATAAAAGTAAGTATTACAAGTAAAACTTGGATCTATAACATAATAAATACTAATCTAATGATTATCTCTGGATTGCCAAATAATTAAATTACTTACAAGAATATTCCCTATTAGTGTTGTTGATAACTTATCTACTGGTTAACGTTTTGTCAACCCTAAGTCGTTTCGCTGTGTCGTCATTCGATGCTACCTGAAACATCCTTAGTCTTCACTTTTTGGTGAAGTACCGTCGAAGAACTTTATATCTATACATCGTAAAGACTATTTCTGCTTGCTGCGCATCGTGCTCAGAGGATTTTGTTTTCAAACTGCTTACATATGAAGTTCTTCGATAGTAACTATAATGCGTCTAAGGAAAAAAGTTGTTTTACACAACATTATATGAACGGTTGTAGTAATTTTTAATATAGTGAATTATCATTCGTTTTCCGATTTATAAGCTACATGTTTTCGAAGTACTCGGTACAAGCTAACTGAAGTCTACAAGTGTGGAAGTAATCTTCAAGAAGTGTTCTGCGATCCTGCTGCGTTATCCCATCAATATCAGTTTTGATAGCTAACCGCTGCCTACGGTCGTCAGTCACTACACCTGCCAGCCTGCCATACCGTTTGGACATAATTGGAAAATGTAAGTATAAAACTTTCCACTCAGTACATAGTTCGGAGATCTGACCCGATGTACTAATCGTAATCCTTATGTTTAACTATTATTTTGTTGTATCTTTATTTCAGGTCTGAGTCTGAGTGCGAATACTTTCAACAAGCTCCGATCACCGATCAGAAAACCAAACGCAGCCGCAAACCGTCTGCAGACAACGTTAGGAAACGCAAGTCGCATCCACCATCAACGAATTTAATTCGTACGAGGTAAACAAACTATTCAATAATTTAGTTCGCCATACCAGTTTAAATCATCTGTCATTTTTATTCGTAAGTACGTCTCTCATGTTCTGCAAGTCCCTTTTTTGACCGAGTGTATTTTTTTTCCCCTATGCGTATCTAAACAGTAAACGTAACCTGTAAGTGTATGATGAACTAATAGAAGCTTTCGTTGTTGTTTCAGTAAAAAAACCAATACTGATAATGATGTATTTGGTATCAGTAACAACTACGGGTCTGACACCGCGCCAAAAGACGACTCATCGAGTACATGTTTATCATCATTCTTCGTTAACCGAGTCGCCAACGGCTGCGAGCGGCGAGCAGCGAGCATCAACGGAGAGTACTACATCGACTGCAAGGTGTACAAGGCTGACGACGCTCGCCACACCGACTCCCTGGAGCTGTGGAAGAAGGCGCTTTTGCGACTCAAGTTCCAGACCGACGCGGATTCGTGTCAGTGGCGTAAACTACAAGAGTTCGTGCGCTCGGTAGATACTTTATTCCTTGAAAAACCAATGTTTTACGAAAAATAAACCTAATATAATATGTACCTTGTTTATTATGCAGATCCACTTCAAAGCAGCGAGTTAATAAGTCGTTTCGACACACGAAGCGCATTACAAAAACCAACAAGTCGTTTCTAATATTGAGACGCATGTCAAAAACACCAAGCCGTTTCCACCCACGAAGCGCATTACAAAAACCAAGTCGTTTCTAATACTGAAATGCATGACAAAATCACCAAGTCGTTTCCATTGTTGAAGCGCATTACAAAAACCAACAAGTCGTTTCTAATATTGAGACGCATGTCAAAAACACCAAGTCGTTTCCACCCACGAAGCGCATTACAAAAACCAAGTCGTTTCTTATACTGAAATGCATGACCAAATCACCAAGTCGTTTCCATTGTTGAAGCGCATTACAAAAACCAACAAGTCGTTTCTAATATTGAGACGCATGTCAAAAACACCAAGTCGTTTCCACCCACGAAGCGCATTACAAAAACCAAGTCGTTTCTAATACTGAAATGCATGACAAAATCACCAAGTCGTTTCCATTGTTGAAGCGCATTACAAAAACCAACAAGTCGTTTCTAATATTGAGACGCATGTCAAAAACACCAAGTCGTTTCCACCCACGAAGCGCATTACAAAAACCAAGTCGTTTCTTATACTGAAATGCATGACCAAATCACCAAGTCGTTTCCATTGTTGAAGCGCATTACAAAAAACCAGCAAGTCGTTTCCACCATTTGAAGCGCATATCACTTATCATCAAGTCGTTTCTAACAACGAAACGCATGGCACAATGATCCATATCATCGTCCGCAGCGAGGTGAACTCGCCCAGCTACTGACGGCCAGTGGTATAACTCACATGATCTCCAGGCGAGTACAGTAATATACTACACAGTCGAGTCGATCGTTCAATATTGGGCATACTATGCCACTGGCGCGTAGCGAGGCGCACTAGCCGAGCTACTTGCCGACAGTGGCATAACTCACATGATCTCCAGGCGAGTACAGTAATATACTACACAGTCGAGTCGATCGTTCAATATTGGGCATACTATGCCACTGGCGCGTAGCGAGGCGCACTAGCCGAGCTACTTGCCGACAGTGGCATAGAATGCCCAATATTACCCTACTCATTTATGTGGTATGTTACAGTACAATATCTTTGTGCTGTATCTACAATCTACATCGCAATCTTATGTTCTTTATCGCACGTTCAATATCTATTAAATGTTTCTACTATCTGTTATCAACACGTAGTCGTTAGTATATAAGATGCACCTTTGGATAATTATAACCAGACTATACTACATCTTTGGTCTCATTTATACCTAACCATATACTGCCAAGAAGTTTGGCAAATTGGTGACCCCGACGAACGAATACGCAGCAAGAAACATGGCGCAACCACCGTGCAAGGCGAACATAAATCAGCAAGGAACACTTGAAGTAGCTGCTGGCACCTCGGTTTTATCCCGCATTCCGGAATTTTGGAAAGACCAACCCAGATTATGGTTCACGCAACTAGAAGCCATATTAGCACCACAGAAGCAAGGAGACGAATACAAATACTGTACGGTAATAGCAAAGTTATCCAAGGAGGAAATACTACAGGTTAGTGACCTAATCACTTCGCCACCGACTACAGATAAATACAAAAACATCAAGGAACGTTTAATTGATTGTTACGAAGAAACAGAACAGCGGCAGTTTCAAAAATTAATATCAGAGACAGAACTCGGTGATCAAAAACCTTCGCAGTTATTACGTCAAATGCGGGTCCTCGGGAGAGGAAAAATCAGTGACGAAACAATTAAACTACTATGGTTCAGGCTTTTACCAACATCAGTTACTACGGTTCTAGCAGTTACGGAAGACATGGAAATTGACAAACTGAGCCTAATTGCAGACAAAATAATAATGAATTCAAAGGTAACCGAAATATCAGCTGTTAGCAACGACACTTCAAACGACAACAATACAGCATGCATTTTAACCCAGCTAGCAAAATTACAGATAGATTTTGACGCAATTCAGCAAGGTCGATATGGCTATCGACCCAACACGCACAATCATTTCAAGGAACGTCAACAATTCCCGATTATGAGGCCGAGAACAAACTATAGAGGGGCAAATCGATTTTGTTACTACCACGGAAGATTCGGAAAATATGCAAGGAACTGCATTAAGCCATGCGGTTGGAAACCAATGACTTACGTACGGAACCAGGGAAACGAATAAGAGCACAGACAACGGCGAAACTCTGTGCAATCCACCCATCCAATCGCCTCACCATTACCGACCGAAAAAGTGGTATGAAGTTTTTGATTGACACGGGCGCAAATATCTCAGTCATTAGCAAGCGGCAGAGATATTCAATTTTACAAAATGAACAATACACACTATACGCTGCAAATGGGACTAAAATTAGGACTTACGGCGAGAAGACGCTTACCTTGAATTTAGGACTACAACGATGTTATAAATGGAATTTTATAATCGCCGATGTTACACAACCAATAATTGGAGCAGATTTTCTAGAGCACTATAAGCTATTAGTCGACATAGCTGGTCGCAAACTTATCGACAAAGTTACAGAGCTGACAACTCATGTAACTTCGGAAAAAGCGGCACAACAAACAATTCGTACTATCGCAGTGGGAACGAATCCACGTATTACGCAACTTTTAAACAAGTACGAAGACATTACGAAAGAGTCCTCTCTGCGCAATGCGCCCAAACATAAGATCGAACACCACATTATCACTATAGGACCACCCGTCGCAGCTCGGGCAAGACCATTACCTCCAGAAAAATACGACATAGCCAAAAAGGAATTTCAAAGTATGATAGAACTCGGAATTTGCCGACCGTCAGATAGCCCATGGGCAAGCCCATTGCATATGGTAAAAAAGAAAAATGGCGAATGGAGACCGTGCGGAGACTATCGAATGCTCAATAGCACGACAGTAACGGACAAATACCCACTACCAAGATTAACTGACTTTACATACATATTAGAAAATAAGAAGATACTAAGCAAGATAGATATACGCAAAGCATACCACTGTTTTCCTGTTAAGGATATAGAGAAAACAGCCATCATCACACCTTTCGGACTTTTTGAGTACTTAAGAATGCCTTTCGGATTACGCAATGCGGCACAAACATTTCAACGATTCATGGATTCCTTATTTAGAGATTTAAATTTCGTATTTATATATGTAGACGACTGCCTCATCGCATCGGACAGCGAAGATTTGCATTATCAGCATTTAGAAACGGTTTTCAAACGTTTACACGAGAATGGAATAACCATTAATCTCAAAAAATGCGAATTTCACAGAAGGGAAATAGATTTCTTAGGTTATCATATAACGAGCCAAGGAATACAACCTACCGAGGAAAATTACAAGGCAATCATGGAATTTCCCAAACCGAAAACGATTCAAGAATTAAGAAGATTTTTGGGCATGGTCAATTTCTACAGAAGTAATATTCCACGCGCAGCGGAAAATCAAAGAGTTTTAAACGAATTTCTACATGGTTCAAAAAAGAACGATAATTCACCTGTTCCTTGGACAACGGAAGCAGACCAAGCTTACGAAAAATGCAAGGAAAGCTTGAAAAACGCGGTATTAACAGCGCATCCTTCCCGCAACGCATCGCTAGCGCTCATGACCGACGCTAGTGCTACTTGCGTTGGTGGAGTTTTACAACAAAAATCCGGACGCAATTGGGAACCATTAGGTTTTTTTTCACAAAAATTGAGCGAAACTCAACAAAAATATTCTACGTTTGACAGAGAGCTGTTGGGAATTTACATGGCCGTCAAACATTTTCACAGATTAATCGAGGGAAGAGAATTTACAATATTTACGGATCACCGACCTTTGACATACGCATTCTCCCAAAAACCATCATCAAACGATACACCGCGACGGGTCCGGCAGTTAGATTTCATTTCACAGTACAGTACCAACATCCAACACATAAACGGACGTGACAATATTACCGCCGATGCCTTATCTCGAATAGAGGAAATATACGTGCCATCACCTATCGATTACGCTGAATTGGAAAAATGTCAATCAACAGATAATGAACTTAGTAAATTACGTGACAATAAAAGATTAAAATTCAAAAACATTACGCTTCCGGGTTCCACAATAAACATCACCTGCGACACGTCTACTGGAAAAAGCCGCCCCTACTTACCAAAGCATTTTCGCAAACAAATTTTCGATACCATTCATGGTATGAGCCATCCAGGAAAAAGAACTACGAGAAAAATGATAACCCAAAGGTATTTATGGCCGTATATGAACAAAGATATCAATAATTGGTGTAGATCATGTTTAGCCTGCCAAAAATCAAAAATACAACGACATACGATATCACCTCCTGGTGCATTTATGACAGCGCAACGTTTTGAGCATTTACATATTGACATCGTCGGGCCACTTCCGATTTCACAAGGGAAGGGATATTTAATCACAATCATAGATCGTTGTACGTCATGGCCCGAAATATTTCCGGTAGAAGATATAACTGCAGAAACAGTAGCCAAGACACTTTTCGAAGGATGGATTACTCGTTTTGGATGTCCATTGCGCATTACTACGGATCAAGGCCGACAGTTTGAATCAAGAATATTTGAGTCACTCTCTCGATTTCTGGGAATACATAAAATTAGGACAACACCTTATCATCCGCAATCTAATGGAATGATAGAGAGATTTCATAGAACTTTAAAGGTAGCGTTAATGAGAAGAGAATCCAACGAAAATTGGTTAAAAGAAATCCCAACAGTTTTACTCGGGTTGCGGAGTAGCTTGCGAGAAGACACAGGTTATAGTTCAGCAGAGATGACATATGGAACGCCAATACGACTCCCTGGAGGGTTTTTTTGAGTCATCAGCAGCACAGTTATCAACGTACGAAGAATTTGTAAAACAAATTCAAAAGGACATCACACAAATGACGTCAATTCCGAAAAGGAAAAACCATAGCCAAGCTATATTTGTGCATCCCGAACTCAAAGAATGCTCACACGTATTTGTTCGGTGTGATAGAATGAAGAAAGCCCTGACGCCGCCGTATGAAGGACCCTACCCAGTAATTAGTAGAACAGATAAAACATTTTGCATTAGAATTAGGGATAAGGAGACAGTGATATCAATTGATAGATTGAAACCAACTTTCATGATCAATGACGAATCGAACTACGTGCCAGATTCAAAGGATTGCGACAGACATTCACACACGTACACTACGCGATCGGGACGTAAGGTAAAGCCAGTGGTACGTCTATAAAAATCGCTGATAGAAGCAAGTTATTCGTATATATATTAACATAGATCTTAACATATACCATTAATTCACAACTACTCGTAACAACAAGACATCTAAAATGGGAAATCAAAGTTCTAAGGACCAGATAACATACAATACGGACAGTTGCCTCAATCAAAACGAAGCGGACAAACTCCGTAACCTGGTCCAGGAGGACTTACGGTGGACAAGAAATGTTGCGATGGGGCAGATTATTTTAACAATCGGTGCGATCCTAATTTATGGCATAATGAAAACACTGGACAGAAGAATGAAGAGTTTAACGGAAAAAATAATAAACACTCGTGCAACAGCTAAGTCAAAATTACAGACGTCAGCAAATCGCACCACAACAGGCGTCATCAAATTCCACCGCGTACAATAGCATTATTATTTATGTACATCAGCAAATAACTAGTGAGGTCTAGATCAAGTTTATATTGTAAACACAATTACCATAATATTTACTTTTTTTTTCTTTTAAAGGGGGGTGTACTGTTACAGTACAATATCTTTGTGCTGTATCTACAATCTACATCGCAATCTTATGTTCTTTATCGCACGTTCAATATCTATTAAATGTTTCTACTATCTGTTATCAACACGTAGTCGTTAGTATATAAGATGCACCTTTGGATAATTATAACCAGACTATACTACATCTTTGGTCTCATTTATACCTAACCATATACTGCCAAGAAGTTTGGCAAATGGTAGAATACAATATTTATTTATTGCGCTATCGTACACAAACATGACAATTTATATTACATTAAAAAGTTTATCTCTTAGAAAAATCACTCTCCGTCCATCTTACGAATTTTCGATCAGGTCACGTGTCCTGACGCGAGTTTAACAATTTTTACCCACAACAAAAAAGTGCACAACGCCGCTAAAGAAGTTTTCACTTCAAAAACCCATACGACTGCCAAAACATTCAACCTCAACACTTTTTATTACAAAAACTTTTCTTTTGAAATTGATAACTGGAAATATTAGAACCCTACTAACAGAGAATCATTCTCAACCCCGTTTCCCGGAAAATATCAAAGTTCAGCATCAGCATCAATCCCGAAATCGATATCCGAAGTCTTCACAGATATCGTTTAGTATCTATAACCGTAAAACCTGAGATGTCTATTGTAAAAGTTTTAAAACGTTTTCATGAAAGTTTACGGTTTGTTTTGGGTATGTCCGTGTGACAGTTCCGGTTTTAGCATGGCTGCGCGAAAGGATTAATACGAGTAATAAGGGTTTCGGTCGAGTCCGATTTCAAACTGGTTATATCCCGAAATATCTACTTTTTTGGTCAGTCTCGAAAGTTACTAAATATGTTTAGAAACTTTGTTCAAAGTGTCACAATGTAATATTGCCTCGAGTGGTGCCAGACGTAAAGAATAGCATCACCCCTATCTTCCCGTGGGTGTTGTAAAATATGGGACTTACTATAAAATGGGCAGGAGCGTTATCTGTGCATTTTATCACCTAACTCCGATCGCCAACCCACCTGCCAACCGTGGCGATTATGGCAAAACCCCCCAAGTGGGGAGATGCCTATGTCCAGCAGTGGACGTTTTGTGGCTGAAATTATCATGATGATGAATGTAATATTTCTTTGTTAAAGTGCCATAAAGATCTTTTGGTGTCAGAGTGACATTGATAGCATAGCTGATCAACATTTGTGAAATTGTTAAAGGAATTTTCATGAAAAAAATAAGATGGCGGCATTATTTGATGTTCACACGGACGTAGAAATATCACGGCGCGATTTTTCGCGTACTTTATTTTCAACTCTCTTTGTTGAACTAATCATCATCATTGCCTGCCAGGGTCGCGAGATTTGTTTGAAAGAAATACCGTGGCCCTTGCATATGGGCAAGTGAAGGATCACGGGAGGGTTTTAGTCAGTAAAATTCTGTCACGCCCTTCCGCTCCACTCTAGAGCGGGAGAAGTAATTTGATGATTTTCCCACGCACAAAAAAAAAAGCATCATCATTGAGAATCGGCCAGAGTGTTCTCAGAACGTCAAAAAAACACATTGTTCGATTTTCAATTCTCGGCGCTAAGCAGAGCGTTAAAGAATCAGTGTACGAAAAAATCTGACGCGATTTTATGACGTCCGTTTTCTTACGTCGACTTAGTTCCGATTTTGTTTTCGCGCCAAAAGATACTTGTATCATTCTAAATACATACTCTCATAAGTTCCAATTGTCAATTAAAATATGTAGGTAGGAGGTATGAGAACAGGGTGTAAATTTAACTCAACCTCCGTAGAAAAGGGAGCATACTACGATCAGACCAGCGTATCGTGTCTAGTGGGCAACTACCCCACGATTGATGTCGGGGAGTTGTATATATGATAGTTGCGCGGTAAACTGATTGGACAGGTCCACTCAAGCTGTGTGTTCTTTCCTTAAAAGACCACTTCAGACACCAATCCACATGGTCTTCACATGATCTGATTAAGATTATGTCTGGACTTTAAAAGATCCTGTGACCTCTGAGTTTGTTTCGGCGTTTCTTCTCAGAGTAGTCAGATAGGAAATGTTTTTTCGCGGGTAGGTGTAAAAAAAGATAGATGTGTCTTTGAGTTTGAATTTATATTTAAATATAAAATACACAGTTATTTGCCTAAACATTTATCAATTTTAATTGTATAACCGCTATTAAACAAGTACTCACGTTTGTGGCACATTTATGTGACTCAAATATTTAAGTTACACCACCTGCCAGCTCATCATCTAAACAGTCACTACAAACTCACTTAGGCACTAGTGGATCACTATGTCACAACTTGCTGAGGTATTGTCTGCACAAAAAAGCCTGGAAGAGACCTTCACTCGTAAAATGGAAGCACTGGAAGCACAAATTCAGTGTGCTGGACCTGCCAAGGACACCGTGGCAAGGGTGGCTGAAGAGTTCCGGACCTTCAGAGAACTCATTTTCAGCATGCTTGGGTTGCTCCGGACTCAAATCAGTGAGTGTGCTAAGTTGGTTGATGGATTGGAGACAAGGCATAGGCGAAAGGCACTGATTTTGCAAGGTGTTGCGGAAGTTGATGGTGAAGACAGCACTGCAGTCATCCTTGATATTTTCAACAATAAGCTGGCCCTCAAGAGCATCTCTGCATCCTCCATAAAGGTCTGTCACAGACTTGGCGCTGCCAATAGCGAGCATGACAGGCCCATACTGGTGAGGTTTTCAAGCTATGATGACAAATCCGTAGTCTGGAAAGCTAAGACACGGCTGAAGGGAACATCAATCTCAGTAAAGGAGTTCTTGACAAGAGTCAGGCAATCCATCTTTGGAAAGGCGCGTCTTCACTTCGGAATGCGATCGTGTTGGACTCAGGACGGTGTTATTATGCTGAAGGCCTTTGACGGGAGTAGGCATAAAGTGTCTTCAATGGATGAGCTAAATCCTCTGCTCATGAAGTATCCAAAGATCCTTGATCCAAAAGCCCAAAGCGCTGGAGACAAGCTGCAAAACAGATCGGATTAGTAATGGTATCATGTTGTTTTACTTACTAGGAAAATAATTGCATGTTATTGTTATTATTGAACTGCTTACCAGTAGTAAAATATTTCTACGCCTTCCTTTTAGTGTGAAATTTTTAGTCCTTTAAGTACTAGGTAACTGAATTTTCATACAATTTTAATCAATTTAGTTGGGACACTAGAGAATAATAGTATTTTACCCACAACAACTCATGTTTTGTTATTATAAATTTTATTTTGTTTAAACGTCAAACGTCAAATGCAAAAGTTAAAAAATCTCCACAGACTATGTACAGCCAACAAGTGCCGTATTCTTAAGCGGATGCGTTCACGACTTCTTCCTGTTTTATTTATTTGGCTTCTTTCTTTATCATTTTTTTTTTGTTTTTTTTTTTACTCCATGTGTTCCTTATAGCTCAGTTACACGGTTTAATGTATTTTTCGCCTTTAATTAGTTTAACTAGTTTTTAGATTTAGTTGATGTTGTGAGCTGGCGGGTGGTGCAGAGATGCAAAAAACATCGTGCCAATCATTTGTGTAGTGTTTCTTAGCGTTATTTAATATATATATATATATTTATTTTATTATATCTATGATGACATCAGATAACGAATCATTTTATTCTGCCAACGAATCAAGTGCCTCTTCCAGCGATGAAAGTTTCATTTCTCTTCCCGATGCGTTAAATGTTCAGTTACGCCAAACTTTCAGCCATAATTCTGGCCGAGTATTTAATGTATGCCACCTTAATGCTCAGAGTATTCCTAGTCACCATGACGAACTATGTGATACATTTACCGACAATGATGTTCACGCCGTCCTTATTTCAGAAACTTGGCTCCAACCTCACTTACTATCTACCACTTACTCGCTTTCCGGTTTCGTTCTTCTTCGGAATGACCGCATCGGTAGGCGAGGGGGTGGTGTAGCTATCTACCTTCGTGATAATCTTCCATTTAAAATTTTAGCTTCTTCTTCTCCCAATGAGTCCGCAGAGTTTCTTTTCCTTGAGGTTTGCGTCAAAGGAGCTAAGACTGTCCTTGGCGTCGTCTGTTGCCCCCCTTCCATTGATTATTTCACCGAATTCGAATCGGTACTTGAATCTTTGGGTTCGGAGTATGCACATCACATAATTATGGGGGATTTGAATACCAACCTCTTTGCCCGTAATTCCCCTCGGTCCCGTAAACTTCTGCATCTAATCAAGTCTGCCAGTCTGCATGTTTTGCCTCTACAACCAACTCATCATAATCTAGTTGGCGATGACACTTGGCTTGACTTGATCCTCACCTCTAATCCTTCCCTAGTGTCCTCACATGGGCAATTCCATGCTCCTGGCTTTTCCCATCACGACCTTATTTTCCTATCTTATTTCCTTAAACCTCCTAAACCTAAACCTACGTTCCAGTACAGGCGTGCCTTTGCGCGTATGAATAGTGAGAGGCTTCAACAAGATGCGTCCAACATTGACTGGTCGCCCATGGAAACAGCTTCTTCAATTGACGAGAAAGTCAGGTTTTTCAACGATGTTGTGGTCAAACTATATGACGCTCATGCTCCTATAAAAAAAGTTAAGCTGAAGAGATTGCCTGCACCCTGTATGAACAGGGGAGTTCGGATGGCAATGCGACGGAGGGACCGCGCGTTTCGGAAATTTAAAAAGGATCGCTCGGAGGACAACTGGGCCGTTTTTAAGGCTGCTAGGAATCGGTGTAACCAGATGATACGCAACGCTAAACGCCGCCACATTCTAGATAATATCACTTCCTCTTCGCCTGCTGATATTTGGAAGTTTCTTAGATCTTTAGGCATCGGTAAATCGCAGCAATCGGACCTTCCCCACACTATTGGTTTGGACGACCTAAATCGCCATTTCTCCACTGTTCCCACTCTTGATAGTGTAACCAAATATCAGACTCTTGACTACCTTGCTGGTCTGATGCGTCCCAATATTAACCCCTTTGTCTTCACCCCAGTCGACCCTGGAGAGATCAAAAAGACTATCCTTTCCATTAAATCCAAAGCCGTCGGTTTCGATGATATCAGCCGTCATATGATTGTAGCGGCTCTTGATCAACTCCTCCCTGCAATCTCCCACATTATAAACTTTTCACTATATACCGGTGTTTTCCCTTCCCAGTGGCGCAAAGCCCTTGTTCAGCCTTTGCCTAAGATGCCCAATCCCTCTCTTGCTAGTCACTTTCGTCCAATTTCCATCTAAAGTGCTTGAGGCCAGTGTCCATAAACAATTCTCCCACTTTATTCACCGCAACTCCCTCATCAGTCCATTTCAATCTGGTTTCAGGCCCGGGCACAGTACCGTTTCAGCTCTCCTAAAAGTGACTGACGATATAAGGCGGGGAATGGAAGCCACTATAGTTACAGTGTTAGTGCTAATTGACTTCTCCAATGCTTTTAATACCGTCAGTCACGAAGTCCTTTTATCCATCCTTTCCTATCTTATGGTCTCTCCGGAGGTACTGGAATGGTTTGCCTCTTATCTTCAAGGGCGTCAGCAGTCTGTTCGTGCTGGAGACTCTTCGTCGAGTTGGTGTGATCTTGCAGCTGGCGTCCCCCAAGGCGGTATTTTATCTCCTCTTTTATTCTCCATTTTTATTAACCTCATTACCACCCTGCTTCGGACTGCGTATCATCTTTACGCCGACGATTTGCAGCTTTACTGTCAGGCAGGTGTTGACAATATTTCCGATGCAATTGTGGAGCTAAACCGAGATTTAGAAGTTGTCAAAATTGGTCAGATCGATTTGGGGTGGCGGTTAACCCTACAAAATGTCAAGCTATCGTTATAGGGAGCCTCCACAGTATGAGGAAGTTGAGCGGCCAAACGGTGCCACCCATAATATTCGACAATTCTATCATCCCGCTTAGCTCCAACGTTAAGGATCTTGGGCTACATATTGACACTTGCCTTGACTGGCGAGAGCAGGTCGCGACTGTTAGTAAAAAAGTCACCGGAACGTTGCGGTTGCTCTATCGGTTGAAAAACGTTCTCCCATCGCACATAAAGGCAACGCTTGTACAATCCCTAATCTTTCCCATAATTGACTATGGCGATGTGTGTTACTACGACCTGAATGCAGATCTCCTCGATAAACTTGACCGCCTTCTGAATAACTGCATTCGATTCGTTTTCAATCTTCGTAAGTATGATCACGTGTCCGCACACCGGTTGCTCTTAAAATGGTTACCCATTCGTCAGCGCAGAGAGTTGAGGGCTCTGTCAGTGTTATTTTCTATACTCGAAAAACCCACTTCTCCTTCCTACCTTACTTCCCAGGTTCACTACTTGTGCTCTGCGCATAGTAAAAATCTTCGTTCCACCAACAATCGCCTTCTACGATGTCCTTCTCACCGCTCTGAGGGCCTAAAAAGGCCACATTAAGCAATTCATATTCTGAATTCCCAGCAATTCATTAGCAATTCCTGTAATTTACGTGAAATGATGACACATATTAGCACAATCATACTCAATTCAGTTCAGAATGAACTGTCATTATGGGTTGTCAATTTGTGACCATATGCCATTTTACGATTTATAATATGATTCTTATTATCCTATTATGATTCTGCCAAAGTGGCCTTTTTAGACTCGCAGGTTTCATTTACTCTTCTTTCTTTGTTCAGGCGGTCTTTCTCTGGAATGCGCTCCCTCTGAGCATCAGGATGGCAACCAGTCAGTTATCATTTAAGGTGAAAGTACGAGAGCATATTCGGAAGAAGTTGGCAGAAGCAGCCCAGCGCTGATTTGCTGGGTTCGTTTTCTCCTCTACCGATCGTTATGTCTCCAGACAAAGTTCATTTTCGTGATATGGTTGTATGTATGTATCTATTTATGTATTTGTTATTCATTGTTTTTCGAGTTATGTTGCACCTGCCATGTTTTTCTCTGCATCACCCTAAGGTTGACTGGTAGAAAATGCCTCAGGCATTAAGTCCGCCTTTGTACAGTAGTTTTACTTGTGCATAAAGTTTTAATAAATAAATAAATAAATGCCGACCTCATCTAGTTTAAAAAAAAATATGATTGACGTGTAAAAGTGTTTGTACAAACCTACTTGCAAAAATAAAGTCATTTATCATTTGTCATTTAAACTCAGCTTGCGCGATGCAGAATTTTGCGCGACGTCAGTGTATTGCTTAGTTCTTATGTGGCAGTGTAGATGCTCTGAAAGGGTCGGGAGATTGTTCAAACGAGATACCGTGGCCCTGGCATATGGGTAACTGAAGGAGCACGGGTGGGTTTTAGTCAGTAAAAGTCTGACACGCCCTCCCATTCCGTCCAGAGCGGGAGAAGTCATTTGATGAATACCCATGCAAAAAAGTGTAGATAGGTTTAAAGATATTTATTCTCAAAAAAGACACAAAGTCATGAGAACAATGCTTACAGTTAATTATTAAAAGAAATATAGATGCTGCTATACGCTGTACAGTTAACACTATTTCTATCTTCTTATTTATCTGTAGAGCAAAGGGTTTAGCCGGATAAGTATGACGAGTCTGCCCCCAAATAGAAACCTGTATCGAAACTTATGTTTTATAATTGACTTGATGAGTAAACACAATTTATGTAAGTTTTGCGATCGCCTTTCGCTTTGACCTTGAGATACGAGTAAAAATAATCGTATGCATGACTATTTTTCAAAATAGTATATCTCAAAAACTAATTGAGGTAGAGGAATGAAACCGATGCGAGGCTTTAGGTTACATTACAGAGTATATCATATATTTTTTTTTTTAATTTTTATAATATATTTTTGTATAAAAAATAAATAAATAAGGAAATCATAATTTCTTTTTTGTGTTCTCTAAAACTTACAATCACGAAAATAATATATGTTATGCTCCTTTATATGTACTATTACTCATAAAAATTGCGTAAGAAAAAAATTGGTGCAACACTTCGAAAAAAAATAAAATTTGGTTCGCGCCTAGTACCCTTGTACTATAAGGTGGACATCAAAATTTTTTTTCGAAGTATTGCACTAACTTGTTTCAGAATATAGATAATTATGTTCAAGAGGTGGAATAAAAGGTTAAAAAAGAAAAGAAAAAACACAGTGCTCAATATTTATAATTATCGTCACTTTTATTACTTTTAGTGTTAATCAAAATACCAGAAATCTATATCTATACTTATAATAAAACTGTAGAGAGTTCAATTCTGCTCATTGAATATACATTCAAAATGAATATTGGAGGATGAATGGTGATCGATACTGATGCCAAAAATGCAATCAGTAAATTTTTTGTCTGTCTGTCTGTCTGTATGTGCACGCATGGGTCAAAAACTACTGAAGGGATTTTAATCAAACTTGGTACGATTGTAGTCCATACTCCTGGGCAGGTTATAGGCTATATAACATAACGCTAAGACACATAGGAGCTGAGCAGTGACGATACCCGCGGGATATTTTCCGACCTCCACGCGGGCGAAGCCGCTGGCAAAAGCTAGTAAAAAATATTAATCATCATCACTGTTGTGAGTAATTACTACTGACACATTTTGAGTCGCAAATAATTTAGTTAGAATGTCAGCAGGACGCACAATTTTGGACAAATATCGTCCATACGACAGATAATAAATAATAGCTGCTGTATGTGAACAGCATTCCACTGTATGGTTGCCATTGGGGCAGTCACAGCAATAACGGAGAACACTGTATAAATCATTACCGTCGGAAATACAATGAAAGTAAATACGATAGACTTTGCTTTTTGTCTTGATTTTACTTCTGCTTTAATAATATTAGGTGCTGATTTCACATATTGTACAGAAAGATTATTTAGATCGTCTATTACAGGGTTTCTCAAACTTCTGGCTCCAAGTACCCCCATTCAAGTTTCCGGATGACATCGAACCCCCTCCCCCTTCCCGACAAGAAAAGAATAACTAATTTTGATTAACACTAAAAGTAATAAAAGTGGCGATAATTATAAATATTGAGCACTGTATGTTTTTCTTTTTTTTAACCTTTTATTCTACCTCTTGAACATAATCCACACTATCCACACTAATATCCACACTAATATTATAAATGCAAAAGTAACTCTGTCTGTCTGTCTCGCTTTCCTGCTAAAACTACTGAACTGATTTAAATGAAATTTAGTACACAGATAGTTTAGAGCCTGAGAAAGGACATAGGCTACTTTTTATTCTGCGACTAGCTTCTGCCCACGACTTCATCCGCGTTAAATTTGTTGTTCCCCCGACCCTTCCCGTCGCGTCGAATCGCCTACCCGTGCGATTTTCCCCGTTTTTGCAACATTTTTCATTACTGCTCCGCTCCTTTTGGTTATAGCGTAATATTACATAGTCTAAAGCCTTTCTATATAAATAGGCTACCCAACACAAAATATTTTTTTAATTCGGACCAATAGTTCTTGAGATTAGCGCGTTCTATCAAACAAAAAAACAAACTCTTCAGCTTTATAATATTAAGTATAGATAACCGACATTTACGCGGACTAAATCGCGGGCAAAAGCTAGTTATTTATATTTTGAAACAAGTTAGTGCAATACTTCGAAAAAAATTGTGATGTGGGCCTTATAGTAAAGGGTACTACTATAAGGCGCGAATCACATTTTATTTTTTTTCGAAGTGTTGCACCAATTTTTTTCAAACGCAATTTTTATGAGTAATAGTACATATGAAGGAGCATAACATATATTATTTTCGTGATTGTAAGTTTTAGAGAACACAAAAAAAGAAATTATTATTTACTTATTTATTTATTTTTTTATTTAAAAAGTTATTCTAAAAATTTAAAAATAATATATGATATACTCTGTAATGTAACCTAAAGCCTGGCATTAGTTTCATTCCTTTAGCTCAATCAGTTTTTGAGATATATTATTTTGAAAAATATTCATGCGCACGATTATTTTTTCTCGTATCTCAAGGTCAAAGCGAAAGCCGATCACAAAACTTACATAAATTGTGTTTACTCATCAAGTCGATATTAAAACATAAGTTTCGATACAGGTTTCTATTTGGGGGCAGACTCGTCATACTTATCCGGCTAAACCCTTTCCGCCATTTTCTTTTTTAAGACATTACAAGGAACCCTGATTAGGGATTCCGTTAGCTCCCGCGGTGCTGAAAGCACGTTAAGCCGTAGTTCCGGCTGTCAGCAAAGATAAAGTCTTTGATCGTTTGAGTATGTCGGAACCTTGTAGTGATTACAAAAACTCGTGTAGATTCGTTAGACGTTCGGTTCCTTTGAAGGTCTTTTGCCAAAAATATCTTATATAGGTACTGGCTTTGTTTATTCTATATACTGTGCAATATTACTATAAACTAATTACTTACGCTAGAGTTGTAATTAAATGAGCCGATTCCGGATTAATAAATAATTAAGACTACTATTTTTAGCAGGTGACGATTTTTGCAGACCTCCATTTCTCCTACGCGAATCTGTCAGACTGCCCGAACTTAGAAAATAGTGCGTGAACGTTATTAGCATTGCACTGTGTTAATTATACTGAAAGTGGAATACCAACTGATTTGCTGTATCATCGTTTTTTATTGAAATCTTGCACGATGGATTCTGAACCACTTAATCGAGATGACGACGGCGCTATCGCTCAGCCATCGCTGAGGTATTCACTTATTTTTGACGGTCGCAAATCATATTTTGATCGACATAATATGTGCGACGAGCGATTACCCCCTGGTATTCGAATGTACCAAACGTTTTCGCCAATTCGTTTTTAGTTGCTAGCTCTACTCGCTCGTCGTTCCTCGTTAATCGCCGGTATTAGAAATGTGGATCTCTTATGGGTCTCCAACAGATATAACGTGGACCTATTTCTAACCGCTCTTCGTCCAAAAAAGCGTAGCTTCTAGAATGTTCTAGAAACCATGTGAGAAACATGACGACCCTTCTTTTGCCAAGAGTCAACTGACGTCCGTCAACTGGGCTGTGAACCAAAACCCTTCATCTTACTACAAGCTTCGTCAAAGCTTGTATTATCGACTCGAACCCTTTTGTTTATATACCTTTTAAGTTACTGTAAATAAAAAATTTAAAGAAAAATGTGCGTAGGTTAAGAACGTACATATTTAATGAACTTTACTTAACCACCCAAGCACCTGTTTAAATAAATCTTCTATATATTTTTATTAATTCGTTCACTTACTACAACATCGTCTTCTTTCTTCCACAGGTCAGCTCGCGTAGGCAAAACATCGCTGGTCTCCAGATTCCTGGGCACAAAGTTCGAGGACAGCTACACACCGACCATCGAGGATTTCCACCGCAAGCTGTACCGCATCCGAGGGGAGGTGTACCAGCTTGACCTGCTGGATACCTCGGGAAACCATCCTTTTCCTGCCATGAGGAGACTGTCTTTTCTTACTGGTAAGTGCTTTTGATTTTCTAAGAGCCTGAAAGTAGGTAAAGTACTGGTATTATCAATGCAAGATACATTCATGGTAATTTGGTAATTATTTATTTTTAAGAATCTGCTGATTTTATATTCTGACGGGCGCTTTTAGCTCTCCAAGCTGATCTTCTATATTTTCTTAAATCTTCTAAATTTGAAAAAGGTAGTGTATTACTCATTATACCTGCCATCAACTCATAAAATGTAAGCGGATGTTGTGTGTTGAAAGGAGGAACTTCCAGTTTCACTGACGTTAAGTATACGGTAAGTGAGCGAGTACAATTGGAATTTGGTGTAACAATAAATAAATTCAGCCTGTCGCAGTCCACTACTGGACATACATATACAAACACAGCAATATCATTATAATTGGTAAAAAAAAAAAACAATATTTCTTGGACTTTAAATTTTCTGTTAACTTTAAAAAATGATTATAAACAAAATAATAAACTTTAATTTAGTTTTCTCGCATTGAGTATGATCTTGTTAATGGTCTCCGGAGCCAAAAAAAAATCGATATATTATTTAAACTTTTATATAGCCATTTAAGATAACAGAGATTAGAAAAAAAATAACAATAGTATAAGTTTTTGAAAAATTTACTTAATTTTTTTTTCCTACCTTGAATTATTCTTTCTAGTGTATGGATGATACCATTTTTTATAATTTTTAAAATTAATATTTGGTCCTAAAAGTAATGATTTTATGTGGTACACTGTCTTCAGCGGTAGTGCGCCTTCATGTCTGTATGTATGTCGTATGTCGTATATGTCGTTACGGCTGAGGGGAGCCCTAATTTTCGGCGTTGCATTAAAATGATAAATAACAGAGAAGAGTTCCGGGAGTTGAAACTTTTTGATTAGAAATTTCCTTTTCTTTAAGGATATTGTTATTTCCTGAAATATGAATATTTTTTGAGTTAATAACAAATTAAGAAATGCTATTTTCATCTTAATTTGTTAATAACAATTGCAATTTTCTATATGTTAGTACATACTTTCGACACATTTTTCTAGTCGTCATTCCTAATCGAATGAGCCATGGCTCATATTTTTAGGAGCTTTATCAAGAACTAGCTTCTGCCCGCGACTTCGTCCACGTCAAATTTTTGCTCCCCTGACCCTTCCCGTCGCATCGATTTGCCTGCTAGTTTTCGTCCACTTTTCGTTGCTGCTCGCTCCTTTTGAGTTATAGTGAGTCAACCTTAAAAGATAGACATATGCTCTCCCGGACTTTTTTTTAGAACTTTTTAAAAGGAACAATTCCGTCTCACATAATTTTTGCGTTACTTTAACCGTTTACGCAGCGCACGCAACGGAAACTCTCAAAAGGAATAAATTTTCCCCGTTTTTGCAACATTTGTTATTACTGCTCCACTCCTCTTAGTTGTAGCATGATGTTATATAGCCTATAGCCTTTCTCGATAAATAGACTACTCAACACAAAAAGAATTTTTCGATTCGGACCAGTAGTTCCTGACATTAGCGCGTTCAAACAAACAAACTCTTCAGCTTTATAATATATAATATAATAATATATAATATAATATAATAATATATAATATATATAGTATAGATTAACAAGTGTTTGACTTGTTGCCTAGCCTGCATGGCCAGCCTACTTCCACTTCTACTTGCTTGCTCTGCGAGCTATGTTGATAACCCCAGTTCTTTTCCGGATAAATTTATTTTTGATTTTATCCTTCAAAGTAATATTCTTAATACCGTGTTATTGATTAATTTTCAAAACCAAGGTCCGAATTTAACTTCCGACTACCTATTGTCGATATTTGATGAATATACCTTATAATATCGTTTTGTATTAGTTAAGTTTATATAGTAGTAGCAGCTATCGAGAAATTATTAAAACGATTGCCGCCTAATTTCTTCCAAGAATAGGACCAATAAAGGAAATTCAGAAAATAAAGGAAAGCGTCCTCCATCCCCAACTAATATGATCGAGAATGCTTTGATAAATTCCGAGGATATTCGCTAAATGCCACGTCCTTTGTGAGTGTCTTTTGATCATTACTATACTTCGTATCTCAATCTATAGAAGAATTAAGGAAGCATTTCATGGACGCTTTCCGAAATATTGTTGGTCATGTTTATTTATCAAAAAACAGTGCTTTACGTTTCCTTATAAGACTATAATAGCTAGGAATACAATAAAAAAAACAAATGTAAGAGGCAAAAGAACACACTGGGCGACGGTAGCCGTCGCTCTGTGTGGTGTCGTCCGTAATACCTAGTACAGGCGCCAGCACTTAAAGTTACTACAGTCTGTCAAATTTCTTAAATGGATTTTTAATTTTATCGCCAAAGAATTAAGTTCAAGATTGATTGGGAAAATTTTACAGTTTCGGGTAGTTTGATGTACAGAACATTACAACTGCTCAACGTCGCGTCGCCGTCCCGTCCCGCCGCGCCGCGCCCGTTGTGTGCAGAGACCTTAAGCAATAACGTGTGCAGTAGGGAGCCCCCGTCAGTCACGAAGTTCCTTACGCGATACTCACATGCACACACACTTGTATATAAAAGAAAGAAACAGAGACAAAAAAGAAAGTTTGTTTTTAATTCGCGTTTTTAATGCAGAGCGATCTTGTATAAGTATATATATAGAAGCTCTCATAAGTTGTCGTCTTAGATTTTTACCCTGACCTCATTATCGGCTTTATCACCCTCACAAACCACGTAAACGACATCTACGACGAAAATGTCAAAATTTGTGCAATCGCCATCTTGGACTTTAATTTTGATCTCACTATCGGTCACTTCAACACCATAAAAATATCGCCCATCATGAAAAACTTGAAAATTACCGCAGTCGATATCTTGAATCTTCATTTTGACATCACTGTTTACTTGGCGTTAGTACATTCGAAAACCATGAAAACTATCTTTCTCCGTCTGTTTGCTTTTAGACAGGCCGAGTTACATGACGGTTTTTACCAGTTTACTCTTACCACAAAACGCGTTAAGGAACTCCGTTCCAAAAATAAAATTCTACATATATAGATATTATTACTTTTATAGTATTCAATACTATTCAAACAAGCGTTTGGATACAGCACAAAAGGGTGCATATAAAAAACAAACCACTAGTATCAACTAAACAATGTTTGCAGTAACTACGCTAATCCCATTTGATGGATGGCGCTGCACGTTGCCCGTTATTGTGTGACGTCCATTGAGATCACAATACCGGCTTGTGTACTCAAACCTGTGCATATACCCTGTGTTTGAGTGATGGGTCTTGTCATACGATTAATGTTTTTTATTATTATTATTATTCTAGCTATAAATAATAAGAAAACATCACACCTGTTTTTTGTGGAGGAGGCTTGTGTCCCGGCAGAGAGAACGTTATAGACTAAGTATGTTATACCGGTCAATTATTATGTTAGTTTAGTCCTTAACCGCAACTTACGTCGCGCGAAAAAGTGTCTAAGCTAAGAAGGATGAGGTTAATACATCCTACATGAAACAATGGATATATTTCTTGGTATGAGTAAGGGGGGGGGGGGATACAGTGGGGCTAATTTAACGATTTAAATAATTGTCAAATGATATTTTTTTTAAACCGCAACAGGTAATAAATAGGTTTTCAGATGATATGTACAAGGTGTCAGAGTAATTACTTTACTATTTATCTTTAATCTATAGACAGATAGATAAAATGATGTATGTAGATAAAATGTTCATTTGGTGCAAACAAAAGACATAATAAAAGATACGAAGTACATTGGAATGGTAACTAACTACATGAATACTAGGAAATAGTGAAAATATACAAAAAAAGAAGACAAATAGTGATAACACTTTGGGTTATGACTTTAAAATTCAAATGAAATAACGAACATACAAAGTGCGGTGTGTCTCAAGGTTGCAGACAAATGGGAGTCCAGCTTAGCATAAACAAGTCAGGCAAATATACCTGACGCAGATATTCTGCTGGATCCATCGACTGGTCAATGTAATACTCGGTGAGCTTTTTGCCATTATTAATTAGGATCAAAATAAGATTCAAATCTGAGAAAAACACCAAACCCCTCCTCAGTGGTCACAGTTACAATCAGTATACCAACGCGGTAGTCTACTAGTTAGTATACCGTAAATAATAGAACATCAACTTGACGTGGATGTCATAAAATGCGAAATTCCACTTCGAATAATGTTGTATGCTATAAAACCATTGTTCAACAAAAAGATAGTCCCAGCCACAGACTACAAATATTTGTGTTTATTCATTCAATAGCACCAGTTGAATTGTTTTCGCTCGCCTACATCCCTAGTCCGCATCTGTAATAGTCGCTTTGTGAATGTATACGAGTCTGAATGGATTTCCTAGACCCAACTTCGTCGTATTACTTGTCAATGCGACTAAAAAGCCTAGTGGTTCAACTTTGTGGGTTCTGTGGGTGTTTAATAATAATTAGTGATGGTTAGAATATTGAGTGAAGGGAAGATATATAAAACCATGGTTAGGTTTGCTATCTTCTGCCAGGGTCGCGAGATTTGTTCGAAAGAGTTACCGTGACCGTGGCATATAAACAACTGAAGGAACACGGGTGGGTTTTAGTCAATAAAAGTCTCACACGCCCTCTGGCTCCGCCCAGACCCGGAGACGTCATTTTTGATGATTTACCACCCACAAACAAAAAAGGTTTGCTATCTTGCATGAGCGAGAACGTTGGGCCACAAAAGGGATGAGTGAAGGGCAATTGTATGCAGTTGAGACGTAAATGCTAAACGGGATGTGTGGTATTACACGAATGGATGGAATAAGAATTGAGTACATTTGAGGAAGTCTGATAGTGGCACCGGTTACCGAAAAGTTGTATGGAAATCGATTGTCATGGTAAGAGTATGTAATACAGAGGGATGAGAAAAGTTTTGAGTATGTATGTCGATGGCTATAAGAGTAGGGGATACCAATGAAACGATGGATGATTCCATCCATCGTGTGAATGACCAGAAAAGGGATTGACTACCGAGATGACGACTAACAGTGAGGTATGAAATAAAAAGAAATATTTCGCCTACCACAAGTAAATTAGGATAAAGGCAGGGAATGATGGGGCTTGTAATTAAATTAAATAAATAAATAAGCTTTTTGTTGCGGCTGTCATTTGTAGATCTTTGAAGTTTCAAATTGAGAAACATCCTTCTAATATTATAAATGTGAATGTTTGTGAGTATGCATGTTTGTTACTCTTTCACGCAAAAACTACTGATCGGATTTAGGTGAAATTTGTCACACAGATAGTTTATAACCTGGATTAACACATAAGGTACTTTTTATCCCGATAGTATATTCCGGCGGGGTAATTTCCGACATCCACGCGAGTGAAGCCGCTGGCAAAAGCTGGTATTTAATAAGCCAACTGATTGAAGTGACTAGAGACATTATTATTCTTCAAAACATTATCATTATAAGCATTTTTCCAACTGTGTTGGGGTCGGCTTCAAGTCAAACCGGGGGCAGCGGAGTACCACTGAGATACATGGAGCGACTGCCTATTTGATCTCCACAACCCAGTTACTGGTTCCGCGGATAAGTTCAGCTAACAAAAAAATAAATCACAACCTTTTCCCAACTATGTTAGGGTCGACTTCCAGTCTAACCGGTTGCAGTTGAATATCAGTATTTTACATGGAGCGACTGCCTATCTGACCTCCACAACCCAGTTACTGGGTGTTGTGTTTCTTGAAATGAAAGATAATGTTGAGTAGACTTGGTTTAATGAGACTAGGATCACAGTTTCACAGAGCACGTTCAGTCGTGGTATTCCAGATGAGATCAGACAGAGAAGTGTTGGACAGATATAGAGCGGAACCATAGATTATTATCTAGTGGTGTACACACTAATTAATTACTAAATAGTGATGTTACAACACTGGGTAACATGATACCGCTTTATAAGACTCGTTGTATTATTCTTCAAAGTGCCGTTGATTGATTACTTATTCGAACTTCCACATGAAAGTCAGGTAAATCAACATAACAAAAACATCTTAATTACACACGAAGTCAAGTTAATATTTCTAACACGTTCAAAGGTGAAATAATTTTCAGCCCGGTTCCGACATGTTCGCACATATCACAGTTATAAAATTTTCAAGGGTTAAACAATAGAAATATAAACAGAAGGTCAACTCAGTACAATCTCGGAGAAGTTACATAAAATTGTAACAAACATTTTAGTTATTTTTTACAATAAGGAGAAATACAAAACAGGAACCCAATGTAAATAATTATTTTCGACTTACCTACTTAGTAGTAAAGTGAATTTCAAAAGGCCTAGGTTCAGCCGTGGACTGTTGTCTCATCAGCATAATTTATTAATTTTTTTCAAATAATGAATGGTGCAAAAAATGTTGGAGATACTGAGTAATTATAGGATTAAGAGCTTGTTTTAAGAAAACCCGTACATTCACCTATTATTATACAAAACCGGATCGTCATTTATTAAAAACAGAGTGAACACGGATACTATGGAATTAACAAAATGTGACAAAAAGGGACATTAAGGGGACAGTCACAAAATCATTGTATATTTTTGCACGGTATGAATTACAAATTTGGCTTTTGCTAGATTTGGCTATTTGTGTCTGTGAGCGGGTACACAAGAAAAATCACAATATTGTTTTCAAAGTTTTTAGTTAGGTTACCATACTTGTGGTCATATTCATTCAGATCTAGCTATTGCCCACAGCTTCGCCCGCGTGGAGGCAGGAAATTATACCGCGGCCGCGGGAACGATGGTATTTCCGGGATAAATTATTGTACTATCTCTTAGTCCAGGTTATAAACTATTGGTGTGACAAATTTAATTCCAATCCGTTTTAGCGAGATAGCGTAGAAAGAAGAAACTGACAAAATCACTTTGCTACACTTTGTTACACCTAATTAAATAACTTTTAACTATCTAAATAATTACGGCGTCGAAAAAATTCTCTGCATCGCTATCGAATGTACCCAAGAATCACTATAATTAGGACTGATACTTCTGCCCTTTTTATTGTAAATCTAAAACTGTGTAAAACAAAAGTTCGCGTGTATCAGACAACGTGGCGTGTGCGAGCGTAACGTGTATTGTTTCGTTTGTTATCATAACTCGCGTTTAAACTATGTAAAATATCGCGCCACTTGAATTTTTGAAATAATGTGCCCGCAACATATGTGAGTACTTAATGAACTTATGTATTTCGTTGTGAAGTTGTAACAATGTTCAGGGTTCATAAGGACGTATGTCATTATGGAAACACGGAAACCTTATACGATCAATCTCTAACTCAATGCATAATCTGGAAATCAAAAATTTTGGGCAAATGGTTTAATCGTCCCGTTGAACTTTTGCACGGCAAAACATTAAAGATCAGTGACTTTATTTCTTACCATAAGTTCAGATGAGTATGCGGTATCGTATTACCCAGTAACTGGGTTGTGGAGGTCAGATAGGCAGTCGCTCCATGTAAAAACTTTTTAACAAAAAATTAAACCGCCGAAAAAACTGAAAAGCATAAAATAATAAACCTTAAAATTATGAGTCGGCGCTTTAAGTGATCTTTGTTCATTGATTTTTCAGCACCGACTCTAAATTTTAAGGTTTATTATTTTATGCTTTTCAGTTTTTTCGGCGGTTTAATTTTTTGTTAAAAAGTTTTTATTTTATATTTTTTGTGGCTTTAATGTACTAATAATACTTGGCAAGGTATACCCTATCCAACAAAAAAAGAATTATCAAAATCGGACTACTCTGTATAAAGTTATGCGTGGTTATAGATTACAATCAGTGAGTGAACAATCAATCATCCCCTGTTTTCCGACCCTTAGGGTTCGATTTTGTTTTCCAAATTTATATGGGACCACCTTGGGAGTATACCCTTTCCAATAGAAGAAGAATTGTCACAATCGGACCACTATGTAAAAAGTTATGCGTGGTCATACATAAAGAAAAAAAATATATACGCTTCGAATTGATAACCTCCTCCGTTTTTTTTTCGTCGGTTGAAAATACTGGTATTCAGCTGCATCCGGTTAGACTAGAAGCCAACCGCGACATAGTTGGAAAAAGGCTAGGCAGATGATGATGAAGTCCATAGGATTGCTTGTGAGACAGCCGTGAATCGGCAAAGTTGTACATTTTGACTAACAAGGAGAGGTCACACTGTGTGGGTCACCGATTTGGCTGATCTATGTAAAGAGGTTCACTAGTGTAGTAAATTCCTAAAGCCCTAAGGTGCAACACTTGGCAATAAAGGAGAAAATACTTCCCAAAGTCGTAGGCTTACCATTAGTATGAGTCCCAAAAACTCAAACTTATCAAAGTAATCTTGGCGAAGTAAGCAGCATATTTATTTTTTCATAAAAAATTCTTAATTTTCAGCATTATTCAACGTGTATATATATTTTTTTAACTTTTTTATTTGAAAAAAATTTTCATCCCAACATAATTCAATACCTGAAGTTTCGAGCAATAAATCAAAATGGCACAAACGCCTAGGTATTTCATCCATCGAAATAACAGTATTTTCGAACTATTCTCCTTTCTGATTCGGCAACATAACGACACTTGGTGACGTTTAGCTTGATGACTTTTACTAACATTTCTTGACACCCCCTATTATACCTGAAGGAGCAGGTTATAAAGATGGGACAGCAAAGAGCCTTCGGGGAAGGAAGGAGGTAGGGATGTGACTTGGTGCTTAAGAAATAGATTATTTAATAAATGATTTTTTGTTGCTGCTAAATATTCGAAATTAAATATATATGTATATTATAATATATATTAAATATATTTATGTCGGGACGTGAGCTTTATCGGCACCGTCGTCAGACATTATGTGGGCGGATATTAGGGTGATCGAGCAAAGAAGAAAACTCAATGCACAATAGTCACAATAATAAGTTAAAGCGAAACGAAACGTATGACAGTTCCTAGGCTGGAGGTTGTGTTCTCTAGAACGGTCGGCAGGGAAGTGCCTTCGCCCTGGCGTCCCTCCACTAGCTAGGCTCCGTCGTAGCACAAAGTAGCCGAGTGTTAGTGCTGACTTGGCTCATGTGCTGTGCTTCGTTTAGCGACCGTCTCCGACATATTATACATAGAATATTTTTTAAGAAAAGAGGCAGAAAAATAAATATGCTGCTTACTTCGCCAAGATTACTTTGATAAGTTTAAGTTTTTGGGACTCATACTAATGGTAAGCCTAAGACTTTGGGAAATAATTTCTCCTTTATTTCCGAGTGTTGCACCTTAGGGCTTTAGGATTTTACTACACTAGTGAACCTCTTTAAACAGGCGGAGGATCAGCCAAACCAATGAACCACACAGTGTGACCTCTCCTTGTAAGTTATAAGGTTTATATAAATAAGCCTTTTCGAGTCATCTAACATAGATCTGTTTTTTTTTTAACCGTCAAAGCGTTATGTAATTATTGGTGGGTAAAATATTCATCATACGGAACTCCCTCCAACCGAATTCAACACTTCAACTCTCACTTGCCCAGTTATTTTGTTTAATTTCTGCTTATTATAGAATATGTCACTCTGCACAGTCACTTATATAATATACTAGCTTCTGTCTGCGACTTCGTCCGCGTCAAATTTTTGCTCCCCTGGCCCTTCCCGTCGCATCGAATTGCCTGCCAGTTTTCGTACATTTTGCGTTGCTGCTCCGCTCCTTTTAATTAAAGCGTAATGTTATATAACCTAAAGCCTTCCTCAAAAAATAGGCTACTCAACCAAACAAACAAACTCTTCAGCTTTATAATATTAGTATAGATACCAGTCTTTGATAACTGAACTTCTCTACACCATGACCAATATTAACCACAGATATATCACATACCTACATGACTCACGCCTTTATCTCATGCGGGTAGTGTTACGTATCTGCTTAGTGAATGAAATGGATAAGGCAGATCTGATACAAATTATTAAATGAAAAAGAGTAAACTGGCTTCCAGAGTAGAACGCTTCAAGAGGGCTTCAGAGTAGACTGGCTTCAGAGTTCAGAGTAGACGGGCTTCAGAGTAGACGGGCTTCAGAGTGTGAGCGCTTCAGAGTAGACGGGCTTCAGAGTGTAAGCGCTTCAGAGTAGTTTCCCCAGAGTGCGGGCGCTTCAGAGTAGTTTCCCAGAGTGTGGGCGCTTCAGAGTAGTTTCCCAGAGTGTGGGCGCTTCAGAGTAGTTTCCGAGAGTCTACAGTCTTCCAGAGTGTCTCCCTTCAGCAGTTCGGACGCCCGTTTTTATATCCAAGTCGTCTTCTCTTTCCAAACATTTTTCAAAATATTAGTTTAGCCATCATCTCATCTGAGTAGTCGGCCAGGACATATCCATGAGTGCGTGTAGCTGGCCACATGAGTGCGTAAAGAATTTTATAAATATAATATAAGTTATTTAATAAACAATCGTAATAATTAATAAAATCAAATAGCTAGACATATTGATAAAAATTATTTAAAATTATATAAACCAAAAAGTAGCCATTCATAGACTAAGCAGAAAAGTAACTGACAGTTGACAATTTAGCTTGTCACAACATGAAAATTTGAGTTAATATTTATTTCAGCTATTTTTAAGTTAATAAATCGTATTTAGATCGATTTGCTGAGTGTAGACATATAAATAAAATAAAATAAGTAAAGCATGAAGTGTAAACATAGAAACAAATAAGGAGGATGATAAAGAATCATGAATTAAAGTGTAAGTATAGCATGAACACTATAGTAGGCAGAGCCTACGGAACGTAGCTACGCTCCTTATATACGCATGTTGCCTTGTTTAGGTTCATGCATTCTGTTCAGAGACAGATTCTGTTTAATATACTAGAGAATGGGCAGCAGCGTTCTCTATGCATTTTACCACCATACTGCGATCGCCAACCCGCCTGCCAAGCGTGGCGATTATGGCAAATCCCCCCAAAAATTGTACCAGTCAAATTGGCGGTGCTTGTGGGAGGCCCATGTCCAGCAGTGGACGTCTTGCGGCTGAAATGATGATGATGATGATGATTCTGTTCATACACGTACGCCTGATGCGGGTACTACACACCTGACCTTTCTGAAGAACATCGCCAATAAGGTCACTATATGTTCTCCTAAGTCGCCCTTTCCTGGCGCTTCCAGCCGTCCTTAATTCCTCCTGTCAACATGGCCAAACCATCTAATCATACTCTTTTCAATTTTAGTCACTAAATCTTCATAATTCTCCAGCCTATCATTCATAGCCACACCTCACATACATATACATATATACAAACACCTGTATATATTGTTGATATTTTAGGATCATTAAAATAATATATTTCGGTAAAATATGCAGGAACGTATTTTAATTAACACTTTGACAGGTGTAGATGGCGCGAGAGAGAAAAATGGTGTTGCCAACATATTACAAGTAAAAATAAGCAGTTAAGCCAACAAGAAAATATTGATAGTTGCGTTCTCATTTACTAACACTCCCTCTAGAACGCAATCCCATTTTACTAATACAATATAAATGTTTTGCAAGTGTTACACCCTTAGTTAAATTGTCAGCAACCATATTACAACTTTTTACAAATAAGAATTTAACTTTACATTTAACAATATTTTCCCTGAGAAAATGCAACCTTATATCTATGTGTTTAGTCTTCGGTTTATAACAGTCAGTTGATGCTAGTCTAATTGCACTTTGGTTGTCACTATAGATAAGTAATGCACTATCCAGGCCTTGGCCGAGCTCAGCCTGTAATTGCCGAAGCCACAACGCCTCCTGGGTAACCGAAGACATCGCCATATATTCGGCCTCTGCTGTAGAGAGCGCAACAGTCTGTTGTTTACAGGAATTCCAAGATATGCAAGCATTTTGAAAAATAAAAGTGTAACCGGTGCATGATCTTCTATCCTGTGGGTCACCAGCCCAGTCAGCATCACAATACCCAGTTATTTCTATGGAGTCATCTCTGACCTAACATAACTTTAGAGTTTTAGTTCCTTGAAGGTATCTCATGACCCTTTTTACTCCAAGCCAGTGTTGAATCCCTGGGTCATTACAGTACTGACTCAACTTGTTTACTGCAAAGGTGATGTCAGGTCGCGTAACTTGTGCTAGATATATCAGACAGCCCACCGCTTCCCTGTATAGGAAATTACTATCACTATCCTCAGGTTTCTTATCAAATTTCATATTTACCTCTATCGGAGTGCGAACTGGTTTGCATTCAGACATGTCAAAGCGTTCTAACACTTGGGTAATATATTTTTCCTGGTCCAACATGATCCCACCTGTCTCACGATCTCTATTTATATTTATACCAATACACTGCTGTATCTCACCCAGATCTTTCATACAGAACTCCCTTTTAAGTTTTTCTTTGATGTCTGTTGCTGTTTTCTTGTCATTTGTAAAAATCATGAAGTCATCCACCCAAACAGCAATATAAATTATTTTTGATTCATTTACAGAGTAATAGACACATGAATCTATTTTAGATCTTTCCAATACAATTTTAAGTAGAATATTGTTTAATTTTAGGTTCCACTGACGACTAGCCAGTTTAAGCCCATAGGATTGATTTATGTAAGTGACATATAGCTGATCACTCTCTTCATAGCATTATGGTTGTGACATATATATTTCAGTATCTATGTCACCTTGAAGAAATGCACTTATAGCATCCATCTGAATCATTTCCAGGTCGTATTTAGCAGCTAGAGCAAGCAAGAAGCGGACTGATGTATATCTTACCACTGGAGCATAGACCTCATCATAGTCATTCCCTTTTCTTTGAGCACACCCCTTAATTACTAATCTTGCTTTAAATCGAACAATTTCACCTTTCTCATTTGTCTTACTTTTAAACACCCATTTACAAGGCAAGGCTCTCTTTCCTGATGGTAAATCTACCAATGACCAAGTTTTATTCTGTATTAAGGAATCATATTCCGCCTTCATGGCATTCTTCCACTGATCAGCATGTGAAGATGATAGAGCTTCCTCAACAGTGAGAGGATCGCTCAAATTTAGAATAGGACAAAAATAACTCACATCATGGTCATCCATTTCTGCATACCTGACAGCCCTGCGCGGACGTAAGTTTATTTTACGTGCTGGTGACGATAGGTCAACTGATTCTTCTTGTATGTAGGATGGATCATCGTTGTCACCTGACAGGTACTCATCACTCGTAGACTGATCTAAGCTGGTTTGAGATTATTCTTTGCAGGCCTCTTCAATTAACTCCCAGTGATATTTGTTCCATCGGTCCACACAAGTCAGTGTGGATAAGCTGCAGTGGGTGTGAAGCTCTGGAGCCAATGTTGTTGAAAGCCAATCTGCTTTATTTACCTTCGAGGCAGGTGGTACATGCAGCTCCAGGGAAATCTCATCCCCCTAGAAAAGTATAAAAGCGACATCTATAAAAAGATGCTATACTACGATTGTCGTGCGCGCCATTTCTTTGACATCAATGAAGTTAGTGTTCTGTAGTTAATGACATCGATTCCACAAGTAAGGCGGCCCCTAGACCTACAATAACATTGTACAATACATTTTATTGTACAATAAGATTGAGAGGCGCTTTGAATCCAAACGGTCAATTATATTGCGCAATAATAGAAACTACGCAATGTTTTCGTGTTCAGTCGGAGAATAGTACCTATTAATACAATTTACAACACAGAACTACACCACTTTCTGCCGTAAAACTCATCACAATTCAGTTATTGGAAAAATATAACAAAAACCCAAGCGACGCGTTTAATTTCCCGCCAGAAATTCCTGTGTACTCCTCGTTCAAGACAAAACACATACTAAAAAATATTGCGCAATACTGGCCCTACACGACGCAATGGAAAAATATGCTGCAATAAAAATTAAACATGCTCAAACTTTCATTCAATCATTGCGCAATCTTAAATATTAACCCTATACGGTCAATAATATTGCACAATTCGTAATATTGCACAATTTAATTGATCGTTTAGGGGCCGCCTAAGCGTGGAAGATAGCCATTTAACAATATTTTTTTACGTCATTAATACAAAATTGTCATGCGCTAACCCACACCAGCATACAAACATATTTAGGCAGCCCAGATGGAAACTGTAGGGCGATAGCGGGGTGTTGCGGGATTAATAGGTAAGTAGGGGGGCTTATGAGGCCGTCTTTCAAAATAAAGGAGATTCACATTAATACTTAGTATTATTTAGTTGTGTTATGGTGTTTATTAATATATTAACCCAATTTAGATTAACCAATATTTATTTACTAATAAAAGTGATACCTATTTAATTTAGTTTTGACGATTTCACAAGAGAACCAATATGTTACTCATGTTTGAAACAAACAATAACAATTTACATCTCTCGAGATTTTTCAAAACTGTTTACAAAATACCAATTAGCTATAAAAAAACTTGTGGGGTCAAATCTATACTAATAACGGAGTGGGTAACCTTCACTTTCTATAACTTCTTTTAATCTTGATCTCATTTCATTAAGCATATTTAAACAAATGTCACTTAATCGCATTAATTCCCAAGTTCTCATAACCTCTTCATCTAAATTTCGTCCGTCGTTTAGTTCTGACTTTACTTGAGTCCCAATTGAGCACCATTTGACCCCACAAATTTTCTATAGGGTTCAAGTCAGGGCTTTTAGATGGCCAATCAATTAACGTTCTGTCTCTTTGTGTAGAGAACCACTCCTTAACCTGTATTGACCGATGCACCGAACTATTGTCTTGAATAAAATAAATATGTCCACCCTGATGGACATATTTATTTTCATCAGGGTATACGTTGCGCACTGTTGGAATCATCACATCTCTTAAGATCTCCAAGTATCGTTCACCATTCATTCTAGCGCCGACTTCGACAAGCTCGCCAGGACCCACCAAAGACATCCATCCCCAATATCCTGAAAATACAAGAAAGTTTTATTACTATACCCTATTTAAAACTACAATGTAGATTTTACGTTTGTCATTGTAAAACTGACTCCACTATACCGCTTTTTATGCTTTGTTTACATTTATTATCCTGTAATGATTCACAATAATAATTATATCTACTACTATTACATTATTATAATAGTGACAGCGCTAATGAGTCATAATTTAGCAAATAAATAGTATTTACATTTTAATCAAGTGAGTAGGTCAATGTTAATATTTAATTAAATTAACGAATGCTTACCCAGTGATAACCTGCCACTAGTCCTCAAAGGTAAAACATTTCGAGAGTTGTAGCGTTCGCCTGGTCTTCTCCACATTATTTTACGTCCATCTTTATCAGACTTAAACGTCTTTTCGTCGGTAAAAATGACCATCTCATTTTCCCAATCAAAATTCATAAACTGGGTTGCAAATTTTATTCTAGCTCGACGATGAGCTTCGGTTAATTGAATTTTTTTGGCAGGTTTATAATTATGGATCCAAGCTGCATGTAAATGTCTTCAGACAGTTGTAAGCGAAATGCAATATCTTACAGCGCTAGATCGGGTGCTTCTGAAAGGATCCGTAGTATGACTATTAACTATTTCACGATGACGGTTGGACTGATTTGTGTAAGCAATCGGACGTGGCCCTTGGCGGTTACACTTCACTTCACCAGTTTCTTGATATCGTCGCACCCATAAACGAACTGTGTTTCTCTAAGGAAGTAAATTAAAAAGTTAGATTTCGAATGGAAAAAGATATGAAAATTTTAACGGATTTTATTATAATAATAATAATATGTTAGCACAACCAACACCGTTATCTGATCCCAAACTAGGCAGAGCCTGTACTATGGTAACCAGACAACTGATAAATATACTTATATATATATCTAAATACATAAACGACTGAGGTGTCATTCTGTAAACGAATGCGCATGATACCGTTTGCACAGTAGTAGTAGCAGTACCTGTCATCAGGTTATCTGCAAACTCATCAATTATTTTCATTAGCCGCTTCCTAACCTAACCTACTAGTATTTAATCCATCAGTGAACGTGTGGCGGCTTCTACGATGCCACATGTGAACTACGCATCACACTGACGTCTCGTAAAATCCTGCATCGCTCAAGCAAAGTTCACCCCGGGACTAGAATAAATACAACGTTACGGTATCAATCATGGGGCAGTAACTGTACGCTGCCAGACTAGACCCCTACAATAGCATTTCAATAGTGCAGTGGAAGATATTATGGTGGGGTCCAGGAGACAAGAGTGGCGAGCGAAACTAGTCCGCCGTACGCGGGGCAGACAATATATAAGAGAACAACTCACCTACAATACAACAAAAGAACTTACCTGTTGGTTGAAGGACACTGCTCTGGTGCCAACCTGGAGTTATGTATGTAAGTGAGTGTATATGTATCGTGTTGTGACGTTACGAGTATTCTTCAGGTTAGAATCCGCTGCAATAAGGCTGGAGGCAATCACAGCATGCGGTCTTCATATCACTCGTTCCCAATAGCGTCACTTGCTTAACCTTCAAACTTCTTAAACAAGATATATCCAAAATTCAACCCGTGTTATTACGTCAAATTGGGGTTATTAACAATCCAAACAAGGGTCATGACTTATTGTCACCAAAACGACCGGGGTAAGGGATTACTTTTCAAAAGATCGCGAGACACAAACGGCGACGTGTTCCCTTTTTCAAGCAGAAAAAATCAAGAGAAGTGTCAAGTGTCAAAATCAAACTGACAAGTCAGATGTCACTCCGTTCGATGGCGCGTTCCGAAAGCGCATAGAGTAACTAATCCAACGGTCCGAAACATCCACCCCACCCGGACGGGCCCTCCCGTCCGCTAGTCACTTGGCAATCCCGACAAGGTTGCGTTTTATCAGTCCACCTGACGCGCTGCTGGAGGATGTGCAAATACTCCAAGCTCCAACGCTTCCAAAAACTCTGAGCGAGCTGCTGCACCAACTGAAACCGCGATAGCCAATTTTGGCTCACATCGACAAAAGGGTGCTCCGGCAGGGCGACAAGTGGCTGTCAAATCAAAAAACGGCCCGGGGTCAGGGCCCCCAAGCCGTTCGGGTCCGAAGACAGCGGGCACAATGGACGCGAGCTCAACACAGCCTCAATGCGGCAAAATACCGTAGCCAACTCCTCAAAGGTGAGAACGGCGTCCCCCAACAATCCGCACCAGAGTCCCTGTGCCGCCTTCACCGCGGCCTCAAAAATACCCCCCCAATGGGGGCAGGCTGGCGGATCAAACAATAACAAACAACAAACAACCAAACAACAACAACAACAATTTAACCAAATGGCCCTCCTTAGGCCACAAAAGGGGGCGACGGACCCCACAAGGAAGGCCAGAGTGCTTCAACCGTCAACAACCAAACAACAAAAGACCCGTATGGTCCAAAAAGGGGTTCAACCCACCAACGGCTCCAAACAATATCCAAAACTCTCAGCGCATCGCAACCGGCACGCGAGCTCCCAATGCGACGACCAGTCACCAACAATTCAACAACAACAAACAACAATTCAACAATCTGTCGAGGGAGCTAAATCGACTCAACAAAAAATCAGGGTCCTTCGTTCCAACAGCGAACACCTTGAGCCCGGGTAAAGGACCCGACATCAAGACCGGCGATCGAGGCCAATCATCCTCGGGGTGAGTCAGCCAGTCTGGTCCCCACCATAGGGGGTGAGCAATCAAGCGGGGTGCCACGCACCCACGTGAGGCCACGGCACCCGGGCTCAAATCTCCAGGCACGTGCCTCCAAATCAAAGGCGTATCAAAATTCCGAATCTGGGACACTCGGTACGCAACAAAGACCTCCAAAGAGTGGACGGACGTCTTCAACCAACACAAAACAATTTGACTGTCCGTCCAGGCGTAAGAAATCCGAATGTCCACAGTTCCACCCAAAGTGTGAGCAACGTGGTTCAACAGACGCACAAGACGCGCCGCCCCTGACAATTCAACTTAGGGATGGTCAGTGCCGTCCGGAGGGGGACCACCTTGCTCTTGGCCAAGACCAGTGACAAATTCACCCGGCCTGTCGCGCAGACGGTGCGCAGACAAACAACAGCTGCACAACCGTGCGAAGACGCATCACAAACAAGGGTAGCAGTGTAGCTCCCAGGGGGGAGGATAGCGCGGGGTAACACGATCTCGTTGACTGCAGGGAGTGCGGATACAAATTGGAGCCAATCTTCCAACAGGGTTTCCCGAATTGGCTCGTCCCAGCCAAGTCCCGCAGTCCAAAGGCGCTCAAGAAAACAATTTTGCCCAAAACAATACAAACAAACAACAAAACAATAGACAAAAGGCAATCGTGGGCTCCCATGTCCAAAATGGCACGGACCACAACAGAGTCCCCTGTGGGCCCCCAGACCTGACCGATGCCGTTGGCAACAAAACCGTGTCGATCTGAGGGGTACCTTAGCGGGGCAGGCGCCAATGTCCTAACAATGCCTGGGCGGCGACCGATCGCCGCACACCCAGGCTCCGCACCCAAGCTCAAGTCCCTCGCGACGAGGATGGAGGCCAAACTCCTCGTCCGCGTGGTGTCCCGAGCCACGCGCCATCGCTGGATGGGCATATCCCACCGGAGGCCTGAATGGCGGGGGGCGTGACTCCAACCGGGGACGTTCCGCCAAAGGAGGGGAGGGCAGGCGGTGCTGGTCTGGCCAGCGGTGCCTAGCAACAATTGCGTAATCGCCTTTACGCGGGGAGACCAAATGGCGGTCGCGCGGCTCCCGATCAACTTGCGCGGGGGGTGGAGTGCGGCGCTCAAAATTGCGAGCCTCTCCCCGGTTCTGAACCGGCGAGGCAGAAGCCCGGTGACCAACTCCATGGTACCCCCTCGTACGCGAACCTTCATCAGAGGCTGGTCTGCCAGCGTGGTTCGCGTTAGCGCACAATATGTCCAAATGGGACCCCCCACAAATTCTACAAGGGCGGGGGTTAGGGCAGTCCCGATGGAAGTGAGCCCCCAAACAAGAGAAGCACATGCGGCGTGCATTGGCTATTCGGCGGCGGGCACTCACGTGCAATTTCAAAAAAGGCCGCGCATGTTGCCATGCCATGCCCCGTGTCCCTACAAACTCACAACCAGGACAACTCTGGGTGCCAGCAAAACGAGCGGCGGGGCGACCATCAACAGGCCCGCGAGCCCTAGTCCGTCCCTGGTCTCGTGGCCGGGAAGACGGCTGGCATGACTCAGTGGCAACGCCAGAGTTGTCCACAAACCGACACTCATCCTCCAAAAATTGGACGAGGTCACCAAATGGGGGGAGATGTGTGACATTATCCCCACAATACCTTTGCTCGAAATGAGCCCTCAAATCGGCAGGAAGCCGTTGCAGCACAACATGCACCAAAGGGTAAGACCATTGGTCCACCGGCAAGTCTAATTGCTTTGAAGCGTTGGTCGCTACCACCAACGGGTTCAACAGGTCAGTACGCAATGCTGACAAACTAGTAATGACCGGTAACCCCAAAATCAATTCAATATGAACGTCAGCCAAACAACGTTTATTTTGGTACCGCTGGGTGAGTAGTCCCAAAGCGGTAGGGTAGGCTGAGTCAGTCAACGACAGATGCTGTACCAAGGCTCGGGCCTCACCTTCCAGGACAGACAACAAATAGGCCAACTTTTGGGCGGGTCTGAGGTCCGAGCGTGCATCAACCAAACTTGCAGGCAATCTACTCAATAGTCCGGGACCTGAAACAACCGAGGTCTCCGGCTTGACCTGGACAGGTGTCCGGCACTGCAATATTTCCATTTGTATGTCATTGCACAAACAATACAATTCAAATAAACCAAGCAAAAGATAATTAAGTAAACAAATAACAAAGTTCAAACAATCAATTACAAAATAACTACAAGCAAACAATCAAACTACCAAACTGACTAATCAGCAACTCAAGAAATAACAAAATACTGGCTTCAATTCAATTCAACAATAAACTTTTATTTTAATTCAAACCCAATATCAACGTTCAAAATTCTATTTCATATTCAATTCAAATATTCAAATTCTAATCCAATTCCAAATGTTAAGTTCACAAACCACTGTGTGGTACAACAATAATGAACCTTTATTCCAACTCAAAACAATGGTAATACTCAAAAATGCCAATTTCAAATATTAATTTTCACAAACAACCATATTGATGGTACAAACTCAATATTTTAATGTCTTCCTGACATTCAATACAACACAGAGGTCAAACACAAACAAGGGGTTGTAACGTAGCCCAATTCATTCAACTCTACTAGCATATGCAACCCGGGCCGACTTATGGTAACATGAGTTACTCGTCTCAACAAATTTACAAATTATTTCAAACAAACAAACAATCATAGTTAACAAATATTTACAGCGTATTACTACTTCCCTTATAGAGACTGCCAAGTAATTAGCCTACTGTAAATTACCAATTTGGTGGTTATGTCTTATAACCGCGCTCTGAATACCAAGAATGTACGCTGCCAGACTAGATCCCTACAATAGCATTTCAATAGCGCAGTGGAAGATATTATGGTGGGGTCCAGGAGACAAGAGTGGCGAGCGAAACTAGTCCGCCGTACGCGGAGCAGACAATATATAAGAGAACAACTCACCTACAATACAACAAAAGAACTTACCTGTTGGTTGAAGGACACTGCTCTGGTGCCAACCTGGAGTTATGTATGTAAGTGAGTGTATATGTATCGTGTTGTGACGTTACGAGTATTCTTCAGATTAGAATCCGCTGCAATAAGGCTGGAGGCAATCACAGCATGCGGTCTTCAAATCACTCGTTCCCAATAGCGTCACTTGCTTAACCTTCAAACATCTTAAACAAGATATATCCAAAATTCAACCCGTGTTATTACGTCAAATTGGGGTCATCCAAACAAGGGTCATGACTTATTGTCACCAAAACGACCGGGGTAAGGGATTACTTTTCAAAAGATCGCGAGACACAAACGGCGACGTGTTCCCTTTTTCAAGCAGCAAAAATCAAGAGAAGTGTCAAGTGTCAAAATCAAACTGACAAGTCAGATGTCACTCCGTTCGATGGCGCGTTCCGAAAGCGCATAGAGTAACTAATCCAACGGTCCGAAACAGTAACCCACTAGACAGGTGTTCTGTGTATGAAAGATGAAGAACTTCTCACCACATTCCTCATACTTCCATAAACACAAATCAGACTTAATTCCAAACAAGGACGTTGTCGACTTTAGTAAGTCGTTGCATACCTTGCACGTGAGTAAATGTGACTCCATTTCTATTTAGAAAATCAGTACCTATAATGACCGTGTTCATAATTCAAAACAACAAAAAACAAAACAACACGAAAGTTAATTTCGAGCGTAACTTCGGGAAACCTGTCAAAGTAGTACGGTAAGATGTTTCTACTTCCTGACTACCTCATCATCATCTGCTTAGCGTTTTCCCAACCATGTTAGGGTCGGCTTCCAGTCTAACCGTATGTAGCTGAATACCAGTATTTTACATAAAACGACAGCCTATCTGACCTTCACAACCCAGTCACCGGGTAACACGATACCCCTTGGTGAGACTAGTTGTCTGACTTTCAGGCTTCTGACGTCTGACCCGTAACGACTGTCAAAGATCCACAAATAACAGCCGGGACCAACGGCTTAACGTGCTTTCCGAGGCACGGAAGGGTCTTGGTATCTAAAGAAGGTCACCCATCCACGAACAAACCGCGGCAAGCATAGCTTGACCTGATCGATCGATCCGTGCGGCTGTTATTACTAATCCACAAGGACTCCTGCCTGACTACCTATCGCACGCAAAACTCGAAATTATGTCGTTTGAGTGCACTGCAAATGCTCCGTGATATTTTAAAATATCAACAAGCACCACTAATAACTGTTGTCGTTAATCGTTTTGTTAAAACAACTTAAAATTTTCCTGACAAAAATTATCATTGTACTTGCTACGTGGCTCAATCCTCCTTAATGACCCATTTTTTTTAGTGTCTCTCTGAAAGAACTAGTTTACGATTTAGGTGCATGGTTGATTGCACTGCCGCTTGTACTTGAACCATTTGCACGATTACTAGTTGGTTTTCTGATGAATACATCTACGACACATTTGCGTCCGGCCAAAACGTTTTTTTTTATAAAAACACTGAACTGTCTTTCAAATCAACATTGCCACCGTGTTCGCATACTTGTACTAGATTCATTTATACGAAATCTACTGCGTTGACGAACCTACGTACATTTCACGTCTACCGACAAAAAGTTGTCTAAACAATCGGGCACTAATTTGTCATTAGTACTAGCTGTATGAATATCGGTATCAATAACACCACGCGTAACATTAACCGGGATCTGCTCTGATTATCCAAATTGTTACTAAGAACGCCTAGCATAATGCTGCAAATGTCGGGTAGTTATCGTTTCATGACGTCGAACAAAATGTTCGAAAAATCTAACTAAAGTGGGCCCAATGTTTTAAATTCCCGCTTGAAATTAGATCAGCTACGTTAGTTGCTAACCCACTCGTTTAGCCATGTAGCCTTACGTTACTTTTTACGCAATGAGCGATTCATTCTAAAAACTCGCGGTCAACCCACCGATGCTTATCCGTACACCGTAATTTATTGAACGCACATGATCTACCTCACTACACCGCACATCGAAACTACGCATGGACGGATCAAAGTTAGACTTAAAACCATGGATAGATTTTACCGGTATAGACTCCTCTTACGAACATCTCAACGGTTATGCGCATTATAGTAGTTACGAGAATTAAGATTAGGTGAATTTTCACGCGGTGGGTACTCGTGACCCGCCATGATTACAACAGTAGACACTGCACCACGTAAAATAATTTATTACTTGCGACGATAACCTCAACCACACACATTTTAGGAAAGGTAACACGTGTTGGTTTGCTTAAAAATGCGTACAAACTATAAACGAATGAAATAATTAAATGCACACAACCTAATCTCAACACGACTAAAACACGTGTTAACTTAACACGTGTTTCCATGTTACTTTAAAACGGAACACTAATAACAGCAAAAATAGATGGCGAAGGATCAAAGTCGCGTGTATGTCTATCCCACGACTGATCTTATGGATCAGGTACTCATTTGACTTTTTTAAATGAAAAGCAAAACTACCTAGAACTATTTATTTAAAATTAACGGAATAAAAAATAGATCACAACAACGTGAAACGGTTAGACATCGAAATATAATTAGAATCTACAGTTCCTAGGACACGTCCGTCGCTTCCGAGCTCTCGAGCAAGTGGCCGAGGTGCCTGTGCGCCCCGCTCACGCTGTGTCGCCCCTTCCACTCGGCGCGTCACCATGGTCACGTGGTCTTCCTTCTGTCAAACTTGACAAATCCTATAATAGTAGTTATTCGAACAACACCAGCAAACGAGTAATTATGCTACGAAGCGAAGTCAAGTTACAAAAAATTATAAGCTTACCCTCAATCTTCTTCGTTATGCTTATACGATACGGCCAACTAAGATGATTCATAAACTTATCGATATTTTCACATCTTCCGCTAAGGAACTGATTGGCGCAGCGGTGTGACAGCTCGACTCGTCAGTGATAGGGTTCAGGTTCGATACTTACGGCGGACTTTAAAGATTTTGTTAAATTTTAAAATTCTGTTGCGAGTTTTTAGAAACTTGTAAAAAATATAATTTTTGAGTAACACATTTGGAAGTTTAAAACTGGCAATAAGTAGGAGGCAATCATTGATATAAAAAAACCGATGCGATAGTTATTAGGCTACGGTCGCTTGCCACCATTTTTTTTTTCTAGTTTGAATATCTTAGCAGTTTCGTTGATTTTACAGAGATGGCGCGCTGTTATATATTTCTAGGGGGTGAGAATACCTTGTTGCTGCATGTACATGTGAAAGGACCTTTAGTCTTGTCAGGAAATGGATTTACTCCCTCTGCACACTCCGGTAACTTGTTAACATTTGAAAAATTCAGGTGTCCCATGCGTTTGAATTTTACTTTGTTCATTACCATTCATCAATAAATTGACCTTTCCCATATTTACCACAGGTAGCGGTGTCTTACTGGCAACAGTTATGGCAGGTATCGGTGAACTTGTTACATCATACATCTAGTCACATCTATTGGTCATGTGCATGGAGGCACCTGAGTCCACATACCACAGGTCCGGATTCATTGTTTGTGAACATGCTGAAAATGCTGCAACAAAACTTTTATTTTCTTCTACTTTTTCAATATTTTTCTTCTTCGGAGCACGACAGTTCTTGGCAAAATGTCCGTGCTTATTGCAGTTATAACATCGGGGCCCTTTCTGAATACTGGCCTTTTCTGTACTGTTATTTCTGTGACCAGCTGTCTTCTTAGTGAAGAATGCTGTGCTTTCTGAGCATTGAACTTCCTGCAGGAGTTTTGTTTTTATGGAGTCTGCGCTGATTTTGATCCCTGAGCTTTCCAACCCCATTATCATTGGCTTATAGGTTTCAGGTAAGCCAGCCAACATCAGCGTTCCAAGCCATTCATCATCAATGTCAAATTTGATATTCCTAAGCTTATGAGCGGTCGACATAATCTTATTCACATAGTCGTCTACATTTCGAGAGCCGTCTAATGTAGTTGTGATAAGGTCTCTCAACAAGGCAACTTTTCTGTATTACCCGCTGTCATCGAAAGCCTGCTGCAAACTGTCCCAGACCTCTTTACATGTAGTTGCGCTCTGTACATGCACATAATTGATCGGATCTAGCAGTAAAATAAGCTTTGATTTTGCTTTTGTTTCCTTCTTGACGTCGGTATTAGTTCCTTCAACACAACTCGACAAATCTTCAAGGTTGAAATACGCTTGTACTGCGAATTTCCAACTCGCATAATTATCCCTTCCAACGAGTCTGTCAATGTGGAATGGATTATGGCTTGTACTGGACATCTTCTTCGTGTAAAAACAAAATTTCGATGATGTGACTGCGCACCCCGCTCCAAGTTAGGTTAAGCGGCAACCTCAAAATGTCTGCCGCCCGTGCCGGTGAGATTAACAAAATACGCCGCTGCCGGATTTTATAGTTCTTTCTGCTTGAACACTGTTAATGATTTTGATCAACCACGCTCTGCTACCATGTTGATATTTTAGGATCATTAAAATAATATAATTCGGTAAAATATGCAGGAACGTATTTTAATTAACACTTTGACAGGTGTAGATGGCGCGAGAGAGAAAAATGGTGTTGCCAACATATTACAAGTAAAAATAAGCAGTTAAGCCAACAAGAAAATATTGATGGTTGCGTTCTCATTTACTAACATATATACCTCATACTAGAAAACTGCTCAATACATTCAGGAACAGAGAAAAAGTTTTTACCAAAAAATTTAACCGCCAACAAACCTGAAAAGCAAAAAATAAGAAGCCTAAGTAATTTTGAGTCGGCGCCAAACAAGCAAATTAAGTAACTAATTTGGTTTGGTTATTTCTATAAACTTAAGGTAATTTAATGATCCTTGGTAATAAATGAATAATTTATTTTAAAATAGTGATAACGTTATTACTGACATTATATTTACACAAAGTGTCTTAAACACAGGTCCCCAAACTAGGTTCATACCTGTGTTTTGGGAGTCAGTGTTCGTCCACTAAAAATATAATTGCTGTTGGGTCATAATTGTCGTGAAAAAAACATTTTTTGTTTCTTATTTATTTCTAGTGCGTGGTAATTACGTAAGTAACACACCTGGGGGAGGCCTATGTCCAGCAGTGGACGTCTTTCGGCTGATATGATGATGATGAACACACCTGGTACTGACAATAGCAATGATTTTCATTCTAATAGTTTAACAACATTCTTTGCGTTATTTCTAAATAACGCAAAGAATGACAATCTATTGTCAGGCAAACGGATTTTTCAAACATATAAGGTGCAGTTTTGGATCTGCAAAACATTTTAGGAGGTAATTAAATTAGTGATTCTCGACCCAAATCAACAATAAAATGGGCAGGTTTATTTTTTTTTCATTTTATTCTTATTTACGGAAATCGGCAAGTGTGAACTTCCTTTTTTAAACCGCCGAAAAAATTGAAAAGCAAAAAATAAGAAGCCAAAGTAATTTTGAGTCGGCGCCAAACAAGCAAATTAATGAACTGATTTGGTTTGGTTATTTCTATAAACTTAAGGTAATTTAGTGATCCTTGGTCATTGATTGTTATCTGTAAATAGTTATGCGTGGTTATACATAAAACAAAATATACGCGTCGACCTGAGGACCTCCTCCGTTTTTTTCGTCGGTTAATAAAAAAAGCAGAAAGTAGTTCAACAAATTGCATTTACAAAGGTGTAAAAATAACTATGGCACTGGTCATTTTACTTACCTTTGAAGGACGCATTTCGCCGTTCCCTCTTACAATAAAGACGCACAGTCAAGTGCAGATAAACGAGAAATGCCTTTGTCCACCTCACCTTTGTCCTTAGGGGTGGTACAGAAAAGCACAAGTAAGCGTCAAGCGTGAGCTAGCTGTGCACGGCTCTTTGTTGAAAAATACAGTCTGACTTCACGTTTTACAGTTTGCGAGAAACAAAATAATAACGACAATTTTATTTTATATTGTTTATTTTAAAAGGACTGTTTTCTTTTATAGTTTAGGCAGCGAAAAGTCTATCGAACGGAATGTGTTAATGACAATAATGAAATAATGTAAATGATTTTGACATCTAGGTAAGAACTTCTGATATTAAAGGGGGCAGAAACATCAACAAACAAACTATGAATACAGCATATGATTCCAGGCCCTCTAGCGTGGACATTTTTTTTGTCGGTTATCAAAAATTTATATGTGTTGTTTCATGTAGAAGTCCACTACAGCGGTCAAAAAGTATAAAACAGCAATTTTTTTTAAATAACTGACGTGAATTTTCAACGTAGCGGATCGATGAATGTGGCACAAGAATCATGTAGCATCGATGTCTCTACCACATTGATTTGTAATTTATGTATTGCGTGACAATGGAACGATTAAATTAGAGGACTTTATAAAGATACGCAATAAAAAATCTTCCCAATTTAAAACGCGATTCTCTAGCTAAATGCGTTACGCAGTGTTAACCCTACAAACATCTGTCATGTCTCTAATGATCAACGTCCATGCGAATGGTTAATAACAACTTTATGACCTCAACTTTATTCGGAAGGGCTAATGTAGACTTGGGTTTAGTGCCGCAGACCTAATTGAAGAAATAAAACGTGGAATGTATGGCGTTTAGGTATTGTGTCGGAAGAAGTGAGGAAACGATGAGAATGTTGGCATTGTTAGAAGAAATATGTTATTTATGCCGCATGTTTTGTCCATTTATTAATTATTTTGTCGTATCGGTGATGACTAACATTTCGACCAACAGGCCATTCCCTTTTATAAAATTTGCTTTTGCCAGTGGCTTTGCCCGCGTATTATACTTATAAACATTCCACTTGCCTCTCTATCTATTAAAAAAAAAACCGCAAAAAATCCGTTGCGTAGTTTTAAAGATCTAAGCATACATAGGTACATACAGAAGGAAGCGACTTTTTTATACTAAGTAGTCATAATATAAAACCTATTATGTATAGTATAATAATATAAAGTCTATAATTATCCCAGGGGGCTACGTCCTCGTCACACTCAAAGAAGGCATATGAGCATTGATTACCACGACCGTTCGAGGCAATTTGACAATAAAATCTTTATTTCTTATGAAAACGTAATTTTAGGTACATAATTCAAAGTGATTGAAGTATTTCTTACAGGGTGGTTTAGGAGTCAAGACCCTTTAAATAAATAAATAAAAATTTCGCTTTAAAGCTTCAAATATTTGCAAAACAGCACCCAAATTGCGTAACGCACTAATAATCAGAATCTGAATCATTATGAAGATTATTTCTTATCCATATGTTCGAAAGAATTGTTTGCTCAGTAACGCAATTAATGTCGTTAAAACATCGAGATTTCAAACCGATCTGTGATCGAAGCCTACACGTGTGCTCGTATCGGTTCCGGTGCGGAAATGGAGCCTGCGATCTATGTACAACCTAAATTGTACTCTCGGCTCTTGCATCATTTGGGTCATGCATAAGGTTACAGTGAAATGAAATGAAGTTGTTTATTCTGTATAAAGGATAGGATTCACTTTTAAACGTCAAATTATTTAAAAAAAAATAACGACGGTGCCGTCATTTCCTATCTGACTCCTGAGAACAAATGGCAAAACAAATTGAAGAGTCAAAGTCTATTTTATAGTCCAGACTTAGTCTTGGTCCGATCATGTGAAGACAAAGTAGAAACAGTGGAGCGTCGATTATCCGAACTAATAGGGTTCAATTTAAAAACTATTTATATCATATTTATTTACTAATCGTGTTTTTAAAGGATAAAGCATTTTAATTCTTTATAATTGGTTTATTGTAATGAGTCCAACAACACTATTGGGGCCCGTAATATATTACGCGACGCTGGGCAATCTCAATTTTAATCCAATGTTGACACTATTGTTTTCAAGAGTACCGAATCACGTGACTGCAAAATTGGCATTGGAATCGTATTGGCTTTAGATTGGAATTAAAATTAGGTTGAAGAGTAAGCCCCCAGGCGTGATACGATAAATCCAAACATCTATAGAAATAAGCATCACCTTTGTACCAATTTTTCTGTTATATTCCTCTTGTCTGTTTATATATTTGTGTGTACATAAATGGTTAAATAAAATAAATAAATCTATCTATACATACTTACATACAAATACATAAGTATTGTACAGCTTTTTAATGCATATGAAAGCAATATTTTAAATATTTGTGCCGGCTAATCACTGAATATGCTGAATCGATTTGGACGGAACTTTCGCTGGCAGATAGCTGATGTTATAAGGAGTAATATAGGCCAGCAAAGGCTTCTTGTCCCGTTAGAACGTTGCCGTGAGATAATTTCCGACATCATTAGGCAGCAGTTAGTGTCATTATTTCACTGATAATCAGGAGCAAAAATATAGTTCGCTGCTAAGTGAACAAGGTAGGAAGTATGACGAACTATTAAGCTCTTTAAATGAAATTAAGAAGCAAAACACTGAGATACGGAAAACTGCTGACTTTTTGTCAAAAAAATACGACGAATTCATATCAAAACTAGAAAAGCTGGAGAGTGCTAATAAAGAAAAAACGGCATACATTCAGATATTAGAGCAAAAAATTGAAAACTTGGAAACGCTGAATAAGTCTTCAAGCCTAGAAATAAGAAACCTGCCTTTCAGCAGTGGTGAAAATAAAGATGTTCTGTGTGATACTGTCTTGAAGGCGTGTAAAGTTTTGAATGTCGACTTACAAAAATCTGGGATTCGTGATGTCTTCCGATTAAAACCTAAATCTGAGTCTACCGTTGGAGCAGTAGTAGTTGACCTGACGACAGTAATTGCGAGGGACAACTTACTGCAGGCATATAAGGTATACAACAAGGGCAGGAAAGACAATAATAAGTTATCCACAACGGATTTACAATCAAATGGCCCGGCAAAGCAGATCTACATATCCGAAAATCTAACCGCCAAAAAGAGACGTTTATTCTACATAGCGCGAGAATACGCTAAAACCAACAGTTATGAATATTGCTGGATTTCATACGGCAAAATACTTATGCGAAAAAAAGAAGGTGATTCTGCAATGCGTGTTAACTCGGAGGCGGACCTCGGCAAGCTGCAGATTGGTTCTATATGACTATTTGTTTGTTATTCCCGTTTTAGTTACTTTATTGTCTTGTTATTTTGTTTTCTTGTTTTAAATTTTGTAGTATCTAAGCTTACACTAACTAGAACAAATACTTATGCTAAAGCAAACCAATTCCTAAATTACCTTCACATAATACCTCAGCAATCACTCCACATACTAAGTACTCACAACTTATTATTTACATATACAAAATGCACTCAATCTCTTACACACCAATTATACATCAAACACTCACCTTCTAGCACATACCCACCCGCAGATCATCATACTCCTATATACACATACATAATTCCTACCTACCGAAACAACCAGGCAATTCATTCTTCTAACAAGCACACAATATATAATATAAATTTAACCTTTCCGTCACGATACTCATGCAACTCCTGTGTAGTTATGCAACTGTCAGGTCATTTTAACTTGAACATGTTATTTTTCCACTCTTTCTCTAATGGCTAACATGACAAGTATGATCGATGAGATCGATCAAATAAAGTATACCACACAGTTTAAAATCGAGTGAATTGACAGTTGCCAATTACACTTAGGTGACCCAGGAAAGCAATATACTGTAGTGTCACAAAACATACGAAGCATTACAAAAAACTTTGATAACTTTCTTGTCCTATTAAGCCGTTTGTCATTTTCACCTGATATTATTATTCTCACAGAATGCTGGCTTGACGAAAGCTCACCTAGTTTTAAAATTGAAAACTACTCCTACTACTGCTCCAAGATGTACCTAAATCAAAATGACGGCATTGTTGTTTTCACTAAATCATCTCTTCACGTAACTATTTCGGAACCCCTCTTCAAAGAGTCAAATTGTTTGTTAGTTAATATCAATAACGAGCTATCACTTATTGCGCTGTATAGGTCACCTTCTTTTTCTAATATTGCAAACTTCTGCGACTCTCTTCTTAAAGTAATGGAAAACTGTAAGACCGGTACGTGTGCGATTGTGGGAGATGTGAATCTCGACATAAAGCCGGGACACACCGATAACAGAGTGTCGCATTACTTAGAACTGACTGGCCACTATGGTTACTTTCCGGGTCATACTTTTCCTACGCGAGGAAAAAACTGTCTGGATCACGTTTTATTAAAAACTCAAAGACAGGCGACCGTAATAGTATGCGAAACTGGTATTACAGACCATGACACAGTGATATTTGGTGTTAACAAGGGTCCGCAGATTGCAATAGTTCAAAAGCAAATCACAAAAATTGACTACCCCAATTTAATAAGTGACATTGAAAATGAAAACTGGGACTGGCTTTTTGATAGTAACGATGTAAATATTGCATCGCAAGGATTTGTTAATATTTTAAGTGACAAAATTATTAAACACACCACAAAACGGAACTGTCGTAGTTCAGAGGTTATTACTAAACCCTGTATAACTAAAAATCTGCTTAAATGTATCAGACGCAGAGATGCAATGCATATCAAAGCAAATAAAAAAGTCAACCGCGATAATCCTGACATTCAACAAGAATACAAAACGTATCGTAACCACTGTAACAACATATTATCCAACTTAAAACTAGAATACGAACGAAAACAGCTTAACAATGCTATAGGTAATAACAAAAAGCTATGGTCAGAAATAAAGAACATTTGCAATATTAGAAGCAGGAACAGTGGTACATCAGAGCTTATAGCCAATACCGATAACCCTGTACTAGCACTAAACAAAGTTAATGACTATTTCACGACCGTTGGCGAAAAACTGGCAGACAGCACATTAACGCAACTAAATTTAACAGAAAATGATCTAGCCAGTACTGCTGGACGATACAGTTCCTCCCTCAAAGACTTTGATTCTTTCTTTTTGGCCCCAACTGATGAAGTGGAAATCCAAAAAAATAATCACAAACCTCAAAGACGCTTCTGCTTCTGGTAATGATCGCATTACCAATAAGGTACTTAAAAGCTGTGTTCATGTCTTGCTAAAACCCATCACCCACGTATGCAACTTAAGCTTAGCAACGAGTACTGTCCCTACCTGCTTCAAGACTGCAAATGTTTGCCCTATATTTAAAAGTGGTGACCAAAAGACTCCGTCCAACTACCGTCCAATCTCTCTGCTGACCACTCTTTCCAAAGTTTTGGAAAAGATTGTTAACAAGAGACTCCTCAGTTATTTAGAAAAAAACAGGCTTTTATCCGAAAACCAGTTTGGTTTTCGGGCTGGCAGGTCCACGGAGGATGCGGTGACCAATCTAGCCGACTTCATTACACACAAACTTGATCATGGCATGGCATGTACTGGCGTCTTCCTGGACCTGGCTAAAGCGTTCGATACTGTCTCCCGCAAGATACTTTTGCGGAAACTGGAGTCCTTGGGAATTCGTGGCGATGCATTATCATGGTTTAGCTCATACCTTTGCGACAGAAGACAGAAAGTGGTCATGGAGGACTACTGCAGTGAATTAAAAACAGTTCATTTCGGAGTTCCACAAGGGAGCGTCCTTGGCCCTACGCTCTTTATTATTTATATAAACGGATTATGCGCCCTGGACGTACCACAAGCAAGAGTATTTACATATGCTGATGACACTGCAATAGTCTTCTCTGGCCAAACATGGCTTGACACACATACTAGCGTGGAAAAAGGGTTGCAAACTGTTGCTAATTGGCTCCAGATGAATCTATTAACCCTCAATATTGAGAAAACAAAAGTTGTCAATTTTTATGTATCCAAACGCTCCTCTCTCAGATGTACAGCGAGCCTAAGACTTCATACATGTTTGGTGCCCAACAGCTGTAACTGTCCTAAACTAGACCAAATCGACTCAATAAAATATCTGGGGGTCCACTTGGACAGCCAACTGAAATGGACAACACACCTCAATGCACTCAAAACTAGGACTAGGAAGCTTATGCGAGTCTTCAAGCGCTTAGGCAAAGTTGCTGATGAGAAAACTCTAAAAATGGTTTATTTTTCTCTCTGCCAATCAACAATTAATTATTGTATTACTGCATGGGGTGCAGCTGGAAAGAATCACATGCTGGTAGTGGAAAGAGCACAACGCGCTCTCCTTAAAACAGCCTATGGTCGACCATATAAATATTCCACTGACTTGCTCTACTCAGAAGCGGGAGTGCTCAGGGTCAGACAACTTTTCATCCTTGCCACTATTCTGCGATTTCATAAAACTGCCCTGAGCAGCACCGCTTATAGTCGTTCTGGCCGTAGACTGGTATGGGACTCTGTAAGGTACCGCAAAGTAATTGGAAGAAGATCCTACAATTTTATGGGACCCTACCTATACAGGAAACTAAACGCAAAACACAAAATAGCCCAATTGACAAAACATAAATGTAAAAAAACGATCATCAAATGGCTACTGGAGTTAGATTATGAAAGCACAGAAGAGATTCTAAAGATCACACAATAACGAACTCTACACTTACATCCGGAAACACTATCTCGAGGTCTATAAACATAACACACAACACAACATACACTACACACTCACACCCACTCACTCCATTACATCCATACACTCATACCCACTTACTCCCTCACATCCATACATACACTCACCCACCATTTATTTTTTATTTTTTATTATTGCTAAAAAAAAAAATATTTCTTTCTTTTCACAATTATTTTGTAATTCTGTAATTAAGCCTTCAAAACGTTTACTAATTTTTGTCTTTTAATGTAACGGAACGAAGTAACCAGATCCCACGACACAGGGAATCCTAGTGTGGGATCTAGGGAACCACTGTAACTAATTATTAAGACAATAAAAATACTATTACTATTACTATTATTTCCTATTACTGTAACCACAAACTTACACACAAAACTCTTTCCATATGAAGGAACGTAAAACAATTTACGGTCAGCATAGAAACTCGCAGACTCCATTCACACGCCCCCCGCGTCGGTGTTACTCAAACTTTGCCAGATTTATGGGACAATAAATAGTTTTTTATGTTCAATTTCTCCCCGAATAACGTCCGTATTGCAATATGGAGAGAGTTTTGGGTAAAAGTGAAATGTACGGAAGGATGTGTTATTATTAGTTTCTAAAGGGAAGTATATATCTATTTGATAACTCTATTGCTTGAAAAAGATGATATTGTTTAAAGACGAGGCGAGAGAGAACTTGTACCTATTCTGTGGATAAAAGTTTAATTAGCACGCAGAGGCCCTAATTGAAAGCAAATAAATAATAAATGAATAATTTATTTGCAGCGTTGTTACAGACATTATATTTACAACAAAAATAGATCCCCTGGTTCCCAAACTAGGTTTATACTTGTGTCATGGGAGTCAGTGTTTCTCCATAAAAAATGTTACGCATAATTGCGGCTTATTTGTGTTATTCTTATTGCGTTAGTAAAACTTAGGTACTTATAATAGCAATGATTTTCATTTTGACAATTCAACATCGTTCATTGCGTTATTTACGCTGTCGAGCAAACGGGTTTTTTAAACATATGAAGCAGTGGATTTTTAGCAAATCCTTTAAAAAAATTTGCGAGTATGATTGAGACAAAGTCACGCAATCAGCGTGCAGGTTTACAGGTTTGTGCTGTATTTTTGTGATATTATGTTATCACCAGTAATTAAACAAGAAAGAGACGGAAATAAATAGGAGCTGTCAAATTTTGTTAATTAGTTCAACCAACATCTTTCTTAATATAATTTTCATCGGCGCAGCTACGACGAATCAAATTCATCATGCTTAAAACACACCAAATTCAAGGCGATCGAGACATAATTTAGTTTGGCAGTTCGAAAGTATCACTTTTCTTTTACTTTTGCGGTCTGTCAGTAAGAGATTGCATTAAGTTATAAACGAATATTTAAATTATAATAAGTTAGATTACAAGTTAAACGATAGGTCCTCATCTCTACCTACTATATTTCTTTTTCGGTGCATGACAGGTTCAACAACTGTGTCTAAAGCAAATGTTTGCCACCTAATTATAAAAATTGTGGAATGCAATAAAGTATTGAGTATTGAATACTCTTAATTAAGTTTTGGCGGTGAACAATAGAATCAACACCAATGCCGAAACTGTCATTCCAGAAATAAAGATGAAATATCTCTTTTTACTACACTTATTACAGTTATTATATCGGCATTTATACCCTTCACATAGACGCTGCATACTATCATTTTACATTACATTACATAACCCTTGATAACTAAACATTCGTCCGTTCGACGACCCACCTACCCGCGATTCTCGTGTTCGTGTACTTCTAGGTGAACATCGATATATGCTGTGGCTGTGTGGAATAGTTCTTAATTACTGTTTTGATTATTTTTTGTTTAATAATGATCCAAAGAATATACCAAGTCAGAAGTTCCTGTGATTAGTAAATACTTTTTCCAAAAAAATGAATTTTATTTGGTGTAGTCGGTTCTACGAACGTTTAGTAACCATGTAACAATGAAAATAGTTTAGTTATCTAGAGTTAAAAATATAGGTACGTAATACCATGCATCCGCGCTTCTAGTCGGGCTGGCACTAGCATAAATCATCCTTTATTCATTGAACTGACAAGCGTGTGGTTTGATGTGATCCCACTCCTGCAACTAAGCAAATTATATTTATTGGTTACATGGAAAGAAGCGGAGAAGCGGTCGTGTTTAATACTTTTATGCAATTTTACCATATATTGCTCCAGTGGTAACGGTCGCGACTTACAAGGTCTATTTTTCGTTTGAAGTTTTGAACCCCGTGCTTTACTTTGTATCTTGCTTTAAACACGGTGAAGGAAAACATCGTGAGGAAACCGGCATGTCCTAGAACCAAAAATTCGAAACATGTGATATCTGGCAACGCGCACTGGGTTACCGTGTTGGATAACACTCCACCGAGAGGAGATCTATGTCCAAGCAGTGGGAACGATACGTGACGTAAATACCGTTTGTCTTTTTATAATAACTAACATTTGATGTATGTCGTCTAAGTACTAAACTAAAAATGTCATCATCTGTTTAGCCCAAAAAGTATAAGTAGGTCTCCCTCAATCGGAGAGGTTGGATTTTAAAATCGCTACGCTTGGCAAGCGGATTGGCGATCACAGTATAGTGGTAAAGTGAATAGAGAATGCTATGGTACCCATTTCATAAGAAGTCCCTTAGTCGCCTTTAATGACACCCACGGGAAGAAATGTGATGGTGCTATTCTTTACGTCTGGCGCCACACGCCACAGTTCCTATTACTAGCGTATAAATATATGTATTTACGTAAAATGATGTGGTTATTAAAAATATCGATCTGTATTTAATACGTATACTTCTATTTAATAAGAACCTAAAATGAAATAGGTACCAATTTTAATATGGTTGCCGATTTTAGGAATCCAAATGTTCAAAGTTTATTTTTAAAAGTACTAGAAAAAAAACCTTTATATGAAGTTGAAATAATTAAACTTAAATGTAGCATTTATCTTGAACTAGCTGCTGCCCGCGACTTCGTCCGCGGATTTTTTTTGTTCCGGGCCCTTCCCGTCGCGTCGAATCGCCTACCCGTGCGATTTTCCCCGTTTTTGCAACATTTTTCATTACTGCTACACTCCTCTTGGTTGTAGCGTGATGTTATGTAGCCTATAGCCTTTCTCGATAAATAAGCTACCCAACACAAAAAGAATTTTTCAATTCGGACCAGTAGTTCCTGAGATTAGCGCGTTCAATCAAAAAAACATACAAACAAACAAACAAACAAACTCTTCAGCTTTATAATATTAGTATAGATAAACTGAATACTACTCTACTACCCCAGAGATACTCAACAACGACTGAAAATAACAAAACTGTCACAACAGTATCTACTTAGCTACCATACGGGGAATAAGGATATTTTTAACTCCTACACACGAACCCTTTTTACTGTTGCTGGCAGCTGACAGCTCTGGCCAGGGTCATGATCAGCTGACGCTCCGACAGACGGTACAATATTGACCGTCCTTCTAACGGGGTTATAATTTCCCTTTAGATGTTGTTGTATTAATCTTCTACATTTGTTGATAACTGAATGTATTGGTCAGTTTTAGTTGCTTTATTGTACTATATATAGTTTTTTCTTAAACTGGTATCTAAGGGAGGTTCAGTTTGTTTAAGATCTATCTACTTATAATTAATACAATTGATGTGTCTGTTTGTAATGTCAACATAACATCTTTTTACTAACTCATATGAAAGTTTAAATGGTAGTTTTAGTAAAAAAAACTATTATAAAATTTGTTTGTCTACTTGTCTATTTGTTTCCGGTTAATCTCTGAAACAGATGGACCAAATTTATAAAGAGTAATATAGTAACTACCTACTGTTTGTCCTCGGTACCACGTTCTCATGGGAAAATTTTCAAAACCCACTCGGGTGAAGCCGCGGGCAGCAGCGGAAGGATCTCGATATGTAATCGATGATCACCCATAAATGATTCGGCCCCAGCAAGCGTAATTTAACCTTCAATCGATCCTTGTGTCCGTTGTTATATAACCACGAGCCCCTAAAGGTAATAAACATAATATAAAAGTGGTAGCGAGCGCTACTGCTGAGCATGAGGTCCTGGGTTCGATTCCCAGGTCGGGCAAAGTGTTATTGTGTTTTTCCATCTGGAATTTCTCAGTAGCAGCCCGGAGTCTGGATTCGTGCCCGGTTGATGGCAATAGGCTCGCCCCCTATTCCATGGGACTTAAACATAACAGGCGAAATGTGGGTGTACTATAGGTACACCTCTGCCTAACCCTTCGGGGAAACAAGGCGTGATGTTATGTTATGTTATGTTAAAAGTCAAAGTTAAAGCATTTATTTCAAATAGGCCCAAAAAGGCGCTTCTGAACGTCAAAAGTTTCTTGAAAATAGAATTGATTCTAATTGCACCTTCCAAAAGGTAGATAGTATGGAGAAAAATGGGCAAGAAATTCCACCGTTACTCTTTTAAAATGTTTTCAATATTTGTATACAATATCTATATATTAATACATGAAGCGAAAACTTTGGATCCCTTTTTACGAAAATTGGGCGGTCGGAGGAGTATGAAATTTCGCACACTTATAGTTTATACAGAGAAGAAGTGACGAATCCTAATAATTTTTTTTTAAATTATGCGTAAAAATACATTATTTCCAATAAATAACACGTTACACATACTACTATTCATTACCTTGTATTTAATACACACATGCATATATATTCTTTTGTTTATAGTTCAAATCTGTGGTCCAATCGAGAACATCTGTCTTTAATATTTTGTGTCTATAGTCTTACTGAATGTCAAGTATAACCATAGGTAATAAATTAATTTTATAGATATATAACCTATTTCATTTTTTAAATCTAAGATCATATCGAGAATTGTCTTCAATATTATTTGTCTATAGTGTTACTGAATATTATATATTTTTTCAATTAATAATGTATTTCTATTCAAATGAAGTACGGTCGAATTTCGACCAATGGGCGATCACTAGTTTATATAATTATATGTGTTTAGCCGCATAGAAAACTATTGTACTGACAGCGCAATCGTACAGTCAGCTAAGCTTCGTAATTATTCATCGACTAGCCACAAGATGGTGTTTTAAGAAAACGTCAGATTCGTACATTGCGGTGTTAAGATTTTCCGCTAAAGGTATAAGGTCTTGGGATAAAATTTTGTTTGACAAGCACTTGTGAGCACTTGTGAGCACTTGTGAGCACTTTGTGAACTCTTGTGGAAGCATTTGTAAGCACGACATCTCTGAATAAACTTGGGAAACAGTCACAAGTGTTTCAATCAACCCCCAGCACGCTAACCCCCAAAGCGAGGGTTATTCATGGTCCTTCGAGCCGGATGTGGCAAGGGCTGTACCAGGGAAGCAGGTGAGTTCTCCTGGTTGGACGGAGAATCACCAACCCCATACGCTCCTGCCGAGCGATCTTGGATGGAGGAAGCAACCTCGGATCCAGTTGCAGGAGGTACGGAGGAAGGAGTACCAGCAGCAGCAAGCAAGCTGCAGACGACTAAGGTCGTAAGGAAGTGAGTGATAGTGTCAAAAATCGTGAGTACTTTAATTTCTTATGTGTCAAGCCAAAGTGAACTCTATTGCTTAGAAGATTTTAACTTAGTGAAATTTAGACTTAGAAAAAACTCTTGTGTGTTTGTCTAGGACTTAGGTAGATTTTAAGCCAATTTTGTTCAGACGGAGAACCTACGCCCGATTTGAAGTCCATTGTCAAACACTTAGAAAATATTTCTTTGTTTACATTGACTTGTCAAATTATTGACAACGTCTTTGACTTGTAAAATTTTTCTTCTTAAAATTTTTCGAAACTTAATGTCAAACACTTAGCAAATTCTTTTTGTTTACATCAACATAAAAAGGTTTTATAATATATTTGTCTGTGGATTGTTTAGAAGAATAATAACTTCAAAATGACTTTGCAATCACATGTCAAAGTACAGGATGATATCTACAATCGTTTGTTAAGAGCCAAAAGTAATTTTAAAAAGTCGCCAAAGGATAGAATTACAAAGCCGTATATAGAAACCAGATTAGAAATTGTTGAAGAGCTATGGGCGCAATTTAGTTTAACACATTCTCAAATTGTGAAAGATTTTGAACCCAAGGATTTGAAATCTTTAGCCTATACTGTAAATGAAGTTTATTTTAACACTGAAGAATTGTATTTGGACTTAAAATGTGAGTTAAAAACTGCACTAAATGCTATTTAGGTTAGTGATCTTTCTTCGGTTGCGGGGTCATCATTAAATCATGTTTCCGAAGGAAAGGGCACATACTTAAAGTTGCCTAGAATCACTATCCCTACATTTTCGGGGAAATATACTGAATGGCCGACTTTCCGAGATTTGTTTGTGTCTGCAATACATAAAAACAGCACTATTGATAATGTTCAAAAGTTACATTATTTAAAAGGTTATTTGACTGGAGAAGCTGAGCAGCTCTTACGTCATATACCAATTTCAGAAGCAAATTATGACAGATGCTGGACTCAATTGGAGACCAGGTATAACAATAAAAAATATTTGTCTCACTGTATTTTGAAAAGATTGCTCAGTCAAAGGAACATAGTTCAAGAGTCAGCTAGTGCCTTAAAGGAATTAATGGATACTACATCAGACTGCCTAAATGCACTTACAACTTTAGATATTGATACAGCTTCATGGGATATTTTGATCATTCATATTATAACGTTGAAATTAGATTCAGACAGTAGAAGGGATTGGGAACTAAAGGTAACCAGCAACACTGATTCAAATAAGCTACCTACATTTGAACAGTTCAAGGAATTTTTAACAAGCAGGTATAGAGCGTTTGAATTCCTAGAAAGTAAACCTAGTAAAAATATTGTTAATGTTAATAAAGCAAAGGCTTTTCACACAGCAACCAATGCGGCTATAGCTTGTCCGCTTTGTAATAATGAGCATAAGATTAGAAATTGCAAGCAATTTGTTAGCTACGATGTGGATACTCGGCGTAAGTTTGTGCTAGATCACAACTTATGTTTTAATTGTTTGGGGCACAATCACTCTGCCAGGTCTTGTAGGTGTACAGCCTCGTGTCAGGTATGTAAGCGGAGACATCACTCCTTGTTGCACCCTAAAGGTGAGCAGGAGTCTAAGGGAGAGATGGGAAATTCGTTTAGCGATGATGTTTCGCAAACGAAAGAAGCTGAAAATAAGGTAGTAGCTTGTTTTTCGAAAGGTACAGCAAAAAATAATCAAGTCCTATTAGCCACAGCGCTAGTGAGGGCTGTTTCGAAAAATGGCACTAGGTATACGATCAGGGCCTTGTTAGACCAAGGTTCACAGGCATCTTTTGTGACAGAACATACTGTCCAGAGCTTAGGGCTACAGAAAAAAACAGCTAAAGGTTCAATAACTGGTATTGATGCTCATAACAAATTATTTCTGAATTCGGTTGTTGAGGTTAAAATTCAGTCTAGGGTGGACCCATCTGTTGAACTTATAGTCAAAGCATATGTTCTCAAATCGATTACGTCCTTATTACCTAGTAGGGAAACGGTATATTTGGACTGGGCACAAGCAAACGATATAGAATTAGCAGACCCTAGATATTATACACCGGATAAAGTGGATTTGTTGTTGGGAGCCGAAATCTATAGCCAAGTTTTACAAAACGGGTTAAGGAAAGCTCCTGGTGGTAGCATTGTAGCTCAGTGCACCTCATTGGGATGGATTTTATCAGGAACAATAGCTTCCGCTGGTAATAGTACATCAAGTGTTTCAGTGATGCATGCACAACTTGGTGACGACGAAGTCCTGAAAAGATTCTGGGAATTAGAAAGAGAACCACAAAATAACAAACGTATACTTACCGAAGAAGAAACAAGATGCGAAGAGATATTTAAGGATACAACGGTAAGAGATAATGACGGTCGTTATGTAGTTAACTTACCATTTAAAAGTTCAGACCCAAAATGTCAATATGGAGATGCAAGAAAGGTAGCACTTAATAGATTTTACGCATTAGAAACTAAACTTAGTAAAAATCCAGATTTAAAAACAAAATATGAGGAAGTAATCAACGAATATTTGCAGCTTGGTCACATGAGGCCAATAACAAAAGCAGAAGAAGAAAACCAAAATGCAGTGTACTTGCCTCATCATGCAGTTATACGTGACGATAAAGACACAACCAAGGTTAGGGTGGTCTTTGATGCTTCCTGCAAAGGAAAAAACGGAATATCGCTCAACGATGATCTGATGATTGGTCCAAGGCTGCAACCAGATCTTCGACACTTACTAATTCGTTGGAGAACCCACCGCATTTGTTTAGTGTCAGACATTATCAAAATGTACCGGATGGTGCGCGTTGCCGATCATCATACAGATTTTCAACGCATCGTGTGGAGAAACAACAAACAATCTTCAATTAAAGATTATAAATTACTAACGGTTACTCTTGGTACATCTTCAGCGCCTTTTTTGGCAGTTCGAGCGATGCAGCAAATAGCGTACGATGAAGGAGACAAATATCCACTGGCAGCTGAAAGGGTACTTAAAGATTATTACATGGACGATCTCATGACTGGTTGTGACTCGATAGAAGAAGGCGTGCAGATCTATAACCAAATGAATATGTTATTAGCTAAAGCAGGATTTAACTTACAGAAATGGTCAAGCAACAGCAGTGAACTACTAGAGAAGATCATATGTGAAAAACACACGTTCAAGGGACGGGATGGCGTAGAAAGGGAAATCAACATAAAACAGGATGCGATGTTCAAAACATTGGGACTTCCTTGGAAACAAAGCTGTGACACCATCCAGTACTCTGTTCAATTATCTATGCTGCAGGAACCTGTAACTACGAGAAAAAACTTCAGCGATATTACCGCAGAAAAGCGCGAATTAGCGTTAGACACGTGCATTAGGGTTAGTCAAGGCAAAGGATTCGAAGCAGTGATTACTAACCTGGAAAAAGGGGGAAATTGTAAAGAGAAGGTACTAAAGTCCTTAAATCCTTACCTGGATTCAAAACAGATTTTGAGAGTGGGCGGTAGATTAGAACGTTCAGATCTCGACCACAACCATGAACATCCGATATTAATTCCAGGTAACGATCACTTCACCAATCTCTTAATATCAGATGCGCATAACAGAAGTCTTCATGGAGGTCCCCAACTTATGCTCAGGTATTTGAGCACGAAATATTATATCTTAGGAGCTAAGCGGTTAGTTACAGCATTTGTAAGGAAATGTGTAACTTGCATCAGGTATGCAGCTACAACTAAACCTCAGTTAATGGGTCAACTGCCACCGGCGCGGGATACACCAAGCAGGCCGTTTAAAAACAGCGGGGTAGACTACGCAGGTCCTATAAATTTAAGGACATCTAAGGGTCGGGGCCATCACGCATACAAAGGGTATATTTGTTTATTCGTGTATGGCCACAAAGGCTGTCCATATCGAGGTCGTAAGCGATCTTACCACAGAGGGGTTCATTGCTGCATTTAAAAGGTTTGTCGCTAGACGTGGTCACTGTCAAAATATATGGAGTGACAATGGCACTAACTTTCAGGGTGCTTCTAAAGAGTTAGATGCAATGTTTCGCTCTGAAAATTCAATCATAACTAAGGAAATTGCTGCAGCTTTAGCAGCTGAGTGAACAACATGGCATTATATTCCACCACATTCTCCGAACTTTGGCGGTCTGTGGGAAGCTGGAATAAAATCATGCAAAAAGCATTTGTGTAGGGTAATAGGCAACTCTACTTTAACTTTCGAAGAAATGTCTACTCTTTTAAGTCAAGTAGAGGCATGCTTAAATTCACGTCCGTTATGTAGGGCAGATTCCAACAGTTGTGATGCATTAACACCTGGGCATTTTCTTATTGGTGAACCTATTATAAACGCACCAGATAGGAATTATGAAGACTCTAACATATCTAGTCTAAAGAGGTGGCATTTCGTTCAACAAAAGCTGCAACAGTTTTGGAGACGCTGGTCAAGCGAATACTTGACCACACTGCTTCATCGGTATAAGTGGTCTACGCAAACTCCTGAACTGAACGTAGGGGACATTGTTTTAATTAAGGAGGATAATATGCCTCCTTGTAGGTGGCTACTTGGCAGAGTGGTTGAGAAACATCCGGGGCTTGATAATTTAACACGAGTAGTCACACTATGTAGCAACGGTTCGAAATTTAAACGACCAACATCGAAACTTTGTGTCTTGCCTGTTGCTTGAAAATTTGAGCAGTAGTTTTTGTTTTTAAGATAATTTTAAGCATGTTATTGTTTGTTGTTAATATGTATTGTTTGTTCTTCATTAGCTATTTTAATATTTGAAGGACATAATGTTGTACAAAATGTCCTTGGTGGGCGGAATGTTTAGCCGCATAGAAAACTATTGTACTGACAGCGCAATCGTACAGTCAGCTAAGCTTCGTAATTATTCATCGACTAGCCACAAGATGGTGTTTTAAGAAAACGTCAGATTCGTACATTGCGGTGTTAAGATTTTCCGCTAAAGGTATAAGGTCTTGGGATAAAATTTTGTTTGACAAGCACTTGTGAGCACTTGTGAGCACTTGTGAGCACTTGTGAGCACTTGTGAGCACTTGTGAGCACTTGTGAGCACTTTGTGAACTCTTGTGGAAAGCATTTGTAAGCACGACATCTCTGAATAAACTTGGGAAACAGTCACAAGTGTTTCAATCAACCCCCAGCACGCTAACCCCCAAAGCGAGGGTTATTCAATATGTGAAGACGATGCACCTAAAATAAAATTACCATACCACAACAGGTAAACAATTTAAAAAGAAACAAAGAGAGATAAATAACTCATCATCATCTGCCTAGCCTTTTCCCAACAATTTTGAGGTCGGCTTCCAGTCTAACCGGATGCAGCTGAGTACCAGTATTTTACATGGAGCGACTACCTATCTGACCTCCACAACCCGGTTACTGGGTAATACGATACCCCTTGGAAAGACTGCTTGTCAGACTTTCGGGCTTCTGACGACCCATAACGACTGTCTAAGACCTACGGAAGACAGCCGGGACCAACGGCTTAACGTGCTTTCCGAGGCACGGAAGGATCTTGAAATTTAAAAATGGTTACCCATCCACGGACCAACCGCGGCAAGCGTAGCTTAACCTGAACGACCGACCCGTGCGGCTGTTGTAACTTAGCCACAAGCCCCTAATAATAGTAATAAACATAATAATTAACTAAAATCTTTATTTTTAGTAAAGAAGTTTCTATAATGAGTTCTGCCCACAAAGTACCTAAGAAAAAGATTTCGCTAGGTAGAAGAAAGTGAAGGCGTCAAAATCTGTTTAATACCAAAATTAGCAATTTTCCTTCTGATATCAAGTTAATAAATGCGTATTTTTATCAGTTTAACCTAAATTAAGCCGTCGTTTTGGGGAAGGCCAATTAAAATTCAACCTTAATTTCTTTAGCATACGGTCAAAATTAGTAATTCCCGAATTTTGTGATTAGTAACTAATTTGGGAAAAGTTTCTTTGATCAGTATTTGATTAGGGTCGTGATTTCTCGTCATCCGGGACTTAGAGGTCTTATTAGTCAGTAGGTACTTTTTTTAAAGGCCCCTTTTGTTTTTGACGTGTGTTAAGAGTAAGAAAAGTAAAGAAAAAATGTGGTTTTAATGGTAGGTACCGACGACCTACGGAAAATGATTTTCAATAGAAAACTTTTGGTCTGTTTCACCATGTCCGTTTATGAAAACATAAATAATATTTTTAGTGAATCTTATTCGTGTGGTGCCGGACGTAAAGAATAGCATCATCCCATTTCTTCCTGTGGTTGTCGTAAAATATGAGTAAGGGACTTACTACAGAGTGGGCAGCAGCGTCCACTATGCATTTTACCACCACATTGCGATCGCCAACCTGCCTGCCAAGCACGGCGATTATGGCAAAGCCCCCCATGTCCAGCAGTGGACGTCTTTTTTGTGGGTGGGAAATCATCAAATGACCTTTACTGACTAAAACCCACCCGTGTTCCTTCAGTTGCCCATATGCCCGGGCCACGGTAGATACCTTTAGAACAAATCTCGTGACCCTGGCCGGCATCGGTCCTAGCAGACCCCTTCAGTTTGCTGACATCTCTTTCAGGCGCGCGTGGAACACTACGCGCCTTCAACACGGGCCTGGTCCTATTCCGGGCAGCGAGCTACCCATTGCTCGCCGCCTGCAAGCCCACGCCTACGGTGGCCGGGAGTCCGCAATCGACTCTCGACGCCCGGGGCGTCTGCTCCTGTTCTGTTTTACAGGATGGCAGGGAAAGAAAGAAAAAAGGAAAATTTGCACAGACTAAAAGCAAACAATATAAAGCACGTTGTTCAATATACCTGCAACGCCATCTAGCGGCGAAGAACGCAACAATCCTGCGGCGTGAACATCGGCGCAATCTACCCGTGCGGGGCAGCACCGTCACAACCAACTTCACACTTCTCCAAGAAAAACGGTTAAGCTTCGTATCTCTCAACGATTTTATTGTAAAATTCAAGAAAAATATACGTTTATACTAATAGAATCAATAAATCACTTCATTGAAGACATCCTTGCCCTCATCACATAGGGATATAGGGAACGGTCTCAACATTTTGGTCCTACGAGTCGGATATACGAAGAACCACGCGGCCAAGTGGAGCGTCAGAGGCATTGGAAGAAGATTGTCCAGCATTATCGTCGTTTGTGCGGTGCTGCGCCGGGGTGATACTGAGCGGGTAACTGTAAGTACTCTTGTTTTCTATTGCCTTCCAAAATGAGTGACGATGAGTGTTTAAAAGTTGCCTCGGTTCAGGACCCCATTAAAATAAGAGAAAGGTCCAAATCTCCCCGTTTAGGTGTTAGCACAATGGCAGATAAACGTCTCGCTGATTTGAAAAAGCAGCGAGGTACGCTGAAAGGCAGACTTACGTTATTTGAGAAGTTTATTGCAAATTTAGACAAATTAACATTAAATTCTATCAGCAAAATGGAATTAGATTTACGAATACAGTCAACTTGCACTATATTTCAAAGTTTTAATGATATTCAATGTGAAATTGAACAATTAATTGATGATTCCGAACTACCCACTCAATTAGAATACCGCGAATCATTTGAACAGCAGTACTTTTCCATCATGGCTGACGCGAAGTGCTTAGTGAATCCTAACAATAATGAACAAACTCAAGGTATTTCATCTCATTATCAAGTTTGTAATCCTGTGTCCATTAAGTTGCCAGTAATAAAGCTACCTGCCTTTGATGGTGCTTATGATCAGTGGTTAGAGTTTAAAAACTCATACCTCACTATGATACACAATTGTGAAGATCTAAATGACATACAGAAGTTTCATTATTTGAAATCGTCTCTTGGTGGTTCTGCCTCTCATGTTATTAGTGCATTAGAATTCACTGCTCCGAACTACTTACACGCATGGGATTTACTAGAAAAGAGGTTTCACAACAATCGTTTATTGGTACAAAATCATGTAAAAGCGTTATTCACTGTACAGCCACTTCAAAGCGAATCGTATGATCAAATTAGGAAATTAATAGATTCAACATTACGTAATTTGCGAGCACTTAAATCATTAAACGAACCAACCGATGCTTGGGACACGTTAATCGTTTATCTTATTGTTTCTAAGCTTGATCAATCTACGGAACGCGAGTGGGAATCTCATAAGGGTTCCCTAGTGTCTAAAAATGATTCAAATACCATCAAATTGGATGATTTATTAGAATTTCTAAGAAACCGTGCGGATATGTTGGAAATGATAAAGTCAAATAATAATAAAAGTGTTTCTTCGTCTAAGCACAATAAAAATGACTCCGTTAAGTCAAATTCCAATCAAAACAATAGATACGCTAATAAATCAAACAACATAAACTCGCAACCGGTTACACATGCATACGTTAGTAATTCAACTCATAATAAAAATAATGCGGGTAATTCTAAAAAAGGACGTATTTGTGTTGACTGCGGCGGTGATCACTATTTGTATTCATGTCCCAAATTTCTAAATTTGTCTGTTCAAGATAGATATGTAATCGTGCAAAATAAAAAGCTTTGTCAAAATTGTATTCGGACTGATAGTCACTTACCAAGCGAATGTTCATACGGTCCATGTAAGTTATGCAAAAATAACCATAATACGTTACTTCATAATAATAATATTTCTAGCGAAAGAATAGGTATGGCCGCATCCACGTCTATTTCGCATCCCTTGCCGAGCGCAAGCAAAACAGCTGATACGCAAGTACATTCCGAACGCAATGTACTCGCGTGCAGTGCCGCGGTACAACCGGTTTTGTTATCGACGGCACTCATAGATGTTCCTGATTCAAGGAATAATTATCACACAGTTAAAGCACTTCTTGACAACGGGAGTCAGAATTGTTTTATCACAGAGTCGTTATGTAATCGTTTACAATTACCTATCATACAGTCCACTATTCATATTTCGGGTGTAGGACAAACCGTCTCTAAAAGTTCTCACACTTGCAAAGTAAACATTCGTTCTAAAGTTAATGATTTTAATACAAATGTTCAATGTTGGGTTCTTCCTCGTATTACATCAAAGTTACCTTCGTTAGACGTTCAATGTCAATGCATAGAGATACCTAAACATATTACGCTCGCGGACCCTACGTTTAGCGTTCCGTCGGACATCGATGTACTCTTAGGAGCGGACATATTTTGGGATCTCTTAAAAAATGATAAAATTAAGCTCAGTTGTGGTCCATTTCTATACGATTCGAAAATAGGATGGATCATCTCTGGCCGTCTTTTTAATAACCATTCGTTTAAACCTGAACGAGTTCAATGTAATTTCGTTCAAGTTGATACTCAATTGCAAAAATTCTGGGAGTTAGAAGAATTGTCTGACTTACCGAACACTATGTCAAAAGATGATCGTTATTGTGAAAACCTATTTACAGAGACTACAAAACGTGATGAACACGGTAGGTTCTCTGTTCGCATTCCATTAAAGGAGTCGCCCGAGTCATTAGGTGATTCATACACCATGGCTAAGAATCGTTTTTTATCTCTCGAAAGAAAGTTAGATCGTTTACCTAACTATAAAAAATTGTATAGTGAATTCATTCGCGAATATGAAACACTTGGTCACATGACCCCAGTTGCACCAAAGGATATTCCAAATATATTAAGTAAACCGCATTACATCCTACCTCATCACGGCGTTTACCGAGAGGATAGTGTCACTACAAAATTACGCGTTGTGTTCGACGCGAGCGCAGGTACGTCGAACAACAAATCATTAAATAATATACAGCATATCGGGCCGCCATTACAAAATGATATTTTTTCTATTTTACTCAGGTTCAGGCAGTATAAATACGTAGCGTGCGCGGACATTCAAAAAATGTACCGACAGATTTTAATTCAAGCGGATCAACGTAACCTACAATTGATATTATGGCGAGAAAGTCGAGACTTACCTTTACAATTATATATTTTAAACACAGTGACGTATGGCACTGCGTCGGCTCCTTTTCTTAGCATGCGATGCTTAAAACAATTGGCATTAGAATCTAATGATGATTTAGTTGCTAGGACGATTAACGACGACTTTTACGTCGACGATCTGATTACGGGGAGCGATGACCTCGACTCGTTAATGCAGTTATGTAACAAAATCTCCGTATTATTAAAAGGGGCTTGTTTCCCGTTACATAAGTGGACGTTTAGTCATGACGTGTCTCATGAGAATTGTAAAGACCTAAACATCGGTGAAAATCACTTGTCTAAAACTTTAGGGTTAGGTTGGTACACGGAAAGTGATGAGTTTTATTTTACAACTAAATTTACACAAAGTGACACAGTAGTCACGAAACGTATAATGTTATCAATCATCGCACAAGTGTATGATCCTCTAGGTTTGTTGGCACCCGCAGTAATTGTAGTTAAATCATTGTTACAAAAATTATGGTTACATAAATTAGATTGGGATGACGAAGTTCCCAAAAGCATTGCGACTAGATGGCATGCGTTTCTTGCTGATTTACAACATTTACGCGATATTAAAATACCTCGTTACATCATTAGTGAACGTTATATAGAACTTCACATATTTACCGACGCGTCTCAAAATGCCTACGGGGCATGCGCGTACATTAGATCGTGTTCTAATAATTGTAAAAGTACTATACCCGTTTCAGTGCGTTTATTATGCGCTAAAAGTAAATTGGCGCCGATAAAGACGGTTAGCATTCCTAGGCTTGAGCTATGTGGAGCTCTAGTAGGTGCAAAATTATATAATAAAATAAAGAAGTCTTTACGTTTAAACTTCGATAAAATTTATTTTTGGACTGACTCAACCATCGTGCAAGGGTGGTTGCGCATGTCACCGCATCTTCTCAAGACTTTTGTACAAAATCGTGTCGTACAAATAAATGAATTAACATGTGATACAGTTTGGCGACATGTCAAGGGCACCGAGAACCCTGCGGACATTATAACGCGAGGTGCTACGCTAGACACTTTAAAGTACGATAATAATAATAACTGGTGGTGTGGCCCTATGTTTTTACGGGAACCTAGTCTCATGTGGCCAAACACTAATAATAAAGAATCGTCATCCGTTGATTTACCGGAAACTAAACCTGACAGTATTAATTTACACTGCATTCAATTATATTCATTGTTTGATTTTGAACGTTTCTCATCATTTATTCATTTGCAAAGAGCTTGTGCATATCTTTTGCGATTTATAGATAATGCGCGAGCGGCGACGCGCGGTGGCATGTGTCCGCGTAAAACCGGTCCGTTATCAGTAGACGAGCTGCAGCGATCGCTCGATACGTTGACGCGTTTCGTTCAACAAGAATCGTTTAGTGAGCAATATCACAAATTAAAAAATAAGATACCGTTAAATACTAATAATAACAGCACAAATAAGTTATTATATAATAAAATATCGGGTTTAAATATATTCTTAGATAAGTCTAACATAATTCGTATAGGTGGTAGGCTATCTAATGCGATTGAATTTGATTATGACAAAAAACATCCCGTATTGTTAAGTGACAAACATCGGTTCTCAAGGTTGTTGTGTGAATATGAACACAATCGATTACTCCATGCTGGACCTCAACTTCTAGTTTATTCTATGCGTGAAAGGTGGTGGATTCTGGGAGCTCGCAACTTAGCCAGACAGGTAGTACATAATTGCATCATATGCAAACGCATGAGAGGGAAACCATTGACCCCTCTGATGGGTAACCTACCTTCTGAAAGGTTAGAGCCAAGTTTTCCCTTTATGCAATGCGGTGTAGACTACGCTGGACCACTGTCCATATTGGACCGCAAAGGCAGAGGTGCTAAGCTTGTTAAAGCATATATTTGTTTATTTGTATGTTTTACGACTAGAGCCATACACTTAGAATTGGTAGGCAGTTTAAGTACACAGGATTATATTCTAGCATTAAAACGCTTCATAGCACGTCGTGGAAAGCCATATCAAATCTTTTCAGACAACGGAAAAAATTTCGTTGGGGCTGAAAAGGAGTTGTCAGTAATTTTTAATAATAGTAATGATATTTTAGACTTCCTCAATAATAATCAAATTCGTTTAACGTTCATACCACCTTATAGTCCTCATTTTGGCGGGTTGTGGGAAGCAGGAGTCAAGTCCTGCAAGTATCATTTACGGCGGGTACTGGGCAACACTAAGCTAACACGTGAGGAGTTTGAAACGGTGTTAACGCAAATCGAAGCCGTTCTCAATTCACGCCCTTTGTCACCCCTGTCCTCGGACCCGAACGATTTCCTTCCACTTACTGCAGCACATTTCCTGATCGGTCGACCGCTGACTGCGCCCATCTGCGAGAACTTGACGACAATCGAGCCTACGAGACTGGGACGCTACGACCGTGTGGAACAGCTGAGACAACATTTCTGGCAACGATGGTCGAAGGAGTATGTCTCTGAACTCCAACAACGAACAAAATGGAAGGAAAACTGTGAGGACATCACTCCAAACAGCCTAGTTCTCATCAAAGAAGAGAAGGTTCCTCCACTCAAATGGAAACTGGGTCGAATAACGCAAGTTTTCCCCGGAACTGATGGAATATCCCGTGTAGCTGAAATACGTACAGCGCACGGCATCATACGGCGATCGTTCTCAAAGATCTGCCCGTTACAGTCACAATAAGCAGCAGCGACGAGTACTCCGTGTTGGAAGACCACACACCCTGGTACTTCCAAAGGGGCCGGCATGTTCAATATACCAGCAACGCCATCTAGCGGCGAAGAACGCAACAATCCTGCGGCGTGAACATCGGCGCAATCTACCCGTGCGGGGCAGCACCGTCACAACCAACTTCACACTTCTCCAAGAAAAACGGTTAAGCTTCGTATCTCTCAACGATTTTATTGTAAAATTCAAGAAAAATATACGTTTATACTAATAGAATCAATAAATCACTTCATTGAAGACGTCCTTGCCCTCATCACATAGGGATATAGGGAACGGTCTCAACACACGTAAAAAACTAAAAATAAAACAGTAATGTTCAATGTAAAGAATTAGCAGGAAAGTGTGCCTCACAGCCAAAAAGGCCAATATAAACGCATAATCGGTCTATTATGTCCCCAGTGCTGGGACATAGACCTGCTCTCTATTAGAAGGAGCGAGTCACGCCGGCCCAGTGCGGGTTGGTAGATCATACATATGTATATTTGAATTTTTGGTGCAAGGCCATGCCGGTTTCCTCACGATGTTATCTTTCACCGTTTTGAAAAAGCCCAGTTCAGCAAAAATGCTAGATAAATAGTGCCTGACGCTGGTTTTTAACTGGACCTGACCTGGACGCCGACGTACAACCTGTTACTCAATACATGATTCTGCATCACCTAAAAAGTTAGACAGTTATTTAAAAAAACTAGTACTGCTGTTTCCCTATTTCCTACAAAACTGTCTCTGCGGTCAAAATGTATGGAACAACTTATTTTTCTTTTAATTTTCGACGAAAACTTACAGATATCGGGTTGCGTGTCGATATTCCTATCACCTTTTATAGGTTAACTAGCTTCTGCCCGCGACTTCGTCCGCGTCAAATTTTTGCTCCCCTGACCCTTCCCGTCGCATCGATTTGCCTGCTAGTTTTCGTCCATTTTTCGTTGCTGCTCGCACCTTTTAAGTTATAGTGAGTCAACCTTAAAAGATAGGCATATGCTCTTGCGGACTTTTTTTTAGAGCTTTTTAAAAGGAACAATTCCGTGATACATGATTTTTCCGTTACTTTAACCGTTTACGCAGCGCACGCAACGGAAACTCTCAAAAGGAATAAATTTTCCCCGTTTTTGCGACATTTTTCATTACTGCTCCGCTCCTCTTCATCATCATCAGCAGCCTATAAATGTTCCCACTGCTGGGACACAGGCCTCCTCTCGGTGAGAGGGAGTGGGCCATAATCCACCACGCGGGCCCAGTGCGGGTTGATAGATGTCACATGTCTTCAATTTTTTGGTTCTAAGACATGCCGGTTTCCTCACGATGTTTTCCTTCACCGTTTTGAGAGCAGTGGTGATGAAATAATTTACACAATGTAAAGCGCCTGCCTGGGTTCGAACTCTCGACCTACTACTCGTAAGTCGCGGCCGTTACCACTGGGCCACTACCGCTCCTCTTAGTTGTAGCGTAATGTTATATAGCCTATAGCCTCTCTCAATAAATAGGCTACCCAACACAAAAAGAATTTTTCAATTCGGACCAGTAGTTCCTGAGATTAGCGCGTTCAATCAAACAAACAAACTCTTCAGCTTTATAATATTAGTATAGACTAGCTTCTGCCCGCGACTTCGTCTGCGTCAAATTTTTGCTCCCCTGACTCTTCCCGTCGCATAGAATTGCCTGCCAGTTTTCTTCCATTTTTCGTTGCTGCTCTGCTCCTTTCAATCGTAGCGTGATGTTATGTAGCCTATAGCCTTTCTCAATAAATAGGCTACCCAACACAGAAATATATTTTCAATTCGGACCAATAGTTCCTGAGATTACCGCGTTCAAACAAACAAACTCTTCAGCTTTATAATATTAGTATAGATTACTTGTCAATGATGACGATGTTGATATAATCTTGCAGATTTCGGCCACAGTCACTGCATTCTCTTGGTGGTAAAGACCTTATAGGTTAAATTAGCCAATAAATGTTTAGTCAGTTTCACAGGAGTGAAACTATTTTCGTATTATTTTTTTATAACACCAGAACATCCATTCAATCAACATCAAAGGTTTACCAAAATATTTATAAGCGTGTTTCGTTGTATAAAAACGAAGGCGTCTCTGATGAAAGACTCATTTATCAACGTCTATCACAGAATGTTGAGCCTAGAGATATTTTAGCAATAGAAGTGGGCCTAGTGCGAACGCGATGACGTCAGAAGCCGAAAGTCTGATAAGTGACGACTAGTCTTTAAGACCTGTGTTATGCACCTACCTATGATCCACAATAAATATTGAATAAATAAAGTCTTACCACGGGTTATCGTGCTTATCTCGTGACTGGGTTGTGGAGGTCTGATAGGGTATCGGTCTATGTGATAACTGGTATACAGCTACATTTGGTTGGTCTGGAAGCCGATTCCACCGTAGTTGGAAAAAGGCTAGCTGAATTTTCGAGTTTTTTAAATAATTTATGTTACATTTACGTCACACGTTCGTACAAGTGCCTACTTACTTGTAAATATTAGTATAGGTAGGCAATGGTTCAACGCCCTATTACCCAAAGGACATATTTATACTTCTTTTTATGAACGGGAGACGTTCTGGGTCGTCAGACGACCGACAGTCTCACAACCCATCCGTTAGACTGGTTGTGAGACTGTCGGTCGTCTTACCAGAAGTCAAAAGTCTTACCAGAGGGTATCGTATCACTCAGTTACTGGGTTGTGGAGGTCAGATAGGCAGTGGCTCCATGTAAAATACTGGTATTCAGCTGCATCCAGTGAGACTGGAAGCCAACCCCAGCAAAGTTGGAAAAAGGTTAGTAGGATGATGATGAGAATTTAATTTGTGAAACTGGTTAATGGCCCATCATGTAGTTTTATCGCTGCCAAGAGAAACTTACAACATTCCCTCGGAATGTTGTAAGGTTCTCTTGGCGGCGAAACCCCCGGGTTTTATGGATGCCTGTTCATCCTTAGGAGCGAAGGTGTTTTTTTTTTGTGGGCCTGATAGTAGGTACCAAAAGCCTTTAACACGTTAATTGCCATGGCTTAAATCAGAAAAAGTCAAAAATGTACTTAGTGTTATTTCACTTCCGGTCACTTACCGTAATTACAGACACAATTATATTGATTGTTATTCGATTGTTTACATACCAAATGTGGTATCTCAGGGACTTAGAGGTTAAATCGATTATTTATTCCATAAATACATTATTTATTCCAAAAACATGGCTGCCAGGCAGCAACGAGATGTTCAGATTTTATATGTGTTGTCGGTCATATAGTCCGACAAGGCCTGAATGGAACAAAAAGTGTTGGACACATAGTCCAACATGGCAATTAATGTGTTAAATCAAAACCATTTCAAGTAAATTGTAAGTCAGGAAATTAAAAAAAAAAAACCTTAGAAAGAAGAGAACATTTTTTGCAACCACAAGCACATTTATGTAGTAAGCAATATAAATTGCAAAACTGTTCTAAAAAAATTAAGAGTACTTTGAACACGACACAACTTCTGTAACTGCATCTAAAAAATAAAACAGAAAGTTATGTTACAACGTGTGAAGCTCGTTAAAGTATTGGATTTTGTTGAAAAAGCTAAAGTAAAATGTTCAGGTTTTTCTATTTTTTCACTTTGTGGGTAGAAAAACAATATTTAACCAGCTACCCGGCTTAGGAAAGCCTTTTGAAAATCAGCTTTAAGTTGAACTACAAATATTTGTCGTGATCTCAGCAATGAAAAAGGTTTCCGTTTAAAAATGGCCGTTTGCGGAGAAAAAAGGAAAAAGTCGACTCGTAAATGGTAGTTAAAGAATAATTGTCGAGGATGGCTAGAAAGATTTTTCTTTATAACATGGACAAATTACTTGTAGTGGTTGCGATTTAGAAGGCAAAAGTGGTCTTTGCTTTTCCAGAATAGGTATCTTCTTCATAGGAACCCCAACAATAAACAATTTGTAATTTGTCATTAGTAAAAATGTTAAGGATGTTAAGAGATGTCGATTTAGGGATTCCGTTCATCACTATCATCATTTCAGCCGAAAGACGTCCACTGCTGGACATTGGCCTCCCCAAGCACCACCACATCTACCGGTTCTGTGCTTCTCGCGTCCAGCGGATTCCTGCGGCCTTCAGCAGTTCATCGGTCTTTACCTTGTGGGAGGCTTTCTAACGCTACGTCAGTGCGCGGTTGCCACCTTTCGACCCCATCGATCATCTGTCCTACGAGCAATATGCCCTGCTCACTGCCTCTTAAGTTTGGCAATTCTTCGGGTTACGACGCTTACGTAACGTTAGCGGGCTTTAATTCCGTTTTTGAATTAAATATTTACAATTTATGTATGATGTTGGTTCAATGACCACTGTTTTCCCAAGCAACTACTGTACTGATATTGTAAAAGATAATTACAATGCGTTTAGCTGGCAATCGTTACATAAATCATTTTGGCTAATTTGTCGGAAATTCGCCCTGTCTCTCTCAAAGCTAGCTCTTCTTTAGTTTGTTTTTCTGGCCAATTTGCCAAGAACACATAGATCGTCTATCTTCTTAGCATAGTTTTTTAACGACTCAGAATCATCCGTCTTGAAGCATTCGATAAATATAAATGAAGCTGATTGATTACAGCAACGTTGCTTATCTAGGCCAGAGTATAGCGTGTGCCTGTTTTCAGCTTTTGGTGCTGACCCGAGCGTTCAATATCCAACATCGCGGTTTTTTTATGCATCTAATTAGTGAAAATGGCCATTAATACGATACGAGACTTTAGGAATCTTTTTGGGATCGTGGTACCATTCGACTATCATCATTTCAGCCGAAAGACATCCACTGCTGGACATAGGCCTCCCCAAGCACCACCACTTCGACCTGTTCTGTGCTTCTCGCGTCCAGCGTAGTCCTGCGGCCTTCACCAGGTCATCGGTCCATCTTGTGGGAGGCCTTCCAACGCTCCGTCTTCCAGTACGCGGTCGCCACTCCAGAACCTTCCGACCCCATCGACCATATATTTTGCGAGCAATGTGTCCTGCCCACTGCCACTTAAGTTTGGCAATTCTTCGGGCTATGTCGGTTACCTTGGTTCCCCTACGGATCTTTTCATTTCTGATTCGATCGCGGAGGGAAAGTCCAAACATAGCCCTCTCCATTGCTCTTTGGGTGACTTTGAGCCTTTTTATGAGGCCCATTGTGAGCGACCACGTCTCAGTGCCATATGTCATCACTGGCAACACACACTGTTCAAAGACATTTCTCTTGAGACATTGCGTTAAGTGCCATAGGGTAGTACCATTCGATACTAGAACGAAACTCCGATTTATAATTATTCCTATAGCTATTTAAGTTATCATTGGTCTAGTGGCCGCAAACGCTACTGCGAGCATGAGGTCCTAGGTTAGATTATCAGGCCGGGCATTGTGTAATTGGGTTTTGCTAGTGTGGAGTTTTTTTGTAGCAGCCCGGAGTCTGAATTTGTACCCGGAAGATGGCAATGGCTCGCCCCCATTACACTGAACTTCAACGTAACTGTGCGAAATGTGGGTATGCTATAGCTACCCCTCTGACCATACCTTCGGGAAAACAGGGCGTGATGCTATATTATTTATGTTATTTAAGAAGCATTTTATACTAAAATACACCGCTTTTCAACGGGGTGGACTGTCTTACCCTGTTACCTTTTATTATTCTAATTATGAAATAGTGATTGTCTCATAACCATTAACTTATTCAATACTTGCTTTTGCCAGCGTCTTTACTCTATGTCCTAATCCAGGTTATGACCAATCTGTGTCAAATTTCATTCAAATTCGTTCAACCATTTTGACGTGATTGAGTAACAAACATTTACACATCCAAACATATAAACAACCAAACATACAAAATTTCACATTTATAATATTAGTAGGAAAGTAGGATTCGTGGAGATCGGTTGGCAAAGCCATCCAGACAAAACTCTTACAGAATCTACAAGAACCGACCATAAAGCCAGGCCGTATTCATGAGTACTTATTCGTCATGTGAAATGATAGATGCGGTCGATGCATAAAAGGCGACTAAGGGACTTACTAGAGAATGGGCAGCAGCGTTCTCTATGCATTTCACCACCATACTGCGATCGCCAACCCGCTTGCCAAGCGTTGCGATTATAGCAAACCCCCCCCCCCCCCCCCAAAATGAATCTGTCGAAGTGGCGGTTCTTGGGGGAGGCCTATGTCCAGCAGTGGACGTCTTGCCGCTGAAATGATGATGAAACGTCCAGTACCACACGGAACATAAATAGGGTGTTAAGAATATATAGCTTTAAAACTAGTGTATTCGAAAGATCTTTCCAGAACAAGACCAATAATATTTGTCAGTCAGTCAAATCATATTTCACTTCTTATTTCTTTTTATATCATGGCCGTTAATTCAGGAAGCAACTGTACTATATAATCTGAAAAACTACGAGTTCTTTTCATCAGCAATTTACACAACTCATTAACCTTAATTTTACAAGATAACTTGAGTCCCAAACTTAGAGCGTTAAGATGTGATTAAGATTTTACGAAGAGAGCTGACCGCTTAGCCCTTATAAGGCCGCGACTGCACTGTGCGGCGTTGCGCAGAACAAATGCAGCACAGGAGATCTTTTGTATTAGTGTAGTAAAAGACCTCTTTATGATGGAGTTTGATCGAGATAATAGTGAGTACCAACCATCGTGTCTCCTAAACATCGTGTCTCCTTCTAAACGATGATCATGAATTATTTTATTTTTATACGTAGGTTTGTACCCTCCATGTGGTGCTGGACGTAAAGAATATCACTATCCAATTTCTTTCCGTGGGTGTCGTAAGAGGCGACTAAAGGACTTACTAGAGAAGGGGCGGCAGCGTTTTCTATGCATTTCACCACCATACAGCGATCGCCAACCCGCCTGCCAAGCGTGGCGATTATGGCAAACCCCCCCAAAATTTGAATCTGTCGAAGTGGCGGTTCTTGGGGGAGGCCTATGTCCAGCAGTGGACGTCTTGCCGCTGAAATGATGATGAAACGTCCAGTACCACACGGAACAAGATACGGAACATAAATACGGAATAGGATGTTAAGAATATACAGCTTTAAAACGAGTTTCTTTGAAAGATCTTTCCAGAACGAGCCCAATAATATTTGTCAGTCAGTCAAACCATATTTCACTTCTTATTTCCTTTCATATCATGGCCGTTAATTCAGGAAGCAACTGTACTATATAATCTAAAAAACTACGAGTTCTTTTCATCAGCAATTTACACAACTCATTAACCTTAATTTTACAAGATAACTTGAGTCCCAAACTTAGAGCGTTAAGATGTGATTAAGATCTTACGAAGAGAGCTGACCGCTTAGTCCTTATAAGGCCGCGGCTGGACTGTGCGGCGTTGCGCAGAACAAATGCAGCACAGATCTTTTGTATTAGTGCAGTAAAAGACCTCTTTATGATGGAGCTCGATCGGGATAATAGTGAGTACCAACCATCTTGACTCCTTCTAAACGATGATCATGAATGATTTGTTTTTTATACGTAGGTTTGTACCCTCCATGTGGCAGCACCACATGGAGGGTACAAACCTAGACGTAAAGAATATCACTATCCAATTTCTTTCCGTGGGTGTCGTAAGAGGCGACTAAAGGACTTACTAGAGAAGGGGCGGCAGCGTTTTCTATGCATTTCACCACCATACAGCGATCGCCAACCCGCCTGCCAAGCGAGGCGATTATGGCAAACTCCCTCAATTTGGGGGGGGTCTATGTCCAGCAGTGGACGTCTTTTGGCTGTATTGATGATGATGAGGTTTACGTCAATCATATTTTAAAAACTAGATGAGGTCGGCATTTCCTATCTGACTACTTTGAGATGAAAGTCCGAAACAAATTAGGAGGACACAGTCTCTTTTAAAGTCCAGATATAATCTTTGTTAGACCATTTAGATTGACGTCTTATTGGTATTATGAGGAGAGAACCACATAGATTGAGTGGCTCTGTCCAGTCAGCGCACACATTTTTCAGTAATCGTGCAGTTAAACTCAAAGTTAAAGAAATTAGGGCCGTGGTGGTTTATCATCGAATATAGCAAATCTCAGCTTAACGTAATGTTCCAACTGCTGGATCTTGGGTCTCCTCTCGGTGAGGAGTGGGCCAAAATCCAACAAGGGAGTCCTTTACCAGCGATACCCTAAGCCAAGATCCGTACCCCACAAGGGGTGCCCTTAGCGAGTAGTCGCTCTAGTTTTAAGTTTTTTAAACCCCCTATGGAGGCCTTAATTTGGTAAGGTAGCCACAGGCAAGTCCGGTTAAGGAGCCGACAACCTCATAGGTTAACCTGCGAGATGTCATTCCAAAAAAAAAAAACATACATTCATAAGCTTATTTTGTTGAGTTGTATTCGCCGTACCAGTGTGTATTCGCCTTATAACCAGGGTGTCATTACATGAAATATTGAAGCACACTTCCACTGAGTGGGGACGGAATGTTCGCCACTAAACTGTTTGATAGCCCTTGACTCAGCTTACGTGTGTAGATAGTAAGTAGTTGCTAGTTACATACTTGGGGCATGTGTCTTAGAATGGGTGAAGTGTTCCCAAGTGTAGGCTTTTTAGGCTAGTGTCCATTAACAAGTAAGGAGCTACATATCGTTCACATGTATGTGAAACTATATCAGCTATAACTGATCCTACTTCCTACTTTTTACTACCTTACCAATATTACAAATGTGAAAGATGGTTGTTACCAATATTACAAATATGAATTGATTTGGATGTGGCACACAGATTACTTATAGCCTGAATTATTACCTAAGTTACTTTTTAACCCGGTAGTACGTTCCCATGTGAAAATTTCGGATCTCTACGTAGGCAAAGCCGCTGGCAAAAGATAATAAAAATAAAATGCCAAAAAAAAAGAGAGAAAGAAAAATATTTAATTCGTTACAGGCACAGAAAAACAAAGACTAAAAACAAATAAATATCATGAAATAATAAAAAGGAGGAATATAATAAGGGAAGAGGAAAATAATACTATACTCAAATTTAATTTGATTTTGAGTCAGTGCGCCCGCGTGATTGTTCCAAATTACGCTCCGGATTTGATGTGGCATAAAATTTAGATAATTTATTCCGAAACATTTCTGTGTATCTAAATATTTATTATAACTTACGTGTTATAACGAAATCTCGATGTTTTGTCAAGTCGTGAACATCGTATGAAGTGGCTGAAAGTCTCTAGTCTTATACAAACTTAAAATATACGAGTAAAAGTATAAAATACTACTTATGTACTGTACAACATACTTATGTACTGAATAAAGATCGTTCAAATAGTATCACGATAATATGTAAATAAAAAATAATCTAACACATCACCTGTTCTGGTCGCTTCGTTACATTGCTACACGATTACCTGCTACGGTGCTACGCGATGACGTCGCAGCTACGCTTGCTACGAAGCGTAGCCTGCTGAGAGACAGTATTATTTTTTCTGTAGCAATTCCGTATCTTCTAAAGACGCGCTTCCTCTCAAAGCATTAATGAAGTTTGTCTATTATTTCATTAACAGTTTAATAAACTTTGTTGTTCACCAACTCACAAAGAGCTTCGGAATATAAGTATGGACAACAAAGAAGTATTTTTGCCATTAAAATAATATCGCAATAATATTCACAATGGACGTCCATGAAGCCATCGCCCTAACACTTAAAATAATATTGTGGACCGTAGACACAAGAAAAGGGAACAATATTCCCGTTAGATGAAACAAAAAAAAAACCGGTCAAGAGCGACTTGGACTCGCGCACCGAGGGTTCCGTACCATCATATACAAATATTTAATGGTATTAAACAATATCTATATGTATATAATTCTACTGTACGTGTGTATGTCACTGAACTCCTCCTAAACGGCTGGACCGATTTGAATGTTTTTTTTTTGTATGCGTTTGGGTGGCATCCTGGATGGTTTAGATTCACTATTGGACCCGGTACGTGGCGCTGCTATCGAGTTCTAGGAAACAGGACAACGTCTGTACGGTAAGCTAGTATATATATTATATATTTATGCTGTATGTATTTTAATAGTATTAAGCATATAATATTGGAGTTTTAAGTCAGCGCCATCCCTTGATCGATAGTGAAACTAATGTAATTTTTGTGAAAAGTGTACTATTTAGACACATTGTTTTTTTATTCCTGTAATGTTAACATAAACTTCTATGTTACACATTCTTTTATTTGCAAAACAGTTGGGTAAACTTCATCTAAATCTACTCCAAATTTCAAGTTGATACCATAGTAGTTCTTTAGATATCAAGCTGTAACAGACAGACGAACAGACGACTGAGTTTCACCATAAGTGTTCCTTCTCCCATTTTGGTACAGTACCATAAATATAGGCGGTTATGGGGACTGTCATCAAAAGTTAAAACTTTGGGAAAAACCACACAGCACGTTAGCATGTCAGTGACATGGTCAAGCATGGTTACCTATAAGATTTCCCCTACCAAAAATCGCTCAACACGGCTGAAAAAGTTTTGAGTTCAAAAACATAAAGTCCAGGAACACTCAGCATTAGGGGCCATCCATAAATTACGTCACACAAATTTCATGATTTTTTTACTGCCCCCCCCCTCGTCCTTGTCACAGCTGGTCACATCTGTGAGACCCCCTCCCTAGTGTGACGTCACATATTTTGCAATTTTACATCTAGACCTTTTTTTTTAGTTATCTTTCGACTACGAAAGATAACTAAAAAAAAAAATGTCAAACACGAAATATGAACTATCATATTTCGTGTTTTAATAGTACTTTAAATATGTATATTCAATTTGGAAATGTGACGTCACAAAAATTAGGGCCTCCCATCCCCTTAACGTGTGACGTAATTTATGGATGGCCCCTTATCAGGAAACAATTCAAATTAAGTTTTCTAAAGCCTTATCATCTCGACACTTAATATTCCAGAGGTTTTTCCAACTTTATCCAGTTACAGTAGGCAAGCACCATTTAAAGCCATTAAGAACTGGATAAAACCATTAATATTCTCAAGTCGTAAGGGATTTATCTAAAATAAATGCACAGTCATATTCTGAAATATTTTCAGCATAATCTAAGAAATATTGAGTCATATTTTATTTAAGTTCTGTACTGAAGGAGTTTAAGTGACTTTCGTTACTAACTTTATAGTTCGTGTCTTAAGTAATGTCTTTTACGCGAATCTAGGGGTCTACGAAAGTATGAAGTATTTGAATAATGTCAGTTTTTATTACTTTGGCGTTTAAAAATACTAGAATAGGACATTACGCTAACTACTCGAAAGAGATAACATCTAGGTTAGATTACCTAATCTAGCAAGATCTCGGACATATTTAGATTGATCTAGTGTAAGTGGTGGTGTGTGTGTGTTGTGGTTGTGTTTGGTCTAGTGGTGGTTAGTGTTGGTTGTGTGTGTTTGTGTATAGTGTGTGTGTAGTATAGTAATGGTGTTGTGTGTGTGTGAGTGTGGTTGTTCTAGTGTGTGATGATTCCTTGCGCTATATAAGTAAATGAAATCATCATAACATTGGTCCACTGCAGGTGTAAGACCTCATTCATACACAGAATAAAAATTAATCACCGCCCTTGCTTACTCCGAAGTGACGATGCCTGGAAGTCAGTAATTCTTAGTTTCCTTACTAAGATACCCGATCTCTTAAATGGTGTCTTATATTAAGAAATAAATAATCTTTTATCTCCTTTATCTTGATGCCTGAATTATTTTATATACAGGAAGGACTGTGCGCACTTACAGTACGAGAACGCATAAAAGGCGTTATTTCATATTAATACCACAATTATTCCTAGAATTGCATCTACTTATTTTTCGATATATTTTTTTCTTCTAAATATGAAATAGTAGTTATCTCATTATACATGCCATTAACTTAAAGTAACCCGTGGAGGTTTCATGGGAAAACGAGGCAAGGTAAAACCTCTAAGTACCCACTTACTTATGAAAAGGCGTTAACCAATACTTAAGTCACAGTATAATAAAGTAAACAATATTACGTCTCGGCAATGTCCTTGAAATAATTACCTATGGCCACTCGGCGAATCATGTGACAAGTAGTTGTTATGGTGAACAGACCATTAAAATATTTTCCAAGAATCCGCTATCTTGTGAAGTTTGTTTGCTAAATTATCTTGGCACATTAATTAAAGTTATTCTGATAGTCTGAAATAAAAATGAATATTATCCATTTATTAGGGTTAAAAGCTTACAGTAAGAATCCGCGAAGGTATGTATATATAAAAGCTCAACTTAATTCACAAATTGACAAAATATGACAGAGTTAAATAATAAAAAATATATTTATCTGTCTAAGGCCATTTAGGTAGTCAATGTTAAGTCTCTATCAAATCCCCAAATTATTTTGATAGTTAAGTAATGTAATAATAATAATAATAGTTAAGTAATGTACACTGTACACAGATAAAGCACCAAGATCAAAATTAGACAGATGCTTTACCTTGTGTAAATTATTTCATTAACATTGCTCTCAAAACGGTGAAAGAAACATTGCGAGGAAACCGGCATGAGAACCAAATTCGAAAAACATGTTGACATCTAGATCTCCCAACCCGCACTGAGCCGCATGGCAGATTAGAGCCGACCCTTTTTCGGGGAGAGGTGTGTCCCAGCAGTGGCAACATTATAGGCTAATTATGCTCATGGTATTGAATTGATGAATTCGAACACCGAAAAATGCAGTTGATAGCTTGCGGGTCCTAGTTTCCCGTAGGTAAGTAAATATCGCACCGTCAGCTTTCGTTCACACGGCTGCACATTACCAGTTTTAGCTGAACTCGCATTGTATACACTTTTCGTAGAAAAGTCAGCTTATACTAGAAATGTGTAGCTTGATTTGTGGTCGTGCATACTGCGGCGCACTGGACATTGATAAGTACTACTGCAGTGGCGTGCGGTCCATATAGGCAAAAAGACACTGCAGACCCTAGACCTAGATCTGGACTAGTTACTAATATTTCAAGAATTAAAAAAATATGCTAAGTAATAAAATTATTCAAAAAGTTTAAACGTCTAAAAATTAGTAGCAACGTTCATACCGTTCTATTAATTTACTACGGCAACGCGTTCACAGATCGCGGCGCAAGCAGGCAGCGATCGAAAGTGTCTACAATTCATTCATAAATGTACGCATGTAGTGGTAATTTCTTCTACATTTTCGTGTCTATACATTGCACACATAAAGCGAACTCCTACCGCAGGCTAATCAATCACAGGCGTGCCTGCGCCATTATTGGCGCGCTGTGAGTATTATGCGATCAAGTTGAATATGTACGTAGCCTCAAGAAAATTCCGATACGCAATGATACAATTTTATTTGACAATGTTTTAGTTATCAAAATTTAGAAATGAAATTGTTTATTTACGAAAGGATCCATATTGATTTCTTTCATTTGGAGCGCGCTGTTTTATGTTTTTATTTTGACTGAGTTTTGTTGTGATTAATTCATTTACAAACGTTAATATTTAGGTCGATTTTTTGTTTATTTCAACTAATGTTGTTCGATGGTGAGGTTTGTGTTGAAAATGTGTGTTTGTTAAAAAGTGTATCTAAAGGGAAATGTGTACGAGAATTAACCCAGCAAAGAGGTAATGCAACTCGTAAGTTTCATAGTAATAATTAAGAAACATAAAACCGGCTGTGTTGTTGTTTACACACATTTAAATTATTTTGTTTTCCTTGCTAGTTTAGTAGTTCGAGTACAGTGTGGAATTGTTCGGGATTTGCAGATTGATATGTTTTTTTTTTTTTTTTTTTTTTTTTTTTTTTTATATGTTTTTTTTTTACGACGATGATTCAAAATCATATTTAAAAACAGGCGCGTAGATGTCATTTATAAATGAGTTTGTTTACTTTATTATTTTTACTGTTACCCATACTTAATTTACTTATTAAATATATTTACATGTACGAATCACATGAAGGGCCTTTTTCAAGGCCACATCGGATTTCTTAAAAGTGACGTGTTCTGTAGCTATCACTCACTTGGATTAGATATTTGAGGTGGCCGAAATCATTTATTAGAATCATCAGGAAATCACCATTTCAACCTTTTAAACCTTTTAAGTGAGTTTTTCTTCACTAACTTGATTACAATTACGAGACTTTTTTTTTTGAACTGCCTATTCGGTCATAAAACCCTGTGCACGCCACTGAGTACTAGGTGTACACAGAGCGTCTTTTCGGCCGTTTTGTATGAAGACTTAATACTGGTTAATTTATTATACTGTGCCTAAGTCTTGTTCCGCAAAGTGTTACCTAATTAGTGTTTTCCTTAATTAGGAAACAGCGTAGTTAGTATGGTAGGTACTTTTTACAAAGCGTGGGAACTTTTACGTACATGTTTATACTTTTTTGTTGTTATTTAACTAAACTTTGTTTTGAAAGCGCGAGTATATGAACGGGCACGTACATTATTTAATTATTATTTATTTATAGGGGATATTTTTTTTTGAGGGTGGGAAATCATGAAATGTCGTCTCCCACTCTAGGGTGCAGCGGAAGGGCGTGTCAGACTTTTACTGACTAAAACCCACCTGTTTTCCTTCAGTTGCCCATATGCCAGGGCCACGGTATCTCTTTCGATCAAATCTCGTGACCCTGGCAGGATAGGGGCTTTTACGCATGTCAGTCCCATCTTATCCTAAACAATTTTACTTTCACAAGACGCGGGCTATGAATTTGAACAAACTTTTGTTGGGATATAATTGAATGGAGCATGTCTAAATCAGTTCTCTTCAGTTAAGAAAATAAATATCTCTGTATGTGGTGTACAAGTCATGTACCGTGCATTGCATAGTCCAACAATTTCGGTTGCCCTGCACGAATTATAGTGTAACGCAACAGTACAAAATTTGCGTTAATAATTTCATAGTCAGATTTTACTCACACAACATTCATATAGCTATATTCAATAAACCCATTCAGCAGCGCATATACGGAAATAAAATATTTCGTATATCACTGTCTACTTTTATAATCCACTGATAAAACATTGGCTTTAAAATAAAACCCACATAGGTAGCGACCATAACTTTATATCTAAAGGATTATGTAATACGTTTCGTTTTGAGACCGCAGTTCTGCCGCGCTAATTAGAAGTGCAGTAAGGAGGTAATTCATAGTTTAGAGAAAATGGCACCCAACGTTTATTTTGTTTTTTAAGGTACAAGTTTTGAAGATCTGCAACTAAGTTTGGACATACATGCAAAGCTGATTATGCATTATTATAAAACGATTCTAAAACAAAAAGAAAATCTATCTATGCTTAGCAGGATCTTCGTGACTAAATCCAGTATTACAAGCTATAACAGCAGTAAGTTTGAAGTTACTGCGCTTTCTACTAGCCGACGCAGGTTACTGCAGTTATTTAATTACCTTCAATTATTATTATCACTCCCACTACAAATTATAAACGTAGCTGTAGTGCAATACTGACTTAGATTACTATTAAAAATAGTATTTTAATATGAAAAAGAACATACCTGCCAGGATATATTCACCCTAAGCACTTATTCGTTCCGTGTGGTGCCGGATGTAAATAAAAACCGGCCAAGTGCGAGTCGGACTCGCGCACCGAGGGTTCCGTACAAACCTGTAGGTATCCTCGGTTTATGTATAAGGTTTATGCTTATGAAATTGAATGTTTTTTTTTTATTTTTATATTTGAGTTGATTGGATGAAAGGTAAATTGCAGTTTACGATTTATGACGTATTAAAAAAAAACTACTTACTGGATCTCATTCAAACTAATTTTCGATGGAAGTTTACATGGTTATGTACATCATATATTTTTTTGAGTTTTATCATTCTCTTACTTTAGAACTTACGGGGGGGGGGACACACATTTTACCACTTTGGAAGCGTCTCTCGCCCGAACTATTCAGTTTAGAAAAAAATGATATTAAAAACCACAATACCATTTTTGAAGACCTATTCATAGATACCCCACTAGGGTTGCCAGGCGTCCGGATAAAGCCGGACACAGTCAGGCTTTTTAGTTGCATGCCCGGCTAAATTAGATGGTGTCCGGCCTGTCCGGCTTTTTGGTAGGCTTTTTAAAATATGATCATTTTTGTCTTCACCCCACCTGTATTGCTAGCGCAAGTGAGCGAACTAGCACTGCCCGCCCCGCATTATTACTACTCAATTTTAAAGGAAAATCAGCTTTTAAAAGATGATTTTCCAAAAATGTTAATTAGTTTATGTTACAAAGATTTTAAAGTGTATTAAAGTCATTAGTGTTATGTTTAGTTTTGTTTTAAGACTAAACAATTAAAGAAGTCCGGCCTTTTCACCCAAATGTCCGGCTAAACTGGCAGGTCTATCCGGCTTTTCGGTTTTATGACCTGGCAACCCTATACCCCACACGTATTAGTTTGATGAAAAAAAATTTTGAGTTTCAGTTCTAAGTATGGGGAACCCCAAAATTTATTATTTATTTTCTGTTTTAGTATAAAAATTTTGATGCGGTTCACAGAATACATCTACTTACCAAGTTTCAACAGCGTAGCTCTTATAGTTTCGGAGAAAAGTGGCTGTGACATACGGACGGACAGACAGACAGACAGACAGGCAGACAGACAGACATGACGAATCTATAAGGGTTCCGTTTTTTGACATTTGGCAACGGAACCCTAAAAACAGCACCATTCCATTTCTTTCCGTGGGTGTCGTAAGCGGCAACGAAGGGACTTACTAGAGAATAGCAGCAGCTTGCTCTATGCATTGTACCACCATACTGCGATCGCCAACCCGCCTGTTTTCGTGGTTTTTGAGTGTGCTGAAACCAATTTGAAGTCATAAAGGTGTTATTACCTCAAAGATAAAAGACAAAACATTGTAAGGAAGGTTCCTGACGGGAGTTCCGCCAACTCCACATGTTTTCACGTAGCCACGAGCCCCGCCTTATGTTAAAGACGGGATTCGGACAGAAATCCTGCTTGACAGTATAAACATTAAATAATACTTTTCCGGACAAGCTCTTTCACAAAGAACTTCTAAAAAACATTACGCAACTACTAACTGTGTTGCCATTACTTTAAATGTAAAGTATTATTTATAACGTTCAGTTGCCAGACCGCGCGCGCTTCCTCTTGACCGCATTTTAACTCTCTCACAACAATCTCTTGGTCTTAGTGAGACATTGTGTTATAATCACCCACTTTGCTGACGCTGTTTTAGGTAATGTTGCTTATAAACACTTAATTTACTAAAAGACAGAGAAACTGCAGCTGTAATTTAAACATAGTGGGTGATTAAAAATTATTATCCACGAATAGCAAAAAATGCGCCTTGCCCATCGTTGAAATTTCATTTATTAATGTTGTAATTATTTTTAAATATAATTATTTAAGGTATATTATATGCAGTCAGCTTATATAGTCCACTTATTTCATTTTAATTCCTTAAAAAGGCCTCTAATATTTTCGTCCTTCGAGCCGGATAACATCAATGGCGCCCAAAAACAATGTGTCTAATTCCACACTTGCAAATTTGGTCTTTATTTTACAAAAACCCAGCTAATTATTTTAAAATTACATTTCATCTGGACTGATAATAGCGTCTAATCCAACATACACTAAATTGCTGAACTAAAACTATTAGCGAAGACAATCTTCCGATACACTGGAGACAAAATTAACATTACACTAGCGTGCAATTCCTTGCACTAACTAGTTTACCGCTTAACTACGTTGCGACAGCGTCTGATGTGTTAGTAACTGCTAGGCTTGTCATTTTGCGTGAACTGCAGTGTATATGTTGAGGGTTTGCGGGTAAAGGAATTGATGGAGTTTACAGGTTGTATTTGAAAATGGAATTAGCTGATACGAAAATATATTGTACGAGGGAGAAAAACTATATATTGCACTACCTAATGATGTAACCAATGCAATATATATTTAAAAAGCCTTAGAAGAACGCGTTAGAAAACCATAGTAACAATATCGATTGTCACCTTTAACGCTTAATTTTCTTATTGTGAACACAGAATCGCACTTACTTTAAAATTTTATGTTACTTTTCTTCGTCGTCTTTTAACCAATACTGGAAAATGTTTGAAGACAACAATTGACGGAAAGGTTGATTCAGTGTCCGAGCGATTAAAACCTTTCCTTGTGCAATAGAGTATGCAAACTATGATGCATCGACCGCATCTAGCATTTAACAGTACGAATACTCATGAATATGGCCTGGGTTTAATAACGCGGCTTTGTGTTTTTCTAACAAACCGTACTCAGTAGTGAGCAGTAGTAGTACAATGAGAACGGCCCCGACTAAGGTGGTTCGGACCTAGGCAGGCACTTTATGTAACTTATGTCATCAATAATGCTCTCAAAACGGTGAAGGAAACCGGCGTGTCAAAAAGAAGACATGTAAACAGTGTGATGGAATACAGTCCAATTCTTCTTGCAGAGAAGAGTCCTGTGTACCATCAATGGGAAAATTATACATTGATTATGTCAAGCATATACTCTTGTCTGAAAAAGCTATTTGCTGTAATCCATCCCCTTCATTTATGTTTTGTGGTTGCATCAAACCAGATGGTCCAGATTCATTGAAAAGGCTAGGCTAAGAAGATTGATGATCTATGTGTTCTAGAAAACCAAACAAAAAGAAGAGCTATCTTTGAGAGAGAGAGAGAGAGAGATGGCGAATTTTCAAACTGACATGGAATAACAAACAAACACCAAAAAAATACTTCCTTTATTTTGCTATTTGTAAGAATTGACCAAAAAAATTTCTGTAAGTAAATCGGTTAACGAATGATTAAATTATTGCTATGTTAATGGGACTGCAATAGGAGAATTTTCTACATGTTCTACCTCTGTATATCTAAGAGAGAATAGCGTCTTTGTGGTAAGTATACTTGACCGCAAGCTAGCTTCAACCTGTTGCCGCTGACTCTCGACTCAAGTACCTACCATCGTATTTTCGGCTCTAAACATTCTTAGTTTGGAATAAATAGTCGTCGCTTCACCGTGTCCGTGAAATCTTTAAAATAAAATAACTCCGTGAAATCGTGAAATACTACTTTTAAATTAACGTTTCTTGCTACTGAGAAATACTCTTTCATAATTAAACGTGGGTATGTTATTGAATAGAAATGTCACTAGTCCAAATCTTCGACCAGAAGAAACTGTAAAGATTTTTATAATGAATTGCCTGTCGCCGACTGAGGCACGACGAAAACGTAACGTAAATTCGGACGATTTTGGACTCGAAAATACAACTACACTCATTTTGATTTTTTGTGACAAACCCAAGTGGAAGTATGAATAAAAACTTAAAACTAAATAGATACTATGTGCGAAATTAGTATTTTCAATATTAATCGTTCGAATTTAGGTTACGATAACGTATTCCGCACGTTCTTTCTAGGCCTACTGATCTGTTTAAGCAGCCTCACCATAGATTTAGAACTTGTATTGTCCAATAATTTGGCTGTAGAGCTTAGTTGGATCGATAGATAGTTCTTCTGTTAAAAATGTACAGACACTCGATTTTCGAATCACAAGCCAAATCATCACACCATTTACAAAAGACTATAAAAATCGCAGGTGACTAAGCTAGTCACCTGCGATTTTTTGCATCACAATGCCGATTTTCTCGCGCGATCGCACGTGATTGAGCATTTTTACGGTCGATTTTAGTCATGCGACCTATCGCCGCACATCAGATGTCGAAACCTTCTCTTAATATGGACTTGCAATTTTAGTCACCTACGGCTTATCCGATTTACCTTTAATGTATGACTATAGACATCTATCTATAGCCCGCATAAGACCGACTCGACTTAATAAGAACGGGGCTAGAGACGGATGGTAAATAAGATTGAGTTGCTAAATATAGCCCTGAGCTGTACGGGTATTAACCGAAGCACTTAACCCACGTTGCATCACGGGCGACACGGAACCACGAGCTCAAATTGGGCGTGCATTGCACTTCTCAGTCACAGAATAGATAGTTGCAGAAGGCTGTCTCGGTACAACGAGAGAGTTCAGATTAACACACACATAAAGTCGGTTTGAAAAATAACTGACGGAAATGTAAACAAACCCTGTTCAGGTTCAACTCTTACAAAATCACTCACTAAAGAAAATTTGTGACACATTCATCAAACCTTAGATCTCACCAGTTTTTCCAACGATTAATGCTTGAATAACGTTATTAAATTGTAACTGAATGATCATTAACGAAAATTGAGGATAAAAAATTATCTTAATAATTTGTCAAATGAAAAATACCTTAAGTAAGTGATTTAAATACAATTTTCGAGTAAATATTCAGATAATAATTATACTAGTGATCGCCCATTGGTCGAAATTCGACCGTACTTAATTGAATAGAAAGACATTATTAAATGAAAAAATATAGATAATAATAAATATAAAAAAATAATATGGTTATATTTGACATTCAGTAACACTATAGACAAATTGTTGACGCTGTACTACTGTGGAGAGGGTTTGCTGGCGGGATGGTGATGGCCAGGACCAGGACGTAGGTGTAATGAGTGAAGAATACTTCTTCAGGACTCTCTTTTTTATTTTCTCTTTTTTACTTCTTAACTGCTGGATATGGAACAATATGGAATGAATTATCACAGAAAGCTCTGTTTTTATAGAATTTTCCCTATTATTTGTAATAGCTTCTGCCCGCGACTTTGTCCGCGTCAAATTTTCGCTCCCCTTCCCGTCGCGTCGAATTGCCTGCCAGTTTTCATCCATTTTTCGTTTGCTGCTCAACTTTTTTTGACCGTAGCGTGATGTTATATAGCCTATAACCTTCCTCAATAAATGGGCTACCCAACACAAAAAGAATTTTTCAATTCCAATCAGCAGTTCCTGAGATAAGCGCGTTCAATCAAACAAACTCTTCAGCTTTATAATATTAGTATAGATTCATTATGACGGTTCCAAATGTCATAATTATAACCAGCCTGTACAATCTATGACCAGCCTGTACAATCGTGAGACATACAACCTCTACAGTTTGCACACGACACTAAGTTTTGTACGGGAAACTTACTAATGCCATACTTGACACTCTCCATAAAACCACAAAAAATATTTCTTATAAATCTAAACTAAATTCCTATCGTCGCTAATACAAATAAATAATATTAAAGACAAATATTCTCGATATGATCATAGATTTTAAAAATGAAATAGGTTATTTAGCCATAAAATTAATGTATTACCTATGGTTATACTTGACATTCAGTAAGACACAAAATCAGGCTTACCAACTTAGGGTTTTTTCCAAATTTAGGGGGTAAATAAGAGGATTGAGATTTTTAGGGGCGTTCCATTTTTAGGGGTATTCTTAGGGATTTTTTGCCATCTTACATTTCTCATTGTGGTTTTGATTACAATAAATGTATTAGCGACTTCTAGTACGGTTCCTCGATACTAAGAATACAGAGTGAATGATTAACAAATGTCGCGTAATAAATATAGACAAATATTACTACTGTGTGCCGGTCTATGATTACTGAACATTCGTTGGTTATTTTCATTATAATTTTTTTGCGGATTTTTTCAGTAATTGTGGAGGCATGTTTAGGGGTTTCTACTTAAGCTTTAGGGGTAAATATTTCTGGGTGTTGGTAACACTGCACAAAATAATAAAGACAGATTTGGACCATAAACAAAAGAATTTCTATGCATGTGTGTATTACATACACGGTAATGAACAGTAGTGTGTGTAACGTGTTATTTATTGAAAATAATGTATTTTAAATGTATTTTAAAAAAAATATTAGCATTCGTCACTTCTTCTCTGTATAAACTATAAGTGTGCGAAATTTCATACTCCTCCGTCCGCCCAATTTTCGTAAAAAGGGATCCAAAGTTTTCGCTTCACGTATTAATATAATAATTTTCTGCAGACACCTTTGAAACAGACTATGCCGTACGCGTACGAACGCAATCATTTATCTAACCTATTCCCAACAATGTTGGGGTCGGCTTCAAGTCTAACCGGATGCAGATGAATACCAGTATTTTACATGAACCGACTGCATATTTGACCTCCACAACGCAGTTACTGGGTAATACGATACCCCTTGGTAAGGCTGGTTGTCAGACTTTTGGGCTTCTGACGACCCGTAACGACTGTCTAACATCTACGAAAGACAGCCGGGTTCAACGGCTTAACGTGCTTTCCGAGGCATGGAAGGGTCTTGGTATGTAAAGATCACCCATCCACGGACCAACCGCGGCAAGCGTAGCTTAACCTGAACGATCGACCCGTGCGGCTGTTGTAACTTAGCCACAAGCGCGTACGAACGCCAGTGCACTTGAACTCGAAGTGAATAAAGCGTGTGTGTTTTTACTGGCTATTTGGACCTTCTGTACTGATACATTTCGTGTCGCCAGTAGAGGCAATTAACGTGGCCCAGTTCGCACGTGTTACGTAACACGGTACGTAACAAGCTACTGTAACGTTTAGTTGACGATCTCTGGGCGTCGCCGCATCGTTTGTGAGAAACCAATAGCGGTTAAATGGTAAATAGTTATTGAAGCTTATTAGAGTTCATTGTGAAGTCGAACACTTTATATTTACCTAATGTTCTACTTTCGTGCCCCGGAAAGAACATTAAGGAGTTGGTCCCGTGTGTCAGACGTCTGTTGGACAGTTCAGCTCATAGCTGTAATGGCTCTTTCTTCAAAACGCCGTTTCAGACATGGCCTTGTATTGTTAGACTTATAAAAAATCTTCATAATATCATTATATTATGAAGATTTTTTATAAGTCTAACAATTCAAACAAACTTAGAGGCCATCCTCTAAGTTGATATCGGCATTTCTTCTAATGGATCAGTCATATAGGAATTGCCAGCACCATCTAGTTTTAAAATAATAACGGATAAATGTTTATGAAAACATTTGCGAATGAAATGAAATGAAATGGTTAGTTATTAATAAATTTCTTCGTAGGACTTTGGCTACGGGTGGACAACATACCGAAATTCTGACAACCAGTCTTGCCAATGGCCACCGTGTTACCCACGGTAACAACTGGGTTGCGGAGGTCAGATAGGCAGACACTCAAGCTGCATCCGGTTAGACTGAAAGCCGACCCCAACATAGTAAGACTAGGCAAATGTATTATTAACTCAAAGTCGGCCCATCGACATGAAATTCTCATACAGGGAAGTTCGCCTGCCATACTCAATTACTTGTAAATTAATGATAAAGTAATTAGACACGGGCGAACTGAGCCAATCACCGTGCACTGACCACCGCCGAGCGACACCGATGGATTTAATGATAAAATTAAAACCTGCTGGTTTTCATCAAAGTTTCGGGCTGAATAATTTAGTAATGTTCATATTACTCAGTAATGATCATATTGACGTGATATAAGTAACTTGTTTTTCATTTGTGTATTTATATAAAAATAAAATTGTTATTTCCGTGGTTCCGACAATTTTCGTTTCGCTTCTCGTACACACCACGCTGAAAAAAACCATTGGAACGATTTTCTGCTCCAACCATTTAAATTTTCAATCATTGATCAATTCATTTTTCTATTTTGCTTTATTTTGTGTTCAGATTCGAAAAATATAAAGGCAGTTAACAAAAAGTGAAGAGTACATATATAAATGATTTCAATATGTACCAATATTTTTATACGCCAATCATAATTTAAAAGTTAGTTTGATATCTGACTATTCTGAGAAGAAAGGCCGAAACAAACTCACAGGTCACAGTCTCTTTTTAAGTCCAAACATAATCTGGTTCAGACCACGTCCAGTGGCATCTGCAATAATCTTTTGAGGAAAGAACATCACAGACTGACTGCAACTGTCCAGTCAGTGCACGCATTTGTTAGTAATCGTGCAGCTCTACGCAGAACTCAAAAAGCTCAACGATTTGACGAACAATACCAAACAAAGAACATATAATATTACAATCTACCTAGCGAGATTACAATCTGTCGAAAAATTGTGAACGGCAAAAACCATTTACAAACTAACGCTTTAATTTTCGTTACACTACTATCTATCGAAGTGAAACCGTCAAATTGTGAAATGGCATGCGACGACCTCGTAAGTAACCGATTCCAGTATACTGCCCTGAGGGACACTTGAGCGTATCTCGTGTTGAGCATAATACTCACTACTACTGATACAGGATTTTATGATGTTTCAGCGGCTATCTACAACCCTACATGCAAACTATGCATGAGACAGAACGTCACGCAAAATCCTGCATCGTGCAAGCAATTAACAAATATCCAACGTCCTGAAATCAATTGTCGGGTAGTAGCCTCCCAGACACAATACCGTCTGGTCAGAGAAACCCCTTTTTTCTATAGAGGATGAGTGTCCCTTACAACCTGTTCCTCATACCTCAAAAATGATTTTGTATGAAACAATACCACTCCAACTGAATAAACGAATCAATCAAAATCAAAAGTCATTTATTCAAACTAGGCTGAGAGTCAGCACTTTTTGAACGTCAAAGTTACACAAGACAGTCCCCCCAAAACGCCCGCCCTTCGACACTTCCTAGTTCTTTAGCTGGGAAGAAGAAGTGGCGGAACAAACTCCCCAGCAGCACAGCTTTCTGTGAAGTTAGTAGAACTTGATTCTATACAATTGTAAGTAGGTAACATTACGAGACACAAAACATTAAATTAAATGATTTGCCATATGTCAGTTAGCCAACCCAATATTCCAAGAAATAAAATGAAATATATACTCAAGCAAAAGCAAAAAAATATATTGATATAATGTAAATATAAGTACCAAAATAAAAGCCTCCTGGTATAAAGGGCGTGACAGCTTACATATGCAATGCTGAATCACGTTCACATAGCTGTTATGACCCGAGTTACAACTCGAGGCCACAAAATGATAAACTAGGACCATCGGCGTAAAAGCAAATAAACCGATAGGCAATAAGTAAGTAACAGTGTACTCACTGTTGAGAAGCCAAAATAAATAAATAAATAATTAACAACAATACCAACATCAAGGTCAGCAAGACGGCCAGTCACCACAAGCAGTACTCGTTCACGAGCATAACGCAAAGATCAGGCATTACCCCCTCGCCTTATTTGAGGGAAGGGGGTAACCCGACGCCTGACGCTACCGCAAGCATTGACTTCTAAGGGAGCATGACGAACTTGCTGCCGGTTGCTCAGGCAAGAATTGAATGATAACTTGTCGAGGTCGCTAGCTAATCATCTTATGCAATACTAATCATTATAATATGTCAAAGCATAGATCATGTCAAAACCAATAAAAAAAATGACTTACACATTAAATATATATATATATATATATATATATATATATATATATATATATATATATATATATATATATATATATATATATATATATATATTTATCCTGCTAATGATATGGCGTCCCACATAGCCCGAAATGCATTTAATCTGGCGTCCACCGGCTTTAGACGTCCGCATACCGGACGCCACTTTTATAGTCAGTGTTACTTTGGTCCTTTTGGCTCTAGCGACCTGTACAACAAAAATTGCCGGAAGGCAAAAAATCACTGAAGCGCTTGCATTTGTATAACTAAAACTTCCACGAAATCCCGCATCAGCGGTGCGTCGCTCGTGTAGCGCGTATATCGACAGTGCGTATACTCATCTAAGACACTTTCGATAAAGCCGATTATTTGGCGTCCAATTGCGACGTTGCCAAACCGACTGTATTTGAACGGTTCGAAATATTTTATAAATGAAAACAAAAAATCAGTTATACACAGTTTGCCGAAGTTGCCACATACGTATCGCTGCTTATTTGACGCTCGGTTGCAAAATAAGTATTGTGCCCTCACTTGTGAAAATCAGGTGTTGGCCATCCGTAAATTACACAGCTATTTGAAGTCGATTATATGATTTTGATTATATTATACGTTCGGAATATGCTTAGCACACCTAATAACAATACAACAATCTAATATTTTCTTAAAATTAATTATGTTAGATCTGAAAGTCACAAAAGTAAATTGTCATTAATACGTTGAATAATACTAATTATTTTACGTAATTTTTAGGGATTGATTTTTAAAGTTTTATAAATACAGAAAACTATTTCAATTGTTTTCACCAGTCATACCTATAGGGTAACCCATCTGTCTATAATAAAATAGTAATCTTAAATTTATGTGTGTTTATTTCATTATTTTTCCTTGCGACTGTAGAAAAATACACGGATGTCGAATATGGTGCGGCATGAATAGTATGTACCGTCAACTGAAGTTCGTTTATGGCTTCAAAGCTGCGCGACACATATACGGATGTCAGTTTGACGCATACTTTTCATACTGTACGATATTTGACGTCCGTATACATGAATCTATGGCACTACGTTAGAAAAATAATCGGACGTAGAATATGGTGCGGCATGAATACTATATACTGTCAACTGACGTCCATATATAGCTTCAAAGCTACGCGACACTTATACGAATGTCGGTTTGAAACATACTTTTCATATTGTACGATATTTGACGTCCGTACACATGAATCTATGGCACTACGTTAGAAAAATAATCGGACGTCGAATATGGTGCGGCATGAATAGTATATACTGTCAACTGACGTCCATATATAGCTTCAAAGCTACGCGACACTTATACGAATGTCGGTTTGAAACATACTTTTCATATTGTACGATATTTGACGTCCGTACACATGAATCTATGGCACTACGTTAGAAAAATAATCGGACGTCGAATATGGTGCGGCATGAATAGTATATACTGTCAACTGACGTCCGTATATAGCTTCAAAGCTACGCGACACTTATACGGATGTCAGTTTGATGCATACTTTTCATACTGTACGATATTTGACGTCCGTATATATGAACCTAATAGCACTTCTTCCTTTTCCTATAAATGCATAAGTTCCCATTATGAATGTATGACCCATCGCCGTCTCAGATAAATAAATCATAAATCATTTTATTTGCAACCAAGTACTTAAGCCTAGCATACAAGGACACTTTTTTCTTTTTTTTGGGTGGGAAATTATCAAATAACTTTTCCCGCTCGGGGCGAAGCAGGAGGGCGTGTCAGACTCTTACTGACTAAAACCCACCCGTGTTCCTTTTGTTACCATGTTGCCGGGGGCCACGATCTCCCTTTCGGACTTCTTCGCAACCCTGGCAGGCATCAGCCCTAGTGAACCCGGTCAATTCCGCTGACATCTCTTTGAGGTGCACGTGGAACACAACGCACCCAACCCGGGTCTGGTCCCTATCGGATGGCGAGCTACCCATTGCTCACCGACCGCAAGCCCGCGCCTACGATGGCCGGAAATCGGCCTGCGATTCCCGATGCCCAGGGCGTCTCCTCCTGCGGCGATTAGGGGCGTGAGGGCGCGAAATTTGCCTCTCTCTCACGCGTTCTGCCTCCTCCTTCGCGAGCATTACTGCCGCCCAAGTCGGGCAGACCTCTACCATATACTCCACCCTGTCCTCCGGGTGATCCACTCAATGGTGACACCCGGGCGTTTCCTCCCGCCTTATCCTGAACAGGAACCTCCCGAAACAACCGTGACCCTGCGTCAGGTGGAAGGTGAGGACGCCGCGCCGTGGCGCCTCTCTAGCCACTCCTCAAAGAGGGAACTTATCGCCGTAATTGTGGCGTGCCCAGCGCTGGGTTGCGACAATCGTACTCTCCATGACGCCATGAGATCCCACCGGAGCTCTGTCCGCTGTACCGCGATTTCTCGCGGCAGTGGAGTTAAGCCCCGGCGTAAGATATAAGGACCCTGGAAGGGTTTCGCAAAGATCAGATAACTTATAATCAGGTACACTAGTGGCTCTGTGAGTTGTAGACCTCGCGAGACTGTCTTTTTTGCATAACTCAGACGACGGTGAACTTGAGCGACCTTCTTCAAGCCTATACAGCAAAAGAAGTAGAGAATGTATTGGTACATATGAAGCGCGGAAAATCCCCGGGACACGACGGGCTCAGTGTGGAACACTTAAAGAACGCTGGTATCCATCTGCCCAGGGTACTGGCTTTGTTTTATAATTGTTGTGTGTCGCACGCTTATCTGCCAAAGGATATGATGAAAACTATTGAAGTTCCTAATGTAAAAAATAAGACTAGTGATATATCAGATATAGCGAACTGCAGACCAATCTCTCTCTCTTTTAAATAATGATGTCAAGCTCCATGATGCTCAACATGGGTTCAGAGAGGGCTTATCTACGGAAACTGCAATTTTATGTATAAAAAGACTGTAAAATATTATACAGGAAATCAGACTCCTGTTTTTGCCTGTTTCTTGGATACCTATGTCAAAGGCATTTGACATGGTGTTTTGTGACAAGTTATGGTCTAAATTGTGTGTGCCCAGTGAATTGATGAGTGTTTTTAAAAACTGGTACACACATCAAATTAAATGTGTAAAATGGGCAAATGGACGGTCGGATAAGTACGTGATGGAATGTGGAGTTAGACAGGGTGGATTAAGCTGTTTAATTTATATATAAATGTGCTTATTCTCGAGCTCAGCAGTTTGCATGCTGGCTGCTACATAGATGGGCTAGCATTTAATAACATTAACTACGCTAATGACATCGCGCTGCTGAGCCCGTCTATGGCAGGTCTCAGAAAATTTAATAAAGTTTGTGAGCGTTACGCTGAGGAGCATGGTTTTAGATATAACACGGACAAAAGTCACTTGCTTATCGTTAAGGTGACCAATAAAGGTGCAGAGAGATACCCTACTGTCACTTTAAATGGTGGTGTCATATGCGTATTGTAGCGGAGGATTTGAGGAACAATCTAGATCGGATCAATGAATACCGGGAGCGAAGAGCATTATCAGTGAGATGTACCTAATAGTTTTCTACTCGTGTAGCGTTTGGACTCGTTTCACTCAAAAAGCTGTTAATGCTCTTCGTGTCCAGTGCAACAATGCATTCAGGATGCTGTTGGGGGTGCCACGCTTTTGTAGTACCACGAAGATACGCTCAGTAGTGGGCGATTACAGGTTGTGAATAATATTATATTATCAGAAAAATCTAGTTAATAGTACTCTTTGAATCTAGTCAAATTAAACTTAGAAAAACCCGTAGTAAACTCATGCTAATATTAGGGTTCCTTCGTACGATGAGGAAGAACAATTGATTCCACAACAGTAGTAACATCTTGTATAGGTATACAAAAATGAACGAATAACGCGATTAGATTAGTGCGAAGTATCTACCATAACTAAAAAGATTTTATTTGTAACTATTTAGTTATGGTAGATACCCCGCACTAATCTAATCGCGTTATTCGTTTATTTGTCGCACAAATACTTAATGCAAATTTAAGACAAATTAATGCAGTTTTCACATGGACCCCACTGTCCGAGTATCCAAATTAAAATGTAACCATTCGGGAAACACCAGCTTTCAAATAAAAAAGAATCATCAAAATTGGTTCACCCAGTCAAAAGTTATGATTATGAGGTAACAAACATAAAAATATACGGTCGAATTGATAACCTCCTCCTTTTTTGAAGTCGGTTAAAAACACGATTAATAATTTTCAATACTGTGTCTCTGTATTTAGGCTTTCATTCCTTAAGTCAGGATAGAGAACTTTTATCTGACTATTAAAATCAAAACCCATAAGGTGGATGTGTGCTTTTATTTTTAACTCTTTAGTTATGGTAGATACTCTGCACTAATCTAATCGCGTTATTCGTTCATTTGTCATTCAAAAAATAATCATCAAAATCGGTTCACCCAGTCAAAAGTTATGAGGTAACAAAAATAAAAAAAAATATAAAAAATACAGTCGAATTGATAACCTCCTCCTTTTTTTTGAAGTCGGTTAAAAATGAGAATAGCCCAAATAAATCAGCGGTCAACCGTGAAACTAAAAAATATTTACTTAGAATAGACAATGCGTTTTGCGAGACTCCGTGAAAGAAAGAGATAAGTATAAATAAACGAATCATAAAGCTGGCAACGTCGCACTTTGAAATCCCAACCGTCTGATTTGGACTTAAAAATATCCACGCAATAGATTAATAATATTGATATACGTAGGAGGTCAATAAAGCTTCACTATTGTGTGGGGTCCAAAAATGTTTGGGCCTAACTACAAGAAGAATATTGCCGCAAATAAATGAGCAAGAAAATGAAGTATAGGATGGAGTAGGAAATCAAAAAACTAAGCAATATTCATCAACAGATGATAAAAAATGTTAGCAGAACTGGTGGACGTCGTAATGATGCGCAACATGCTTGACGCCAAATGAGTTCCTGGATGTAAATATATATATATATATATATATATATATATATATATGTATATATAATAACAATTATATTAGAGCTATATAACCTATCACTAGGTACGCTAGCGCTGGAGAAAGAACACAAACATTGTCTTGAGTTAATCACAACGACCAACTAGTTTTGTCATTTAAATAGTCGTTGATGGAATAGTAGGCCTTTGAATAAAGGTTGGTTTTTACTTGAGCTTTCAACGCATTAAAAGGTAATTCTAGTAAAGAAGGTGGTAGCTTGTTGTAAAATGTTATACCAAGCCCAACAAATGAGTTATGCACCTTATGAAGCCGGTGAAAGGGAACACGTAGGGAATCTTGTAGGTAGTACAGAAATAACTCTAACAAAACAAAGAATAACTCCAACAGTTCTCTAACAACAATACCTTTTCTCAAACTCCGTATAAACAAATTTATAAACTCCTACAATGAGATTAAACTTAGAAACAAATCACTTTTCTAAAGTTACTAAACTAAATTTTAAATGGAAGATACGGGGATGTCAAATACTATCCTCTATCAAAATATGGATGGTTATTGCTTTAGACAGCTAAACATTGTTTAGTTCCAAAGTTTCTTTACTCTTTCTAGTACCTACAAGTTTAAGTAATGAGATGTTGGTGTCCTTTCTAAGAAACTCTTAAAAAATAACCTACCTAAAGAGTTTTTACTTACAGCCAGTACCATGTGTTATGTTTGGACCATGTCTCATTCATTGGGGCATTCCAGAAAGTGCTGGAAAGTCCTAAGTGTGCCTAAACCTACACTTTTGTCGATCTGATGAACGCCACTGATGTCACTTAATATCTGTTATGTCCAAGTAATACCTAATAATACCAGCCTAATACTGTCCCATAGTAGGACCCATTTTATATCTGTATCGCGTGTTAGCGTTCATACTTTCCCAGAAGAGTGTAAAGTAACATACAATATACTGTACAAAATTTACGTCTATGTGCACCTAATTCCTCTAAATAACTATCCTGGGAGCGATAGACAGCGCCATATTGTTATTAAGTCGTACATTACGAACAATATATTGGATTAGTGGTGGGAGAATAATTTATCACCAATTGAGATGAAAGTTAACCAAACTATCATCCGTAGAGACAGATAGAGTATATTTTAATGCTCAATATAATAATATGTTGCTGTTTTGTTATATAGGTATTTTTCTCGGAATACTACGATATAAGCACTCTGAACAGCAAAACTTAAAGAAGAAATGTTTGTTTTTTGTTTGTTACATGACAGTTTTTATTGTAACAACTTTATAATGAAGTGCCTGCCACAAACTAAAGCCCAATTTTGCGTTACCCATTGTAACATAATTGTGTTACAACTATAATTCATAATTAATTTAAATAAGATTTGAAAATGGATTGATTGCATTCAATTGAACCAGCTGTAATTCAGTTTCATATTTTATTGAATCAAATAGTATAATCGCCTATACCGCTCCCGCTGTTGGGACAGAGCTTACTCCTCTGAGAGGGAGTAGGCGGTGATCTACCAAGCGGTCCCAGTGCGGGTTAGTAGATGTCACATGTCTTTAAAGTTTTGGTTTTAAGACATGCCGGTTTCCTTGCGATGTTTCCCTCACCGTTTTGAGAGCAGTGGTGATGAAATGATTTACACAAAGTTAAGGGTCCAAACCCTGGAGGACACGGTGGAGCATACGGTGGAGGTGTGCCCTGCCTGGGCGGAGCACCGCCGTGTCGTCGTGGAGGCGATCGGCGGCGGCGACCTCTCGCGTCCGGCCCTGGTGCGAGCCATGGTACGGAGCGAGAGGGAATGGGAAGCCGTCACCTCCTTCTGCGAAGCAGTAATGCTCGCGAAGGAGGAGGCGGGGCGCGTGAGGGAGTGGCAGTCTCTACGCCCTCACGTCCTTAGCCGCCGCAGGAAGAGACGCCCCGGGGGTCGGGAGTCGATTGCGGACTCCTGGCCACCGTAGGCGCGAGCTTGCGGGTGGCGAGCAATGGGTAGCTCGCCGCTCGGTAAGGACCAACCTCGGGTCGACGGCGCGCAGTGTTCCACGCGCGCCTCAAAGAGATGTCAGCACCAGTGTAGGGGTCTACTAGGACCGATGCCTGCCGGGGTCACGTGATTGTTCGAAAGAGATACCGTGACCCTGGCACATGGGCAACTGATGGTACACGGGTGGGTTTTAGTCAGTAAAAGTCTGACACGCCCTCCCGCTCCGCCCAGAGCGGGAGAAGTCATTTGATGATTTCCCATCCTGAAAAAAAAAAAAAAGGTGTCCAAACCCACGAGCTGCAACTCGTAAGTCGGGATCGTTGAATCATATAAAACTTAACAATCAATCAAATAACTTCTCAGATTTGGTGATCATTGTCTGTAATATTTGTAACGATCTACTGAAAGCATAAAAACCCATATTCATGATGGGTTATAGCTTCAAACATGACGAGTTCTGAATATATCACACCACTAAATTAATAACAAAACAATTTCTATGTAAACACAGAATACGAGGCGAGCGTATATGGAGGTAAACCCCGGCAAAAGCCGAGCTTGTGGTGCTCCATGCAATTATATTAGCATTTACAGTTAAACGTTAAATCGAAGCGTTGCATGTCGATATATAATTTACTAGTATTATCTGTAGTGGAAAATGAATAGAAACAAATAGATTGATATTCTGTGAAACTATTAGAGTTTTTAAAAGTACGGTGAAAACTTTAAAATAATGACATTTGATAGATCAAGTGTGGCAATCAGTGTGATATGAAATAAACGATTTCAAAAAATATCTACAACCAGAAAACGTATTATTAATTTATAAAAATCGCAATCGCGTTGCTGTTCGGTTATGTGCTTTCTCCCTGGGAACCTGAACAAAGTGGCTAAAGACGTCTAATATACTTCCGTTTTTTTTTTACAAAATATACATTTGGTTAATTAACACAACTAACAATTTATTTTTGGTACTAAATTAAATTACTAACCAACTATATAAATAAATACAAAAACGAAAGTAGGTTCTGCTGTATTACTGCTATACGGAAACGTGCCGTGTGGAGATGGCATTGCCACGGTGAATGGCAATGCTAATGCCAAAACAAAAACGTATTAGACAACTTGTCAATACCGATAAAGGTCGATGTAGAAATTTGAAACGCGTTGAAAGACATTGCCACTTGTCTAGGCCCTCAACTTTCCCACTACATTCTTTCCTAAGTTACACGTTAACTGACATGGCAGTTGTCATGGACTATGTGTCCGACACTTTTTTTCCATTCATGCCGTGGACTATATGCTACAAAATCTGAACATGTCGTTGCTGAAATAACACTAGGTGCATTTTTGACTATTTCTGATTTTAACCAGTTAACGTGTTAATAAAGAATTTGCCCAAAACTTAGCTTAATCCAAAAAAACTAACAAATAGTCAAACTTACTTTCGCTCTTAGAAATGACTGTCTTTATTTAATACAGCCCCGTCTTAAGCAAGGATTAATCTTCGCCCAGAAGAAAAACTTTGACCCTCCCATATAAACTATATGAGATAGGACACAGGAAGTAACTAACCCGTATTTTACTTGACCCAAAAGGTCGTAAGCGACGTAAATATTGTATTAACAAGTTCAACCTCCTTTCAAGGGAAAAGCTAATGGGCTGTTATGTCGTTATGGCTTAAGTTCATGACATATGAAGGTGTAATCCCTCTTGAATCGAGTTTTATATTATTGGTACTGTTTAATGGATTTTAGAGAAGTGAGGAAGAAGGAAATCGTGTACCCATTAGATTTAGTTCTTTATTAGTTTTTGCCAAAGGCTTCGCCCGCGTGGAGGTCGGATATTGTCCTTCGGGAACATACTACCAGAATAAAAAGTATTTGATGTGTTAATTCAGTCATAAACTATCTCTTTGCCAAATTTCATCCAAATCCGTTCAGCTGTTTTTGCGGAATTGAATATCAAACATTTAAACTGTCTCATTATCATAGAACTAGCTTTTGCCCGCGACTTCGCCCGCGTGGATGTCGAAAATAAATTAATTTTCAATCGTCAGCCTTTACACAAAATTTGAAGAATCTAGTTTCGAAAGTAACGGACTTTCATACAAACTTCCACCACATATTTCAACCCTTTACGGGAGAGTTTCTTAAAACCCTTTCTTTTCTGAAGTCTCATACTCATAATCTACCGCTGCACCAAATTTCATCTTCGTGGCTTCAGTAGTTTTTGAGATTTCGTGAAATTCGAATGAATGTATGAATGAGTGACCTTTCGCTTTTATATGGACATACATTATAGTAAAATCTAGGACTTATTAATAACAGAGTGTTTCCTTGCTCCATGGGGGCATGAAATCTCTTTGGTTTGATGCTGTACAATCACATTTTGCCGATGATACCCAAGGGACCCCGAAACTTTGGCCAATGACTAGTAGATTTTGTTCCGCAGCTAAACATATACTGCGGACTCGCTCGTGATATATTTAAGAGTAAAAGATAACAATATAGGTACATAATGTACTTGCATAGCCAAATTGGAGTCATTGAACGAATTTAGTAGGTGGTGATTTTGAGATGAGAGCATTGTATTAATACAAACAAAACGTCTGTCAAATCAAATCAAATCAAATCATTTATTGGTTTGCAAACATGGGTAATACAATATAATAGGTGTTTAGGTTTTTGAGTCTTCCATGTCCTACCGTCACATGGGCATGCAAATCACATATTATTCGTTATTATTGAATTTACACAAAATACAGATATGATCATTTAAAAATAATATTAAGAAAAATAAAATAAACCAACATATAAATTAATGTCAAAAAGTTTGGTTTACAGTAAAAATGTCTCAATAAAACGAAAATGTCAAATGTTACAATAATGAAAATTACAAAAATGTCAACAGTCAACAATGATACAGTTAAACAGTTAGCATAATTTTTGTCTTATCTAGGTTTATTACTAAATTATTATTATCTAGCCAATTTATAATGTCACGTAAACAAATATTGATGTCATTCTCATAATTATTATTATTTGTACAGTTTATTACAGCTGTACTGTCATCTGCGAATAGAACCATTTTGTTTTATGTCACTTTTGGGAGATCATTGATGTATATTAAAAAAAGTGGCGGCCCTAGTACGCTGCCCTGTGGGACACCATATCTTACGTGCCTCGGTTTCGATACATAAATGGTTTCTAATTTAGTCTTTGGATATATTCTAGAAATTTCTGTACACTGGAGCCTATTATTTAAGTACGATTCTATTAGCTGTAGAACGTTCCCTCTTATACCATAACTATGTAATTTTTGTACCAGAATCTTATGGTCCACATAATCAAATGCCTTGATCATGTCAGTATAAATTGCACAAACAGAATTTCTCTTATCTACAGATGGCATGATATTAGCTAAAAGATCAAATAGTGCCATATTGATCGTGGTGTTCTTACGAAATCCCTTTTGTTCCAAACAAAATAATTTATACTTTTCGAAATAGGCATATAAAGAATGATAAATCACTTTCTCAATATTTTTTGAAAAAATTGGAATTTTAGCAATAGGTCTGTTTTTTTTTAATCTGTTTTGTCATCTCTCTTATATAACGACTTCACTATAACTTTTTTTAGTTTATTTGGAAATATGCCATGAATAATACATAAGTTTATTATATGAGTTAACGGTATTGCTATAACTTCTTTAACAAATTTTATAACTTTTGTAGAAATGCCATCATAACCAACAGTGTTTGTGTTTCTTAGGCTGCTAATTATTTTAATTATGTCGTCAATGGTTACGGGTTGCATGAATAGTGAATTTAATGTCTGATTGTTCAAATTAATATTATTCTTCGTGATGTCAGTTTTTACGTTATTTTCAATTGTGTCAATAAAATAATTGTTAAATTCGTTTGCTATGTCTGAGGGGTGACTAAACGACAACGTCTGTGATTTGATTATGGGACCAGAATTAAGGGAGAAATTTCATGGACGCGTTACATTAAGGGATATTTTGTTACGTGAGAGAGAAGACAGATATAGCTGTCTCTGCCGCTCACACTAAATCTCTCATATTGTTTTATGAAGTTTTAGGTACTTCTGTCAACGGTAGGTGCGGCTCGCGTATTATTTTTAATAGCATTCACCAGCTGTTTCTTGTTATACAATATCATTTTAGCCGACATAGTCCTCGCCCACTTTGGGGGAAGGTTTGCCATAATCGCCATGGTTGGTAGCCGGGTTGACGATCGCAGTATGGTGGTAACATGCAAAAGAGAACGTTGCTGCCAATTCTCTAGTAAGTCCCTTAGTCGCCTCTTATCATACCCGAAGGAATGGAATGGTGCAATTCTTACGTCGAAAAGAAGTACATTAAGCAAAGTGATGGAAAGTCGTTGTCTTGTTACCAGGTGACATCTTCGTGCTAGTATTCGGGATGGACAGCCGAGAGTCCTTCGAAGAGGTGATCCGCCTCCGAGAACAGATCCTGGAGACGAAAGCCAGCGCCAGCAGCAGTGGCAGCAGAGGGCGTCGACAGGTGCCCAGGGTTCCCATGGCTATAGCTGGGAACAAATGTGACAGAGATCTTAAGTAAGTATCAGAATACTTCTTTACTTTTAAAGTACAAGTATTAGTCGGAACGGTGAAGGAAAACTGCGGGAAGAAACCGGCATGCTCTAGAACGAAAAATTCGAATATCACATCTTCCAACCCGCATTGGGTCCGCGTGATGGATATGGTCTACCACACCCTCTCACAGAGAGGATATCTGTGTCCCAGTGGGAACATTAGAGGCTCAATAGGCTGTATAGGTTATGCAGTCATGCTTTGGCAAAAAGCAAAAGCCTGCCTTCCTAAGTTGCAGTTGAAACTAGAGTTCCTTGAGGAAAAAGTTTCTTGCCCAGGAAGCGCCACAAATGCTGACGTATTTCGCCAACAACTGTTAAAATTCCTAGTTAATATACGTTTCTAAACAAAGATTTCTTTACGCCATTTTTTTTATTTTTTTTTTTGGATGGGAAATCATCAAATGACTTCTCCCGCTCTGGGTGGAGCGGGAGGGCGTGTCAGACGTTTACTGACTAAAACCCACCCGTGTTCCATCAGTTGCCCATGCGCCGGGGTCACGGTATCTCTTTCGAACAATCACGCGATCCCGGCAGGCATTGGTCCTATCAGACCCTTTCAGTTTTGCTGACATCTCTTTAAGGCGCGCGTGGAGCACTACGCGCCATCGACCCGAGGTTAGGCCTTATCGGGTGGCAAGCTACCCATTGCTCGCCGCCCGCAAGCTAGCGCCTACGGTGGCCGGGAGTCCGCTATCGACTCCTCGCGCCCGGGGCGTCTCCTCCTGCGGCGGGTAGGGACGTGAGGGCGCAGAGACTGCCTCTCCCTCACGCGCCCCGCCTCCTCCTACGCGAGCATTATTGCTTCGCAGAAGGAGGTGACGGCTTCCCATTCCCTCTCGCTCCGTACCATGGCTCGCACCAGGGCCGGACGCGAGAGGTCGCCGCCGTTTACGCCATTATATAAGTGTTTTCTCCATATCCATGAAAAAAAGCCAATAGGTACCTATGCGTGCGAAGAGAGAGGCTGCTGCCAGCCTAGTAGCTATGTTCTTAATATTCCCTTAATTACTTTTTACTACCCTCAAGGGAAGCGCCACGCTGTCAGGTCATAAAGTAGCAAAACTAAATACCCTCCATTAAGGGAAAGTTTGACACAGCCTATTTCTGAGACAATTTAGACATCTGTTAAAAATTTTTGGTATTTATGTAGGAAACATTCTGAAAATAAAATTTAAATTTTCCTAATTAGCTCTCTCTTTGAAAAACATGACAGTCTCAGTTGTCTTGGATAAAAGTTTATATTTGAAACGACTGTAAAGGAAAAACGGTAGAGGGAAATACAAATTCGTTCAAGAAAAGTGTTTATCAAGCAATTAATTCTTAATTTGCTTAGAAAGAAATAAAGAAAACAGTTGGCAAAAATCTTGTTTGTAGCAATTTGTTTTCCATCTATCTTATTAAAAACTGTTTTTATTTAGAAATAATAGAAAAATGTTTTTCATGTCAATTGGGTTGAAAACTGTGAGCTCGTCATAGGTGGCAGCACAGGTCAATCGCCATTTGTTTTGTAATATTTACTTTATGCTGACACTTCACAAAGCGTATTTGCCCAAATATTGGCATAAGTTGATCAATTTAAAATCTACTCTCAACATATTGTGACAAAGTTAATTTTGTGTTAATGAAACAACGCAAATATTTGGGCAAATATGCCAAGCAAGTCCATTAAATTATGATCGTTTTATAATTTTTAGGTTATCTTGTATTTGTTAACTAGAAGTAATTTTTTTGGTGGCTTATGACAGGAATAACTTGATCCAAGTTGAAACTAACTCGACAGTGATATTCCTGACTGAAAAACTTCAGAGATAATAATTCTACCACTGATCTGAAATAAAAATATAAACGCAAACACACCAATACTGTTACTCACGTAATATCGCACCATAACTGTATGTAATAAAAATGAACTTAGTTCTCTTGGGAGCATCACCTGTATGCTTGAATGAACCTGAATTTCTGCCATAAAAGTCCCTCTTTCTTTGGTTTTAAAAGAATACCATATAGTCTTGCGACTATATAAATATCGGATTTCCATTTTCGTTTTGGAGTGCTTCTTCCCACAATTTTTTATATTACGGGTGTCCCCATTTATATGCACTCATAAGCGGTGCAACGGGGAATATTAATTAACCATGCGTAAAATAATTCCCTTGTTAGTTAAAAAAAAATATGAGACACACACACACAGACACACATCTCACAAATAGTACGGTCAGACATCTGAGGGGCAATTCTTGTAATGTTACGGACGCTCATAGTCTAATCTCAATCTTTCAAAAAAAACCTCGCGTTTCCATCCATTTTTGACAAGTTTTTGACATTTGATTGTTGTTGAGATGACACTGCGAAAAGATTTTGAACTCTTCGATTAGGAAAATTGGCCTTCTAAAGAGAAGTTTTATCCGCATTGTTTAAAAATTACAACCAAGATTTTCACAGTTACAGTTATTACACGTAATAAACTGTGGTTTTTTCTTTTGGTTATTTTATTTCTACAATAAATAAACTAGTAACTAATCTTTCCACTCTTCCTCATATTTGCTCCGAGAAGAATGATAATCATCCATTTTTTGTCACAGGACTGTCCAGCCAGAAGAAGCAGTAGCATACTGTAACACTCAAGACTCCTCCTGCGTGTTCGTGGAAACCTCAGCAAAGAAAAACTACCACGTAGACGACCTGTTCTATGAGCTCTTCGTCGTGGCCAACCTCCCTTTAGAAATGGCACCGAACCACCATAAAAGGGTCAGTACGGCGTTTGGGAGCCCCTGCACCCTACCCCCAACCAGTAGCCAAAGTAGTAGAAGTAAAAAATGTACCCTCTCCATCAAGAGAAGACTATCAGATGCTTGTGGAGTGGTCGCTCCTAATGTAAGGAGGCCTAGCATCCGTACTGATCTAATGATAATGAGAACCAAGACTTGTGCCAAAGGAGACACGGAGAGTACGAGCAGCAGTCCGAAGATCACCCTGAACAGGCTCGTCAGGTCTTCGGGACAAAGCGAAAAGCGTTCGTGCGTTATACAGTGATATTTATTGTTAGTGGACTTGAAAATATGATCATAAAGGTGACGGTGCTATAGGAGAAGCTCCAGTGTTCCATGACCTGTAGGCTGTAAGATGTTACTGTGATTGTGCGGTTTATAATTTCTAATGTAACGATTTTATCGTGAACGTTGACGTCGGTAAAATTTATGGAAATATTTGCACGTTATAACGTTATCGTAGATGTCTTCATATACAGGATGTAAAAAGACCCATCACATCCGTCAACTACGCATTCTGTACATCAAACTAAGTAATATTTAGTATGTGTATATCAATGCGTCACCTTCCCGTCTTCACCTATGGTGCACAGACTTGGTCATTGCTAACGTCCAGAAGTCCAAACTCAAGGTCTGCCAGCGTACTAAGCGTTAAATGAATGGTTTGTGTTCGAAAAACATTGTTGCGCTTCAAAACAAAGACAGTTGACGTGGCTCAAAAGGCTACCCAACTTAAAGGCATTGGGCAGGACATGTCTGCAGCATGATAATTTATGGCCCAAGTAGCATGGAACTAGTGCCCTGAGACAGTGAGGCTGGGCCGCGGCAGACCAGGTATGAGATCAGGGGACAAACTGGATAGGTTCCGTCAAAACTGGAAGTAATGATTGCACAAAAGTAATTGCTGGAAAATGACTTTTATATTTTGGAGTGACAATGGTTATAGGTGTACGCTACGGTACATGACTCTCGGCTTCGTCAAGTATCTTTTTACACCTGTTATTTCCACACATCTTATTTTCCTGTGCTATCGCAATGCCGTGAACGTTCACGGTAATATAACCACGTTAGAAATCATCAAAACACACTTTAGAGGTATAAACGTTGAGTTTGATTAAGTATTTAAAACTACACGATAGATGTTGTTCTTAAGTTTGTTGGTTTCTCCGTTATGCTCTGTTAAATTAGTTTCTCTGAATTCTGCTGAAATTCGAAACGAAATTGGTCTTTCGAATAACTTCAAAGCAATTTACATTGAGGTAGTTTAAAGGCGACAGCCCACTGCTATGAAGGAGGTGCCCGGAGAGGTTTGCTATGTTAGCTGTGCTGTTTATTGGTTTGTCTACCATGCATCCGTACGTGGGTCGCAGTGGACGCTCCAGCTTATATCCGAATCACTTTAGACTGGTAATAGCGGTCATTGCCTTTTCCCTAATATCTCTCCGTAGAAACTTATACAACACTCAGGCCGTTAACAGGACGGTAACGGACATTATTTCAGTTTTTAGGGTTCCGTTGCCAAATGGCAAAAAACGGAACCCTTATAGATTCGTCATGTCTGTCTGTCTGTCTGTCTGTCTGTCTGTCTGTCTGTCTGTCTGTCTGTCCGTCCGTATGTCACAGCCATTTTATTCCGAAACTATAAGAGCTATGCTGTTGAAACTTGGTAAGTAGGTGTATTCTGTGAACCGCATTAAGATTTTCACACTAAAATAGAAAAAAAACAATAAATTTTGGGGTTCCCCATACATAGAACTGAAACTCAAAAATGTTTTTTTTCATCAAACCCATACGTGTGGGGTATCTATGAATAGGTCTTCAAAAATGGTAATGAGGTTTCTATTATCATTTTTTTCTAAACTGAATAGTTTGCGCGAGAGACACTTCCAAAGTGGTAAAATGTGTGTCCCCCCCCCCCGTAACTTCTAAAATAAGAGAATGACAAAACTAAAAAAAATATATGATGTACATTACCATGTAAACTACCAACGAAAATTGGTTTGAACGAGATCGAGTGAGTAGTTTTTTTTTAAAACGTCATAAATCGTAAACCGCAATTTACCTTACATTCAATCAACTGAAATATAAAAATTAAAAAATATATATATTTTTAAACCGAAAATACCTACAGGTTTGTACGGAACCCTCGGTGCGCGAGTCCGACTCGCACTTGGCCGGTTTTTTTAAATTAAGAATTCCAGAAAATGTAGATGGGTTTAATGACCGCTACTACCACGCTGAAGTAATTCGGGTATAGTTTTATAATACAATGGAAAGCTATGCGTGCGGACCTTAGCCGTGGGCTGTTGTGGAGCGCGCCCTTGAACTGTTGTTTATGCTAATATTTAATCACGTGTCGTCAAACTCAATGTCTATTCATTCTAAAACGATATTATTCAGTTAGAGTGACGGCTGATTGATGTAATCATTGTCTTTTATATTTAAATAGAGTTTTCAATGGAACACAAAGAAAATCGTAAACACCCATTAGTGTTAATCTTTTAGGATTAATCAAAGATAATGGTACAATTGTAACTTTAATTTTACTTGGAATTGGTTTAATAACCCCAGTTAATATAAACAATTTTTGAGTTTGATTTACGTTAAAACTTATGGAGCAGTTTACTCCATTATTTTTGAAATTGCACACCACGACAATTTTCCATTGCATGCTTTCTTCTTCTTTCTTTCTTTCATTAGAACAATTTTAGTGAATCTGATAAAAAATTACCTTACCTGACTTTATCTACTCTTGTGGATCGCATTTACAATAACATCGGATAGTTCCCTCATTCTATCACTATACTGTTTAACTATATCATAATCACTAGTAATATATATTCAGAACCACACACCTACACACATACGCACAAACAAACCTGTACCATTAACACCCACCATTAACATCCTAAAACGGTGTGTTGCCTGCATGCGGGCACCGCACTGCAATCCTTCTGTGAGTTTAACGTAATTCAAAATTACGATGAATAGAATTTGATGACGTAAAGAAGCTTTGCTATCGCTTAACCAATTTGAAGCCAATGGATCTTACCCCGTGGTCTGAAGTACAATACCACCGATGAATGATGGCCAGTCTGAAGGTAGTGCAAAAGACTCCGCAATAAATTTTTTTTAGGAACTAAATGGTGAAATTTGGCGAGTGTGAGTGAGAGAACAAGCATGCATTTTCGGAAAGCCTATATTCAGACCGGCATGATTTATCGGCCATTTTGTAATATATTACATAAATAATTATGGTAAAATTGAGAAGGTTGTCGAGCTTGGAATGTGCTAATACTAAGCCACGAGGTACGGGCGTAAATATCGCAGCGGGATTTTTCGCGCACTGGATCTTGAACGTACTGTTTAGCACCAAGAGTTGAAAATCGAACATTGTGTTTTTTCGACGAGCTGTGTAGCACTCCGTTGGATTCTCAATGTTCGGTTCAACACCGAGAGTTGAAATTCCAGCGATTAAATCTTACCACGATATGTTTAAATTCGTGCAAACGTGGTGTATCAATGTTTAATGGACTAAAATTAAGTGTCTACTTACTCAGTCTTTTTAGTTTTTAACTGTTTTCGGTTACTGTGTCGTAAATTTATAAAATATGCAAAATTCTATATGATTTTATTTAAAGTACTGTAATACGTAATTTTATAATTTACACCACACTACAAATATTAAAACAAAATTATTTCATTTTACGTATATATTAGTGATGTGCTGGATATCCGTATGCGTATCCGCGGATTTCCGAGGGTGGATAAAGACCCGTATCCATGGATCCTGACACCAAATATCCGTATTCGGATTCGTATACGCTATATTTTTGACGATCCGGCACCTCACTAGTAGGTAGTAATAGACATCAGCCGGTCCATTTTGTAAAAAAATCCCGGAAAAACTTGAAGATGAAGTAACCTGTCAACAGTGTCCATCACATCGCATCAGGTGAAATGACAGCTCACTTCACTTAAGTATTTACGGTGAGATTTTTACAAAATTGATCGTCTGCTCAGAATAAATTATTATGACATTTGTTTCTGCGTTTTTGTTTGATTTGGTGGAAATTAGCTGTCAATGTAAATACTGCTGTATTTTATTCATTTATTTTTTGCCAATATTTCTGCTACAACATACCATATCGAAACATTTCAATATTTGTACTTACCGTAAAGGAATATCTATTTAAAAAAATAATCTAGTAATGTTAAGTTTTGCTCAGGGCTAGAAAATATTTTTATTTGCGAATAAATTTTAAGGCATAGCTACCAAATGTGGTTGGCACCCTTTATCATTGTTGTGATGGGACCAAAAATTTCGCTAATTATTTTATTGTTGGAAAAATTATGAAATTATATGGGTCTCTTGTAAAATATCTTATTATTAATTTAAGAGCAAGTTGTATTATTTATTGAAACTACATTTTGCGATATTTTTGTGTTGTTACTGTTTTTTACTATGTAACATATTTGTTGTTTAATATTTTAATTTATAACCTTATGTCTACACACGTAATAAATATTTTTTCCTACAGTATGTTGAAATCACAGAGTACTTACATACCTACTCAAGATAATAATTACTCATTTAAGTTCATACTTTCATTATTTGTTTATTAAAACTTTTTGCACAAGTAAAAATGCACTGTAATTTCTTACGACAGTAAAATTGTAATTCTGTTTTTGCAATAAAAATGACATAATTTGCATTTTAAGTGCATCCACATAGCCGTAATTTACCTTCTACCGTACCGTACTGTAATTCCGTTTGAAACTTAATAAGAAACCCACCAGCCGTACTAAGTGCTAAGTAATAAATACAGGGTGGGCCATAAGGGTGTTGGCGGTTTCAATATTCAATTAAAAAAGAACTACGAAACATACCAAAAATATATTTGTATTTTTAAAAAGTAGAAACATAGGAATTTTTAAGACCTAAAAATAATGTTGTCCAAATGACTTCCCTCGGCTGCTTGGCACTCTTGGAACCGAAGTCGCAAATTTTGGAAAACTCGTTGAAAAGTTGTTCTCGGTATTTTGTCACTTTCCTGAATAAGATTCCTCTTCAGCTGCTCTAAATTGGTCGGATTATTCTCGTAGACTACCGATTTGAGGTAGCCCCATAGAAAATAATCACATGGAGAGAGATCGGGGCTACGTGGTGGCCATTCAATATCCCCCCCTTTCGAAATGAGTTTTCCGGGAAAAACATTTTTCAGCAGCTCTATGGATACCCTAGCCGTATGACATGTGGCCCCATCCTGTTGAAACCACATCCTCGAGGTATTGCCTTGAAGTTCTTGTAAAGCTGGTACCAAAAAGTCTGTTATCATGTTGCAATAATTGTTAGCTCTAACCGTCATCGCTTGCCCTCTTTCGTCCTCAAAAAAGTATGGCCCAATAATAGCGGTTGACGTTATCCCAGCCCACACGACAAGCTTAGGGCTGTGAAGTGGAAGTTCATGCAAGCGTCGGGGATTAGTCTCGGACCAGAACCGACAATTTTGCTTGTTCACATGGCCATTAAGGTGAAAATTGGCCTCATCACTAAACATCACGTTGTTGAAATTGTTGAACCGCTCGAGCATCAAATTGACAAAGTTAAGTCGGTTATTGGCATCATCTGGTTTTAATTTTTGGACTATCTGAATCTTATAAGCCTTCAAATGCAAATCACGCTTCAAAATTCGTCGCAAAGTCGTTCTTTTGATGTCCAAAGACTGACTTCTCTTACGTGTTGACTGTTGCGGATTTCGCTGAACTGAAACACGAACACGCTCCACAATGTCGGCTGATCTTGCAGAAACTGGGCGACCACGAGCCGTAATTGGTACTGTCGAGCCGGTTGTTTCGAACATTCTGATCCATTTCCGTATCACATTGGCGCTTGGAACTTCACTTAAATCGCGTAAACCGTGTTCATGTCGATACAAACGTCGTGCAGTAATCACTGATTTATTGTTTTCGTAATACGCTCGGACACAAAATGCACGCTGCGCTCCCGTGTACGGCTCCATGGCGACTAAATTTCCAGGAAGCGGCGCAGCTAACAACATATCCCCCCGCCACCCCGCGCCACGCGTTTTCGAGAAATTGAAGAATTAAATCGCCAACACTCATATGGCCCACCCTGTAATATGAAACACCTCGCGAACGACACTTAATAGCGTCACGTGCAACGTTGCACATAAAATGGAAAAGAAAATGCAGAACATATGGCGTAGAATACATGGTACTTACTGTAAAATGTACTAATATGTATTTGGGAATTTATTATGGAGGTTTATAAAATTTTCTTTTGCAAAACTATAAAGGGGCGGTAAAATATTTTAATGGGAGTCGCCAAGGTACCCTGCAAAGCTTTAATTTTCTATTTTTTTTTGCAGTTTGCAGGCTGTGTACGTTTAGCTGCACTGACCTGCAAATTGCAAAAAAACGTAAGAAAATTGGAATTCGCGCACTCGCTTATGTGCTTCCTCCTTAAAAAAATATTCGCGAACAGATTTTCACGAAACGTATGTTTTACGGTAATCATCATCTTTTTTGGGAAAATGCTGATGTTACTGTGGAAGAGCTTCCTTTTTTAACCGACTTCAAAAAAAGGAGGTTATCAATTCGACTGTATTAAAAAAAAAAAAATATGTTTCTTACCTCATAACTTTTGACTGGGTGAACCGATTTTGATTATTCTTTTTTTATTTGAAAGTTGGTGCTTTCCGAATGGTCCCATTTTAATTTGGTTCCATTCGGATAATGGGGTCCATGTGAAAAGCATAAAAGTTTTAAATTTGCATTAAGTATTTGCGCGACAAATGAACGAATAACGCGATTAGATTAGTGCGGAGCATCTACCATAACTAAAAAGTTAAAAATAAAAACTAAAACAAGTTTTTTCGTATTAATGATAGTGCCATTAAAGGCGGGCCGCACCGTACATTTTTTTGAACATGAGTTGCACTGCGACCCATTCTAATGTGCACTTGGCTTTACCATGTCATGGTAAAAAATATGTGCAATTTTAAAAAACTTCTCAAAATTTTGCAGTGACAAATTACAATCGGCGACCGAGCTATGCTGGCCACTTTGAGGCTTTTGCCAATTTTTACCCGACTATGGAGGGTAATGTGTTTATTAGTTAATAGTCCACCAACTTTAATAGTCATTTTTGGGTGTGATAGGAAAGTTTTAATTGACATTTTTAAGTAACTCAAGCTCGTAACAAAATATTTATTTTATTTTATTTATCGTACTTATTTACTTTCATATGCATTGTAAAAAGCTGTTATTTTGAAATTACAAACAGTCATTTGAATTTTTTTTTTTTTTTAGGTATAATAGATGACATATGTATTTGTTTAGTATATTTTAAAATAATCTTATTATTAAAACGACACAAAAATATCGCAGAACTACCTTATTACTATAATCCAAAAATACTTAGCTGACATTACAATGTAAATAATAAATGCCAATTTGTATTCGCATGATTTATAAACTTAGCCGTTTATTACATAATGTATCATTTTGTAACCTTTTATCTATACCCTCTGTCTTCTTGTCTAATAAACAGTTGTTTTTGAACGATCCTTGTTTTATTTTACTGTAGGAAATATCTTTATCTATACTAATATTATAGAGGTGAATAGTTTGTTTGTATGTTTGTTTGTTTATGGTTGAACGCGGTAATCTCAGGAACTACTGGTCCGAATTGAAAAAAATCTTTTTGTGTTGGGTAGCCTATTTATTGAGAAAGGGATATATAATATTACGCTCCGATCAAAAGGAGGAAGCAGCAACGACAAAACAGATGAAAACCGGCACGCAATTCGATGCAACGGGAAGGGTCAGGGGAGCAAAAATTTAGCGCGGTGGAAGTCGCGGGTAGAAGCTAGTTAAAAATATACACGTTATTTGTAACAACTTATAATAAACTATCTATACATATTTAATAATCATTAAAAAGACAAAAAAGGCTCCCGCGGACAGGTAGTATGCGACCGCGCGACGCTACTCTTGTTGAACAATTTGTAAGTAAATATCTGGGGAATTGCTCTACCACAGTCGCGTCGGGCCGTCGCGTTGCGTCGCACCTGTCTACAGAAACCTTAAAACTAACAATAAAAATTGCCAAGCTTGAAGTCACTCAATTCCGGCAAATCTTGTGGCCTGCTCCTTCCAATTGGCAGGGCATATTGCTCGTAGAATAAATGGCCGATGGGACCAAAAGGTTCTAGAGTTTTGACCACGTAGGTACCGGCAGGCAGACCGTAGGAAGGTCTCACACAAGGCAGAAACGATGAAGTTGTGAAGGCTGCTGGAATCCGCTGGATGCAAGAAGTACAGGACAGGTCTATATGGCAACATGCTACTGTTTACTGTCTATATTGGACATAGGTCCAAAAGTGGATAATCTTCGGCTGAAATATTGAAATATACGGCATCGAAACAGTTTTCCGCATCGTTTTCGAATGGTAGCATACCCAAAAGACAGCTAGCATTGAAACTTGTATGGCAATGTTTTACCCCTCGCCACGGTAAAACCCACTCCTTGGGTCACGAGAACAGTTAAAAAACTATTGTAGATAGGTAGATAAACCATTTACTTAGTGCATACAAAAGAAAATAATAGATATACGATGGAGGTGTGCTCTGCCTGGGCGAAGCACCGCCGTGTCCACGTGGAGGCAATTGGCGGCGGTGATCTCTCGCGTCCGGCCCTGGTCCAGATCATGGAACGGAGTGACAGGGCATGGGAAGCCTTCACCTTCTTGTGCGAAATATTAATGCTCGCGAAGGAGGAGGCGAAATGCGTAAGGAAGAGTCAATCTCTGCGTCTTCACGCTTTTTGCTGCCGCAGGAGGCACCCGGGGCGTCGGGAGTCCATAGCGCACTCCCGGCCACCGTGGGCGCGGGCTTGCGGACGGCGAGCAATGGGTAGCTTACCGCCCGGTAAGGACCAGGCCCGGGTCGACGGCGCGTTGTGTTCCATACGTGCCTCAAAGAGATGCCTGATAGGGTCGCGGATTTGTTTGAAAAAGGTGTCTGGCACTGGCAATTTAAGGATAACGGTTGAGTTTTAGTCGGTTAAAGTCTGTCACGTCCTTTCGCTCCACCCAGAGCGGGAGAAGTCTTTTGATAATTTATCCCCAAAAAAAAAAGAGCGCCGCTGAAAATTTCTTAGTGAATAAACGCAAGCACAATTTCTAGTCTGAGTAAAGTGCAAACTTTAACCTAGAAATTGTGCTCACATGCTCAGCGCGCTTGCGACTGTTACCAATGAAACAGTTAATTTACCATACAGTATCTCAAAATTATGGCTTAATTAAATAAATTGCCGTGAATTATAAAGTTGAAAAACCTGAGGAATTGCTTGAGCAAAACCTAACCTTCACACCTACTTCTACATGATTAACTACCATATTAATATAATAATATAATAACGGGTGTAAGGGACAGCCCTCCACTCTGCTTTCAGAGAATGTAATATTACATTGAAATAAAACTGAAAAAGCTGAAAAAAAGTAAAAAAAAAATTAAAAATACGGAGAAAAATTTCAGTGGAATATGATTCAAAATAAGGAGCTGAATGCACTCTGTCAGTTTGTGGAGGGCTGTCCCTTACACCCGGTATATCTTAGGACAACTAACACAACGTTCTCTGATCCCAAACTAGGCAGAGCCTGTACTGTGGCAATCAGACAACTGATAAACATACTTATATATTTCTAAATACATACATATTATAGATAAATTACACCAAGACACAGAACAAATGATTGGTCGAATTCATCAGAAATGTAGACCTTCACATGACGCATAGGTCAATTTCTAATTTTAATGACATTTCGACCTACACATGTCATATTAATCACTTTGTAATGAGATGTTGACCTTCACATGACATATTGGCAATTTCTAATGACATTTTCTATTGTTTACATATTATGATAAATTGTTCTGCAACAAGTGATTTAATCTCTTTGTTAATCAGAATACCGTTCTGATTACAAAGAGATTAAATCACTTGAAACACATTACCTTGAATTTTGCTTCATTCATTCATTTATTTCATCCGAAAGACGTCCATTGCTGGACATAGGCCTCCCCAAAGCTCGTATCTGTAAGTCGACTGATTGTGTGCTTGTGTGAGTTCTGAATTCTGTTTACCCGGTATAGAACAATAGCGTAACGAATGTAATAAAAATATCGTATTTCATTACCATATTCGTAAAATTTGATTATTTCAATCCATACGTTGCGTATTACGTAACAAAACGTTTGATACGTACGTTCCTATGTACGGAGGCTAGGGTTGGCACAAAAATGTTAAAAGGAGAATTTACAAACGTTTAAAAAAGAAAGTATGCCGTGCGATAAGGAAGTTCCTTATACGGCATACACTGCACTCTTGGCGATACTAAACCGAAAAAAAAAAACGTAACAATGACAGTCATGCCAGTTGTGCCAAAGTATATGTTTTCACACGTTTATGTACGCATCCTATGACATTTGTCAGTTTTTTCTCTGTTTTTCTCTCTTAAAACTCAAAAATGTGAAAACATTTTCATTCCATCAAGGCGGCAAAAGAGTGTAACAAGAAATCGAATTACTTACTATGCAAAGATTTATTTAAATTCGATTTAACTGAATCGTATTTACCTATAGTTAAGCGCTTCAATTGTACCTACTTGCTGTGTGAATTTTTTTAATATTTTTTGATTTTTGAGGCTTTATACTGTCGGACAAAAATGAAATTAAACATAATATATATATATATATATATATATATATTGCGGTAGGAAGGTACCCATATCGTCCTGGAGCATTACAATCAGCCAAAATCGACATTAACCCATAAATTCGTTACGGTCGGCAACCCTAATCCATGCGATTTCAATTTTGCAGGTAGGTACAATTTAAATGAAATTCTAGCAAAAATGTTTTGTCGAACAACATCGACGGTTTAATGTTCTATTTTTTTATTTTTAGAGTTCCGTAAATAAATGGACAGGTAGTTCCTACCTCGCATATCATATTTTATTATTCTATTTTACACGTCGGACGCACGTCAGTGGGTAACAAAACCATTTATTATACGCAGGGGCGTAGCTACCGCCGTATCTGCCGTATCAATTATACGGGGCCCCCGGGCCACAGGGGCCCCCGACGTGCGTAAGTAAAAATTAATAAAAATTTCCCAATTTTTTTTGTTTAGGAATGACAAAAGTCACAAAAAGCAATGTCTTTTCGCCCGCGTAAAGTGTGCGTTCCAAAGTTGGCTACACCCTACATCGGTTATCGCGGGCCGCGGGTTTTTTATTCGATTATTAGAAAAAATCGAGAAGTTTTGCAATTGAACATTAATCGTTTTTTTTTAATAGATGTGGTTAATTATAAATAATTTCTAAGAAAGATTATGGATGTAAAAAGAAAAACACAACAATTTATAAAAATCATTTTAATCTAATTCGTTGTCAGATTGCATTGGCAAAGACGAACAGTCATCGGAATCACCTAAGTCAATTATAAACTCATCTCCGCTCAAGTAAAGTCGTCCTGCGTAGATAACAAAACTTGACAATTTAACAACATTCAGTCTAAACAACTTACACAATAAGAAACACACGGAAAGCATTCAAAGCAGACTATTATTTTCCTCTATGAAGCAGACGCACTCGTAAAATAGGTAGTCGATCTGATTGATCGATTATGGTGCGTCAATCTTTATTACTAGGCGGCTCATTTCACGCATCAAACGCTAAAGTGACTTTTTTGTTTTCTCGTTTTTAAAAATATACACACTTGGTAAAATAACTTATTAAAATTGGATAACAGTAGAATTATGTATTATCTTCAGTTTGCCGAAAAAAAAGGAAAGGAGAATTATTTAATTTGAATTGTTTGTAAAAGTTTTGGAAAAGTGACGGATAGATAATTTTGATGAATAAATATTTCTTTTAATTTTATGCAAACATTTTTTTTCTTTTGTGAGAAATCGTTACCCTTCATAAGGGCCCCCAAACAAATTTTTATACGGGGCCCCGCCAAGGCACGCTACGCCACTGATTATACGTACTTATATGTATGTATAAGCTGGGTTCTAATTGTATTGACATTGCAGCGTTAACATCGTCAAACAAGTTAAACCGTTGGTCCCTGACATTTGTAGATATTTAACAGCCGTTACGATAGTCAGAAGCCCAAAAGCCTGACAACCGGTCTTACTCAGGTGTATCGTGTTATTCACTACATGGGTTCTGGAGGCAATATCGTTTGTCATCATCTTAATCAGCCCATAATTTTCCTATTGCTGGAACAAACAGTTTCTGTTTGTGAGAGGCAGTAGGTTGAAATGCACCACACGGGCCCAGTGTTGGTTGGTGGATGTCACATGTCTTCGTTTTTTTTTTTGGTCCTAGAACATGCCGATTTCCACACAATGTTTTCTTTCACCATTTTGAGAGCAATGATAAAGAAATTAAGTAATACTGGTATTCATCCGTAATTTCTCTAGGTGCGGAACTCAACAGCTGAAATCGAAATCCACTCTGTATTTCCGATATTTTTTGCTCTTTCCACAAGCATCCGGACTCCACCGCACTTAATGAATGGAGGAATAAACAAATTTTATATGTGAACGCCACAGTATCGGAACATGTAGATTTTACGAGTGATATGTCTATTTTGCATATTTGTTTCTGATTCACGGATTATTGAATCCTGAATTAGTTGGGCGCTGTCTGAATTAAAATAAATGTATAAGTAGGTTCGTTTTATTAACATCGATAATAAAATAATCATTCAAAAACAGGAACCGTGATAGTTTATTTTGGTCAAAGCGCCAGAATAGCCTGCGTGCGAAATCCAAATTTCCTTCCTTTTTGCAATTCGCAAGACAGTGTCACTCTGTCTTTTGAACAAAATGTGATACGCAACCGTAACATATATCTATTTTACAGAATAAGAAATAATTTAAATCATCAATACAACCTTCTAAATTTGTTTAATTCCATTGAATGATTTTGTCGTAAAAAACTCATTCAATGGAATTCTGTAAAGCCATATTTGTTATGGTCGCAAATCATATTTTAAGCAATCTGACACTGACCTGCAAACTGTAAAGAAGGAAGAAAATTCACCGGCGTCCTCCGCGTAATCACCTTAATTGCCGAATTCTGAAACACTTCGAAAAACCTTAGGTATACTTTAAATGTCGTTTGAAACCCCGAAAATACGTTGACTACTTCTTCTATACTAATATTATAAAGCTGAAGAGTTTGTTTGTTTGTTTGATTGAACGCGCTAATCTTAGGAACTACTGGTCCGAATTGAAAAATTATTTTTTTGTTGGCTAGCCTATTTATCGAAAAAGGCTATAGGCTATATAACATCACGCTACAACTAAAAGGAGCGGAGCAGTAATGAAAAATGTTACAAAAACGGGGAAAATCGCACGGGTAGGCGATTCGACGCGACGGGAAGGGTCGGTGGAACAAGAAAGGACAATGCCAAATATCGGCCCGAATCATGTGGCGTCCGACAGACTTTCTATAATAATGATAATTCATACTATAAAACAGTAAGAATTATACAATATAAATAAAATCTGTAGAAGTACACCGTTGAAAAGTAATTTTAAATAGTTTTTCAATTTATCAACACATTTCAAGGCCACAACTTCAATTAGAAATGTTGCCAATACCAAAATAAAATAATATCGATACGGACACTCGCAAACCGATTACAATAATATCAATATGAAGGAAGCTACGTAAGTAAGTATTTAAGTACTTACGTCGTACCTCGTAATTCATATAATAATAAATAGCGTTTATTTATATTTTTAACCCCCGACGCAAAAAGAGGGGTGTTATAAGTTTGACGTGTCTGTCTGTCTGTCTGTCTGTCTGTCTGTCTGTGGCATCATAGCTCCCGAACGGATGATGCGATTTCAATCAAAAAAAATATGTATTAAAGGTGACTTATCTGCGAGTGTTCTTAGACATGTTTGATGAAAATCGGTTGAGCCGTTTAAAAGTTGTGGGGGGGAAAGTGGGGAAGAGTAACCGAATGTCAGCAAATATACTCGAGTGGGGTCTCAAATGAAAGCGCACTGAAAGAGAATATTGATGAATTAATCGAGAGTGTTCTTAGCTTCGTTTGATTCTACATTATATTAAGTATATACCTATAAAAAGTACAAAATAAAAAATTAAATTAAAAATTTAAAAAACCCCCGACACAAAAACCTAATTTCCCTTTAAAAAGTAAAAAATAATAAAAAATAACTCAATCTTAAAGTACCTAAGAATGTATTTTAATAATTCAAAAAAAAAAAACGTCGCGTTGGGGGACCGCTCCGCGAGTGCAGACGTCGTTGACTGCTTAGTTAGGTAATAAGACTATTGGTAATTAAATTGTTAGGTTTGAAGCGGTCCCCCAACGCGGCGTATTTTTTTTGAACTATTAATACATTCTTAGGTACTTTAAGATTGAGTTATTTTTTATTATTTTTTACTTTTTAAAGGGAAATTAGGTTTTTGTGTCGGGGGTTTTTTAAATTTTTAATTTAATTTTTTTTTAGTATACATTTTATAGTTATATAATAATTAAAAATAATTTAATTCGATTATCGATACCGTCTAGAATAGTTTATTTTTAATAATGTTATTATAGAGCTGACAACACTTGACGTAAAACAACTGCTGTCATTGTCAAAAAGTTTGACTTCTCACTTCTCCCGCGTGTCATCTGTAAAAAGTAAACATGTGGTTTTTTTTTCCTAATACCAAAGTATTCTAGAATCATATAGGTATGTTAAATGAATATTCTTACTATAAATATATATATATGATGCAAGGATAATGTGCTAAAATTCATTAATTGAATAAAATCATTTGTTTATTTCACGGTATTGTTAAAATCAGAAGTATGAAGTGGTCAACTTTAAAGAACTATAACTTTTGTTGGTGTACTTCTAATAGAAAACTAATTATACAATCAAATTCTATAACAATTTTCCTTTTTTATGAAATATTGATCATCTTTGTCGGTTCTGGCCGAGACTTGTAGGAAACCTTGGCATTCTCCTTTAACGCGGACGAAGTCGCGGGCAGAAGCTAGTTTTATACATACAAAAAAAATACTCGGTACCAGTTGTATTTGTTGCCTACATAATAGTACTGATACTTTCCGAGTTTGGACGTTGGTGCACGTGTGACTAATGCTTGTAAAACACACAAGATTCAGGGGGAGTTCCTACAGTCGAGCAGCGTCTCAGATGTCTTAACTTCTTCAATATTCAGATATTGAGACACCTGCCAGTTTTCCCTGTGTTATCCAATAGCTTTTATCAAATAATCGGTACTGAATATCTTTCATATTCGCGCATTTTCCCCTGGCAGGGATCCAAACGACAGCAATATGGTAGAATAATGTTATGTGAACTGCCTATTTACTTTGATATGGCAGGTTCATATGTGATAACGAAACGATAGGTAGGTAAGTACTTTCTGAAATGTAATTGTTATCAAAGCTGACGAGATTTTTTGTATTTCATAACCAATACATTGCGTCATTACTTGTATATGCAGTCTATATAGGTATTATATATTTCCTCTGATGAGAGTCAGGTCTCTTCTGTGAGAAGGAGAGGGCCATAATCCACCACGAGGGCCTAGTACAAGATGGCAGTTAGTGGATATCTTTGAAATGCTATTCCAGTTTCCTTTACCGTCTTGAGAGCAGATGTGCTAAAATCAAACACACAAAGTTAAGTGCTAACCTACTCACGACCTACAACTCGTAACTTGAGACATATACCCCCGAGTCACCACTGCTACTATAATAAATATTTATTTTTACTCTGAATTGAACTTCATGTATCCAGAACATGTAAAAAAAAAAACTAAAAAAAAAATCATTAAAAAATCGGCTATGAATGATTTGTAGCAAAAAGTTGGGCTGCCTCGACGGAACGGCGCGGAGTAGGGTGCGAATGTGGTTCTGTGGCGTACAGCCTACAGGCTACAGTGTCTACCTACCCTCTGTGTCTGAAACTACAAGTTCACTTCGACTGAGTCAACTCTGAGCTATCACCGAGGATGCCGTGGAATTGGCGAAGTTTTGAACCAAATAGATGTGACATATAGTAGTCCCAGAGCGATTCGTAGAAGAAGTAGCCGAATGTTTTTTAATTACTGCCTTGTTGACCAAGTGGTCGCAAGATCGGCTGCTGAACCTGGCCCCTGGTTAAGTTCGGTATTTCAATAAGAATTTCCTATAAAAAGCCCCGAAGGATTTTATTTCGTTTGATGAGAAAAGGCATGCCACATAATACATTGCACTTTAACATAACTGTCGAAAGGTGGGTGTACATGGACCACTCCTCTACCTATATAGACACAAGATGGTGATTTAGTCACCTGCATCCGACAAGGAGGTGTTTTTGCTTGTAATTTTCAACAACTCTCGCTAAGAAACTCTTACGCAGGAGGGGTTCATACGCACTATGCGGGTAGCCGGAACGCGGCTGCCCGTCCGGCTGACCGCAGGATGCGGTTGCGAATGCGGCCAGCCGGACGGGCAGCCGCATTGCGGCTACCCGCATAGTGCGGTTGAAGAACCGCTGCGATTTGCGGTTATATCGAGTCATTTTAAAGATGGACGCGGAAGAAGTTGCCGCTATTTACTACATTTACACACGTTACGTAAAGAAGAAAAAACCAAGAAAGAAGTACTGGGTGCATCCTTATTTGCAAACAAGAGATGAAAGCAAGCATTTTGTAATATCAGACGTACCACGTGCACACACTCACTCAATGGCGGGCAGCCGCAGACTGAACCGCACAGTGCGTACAGCAACCGTCCGGTTAGCCGTCACTCGGGCCGCAGCTCTCCAAGCGACCGGAGCGGTCTGCGGGTAGCCGCATCGCAGTGCGCATAGAAATGAATATTACGTACATAATTGTGCTTGCGGGCAGCCGGACGGGTAGCCGCATTGCGGCTACCCGCATATTGCGTATGAGCGCTTAATGTTTTCGTGAATCCCTATCCTATCAGTAATTAGACTACTTCCATGCATGTATGCAACTTTTATCAAAATCAAAAAATATTTATCCAAATTAAGCTGATAATAGTCAGCACTGTGAACCTCAAATTACATAAGTCTCCCAGAAACGCACACTCTTCACCAACTGTTAGTGCTTTAGCTAGGAAGAAAAAGTGACGCATCAAACTCCCCAGTATGTTAAATTTTACAATTCGTTTATGAGTTTCGTTTTGCTCACAGAAAAGATGGCCTATGGGGCTGGAAGTTCTGGAGTAGCGACTGCGTACTAGAAGATGTAGCATTGGAAGGCCACAAGATGGACCGATGACCTGTTGAAGATCACAGGAATCCGCTGGATACGAGAAGCACAGAACCGGTTGAAGTGGCGGTGCTTGAGGGGAGGCCTGTCCTGTAGAACACGTCTTTCGGCTGAATTAATGATGATGTATGAGTTTTATACCGAAAGTTGCGTAGAATGATGTGTAGAATCACCCCCTTGACGGATGCAGGAGACTCAAACGACACCCTGTATTTAGTCGTGACGTTGGTTACTAGTCTTATGTAAAGAAAACCAGCTGTGTCTTACTAGGTAAAAAAAAACCGGCCAAGTGCGAGTCGGACTCGCGCACAAAGGGTTCCGTACAAACCTGTAGGTATTCTCGGTTTATGCAGAAGGTTCATGTTTATGAAAATAAATGTTTTTTTTTTAATTTTTATATTTCTGTTGATTAAATGAAAGGTAAATTGCGGTTTACGATTTATGACGTTTTAAAAAAAAACGACTTACTCGATTTCGTTCAAACCAATTTTCGGTGGTAGTTTACATGGTAATGTACATCATACATTTTTTTTAGTTTTATCATTCTCTTATTTTAGAAGTTACGGGGGGGGGGGGGGGACACATTTTACCACTTTGGAAGTGTCTCTCGCGCAAACTATTCAGTTTAGAAAAAAATGATATTAGAAACCTCAATACCATTTTTGAAGACCTATTCATAGATAGGACACGTATGGGTTAGATGAAAAAAAACATTTTTGAGTTTCAGTTCTATGTATGGGGAACCCCACGATTTATTGTTTTTTTTCTATTTTTGTATGAAAATCTTAATGCGGTTCACAGAATACATCTACTTACCAAGTTTCAACAGCATAGCTCTTGTAGTTTTGGAGAAAAGTGGCTGTGACATACGGACGGACAGACAGACAGACAGACAGACAGACAGACAGACATGACGAATCTATAAGGGTTCCGTTTTTTGCCATTTGGCAACGGAACCCTAAAAACCAAGATGATCCCCAAGAATTGGACCCAAAATGGATCAATCGGATCACAATCAATTGGATTAATATTATCCAGTACAGCTACTATTTTCAACTAAACCAAAAATGAAGAAAAACATAGTTGAATAGCTGGGCAACTAAATATAGCCGACCAAGTTTGAACCAAGACTGAAGATTCATTGTGTACTTAATAAATGAGTTCGTTCACAAAATGTCTTAGAAATTCAAGAAGTGAATCGGTAACACAAATGTAGGTAGTTAAAAGTTAAACAGACTTTTCTCCTAATAGTTTCGTCTAACAATACATCTACCTAGACTTTTGTTAGACTTACCTAACTAGGTATTAGGCTGGCGTCACATGGTTTTCTAATTATATTATCTTGTTCGTTTTCTTTATTCGGTTATCCATATCATATAAATTAATCTACATTACACATTCGTTCCCCATATTTTTGGTTCGGAAATAATTCCTATAAGTGCAAAATTCTAAATTTAAAAGAAGAACGGCCATTAATTCTGAATCAGCAAGAATTCCCCATTGCCAAAACGGAACCGTAATTGCATGACACAATATGAATAATTTTTTTTTTATATTGCCATTGTAACATATTTTCAAAAAAATTGTCAGCTCATGAGCGTGGATGGAAGGCAATGAGTGATATTGAACAGTCAAAATGAAAGACACTCGTAATGTTAGTATGCTACACAATTACTCCGCGAATTCCAGAAACTGTGCATTTGTGACCAGCCTTAGATAAGTTCTACTAAGAAAAACTAGCACGAACTTGAAAGTTTAATAAAACGGTAAATACAAGAGTCAATAGGACTTTACTAAGTTGTATGAAGTTAGTTATTTAAGTTTTGTAATGAGGTCCAATACCTAGTAATCGAAGTACCTAGAAGTACCTATTAATCTAGTAGTCGTCGAAGACATATGACATCTACCAACCCGCACTGGGCCCGCGTGGTGGATTAAGGCCCACTCCCTCTCACCGAGAGGAGGCCTGTGTCCCAGCAGTGGGAACATTATGGGCTGATGATGACCAAGTAATCAAGAAAGTTACGGTATTTTTACTAAAAATAAATTTACCTAAATGCATACATAAACTCACGCCATTGTCCCATGGCGGTAGGCAGAAACTACAGAACGCCCCCGCGGCGATAAAGAAGTTTACTACGAAAAAATAGACTGGCTTTTACCTAAGTCTCTTGGGTACATTACCACTGGATCAGTGGCGGATTTGCAGTCTTGGCCGCCCTAGGCCTCGTAATACCAACCGCCCCTTTTTCCGCTCCCATAATGTATAATCACTTCAATATATTTAGATTTTAGATTCAGAAATTTAATTATGTCGTGCAACATCGATCTCGTTATCTCTTTTTGTGTCTCTCTACTGAATCTGACTGCTACTACTCGAAGCGTGCACGCCTGCTGGCCGTGGTTAAGTGGGAGTGGGTCTGTGGGTTCATGCACTACCGTCGACGAACATAGGCACTTTGCTCCACTACACTAGTTTCCGCCTTGCTGCTTCCCAAAGATTAGGAGCTCCTTGTTGTTTTCCTCATCGCTGTCACTGTGGCGAAGTTGTCACCAGTCTAGGACAACACGGCCTGTCTTGTATGTAGCCGATGTGCGGGTCGATTAGCGCGGCACGCAAACATTAACGACATCTTCCGACGAGATCTTGTCACCGTCGGCGTTTCAGCTGTATTAAAACCCAAAAGCTGTGCACAAGACGATGGCAAGAGACCGGACGGTATGTCTTTATTTCCTTGGAAGGTGAGTAGGCCTTTAGTGTGGGATGCAACGTGTGTCGATACTCTTGCGCCATCCCATCTTCCTAGCTCGACTTGCTGAGCCCGACTTCGTCCACATCAATTTTTTGCTCCCCTGACCCTTCCCGTCGCATCGAATGATAAAATAATTTACATGATGTAATCATTTACCCAATTACGTGTGTTGGCCTAGGTGCCAACACACGAAAGATCACCATCCAACACAAGAAGAAGTCACCACAGGGTCACCTAGTTGTTACAGACAATGTAATATTTACTTTGGGTTGTTTCTTGTTATCATCGGTGTCTTTTTGGCCACAATGGGCCGCCCCTAAAATCTGGCCGCCCTAGGCACGGGCCTACTGGGCCTTAGGGTAAATCCGCCACTGCACTGGATTGCGATGCGGAGGTATTTTTGACGCCATATTTTAGTTTTGTTATTCTTATTTAATAGGCATTTCGAAGTTGTTATTTAGTATATTCCTACTAATATTATAAATGTGAAAGTTTGGATGTTTGTTACTCAATCGTAAAAACGGTTAAACGGATTTTGACGAAATTTGGCTGAAACGATGATGGTGAATAGTCTGTGTGGGGCTGGACGTAAAGAATAGCGCCACCCCATTTCTTCCCGAGACCGCGAGGGTTTCGTGAAAGGCGACTAAGGGACTTACCAGAGAATCGGCAGCAGCGTTGTCTATACAATTTACCACCGTGCGGTCGTTTTTGCGTGATTGAGAAACAAACATCTAAATATACAGACGTTCACATTGGTGATATTATTACTAGAATGGTAGGAAAGTAGGATGGACAGCTTAGCAATAATATCTGCTTGAATGATGCATCCATACTTTGCAATCGTCAACAAATATTGAAGCCGATTCAGCATCTTATTTTGATAACAACTGTCTCATTTGGCAACGGGTATACATATTAGTGCTCGTGACTGTACAGGCGTGATGTTATGTTATCTATCTATACTATATAATATTATAAAGCTGAAGAGTTTGTTTGTTTGATTGAACGCGCTAATCTCAAGAAGTACTGGTCCGAATTGAAAAATTCTTTTTGTGTTAGGTAGCCTATTTCTCGAGGGAGGCTATAGGCTATATAACATCACGCTACAATAAAGAGGAGCGGAGCAGTAATGAAAAATGTTGCAAAAACGGGGAACATTTATTCCTTTTGAGAGTTTCCGTTGCGTGCGCTGCGTAAACGGTTAAAGTAACGCAAAAATCATGTATGACGGAACTTAAAAAGCTCTAATAAAAAGTCCGCGAGAGTATATGTCTATCTTTTAAGGTTGACTCACTATAACTCCAAAGGTGCGAGCAGCAACGAAAAATGGACGAAAACTAGCAGGCAAATCGATGCGACGGGAAGGGTCAGGGGAGCAAAAATTTGACGCGGACGAAGTCGCGGGCAGAAGCTAGTGTAAAATATTCGTCTTTGGCAATCTGTTAACGATTGTGTTTCTTTTTACAAAACCTTGAATGAAAATAGGGTGAAAAGAAAAAAAAAGAAAGAAAAATTGTTTATTCTGCATAAACAAAACGCACAATATAAAATAGTAACTAAAAATACACACGTACAAAGTAACCAAAAGCCCCGTATGAAATGAAAATGAAGAATGAAAAAAGGTTTATTCGCATTAACAAGTTGTAACTTACATCAGTGGTGAGCCTCCAGTTGGAGCCTCCTTTTAAGCGTATAAAGCCTGTATTAGGAGACTCCGCTCTTCCATACATTATTAGTATTTATAAAATACTTGTTTATTTATACTTAACTAATTTGTACAAATGAAATAACTTAACACTATGATGAATTAAATGTATTAAACGTTATGCAGAGTGTGCTTGTAAGACTGGGGTTGTGTGTGAGTGAGGATGTATGTGAGTTGTGTGTGTGAATGTATGTGTGTCGTGTGTGTGAGTGTGAGAGCAATGATGGTGTCCGTATTCGTGTGTGATTCCTAGCGTAAGGTTATAAATTCCTATTCGACTCTTGTGGACCGTTACAGTAGTACCGCTCATCTGTACCTATACAGTGTTACCTGATTATTAAGACCAAATTTGATTTTGCCAGCCATCAAAGAGCTCACGAGAGGAGAGAGAAGTATTCAGGGTCGCTGTCGCCGGACACGGTGAAGAGGACTATTTGGTTCTGTGCTAGAACCAAAAATACTGTTATGTTTCATAAAAAATGGTAAAGAACTTTTTGGTGAAAACATAATTATATATTTAATCTAACCAGTAAATAAAATTAAAGTGCCTGTTATAAACAGACTCTTTGAAATAATACCTTTTTAGGGTTCCGTTGCCAAATGGCAAAAAACGGAACCCTTATAGATTCGTCATGTTTGTCTGTTTGTCTGTCCGTCCGTATGTCACAGCCACTTTTTTCCGAAACTATAAGAGTTAGGCTGTTGAAACTTGGTAAGTAGATGTGTTCTGTGAACCGCATTATGATTTTCACACTAATATAGAAAAAAAAAACAAAAAAATTTGGGGTTCCCCATACATAGAACTGAAACTCAAAAAATTTTTTTTCATCAATCCCATACGTGGGTATCTATGAATAGGTCTTCAAAAATGGTATTGAGGTTTCCAATGTAATTTTTTTCTAAACTGAATAGTTTGTGCGAGAGACACTTCCAAAGTGGTAAAATGTGTGGGGGACACACTCCGTAACTTCTAAACTAAGAGAATGATAAAACTAAAAAAAAATATATGATGTACATTATCATGTAAACTACCACCGAAAATTGGTTTGTTTTTTTTTAAAACGTCATAAACCGTAAACCGCAATGTACCTTTCATTCAATCACCTGAAATATAAAAATTAAAAAAAAACCATTTATTTTCATAAACATAAACCTTATGCATAAACCAAGAATACCTACAGGTTTGTACGGAACCCTCGGTGCGCGAGTCCGACTCGCACTTGGCCGGTTTTTTTTACTAAATATATATGAATTATGAAAGTACCTATATACTGTACTTGTGAGAATAAAACATTTTTTTTTTTAAATTTTAGTCTGTTTTTTTCCGTCAAAATCGGTCCACTCGTTTCGAGATTAGCTCGTATTTCATTGGCAGATAGCTGATGTTATGTAAGGAGTAACACACACTAAGTTTTTTCTTGGTAGCACGTTCCTATGGGATGAATACCAACACCGGCGAAGGCAGCGGCTAGAATTTAATAAAAATCACTAATAATATTGTAGAAAATGAATAAAAGTAGGTACCTAAAGAACTACAAAACGAAGGTATGAACTAAGCTTTAGCATGTAGTTAACCTACGTTTACTATGAATACCATAAGATATGGGCTGATAGTGCCAAATCGTGAAGTATGGGTGGAGATGGTAATGTTGACCGACCCCGAATAAATTTGGATAGGTAAGGTTTGAACAGACTAGAAACATAGATGGAAGAAGATAATTACTCCATTATTTTTGAAGATACAGATAGTATATCAACACATACATTAAACTATTGCCATACACGACGATCATTTGATCAAAATATTACCTACCAACAACTTATAAGAAGGCGGGATGAGCTGGACTCTTTTAATAAAGATTGGTCTTTGGCAGCTCTGAACAGAGAGACGTAGAAGAGAGTAAGGAGGCCTGTGCCCAGCAGTGGGACATCAAAGCCTTATACAACAATTTATATTAAACATAAAGAACCAATACAAAAAAAAAAAACTAAAAAATACGTGTAGAGATTTTAAAAACATTTTTTTTTACTTTTTAGAGGTTTTAGTTTGTGTGGGGGGTTTAAAAATTGTTTATGTACAGACACCAGCACATCCAGGTACCCGAAACTGTCACCAATCAATCTTGAACCTAAAAATCTAGCGATAAAGTTGAAAATCTATTAAATAAATTAGACAGATTGTAGTAGCTTGGTGTGCTGTCGTCTGTACACGCTACTATTGACATGTGTGTAAATCTGCGCAGTTGTACGTATAATTCCCACAGTGGAGCTAGTTACTAATTTATCCTCATTTCTCTTTGCAACTTCGTCATCAGACCCTGATCACTAATCTGAAAATCTGATCCAATGAGCCTAAATAAAATACTTCTGCTGTCGTCGATGAGAGAGTGGGGTATCGTGCAAATTCCAGGTGATGTTGCAGCATCCGTTTAAGGTTACTACTATGTTCTATTAATATTATCGAAGTAAGAGAATAACAAATTTTCACCGGTTTAGACCTATAGATGATGGTCACATGCCTTCATCAACTAGAAAAGTGTGGATAATCTTCAAACGGCTGAACAGATTTTCTTGAATCATAGCTAAGAACTCTCTCGATTAAGTCACCTTGGAAACAAAACAAACAAAAAGTGGTGAAGAAATAATTAACACAATGTAAAGCACCTATATAGGTTCGAATCTACAATTCGTAAGGCTAAGGCGCAGCCGTTACCATTGAGCCAGCACTGCTCAATATTTTTCATATTGTGACAGAATTTATTGATAAAAACGGTTACTTCAATATGGTTGCTCAGTTTTCATTATTTCAGAATACACCGGCGTTATTAGACATGTTAGAATATTAATTACTAGCTGACCCAGCGAACGTCGTACCGCCTCAGAATCAATAAATTTTGTGTTAACTTGTCAGATCCCACCAACACAAAGCAAAGAGCACCAAGTACCTTATACCCATGTTAGACCAAGTTATGACAAACTGGTACTTTGAAGGCATAAAGCGTTTTCTAGCTAACACACACCTATGATAGATGAGCTCCTACCAAATTATGCCAACCTAGTACTTCCAAGAAATAAAGCGTTTTCTAGCTACCACACACACACCCATGTAAGGTGAGCTCCTACCAAGTTATGCCAACCTGGTACTTCGAAGACATAAAGCGTTTTCTAGCTATCACACACCCATGTTAGGTGAGCTCCTACCAAGTTATGACAACCTGGTACTTCGAAGACATATTAATAAGGAATTTTTTTGGATGATTTTTTACACCTTGGATCCGAAAAACCCAAATATCTTACGGACCCCTATTTTTTCTAAAATAAAATATAGCCTACGTTACTCACAGATAATGTACATACCTAGCTTTCTAATGGTGAAAGAATTTTTAAAATCGGTTCTGTAGATTTTGAGTTTATCCATTACAAACAAACAAACAAACAAAAATACAAATTTTTCCTCTTTATAATATTAAGTATAGATAACAAAGTAATGTGTTGTTTTTTTTTAACATTTAATGTTCTATTAATTTTATTCCTACTGATAGTATAAATGTGTAAGTTTGTATGTTTAGAAGTTTGTTACTCAATCACGCAAAACCAGCTGAATATATTTGTTTGTAATTTGGAACGCTGATAGTTTATTTATTTATTTAACCATTTATGCACACATATAAATAGACAAAAAGAAAGGAACAGAAAAATATGTACAAAGGTAATGCTTATTTCTATTGAAATCTTTTCCAGCATACCTGCAATAGGAGAGAATATACAAAGAGATCTAGACAACGTGTATAATAGTAGAAGAAAAATAATACTATAATTTAAATATAAACATACAAAATAAAAATATAAATACTTACAAACATACATAAATACTTCTAAAATAAATATCACTAAATATATATACTAATAATGTAATAAAAATGAAAACATTCATGAGCAATTATGACAAAGTGGAGCGATAGTGTTCTTTCACTCTTCTTTTAAATACAACAATAGTAGGGCAGTCCCTTATGTCAGGCGGAAGTGTATTCCACAACCAAACCGCATGCACGGTGAAGGAGTAGGAGTAGAAGTCGATTGAGTGGGGAGGAGACTTGAGGAGATTTCTAAGATGCGACCTGCAAGGTGCATCAAAAGGACGGGCGTAGGAGAAGCGTTCCCGCAAATAGGATGGGGTCTTAGGGTTGTGGAGAATGTTAAATAGCAGACACAAGATCCGAGAGTTCCTGCGAAGTTGAATAGGGAGCCACTTGAGAACCTTGCGAAAGTTAGAAACGTGATCATATTTTTAAGATTAAAAACAAAACGAATGCAGATAATTTGCAAACGCTCAAGGTTATTTAACAGCTCCTCGGTGGCATCCAAATAACAGGCATCAGCGTAGTCAATAATGAGCTGAATAAGAGTTTGCGCAAGGGAAATTTTGGTGTTGAAGGGCAAAAAGCTCTGGAGGCATTTCAATGCATGAAACGTGAAGGGCACTCAGCGACTTACTCGAGCGACTTGGGCACTCCACGATAAGTAAGAGTCCATGGTCACCCCCAGATTCTTAACCCTTTTCGCGTATTCTATCTGAACTCCATTCTGACAGAATGGAGACAGCGACGCAGCATCGAGCATATTTCTCATATATCTGCCGCCGATAATTATGGCCTGGGATTTCTTAGGGTTGATCAGCAGTCCAAAAGACCGCGACCACTCACTAATTACATCCAGGTCTCTGTTCATGGCAGATATAGCGGCATCCGCATCTTGCGCCAAGAAGTGAGTGTAAAGCTGCAGATCGTCGGCGTAGAGATGGAAGTGAGAAGAGATGAGTTTGGTGACAGAGTTAATAAAAATAGAAAAGAGAAGGGGAGAGAGAACGCCACCCGAAGGCACACCCGCAGCAAGAGAGCACCAGGCAGAAGAAGTCTTTTCAAGACAAACCTGCTGCGAGCGGCCCTTAAGATAAGTGTCGAACCACCCAATAGTAGAAGAAGAGAAATTGAGAGATTTAAGGATCGCGAGGTTTTATCTTAGTAGTACGTTCCCGTTGGGGGATAATTTGCGACTTCCACGCGGGCGAAGCCGCTGGAAAATGCTATTGTTTAAATATTTACTGAAACATGTAAGAACACAATTTTATTAAAACCTTAATGTACCATGTTTAATGGAAATAAACACATATATTATATTTTCTTCGAATTCAAAAACAAAAGTAAAATATTTTTGTTGAACATAAATACAGACTTCCGCTGAAATTTCAAAGCAGACAGGCGCCGCGCTGGCAGATGCCAATCCATTTTCGAAATTGAAGAAAAAGCGAATTGTAATATTGAATGGAGTATTAACAAACAGTATCAGAGGAAATATAAGAGAATACAACAGCGAATTTTCAGAATTCATTTTCCATTTTTCAACTTCGTTTGGCAATATAATAATGAAATAAAATGCTGAATGAATTATGGTGGACTCTATGAAAATGTATATTGCTGATTTTGCTGCTAACATACATACATAAACTCCCGCCTGTTTCCTATGGGGGTAGGCAGACACTACAGAAAGCGATCTTTACATACTCTTTTTTGCTTCGATTATGTTCATACGTCTGGTCGTACACACGCCGGTTGCGAGTACTACGCACCTGACCTTTCTAAAGAACATCACCAATAAGTTCACTATATGTTGTCTTTGGGCGTCTCCTTCCGATGTGTTATAGCTGTATATTAATCCCACTACTGGTCAATGGAATTTTCGTATAAAGAAAAGGCACCTATATTAAATAAATAATATTCCTATATTAAATAAATCCGCGTTTTCTCACGATTTCTCCCTCACATTTATGTCAGTAACATCCAAGATATATTCAGAAAGTACATATATACAACCTCATGTTTGAAAGTCGGGGCCTTAACCATAGGCTGTGTCACTAGGCCATCAGGACATATAAAGTCGAACTCAAGAGTAAGAACATTGCATCATACGTATTGCCTATGGATACCGCGGTATCGTTGCCGTCAGAATGTGCCTGCATGTAGTACGAGTAATACCGAAGGACCCTGTCAGTCGACGCAGGCCCTTAGGTGCTAAAATCTTAGATAGTAGTATAGCCAAGGCTTCACCGGCGGCAACAAGCGCAACGCGATTCTCGTAGAACAATTTCTATGAAATTTCATGGAAATTGTTCTACAAAAGTCGCGTCGTGCCTCTCTGAGGCCTTAATAGCTCTGGTTCCGAGAACCTTATTTGGATTTCTAGCTATTGAATCATATTCGAACTAAAAGCATTTTAAATCAATATTTTCAAGGAGTCAATCAGTTAAAAAGATGAAGCTAGTAAGTTATACAGCGCAGTATACATAGGTTCCTATGATAAGTGACTGCCTCTAGACTACAAAGGAACTAAATAAACACATAACCTTAACCGTACTTCATTTAATTAACAATCACAATTAAATATCAAAATATAAACAGTCTTTAATTAATCATAACACTATCTAATTCTAACATTACTTAGACTTCACACTTTCTTTGGTTGACTTCTGCAAATTCTTTAAAAGTAGATTGATCAATCGTTTCTGTAACCGTTCGTTGTTTACTGCAGAGGTACTCTCTCTTAACTGTGTGTAATTTACTTTGATTTCGTCTATTAGCATCATAGATCTAATTTTGAATAATCTAACTTGGTCTTCTGTCATTGTTTCTATTTCTGGTAATAAGCTCATTAAGAACATTCTCATGGCACTGTTGTTATTGTTAGTAGTACCCGTGAAGTCTGTCAAGTTCCTTGGAATCGTCGACGTCACTGGCTTGTTCTTCATCCTTTGTGGGTCGATTAAATTCTTCTTCAAAGGTACGAATCGCCGTCTCTTGCGCATGACGGTCGCCTTGCGCGTCAGTAGGTCGTTAAGTATCCTATTTTCTGCATTGTTCTCTGTATTTTCTTCATTTTCACCTTCTGTCGGTTCCACTTTTATAAAGTTTACTACCAAATCTGAGTCGTTAGAGTGTTGAGGGGAGTCGAATTGACTGTCGTCTGCGCTTTCTATTCCTATAGTCGGCTTTAAGAATGGTAGGATAAACTTTAAGTACTCAGTTAGATAGTATGGTTTTTTTACTTTAAACCCGCTGGGTTTCATGCTTCTTAGGAAAGACGACCTTATGTTCCGCCACTTTTCTTTGCAGTCGCTAACTGAAACAAAAATAGAAGGTAATTAATACGGAGATAAGAACCAGACGTCTGGCTGGTAACCAATTTTGCCGCTAAATGTGTTGTTAGAATTAATCATAGCGCCCTCTGTGGCGCGCAGGCGAAAACAAATGAATCGCGATATGGTCAGTGTTGTCAGGTGAAGTGATTTCCCAGATTTTACGGGTGTTTAAATGTTTTTCTCTGGGGTTTGAGGTAAGTTACAAAATTAAAGGGCTAAGGTAAATAGGTGAATATTTGGACTTTAAAAAAGTCCATGACCTATAAGTTGGTTTTAGATTTTCTTCTCAAGGCTAGTAGTAGTAGTGGTTTTCAGCTAGTAAAAACCTGTGTCATCATGGTCTTAAAAAATCTACTTTCATGAATAAAAATAATACTTATAGGTAAATGTCGTTTATGTTCAGTGAGAAATACAATTCATATTTCTGTCATACGTATATAAAACAAAGTAGATAAGTCTTTCATTCACTTCATCCTGTTATGTTTTATAATTAATGTTGTAGGTACTTTGAATTATTTTCTTAATTGCTTTTATCATCATTTACGTAAATTTGGTATATAATATTTTTTGTTTTAAATGGGCCCCGAAACGATTAATGGAAATTGATCGTATACCAAACGCAATTAAAGCGATTGACAATATTATTACAGTAGCATAGCAATTGATCGTTTCAGGGACCCTTAAGTTCAGATGATTATAAATATGTACAAAGGTACTAGGCATATCTTTTGATACCACGCCGCGGCACGCAGCATCACTAAAATCACCATACTTATTTTTACGACCCGACTCAGATAAATCAATAATAATTACGGAAGATAACGAAACATTTACATGCAACATTATAATTAATCACAACAATACTATCGGTAAATTAGATAACGTTCTGGCAACACATGTCGTGCCCGTCATTCAACAATTACGGCATGACATTGAAACAGCGCCACACAACAAAGATGCGATATAAACTATTCCAAATACATTACTAGCTCACTGAGGCGCGTTACATCACAAACAGAACACTTTTCGTACAAAACAAGCGATGTACGTCACAGTGACGTCACTCGTCGGCGCTGCGGACTGGAGCACGTACAGCGTACTTACTCGACATATTCGTGTTGGCTGCAATGTTGGCCCAAGCCTCTTCCACCATATCCTTCCTGTTATACTGTGGCAGGTTGAAGTTATATAGAAACTCATGTTGCTCGATCTGGTTTATTAATTGTATTTCCACCGCCATTTTACTATAACCTATATAGGTAGGTAGGAATTATCGCGCGGGACCGATGCGTTGTGCTACGCGGCAGCCGATCGCGGCACTGCCGATTGGTTGCCGTGCCGAGAGTAAGTCGCGTCCCCCCCGCGCCGCGCCGCCCTCGTGCCGCGCCGCGTTCGGCCATGCTCGGTGTGCTGTCGGAGCCGAGTCGGCGAAGGCCGCGGTTATCGACCCAGAACGAGACGGAAACTAAACATATGTGTCGTACTCCTGTTTGTACGTCATAACGTTATCGATGTTTTGTTTCTAACTACTTAATATTATTGCTGCACTAAGTACTTAGAATTGAAACCTATTTGACGCGTTCGATACTTCTATCTACTTCAATTTAGCCTAAACAGACATTTCTTCGGAAAACAACAAACAGAATCGAACTCATGAATCCGTGCGCTGACGTATTCCAAATTTTAGACCAATGTTTCCCTGATTTAATCTTGTTGGTAACAGATAAGATTTGGTATAAGGATGATACACGTATAAAGGTCAAATTAAATTAGCTGACGAAACTCCGCAGACGTTATGGGTATGGAAACTTAAAGATAACACAAAAAAATAATAATTCGTTAATTGTTTTTTTTTTGTGGGGTCATGTGCCTACACACTTAAAAAAATACCCTTTTTATTGTGAACTTCTGAATGAAATGACATGTTTGTGTAGATCTTATAAGACACTTTCACACGTCAATATTTTGTTGGTAAATATTTTTAAAACCACCGGCACTTCCTAGCTGATTGTTCCTTGACAAGAAATGCCGAAACAAACGCATAGGTCATGGTCTCTTTTAAAGTCCAATCATTATACATATTATTAGATTTTATGTGAGTCTAACAATGCAGGGCCATGACTAAGGTCTTAAGGTTATCGATATCAAAACATCAGACTATAAAACAAAAGAAAACAGATTTTCCCAACTCATATTTCAAGTAAAAATACTACCAGCCGTCGTTGACCCCCCCGAAAAATCCATTAATCTTTTTTCATTTTAATAGTGTCATTTAGCTGGAGTCTGCAGACGTAACTCTGCACAGTTTCACTAGGAAATTAAATTGGACCATGTATAAAAGTACCGAAATGGTCAAATTTACCCGCAAATTTCAAATTTTCTTACGTTATTTGTAATATGGAGGTCAGTGGTTTTTTTTTTTGTGGGAGGGAAATCATCAAATGACGTCTCCCGCTCTGGGCGAAGCGGGAGGGCGTGTCAGACTTTTACTGACTAAAACCCACCCGTGTTCCTTCAGTTGCCCATATGCCAGAGTCATGGTATCTCTTTCGAACAAATCTCGCGACCCTGGCAGGCATCGGTCCTGGCGGACCCCTTCAGTTGTTGATGACATCTCTTTGAGGCGCGCGTGGAACACTACGCGCCGTCGACACGGGCCTGTTTCATACCGGGCGGCGAGCTACCCATTGCTCGCCGCCTGCAATCCCGCGCCCGCCCGTTGCCGCCCGTTCAATCCGTTGATAGTCGTTGAGTTCAAAGCAAAGACTATATGTTATTTCCTCCTTGGTTTAAAAGCACGTTCAGAGGCGCCTGTCGCAGCCAATACGGTCTGAACACAAAAACAAACATAGTTGATTGTCATACGAATACAATTTTACAAGGAAAAAAACTTTTTTACAAAAAAAAAAAAACTAAAAAAAAAAACAACCGCCTTCCTTAAAAAGACTACAAAGTGAAAAATAACTTTAATTTCGGAAGTCGGTGTCTTAGGATTTGTACTTAAGGTTTTTGCCACCGACTTCCGAAATTAAAGTTATTTTTCACTTTGTAGTTTTTTAAGGAAGGCGGTTGTTTTTTTTTTTTTGTAAAAGAAACAACCACCTTCCTTAAAAAACTTTTAAGGAAGGCGGTTGTTTTTATTTTTAAATTTTTAGTTATGGTATCTACCCCGCACTAATTCCAAACAAACAATGCATATTTATACGATAGCAGAAATCGCGGTTCATATGCTGTCATTTTTTAAAGAGTTCCGGTGTATGTCTCCAAAACTCATCATCAGATTTATATGAAATTTATATGGGACCCCTTTCGAACAAAAAAGAATTTTGCGAATCCGTTTACATATGACGGAGTCATGGCCGAACATACTTAAAAAAATATATATAAACATCCGAATTGATAACCTCCTCCTTTTTGAAGTCGGTTAATTAGTTTAAACTCGTAACCTGAGAAAAACTTTGGCGCAAACGCTAATGTGGTGCGGCTTGACGGTAGAAAAGAGAATCGCTCTACTACTACATAAAAACAGTTTGTGAGATATCAAAAAACAAAATGTTCTAACATGGCATACCTGCATAACTAAAAAAACTTTTTTGGTAAAAAAACAACTTACTTCCAAAAAAAAAAACCTTAGGTATCCAGTGAAAAATACCTTTAATTTTGGAAACTGGTATCATTAGATCTGTAGTTTCGTTTATGACATTAACAGTCATCGACATTAAAGTTGTTTACTCTTTGTAGTGTAGTTTAGTCAGTAAAAGTCTGACACGCCTGTTCTGTCCCGTTTATTATCTGTGCGCCTAACGGAATGCGCGTGTAACGAAGTGACATCTAACTTGTCAGTTTGACGTTGACACTTGACAGCTCTCTTGTTAATTTTGCCGCTAAAAAAGGTCCGTCGCCTGTTGGAACCCCGCGACGCTTTTGTTGAAATTAATCCTTTTAAATCGATCCGCTTGTGACAATTAGTCGTGATCCAGTTGTTTGATTGTTAATAACCCCTAATTTGACGTATTAATACGGGTTACGTTTGTTAAAACTGAAGTTCTTGTAAAGGAATGGCGGTCCGAATTGCGCGTGCGACCCTGTTGTAAAGTAATCCCTTAATCCCTGAGAACCGGTCGTTTTGTGGACAATCTGTCATGACCCGATGGTTAAGTGTTAGTGACGCTATTGGGAATGAGTGATTTGAAGACCGCATGCTGTGATTGCCTCCAGCCGACGTTGCAGCGGATTCTAACCTGAGAATACTTACTCATAACGTCACAACACAATACAGATACACTCACTTACATACACAACTCCAGGTAGGAACCAGAGCAGTTTCCTTCAACCATGAGGTAAGTTCTTTTGTTGTACTGTAAGTGTTTGATTTGATTGTCTGCTCCGCGTACGGCGGACTAGTTGCGCTCGCCACTTCTTGTCTCTAGAGCCCCACGATTATCACACTTCCACTGCGCATTGAAATCCTATGGTAGGGGTCTAGTCTAGCCTGGCAGCGTACATTTTGGTAGCAGAGCGTGGTTATGAGACATAACCAACAAATTGGTAATTTACAGTGAGCTAATTACTTGGCAGTCTCTATAAGGGAAGTAGTAATGCGCTGTAAATGTTTGTTAACTATGATTGCTAGTTTATTTGAAATAATTTGTAAATTTGTTGAGACGGGTAACCTGATGTTGCCAAGGTCAGCCGGGCTAATAAAGTGGATTGGATTGGGCTGTGGTGCAGCCCCTTGTTGTAGCCCCTTTTTGTGTCTGATCTGTGTTGTATTGAATGTCAGGAAGACATTAAAATATTGAGTTTGTACCATTGATATGGTTGTTTGAGAAAATTAATATTTGAAATTGGCATTTTTGAGTATTACCATTGTTTTGAGTTGGAATAAAGGATTATTATTGTTTTACCATTGACACAGTGGTTTGTGAACTTAACATTTGGAATTGGATTAGAATTTGAATATTTGAATTGAATATGATATAGAATTTTGAACGTTGATATTGATTTTGAATTAAAATAAAAGTTTATTGTTGAATTGAATTGAAGCCAGTATTTGTTATTTCTTGAGTTGCTGATTAGTCAGTTTGGTAATTTGATTGTTTGCTTGTAGTTATTTTGTAATTGATTGTTTGAACTTTGTTACTTAATTACCTTTTGCTTGGTTTATTTTATTTGATTGTTTGTGTTGGATTTCCTTGATATTTATTGATTGAACTTTGTTATTTGATAATTTAATTGTTTTGTTTATTTGAATGGTTTTGTTTGTGCAATGGCATACAAATGGAAATATTGCAGTGCCGGACACCTGTCCAGGTCAAGCCGGAGACCTCGGTTGTTTCAGGTCCCGGACTATTGAGTAGATTGCCTGCTTTGGAACTGCCACACTTGACGGTCGCTGGGACCACTGGTACGGTTTCCACAACCTGTTTGCAAGTTTGGTTGATGCACGCTCGGACCTCAGACCCGCCCTAAAGTTGGCCTATTTGTTGTCTGTCCTGGAAGGTGAGGCCCGAGCCTTGGTACAACATCTGTCGTTGACTGACTCAGCCTACCCTACCGCTTTGGGACTACTCACCCAGCGGTACCAAAATAAACGTTGTTTGGCTGACGTTAATATTGCATTGATTTTGGGGTTACCGGTCATTACTAGTTTGTCAGCATTGCGTACTGACCTGTTGAACCCGTTGGTGGTAGCGACCAACGCTTTAAAGCGATTGGACTTGCCGGTGGACCAATGGTCTTACCCTTTGGTGCATGTTGTGCTGCAACGGCTTCCTGCCGATTTGAAGGCTCGTTTCGAGCAAAAGTATGGTGGGGATAGTGTCACACATCTCCCCCCATTTGATGACCTCGTCCAATTTTTGGAGGATGAGTGTCGGTTTGTGGACAACTCTGGCGTTGCCACTGAGTCTTGCCAGCCGTCTTCCCGGCCACGAGACCAGGGACGGACTAGGGCTCGCGGGCCTGTTGATGGTCGCCCCGCCGCTCGTTTTGCTGGCACCCAGAGTCGTCCTGGTTGTGAGTTTTGTAGGGACACGGGGCATGGCATGGCAACCTTTTGCGCGGCCTTTTTGAAATTGCACGTGAGTGCCCGCCGCCGAATTGCCAATGCACGCCGCATGTGCTTCTCTTGTTTGGGGGCTCACTTCCATCGGGACTGCCCCAACCCCCGCCCTTGTAGAATTTGTGGGGGGTCCCATTTGGACATATTGTGCGCTAACGCGAACCACGCTGGCAGACCAGCCTCTGATGAAGGTTCGCGCATTGGGGGGTACCATGGAGTTGGTCACCGGGCTTCTGGCTCGCCGGTTCAGAACCGGGGAGAGGCCCGCAATTTTGAGCGCCGCACTCCACCCCCCGCGCAAGTTGATCGGGAGCCGCGCGACCGCCATTTGGTCTCCCCGCGTAAAGGCGATTACGCAGTTGTTGCTAGGCAGCGCTGGCCAGACCAGCACCGCCTTCCCTCCCCTCCTTTGGCGGAACGTCCCCGGTTGGAGTCACGCCCCCCGCCATTCAGGCATCCGGTGGGATATGCCCTTCCAGCGATGGCGCGTGGCTCGGGACACCGCGCGTACGAGGAATTTGAATTGCATCCTCGTCGGGAAAGACTTGGGTCTGGGTGTGGCGATCGGTCGCCGCCCAGGCATTGTTAGGACATTGGCGCCTGCCCCGCTGAGGTACCCCTCAGATCGACACGGTTTTGTTGCCAACGGCATCGGTCAGGTCTGGGGGCCCACGGGGGACTCTGTTGTGGTCCGTGTCATTATGGACATGGGAGCCCACGGTTGCCTTTTGTCTATTGTTTTGTTGTTTGTTTGTATTGTTTTGGGCAAAATTGTTTTCTTGAGCGCCTTTGGACTGCGGGACTTGGCTGGGACGAGCCAATTCGGGAAACCCTGTTGGAAGATTGGCTCCAATTTGTATCCACACTCCCTGCAGTCAACGAGGTCGTGTTACCCCGCGCTATCCTCCCCCCTGGGAGCTACACTGCTACCCTTGTTTGTGATGCGTCTTCGCACGGTTATGCAGCTGTTGTTTGTCTGCGCACCGTCTGCGCAACAGGCCAGGTGAAGTTGTCACTGGTCTTGGGCAAGAGCAAGGTGGCCCCCCTCCGGACAGCACTGTCCCTTAGTTGAATTGTCAGGGGCGGCGCGTCTTGTGCGTCTATTGAACTACGTTGCTCACACTTTGGGTGGAACTGTGGACATTCGGGTTTCTAACGCCTGGACGGACAGTCAAATTGTTTTTTGTTGGTTGAAGACGTCCGTCCACTCTTTGGAGGTCCTTGTTGCGTACCGAGTGTCCCAGATTCAAAATTTTGAATTGGAGGCACGTGCCTGGAGATTTGAAGCCAGGCGCCGTGGCCTCACGTGGGTGCATGGCACCCCGCTTGTTTGCTTACCCCCTATGGTGGGGACCAGACTGGCTGACTCATCCCGAGGATGATTGGCCTCGATCGCCAGTCTTGATGTTGGGTCCTTTGCCCGGGCTCAAGGTGCTCGCTGTTGGAACGAAGGACCCTGATTTTTTGTTGAGTCGATTTGGCTCCCTCGACAAATTGTTGAATTGTTGTTTGTTGTTGTTGAATTGTTGGTGACTGATCGTCACATTAAGAACTCGCATGCCGGTTGCAATGCGCTGTTGGCCATTCTGCAGCGAGAGTTTGGATATTGTCGGGAGCCGTTTGGTAAGTTGAACCCCTTTTTTTGGACGATACGGGTCTTTTGTTGTTTGGTTGACGGTTGAGTCACTCTAGCCTTCCTTATGGGGCCCGTCACCCCCTTTTGTTGCCTTAGGAGGGCCATTTGGTTAAATTGTTGCTGTTGTTGTTTGGTTGTTATTGTTGTTTGGTTGTTTTGTTGTTTGTTATTGTTTTGACCCGCCAGCCTGCCCCCATTGGGGGGGTATTCACAGGGACTCTGGCGCAGATTGTTGGGAGACACCGTTCTCACCTTTAAGGAGTTAGCTACGGTATTTTGCCGTTTTGAAGCTGTATTGAACTCGCGTCCATTGTGCCCGCTGTCTTCGGACCCGAACGTCTTGGAGGCCCTGACCCCGGGCCATTTTTTGATTTGACAGCCACTTGTCGCCCTGCCGGAGCACCCTTTTGTCGATGTGAGCCAAAATTGGCTATCGCGGTTTCAGTTGGTGCAGCAGCTCGCTCAGAGTTTTGGAAGCGTTTGAGCTTGGAGTATTTGCACATCCTCCAGCAGCGCGTCAGGTGGACTGATAAAACGCAACCTTGTCGGGATTGCCAAGTGATTAGCGGACGGGAAGGCCCGTCCGGGGGGGGTAGATGTTCTGTCCCGTTTATTATCTGTGCGCCTAACGGAATGCGCGTGTAACGAAGTGACATCTAACTTGTCAGTTTGACGTTGACACTTGACAGCTCTCTTGTTAATTTTGCCGCTAAAAAAGGTCCGTCGCCTGTTGGAACCCCGCGACGCTTTTGTTGAAATTAATCCTTTTAAATCGATCCGCTTGTGACAATTAGTCGTGATCCAGTTGTTTGATTGTTAATAACCCCTAATTTGACGTATTAATACGGGTTACGTTTGTTAAAACTGAAGTTCTTGTAAAGGGATGGCGGTCCGAATTGCGCGTGCGACCCTGTTGTAAAGTAATCCCTTAATCCCTGAGAACCGGTCGTTTTGTGGACAATCTGTCATGACCCGATGGTTAAGTGTTAGTGACGCTATTGGGAATGAGTGATTTGAAGACCGCATGCTGTGATTGCCTCCAGCCGACGTTGCAGCGGATTCTAACCTGAGAATACTTACTCATAACGTCACAACACAATACAGATACACTCACTTACATACACAACTCCAGGTAGGAACCAGAGCAGTTTCCTTCAACCATGAGGTAAGTTCTTTTGTTGTACTGTAAGTGTTTGATTTGATTGTCTGCTCCGCGTACGGCGGACTAGTTGCGCTCGCCACTTCTTGTCTCTAGAGCCCCACGATTATCACACTTCCACTGCGCATTGAAATCCTATGGTAGGGGTCTAGTCTAGCCTGGCAGCGTACAACGCCTTTCCGCTCCACCCTGAGCGGGAGACGTCATTTGAGAATTTCCCACCCACAAAAAAAAAACTAGTGATCGCCCATTGGTCGAAATTCGACCGTACCTCATTTGAATAGAAATATATTATTAAATGAAAAAATATAGATAATAATAAATATAAAAATAATATGGTTATATTTGACATTCAGTAACACTATAGACAAATTGTTGACGCTGTACTACTGTGGAGAGGGTTCGCTGGCGGGATGGTGATGGCCAGAACCCAGGACGTAGGTGTAATGAGTAAAGAATACTTCTTCAGGACTCTCTTTTTTATTTTCTTAATACTTCTTAACTTCTGGATATGGAGCAATATGGAATGAATTATCACAGAAAGCTCTGTGTTATAGAATTTTCCCTATTATTTTTAATAGCTTCTGCCCGCGACTTCGTCCGCGTCAAATTTTCGCTCCCCTTCCCGTCGCGTCGAATCGCCTGCCAGTTTTCGTCCATTTTTCGTTTGCTGCTCAAGTCTTTTTGACCATAGCGTGATGGTATATAGCCTATAGCCTTCCTCAATAAATAGGCTACCCAATACAAAAAGAATTTTTCAATTCCGATCTGCAGTTCCTGAGATTAGCGCGTTCAATCAAACAAACATACAAACAAAAAAACAAACTCTTCAGCTTTATAATATTATAGTATCGATTAATTATGACGGTTCCAAATGTCATAATTATAACCAGCCTGTACAATCGTGAGGCATACAACCTCTACAGTTTGCACACGACACTAAGTTTTGTATGGGAAACTTACTAATGCCATACTTGACACTCTCCATAAAACCACAAAAAATATTTCTTCTTAACTAAACTAAATTCCTATCGTCGCTAATACAAATAATAAAAAGACAAATATTCTACATATGATCATAGATTTTAAAAATGAAATAGGTTATATATCCATAAAATTAATTTAGTACCTATGGTTATACTTGACATTCAGTAAGACTATAGACACAAAATCAGGCTTACCAACTTAGGGGTTTTTCCAAATTTAGGGGGTAAATTAGAGGATTGAGATTTTTTAGGGGTATTTTTAGGGATTTTTTGCCATCTTACATTTTTCATTGTGTTTTTGATTACATAAAAGTATTAGCGACTTCTAGTACGGTTCCTCGATACTAAGAATGCAGAGTGAATGATTAACAAATGTCGCATAATAAATATAGACAAATATTACTACTGTGTGCCGGGTCTATGATTACAGAACATTCGTTGGTTATTTTCATTAAATTTTTTTGCGGATTTTTTTGTAATTGTGGCATGTTTAGGGGTTTTTAACTTAAACTTTAGGGGTAAATATTTCTGGGTGTTGGTAACACTGCACAAAATAATAAAGACAGATTTGGACCATAAACAAAAGAATTTCATGCATGTGTGTATTAGATACACGGTAATTAACAGTAGTGTGTGTAACGTGTTATTTATTGAAAATAATGTATTTTAACACATAATTAAAAAAAATATTAGCATTCGTCACTTCTTCTCTGTATAAACTATAAGTGTGCGAAATTTCATACTCCTCCGTCCGCCCAATTTTCGTAAAAAGGGATCCAAAGTTTTCGCTTCACGTATTAATATATAGAATATTATAAAGCTGAAGAGTTTGTTTGTTTGAACGCGGTAATCTCAGGAACTACTGGTCCGAATTGAAAAATTCTTTTGTTTTAGGTAGTCTATTTACAGAAGAAGGCTATAGACTATATGACATCACGCTACAACCAAAAAAGCTGAGCAGTAATGAAAAATGTTGCAAAAACGGGGAAAATCGCACGGGTAGGCGATTCGACGCGACGGGAAGGGTCGGAGGAACAAGAAGTTTAACGCGGACGAAGTCGCCGGCAGATGTTAGTCCCGAATACAAGTAAAAAATAATAAAATTCCTAATAGAAAAACCCAACAACACTTTGCCCGATCTGAGAATCAAACTCAGGACCCAGCAGTTGCGTTTGCGTACTTATCCGTTAATTCGTGAGTATCTGTAAATAAATATTCAAAACTTTCAGTTGTTGCCGCTTAAAAGCAATATATAATATTAAACAAATGACAAAATATTTCACCAAATAACTTTATCTGTAATAACGGTCGAATTCAGCACTGAAAGTGGGTCAAAAGCTCTTTCAGCAAACTGAAGCGCTGCAACCGAGCGAGGTAATGATGACTGTATTAATTGTGGAGCTTTCAGGAACCCTACACTGAAGCGTAGAAGAGGTATCTCAGTTTATATGTTATATTTTATTGTAAACAATATTTACAGTTGATTCAATATGGTCGATCACTTAAACTTGCAAGGCATGTAGGTTCCTGCCGGGGTCGCGTGATTGTTCGAAAGAGATACCGTTTTTTTTTTTTGTTTTTTTTTTTTTTTTTTTTTTTTTTTTTTTTTCATGATGGGAAATCATCAAATGACTTCTCCCGCTCTGGGCGGAGCGGGAGGGTGTGTCAGACTTTTACAGTTGCCCATGTGCCAGGGTCACGGTATCTCTTTCGAACAATCAAGCGACCCCGGCAAAAGAGATACCGTGACCCTGGCACATGGACAACTGATGTAACATGGGTGGGTTTTAGTCAGTAAAAGTCTGACACGCCCTCCCGCTCCGCCCAGAGCGGGAGAAGTCATTAAAAGGCATGTAGGTCTTTTGCAATAGCAATTATAGGTGGCCAATCACTTACAGCGATACCCATGTGGTTTCCATCTTGCCTTACCAGTTATTATTTAGGTTGTGAGTTCAAACTTATGCAGTCACTTTGTGTATTTAATTTCATCATCACTGCTCTCAAGCTTGCGGTGGCGAGCAATGGGTAGCTCGCCGCCCGGTAAGGACCAGGCTCGGGTCGACTGCGCGTAGTGTTCCACGCGCGCCTCAAAGAGATGTCAGCAGCAGTGTAGGGGTCTACTAGGACCGATGCCTGCCGGGGTCGCGTGATTGTTCGAAAGAGATACCGTGACCCTGGCACATGGGCAACTGATGGAACATGGGTGGGCTTTAGTCAGTAAAAATCTGACACGCCCTCCCGCTCCGCCCAGAGCGGGAGAAGTCATTTGATGATTTCCCATCCTGAAAAAAAAAAATCACTGCTCTCAAAGTGCTGAAGAAAAAATGTCCTAGAACTAGAAATTCGAAGATATTTCACATCTACCAACACTGACACTGGATTCGAGTGGTGGATTATGGCCCACTCCCTCACACTGAGAGGAGGCCTGTGTCCCAGCAGTGGGAGCAATGTAGGCTGACTGTGAAACCGCGTGGAGAAAAATCATTTTAATAGACTATTTAGTATTCCTCAATAAGGAATACTAAGTAGTCCAATCCAAAGAGTTCCATTCGTTTGTCGAATTTAAAAATCCGAAAGCATGTGGGATAAGTACTTAAGTGTTACTTATCCGTATCTCAATAATCACCTTTTTAACCGACTTCAAAAAAAGGAGGAGGTTGTCAATTCGACTGTATTTTTTTATGATTGTTACCTCATAACTTTTGACTGGGTGAGCCGATTTTGATGATTCTTTTTTATTTGAAAGCTGGTGCTTTCCGAACGGTCCCATTTTAATGGTTCCATTCGAATAATGGGATCCATGTGAAAACCATATAAGACTTAAATTTGCATTAAGTATTTGCCTACCATAACTAAAAAGTTAAAAATAAAAACTTTTACAAAAAAATAACAACCGACCTCCTAAAAAACCGGCCAAGTGCGAGTCGGACTCGCGCACCGAGGGTTCCGTACAAACCTGTAGGTATCCTCGATTTATGCATAAGGTTTACGTTTATGAAATTAAATGTTTTTTAAGCTATTGCATAGCTTCTATCGAGGGCCTTGAGCGCGGTGACCGAATCCAGAAATTCCGTAACGAAAAAACCTCACGCTCCCCACTCCGACGGGCACGGAGGTGTGGCTTGAAGGCCGTGCATTGTCTAACGTCGTTTCTTTTCGGCAGTCTTCGACACGGTGTTTGTGTGCGTGCAACTAGCCGTATTGTACGACTCTACGAAGTTCGCACGAATCGAGACGAGCTGCTCCGAAATCGGACGAATACATAAGCAGCTGTTTATGAGAAAGTATATAGGTGTATAGGTATTTATGTACAACAGTGAATAGCTGTACTTGTAAAATTTGTGTATAAAGTGTTTGTATTATTTGTCATCGGTTGCTAGGTAAAAACCCAAAATATTTATCGTCTTGTTATTTGTCATCGGTTACTAGGTAACAAACCAGGCCATAGAGTATTATGGGCATGGAGTACTAGTCCTTTTGTGCGGTGGGAAAAACTAGGTACTAAAGTTTACTTATCAAATTTTGCGGTGGCAATCATATGTTCTAACCTTTATGCTTTAGTTCCAAATTTTACCACCAAAAATAAGTTTTCCTTAGTGTATATTTTTTTTAATATCAAAGAAAAAGAAATACTGCATAAATAAAATAAATAAATAATTATAATTGCATAAGTTGATACAAAATGCTATGCAATAGCTTTACCGCGGCAGTCCCCGAGTGCCACATGTCTTTTTTTTAATTTTTATATTTGGGTTGATGGAATTAAAGGTAAATTGCGGTTTACGATTTATGACGTATTAAAAAAAAAACTACTCACTGGATCTCGTTCAAACTAATTTTCGGTAGAAGTTTATATGGTTATGTACATCATATATTTTTTTAGATTTATCATTCTCTTATTTTAGAAGTTACGGGGGGGGGGGACACTCATTTTACCACTTTGGAAGTGTCTCTCGCGCAAACTATGCAGTTTAGAAAAAAATGATATTAGAAACCTCAATACCATTTTTGAAGACCTATTCATAAATACCCCACACGTATGGGTTTGATGAAAAAAAAATTTTTGAGTTTCAGTTCTAAGTATGGGGATTCGAAGTTGAGCTATCGACACAGCCGGACGTGTCGGCGCGCGCGCAACAGATGTGGTCCGACCCGCCTGAGTTCGAAATCAAACCGTGTTATTGTGTGTGCGTGCTTCTAAGTCATAATTTAAAATCGGGTGGCATAATACAACGTGTAACATAATTAACGCAAGACCTCATACACCCGAATTAGAGTTTTGAGTTTATTAGAGTATTGAATAAAGAAAATCGTGTGAACACTAGCATTGTTTTGTGCATTTAAATTTGAGTCCTATTGCCTTGAGATAGGATTGAATTCTTTCGGGCTCAATAAGTGGACTTGCGTCTATTCAGTTACACATTGTATAAAACAAGGAAGCAAATGTGTCATTCGTGCGCCCAGCTCTCAGCAGAGCCTACCTGCCAGCTGACCCCTGCCGAACCCGGTGAGCCCGTTCCTAACATTTCAGGGATTTGTTTACTAAACTGCGCATGACCGCGGCTTTGTTGTGCCGCGCTTGGGGACCTATCATCGTCATCACATCACACCAGGAAGCGTTGTGTGAATGATTGTGTTCACACTAACTACAATAGGCTGAATAACCCTATTCGCGCTATAATTCTGGAACAAAATACGATACCGATTAAGACGCCGCACCAAAAGATCCTATTTTTGTAACACAGTAATAAATAAATAAATAAATATCTTAGGACAACCAACACATCGTTATCTGATCCCAAACTAGGCAGAGCCTGTACTATGGTAACCAGACAACTGATAAACGTACTTAAATATTTCTAAATACATACATATTATAGATAAATTACACCCAGACACAGAACAAATGATTGTGCTCATCACACAAAGATTTGTCCTAGGTGGGAATCGAACCCACGACCTCAGTTTTTGCAGTCAGGGTCACTAACCACTAGACTAACAGGTCAGCCAAAGTAATGAATTCTTAAAATTCCTAAAAGCTTGCTAAGAGGCCACAGCCCCTCCAAATGAACACATGGGCGGCAGCTGAATAAAAAAAGGGTACCCAATCCAGATTCTCTCTGTTTCAAGATAAATGCACATTTTGCTATACAGATAAACAAAAGAAACCAAAAAAAAGGTCATCCCATAAATTGACTCACTACAAGTGTGCTTCAGCCCCCAACTTGCACGTGTCTTTAGTGGGCACACAGACAATGCGTTTATAATGGTTATAATTGGCACTTCTAAATAATATACAGGAATTTCTCCCCAACAGCATTCTTTCCCAGGAATAAAGGATAACAGAATACAAAGCCGCGCAACATAATGAAGAAATCTGGGGTGGTGAATATATATCATAATCGCCGCGTCTGAATTCTACGTCGTAAATGTGCATGTACATATGCAAAACAGAAACACACAGGTGCATTCACCTACTAGCGAACAAGCTCCCGCTAATAAACACGTACTGTTCATGAACCAGCACTATGAAAACTGGGTCCCGACAAACGACAAACAATACAACAACAACCGGAATAACCTAACGCAAGGTTCAACAAGATTGAAAGCACTGCATCATACCAAAACATTAGGTAACAGGCACAACACATGAGAAGAGCAAAACCCATGAAACCCTAAACTCAAACGAGCAACCCCCAATTAGTTAAATCATTCACACCGTTGGACAATAAGAACAAACACTACTTACACGTGTATCAAACGTAATCGCGGACGACACGGGATACGCAATAATGAGAAAGCCGAAGTCTACCCAATTAAGTAAACTTGCACAGAAAAACCAGCTACAAAAAACGAATTGACGCGGCACTGCCACGTATAGGAATTCAAGCCAACCTACAAGAAACAGGGATGAACTTAGGAACATTCAGCTACACTACACATACCACGATTGGCATCTCTCCGAACCGGTAGGTAACACGCACCAGGATCTTGCAATTTTATTAAGAACGTATTCCCAAATTGAATTAGTTAATAGTACAAGTGAATTAGCTACAGTTAGTAATACAAGGATACTAGGTCAACTATTGGCATGGGAAAAGACTAGCCAACTCCTCTGCACTTATTCAACTCCCACTTCAACAGTTGTTCCCCGAAAGCAACCAGACCCTTCACAGTCTTATTAAACTTGATTAGACAAAAAGTACGCTAATAATACTCGGAAATTTCATCGTCCATATTGGTCGACAAGATACTCTAACCAAAAGAAAACGCAAAGGATCAAACAAAACTTTCAGCATAAATTTCCCAACTACAAGGCGAACTGTTAAAGGATAAAGCCTACAGACAAAAACTTAAAACAGAAACGACAAAAGGTTGATCATCCATTAGAATAATTTGGTCAAAAGGCACTCAAAAATCGCAATTGGACTATATCATCATGCCACAAGCAACAGAAAAACTCGTCCACGTTGACGAGACGGGACTATAAGATCAAACAGAATTGTAAACAAAAACGAAAAAAAAAACCAAACACAAAAGCAACAAAAAGAAACGAAGGAAACAACAATGGATGCTAAGTATTTCAATCATAAACAATGCAACTATACCGCTCTCAATCGAAAACATATCAAAATAAAATATCAAGATCGCATATAAAAATAAAAAAAACAACTAGCAAATATAGGTATCATCCCAACGAATGAAAACACCGAAATAACATGGAACAACATAACGGAGGTATTAGAAGCCGCTGCCCAGGAAACTCTCGAGTCTTCAGCCAATTATTACTCAAGGGACCATCGAATAGCCCTCGCTAACCTACAAAAGGCCAATAGGCATAATCGCGTACAAGAATGCCAGACAATACTCCAAAAGGTTAAAATCAGTACAAAAATAAGCAGAACGTACTTTTGCATAACCAACAAAACCGATAACCGAAGCACAATAGACCGACAGTAAAGGAAATAATGGAAATCATCAATTGGGACTGCAACATTTCACTCCCTTTGTTGAGCTAGAAGGACTAGAATGCATCCAATACCAAATTAAAACCTCGCTAAATAATGTAAGCCTCCGAATAAACGAAACAAGGATGAAAATTCTAATTGGAGAGGGGGTCTCTAATTAGAATTTACATTTTCGTTTCGTTAGGACAACCACAGGATTTGCTACCTGGCACACATTTTCAGACGCTCTGAACCACACCTGTTACAAGCAGCAATGCAGTACAGGGCAAAACCTAAGAAGGTCGGATGACCTATTTACACATGGAATGACAACCTAAAACAGGACATGAAATACTTCGAAAAGGAACTCCAGTTTTGAAGGGGCACGGCTGGAGACAGAAATAAGATCAAGAAAGCGGCTCGTGATATCTACAAAAAACCAGAAACTGATAGCAGCGAAAACGCAGAAGACGACCAAGAAAACAACACGGAACATAGCGAACCCTTGACATAGAAAAGAGCCAGAAAGCGGCTCGTGATATCTACAAAAAACCAGAAACTGATAGCAGCGAAAACGCAGAAGACGACCAAGAAAACAACACGGAACATAGCGAACCCTTGACATAGAAAAGAGCCAGCAAACGGTCAACCCCACCAAAACATGCATCGGTGAAGCTCGACCTGGATCAACATGCCGGCGACGACGTGAAAAGATGCCCTCCTATAGACAAATATCACCCTTCTCTCCACTAGTCCAATGCTTACTTAAGGCTGCATAGTCGGTAGGCTCGTAATCCTTTCCTATCCTATGGGCACGTCTTCCCTACCATTACAGCGCCCCCCGGTCTACTTCTTGATATGCAATGGCCTATGTAGCACCATGAAACATGAGGCTTCAAAGGCTAGTGCATATCTTGGGGTTCATTCGATTAATCGAGTCTGGTCAAACCACGCTGGGATCGGTGCAATTCATTTCATTTCATTCAGTTCTAAGTATGGGGAACCCCAAAATATATTGTTTTTTTTCTATTTTAGTGTAAAAATCTTAATGCGGTTCACAGAATACATCTATTTACCAAGTTTCAACAGCATAGCTCTTATAGTTTCGGAGAAAAGTGGCTGTGACATACGGACGGACAGACAGACAGACAGACAGACGGACAGACAGACATACAGACAGACATGACGAATCTATAAGGGTTCCGTTTTTTGCCATTTGGCAACGGAACCCTAAGAAGACACTACAAAGTGAAAAATAACTTTAATTTCGGAAGTCGGTGGCAAAAAAAAGGTTGTTATTTTGTTGTAAAAAGTTTTTCATAATTTCATTTATTCGAAATTGCCTACCAAACTAAACACTTTATTTTACCTATTGCCTAGTAACATTGTCTAGAAGTCGTATGACGTAATTAAGGTAAGGCTGCGTAACTCGACACCCCGAAGGGGGAACTTCTGTAGTTGAAAGGGCAATCCAAATTATAATCGGGATAATCTTTTGCGTCCAATGAATCTTTATCTATTAAGCTATAGCTATACTATTTATAAAAGCACTAACATCTTAAAAACTTTTTTGTACCATATTTTTACCACCTATAAGCCTAAGTCATACCCAGAATAAGATGTCAAATCAGAATGTACACCCGTTCTAAACTTACTCAGTCTTTACAAGCCAAATCAAAAACAGTTTTTGCAGTGAATATTATGTAAAAAAAAAACCGGCCCAGTGCGAGTCGGACTCGCGCACAGTGTTCCGTACCATTATCTATAAAAACGGCAAAAAAATCACGTTTGTTGTATGGGAGCCCCCCTTAAATATTCATTTTATTCTGTTTTTTAGTATTTGTTGTTACAGCGGCAAGAGAAATATCATCATCTGTGAAAATTTCAACTGTCTAACTATCACTGTTCATGAGATACAGCGTGGTGACAGACAGAATAACGGTCATCGGAGTCTTAGTAATAGGGTCCCGTTTTACCCTTTGGGTACGGACCCTAAAAATCAATTTGATAAAGCAAATAATCTCAAAAATAGTTTTCTGTTGAGAGGCTCACAACCTTTGTGTGTAGATTAGGTACTTCTTCAAACTATTCTTATTTGCTGTGGACAAAATCCATCAGGTTTAGTTACTAAAGTGGATTTCTCTTTGCTTTCTAGGCAAAGAGGAGTATCTACCTACATAATGTACAGAGGTATTTGGCTTACGTATGGCATGTCTATGGAATTTACGCTAATTCTGTAGTGCTATTCAATCAAAAGCAAACTTGCATTGTAATCTCGCTCTTGAATAAAATCTAACATATTCTTACACAGAAATTGAGACGTTATAGCATTTAGATATACACCTTCACTAACTTTTTTTTAACTGTGCTCATAAAGTTAGTACTCGGTTACGGAAAAATCATGCTCGAAAAAGTATGAAACAAGAAAATATTCTTGTCTGAAATTGTTTTGTACTAACTATTGAATATTTTTTGTCTGTTATAAATATCTTACACGAAACACACTCGCGAACAATGATCCGTATTATTTACTCCACATAAATAAAGCTAGCGGCATGAATTACACTATAGGTTGTATATCGTATCCTCCCTCCTATTCGCATGCCCATACCAAGCCAAATGATGTTCTTATACCTTTTCTGTCACTGGCACCACTTTTAAACTACTCTTTATTTAAATACTTAACTTATAAACATCTCATAGTAGCTAGTCTCGTCGTTTCACACATTCATCTCAACGTTCTCATCTTCGCTTCGCTGCCTTTTTTCATCCATCTTCTTCATAACCCTGCACACCAATCAGTACGATTTGACAATGACCGAATGGCCGAATGAATACAGTACGGCAGGCCTTATCACAGATTTTCATATTTGTGTACCAGAATATATCCGAAACTGTAATTACTACGCAACCTGACTATGGTTTGGCCATCACCACAGCGTGTCCATTTATGCAGCATAACTACAAGCGGTTTGATAAACTGACACTAAATTAATTGTCTTCGCTTGGTTAATTATCGACAATAATAGCCACGAGTTGCTCCAAGTAATTGCTAGTCTAAGACAATTATGGTTTGGGAACTGTTAAGGTGTACCATATAGTGCCCACATTTATATTGAAGCCAGTTATATTAAAGTCCCTTAAAATAGTGAACGAGCCTATAGCCATAAACCAGGTACAATCCAGACTCCGAGCTGCTACTGAAAAGATAGTAAAATTCAATGCACTTTGCTCGATTTGGAAATCGAACACAGGACCTCATGCTGAGTGGTAGTGGTTGCGACCACTAAACCCACGAGACAGCTAACCAACTAAGCAACATTCCTATTAATCCATTAATCCATCCTACTATGCCAAATGATGGGAGAAGCCGATGTCCAGCAATACTTGCGCTTACTATTGGGTTCAAAAGTGAACCAGATGGGGCAAGTAAGGTTTTGCCTTTTGAATATGCTGCTTAGAACTTTACATTTAGGTACCTATAACATTTCCGTAACTAAGGTAAAACTACAAAGGTGCAATAACAAAGACATTTTCTGAACCAAACAGGAGTTTACAAACTTTAATCCCGAGACCCAAGCTCCTGCTTGGGTCTCGGGATTAAAGTTTGTACTTATACGAACAAAGTTCCGAGCATCAGTTTTACCCATATGATGCACTAATTTCCCCAAGTAAGACCAGGCAACTTATCAATGGCCGTATCCGAATACAATACAATTCAATACAATCCTTAATTTCAGGCTACTAAGGCCCATAAAAACAATACATAAATAATACAAAAACAATAACTATAAACTAATACATATATCTAAATTTATAAAAATGTTATGTTGGTTTGTGTACGCTTCAAAAACTCAAAAAGTTCTACACCGATCGAGCTGACATTTTTGCATGATGTATAATCCGCATCAAGGATTGTTTTTATCTATTTTTTGCATCAGTCACATATCCGCGACCGCGAAAAAACAATTTTTTAACGATCAGCTGTGTACCAGTGACCGCGCCATCTGCCGGAAGCGAGGAAAACACTCGCTGACAACCGCAATAGTAATGGCGCAGTCATATAAGAAACAAATGTATTCTTTGTTTTGTTTCTCATTTCTCAACCATTTAATCACAATGTGCCACAGCGAAGCGTGGCAGGGTACAGCTAGTACTCTATAAAACAAAACTAAACTAAAACTATCACTAAACACGTAATGATGGCGAATGAATGGTACCTAGTAGTACACTAGCACTGCAAAGTCTGAAGTTTCACTGAGTAATTAGAACTAAGCAGGTACCTAATCTTATCTAATAAGGAGCTTTTGGCTGAATATTACCTTAATTTAAAAGTATTTAGTCACGTTGAGAGGATGAGGTATCCATTTCCCTTTTCTTCAACTTTTCCTACCGTGTTACGTCCGTGAATGACAGTGGCCTGACTGCAGCTTACTTGCTATTTCGCACATGTTTAAAAATAGGTTAGCTTCGACTAATACACGTAAACGATATAGATCCAGTCCAGGTAGTCTACCTGACCTCTGCTTATCCTCAACGTTGTAGTCTCCCGAACGAAATCGAAACAAAGAAAGCATTTATTTGTCTTAACATTGTTAAAAGCTGTTATGTGGATTATATATTACGTTCATAATATTCTGCCGTTTCTGGAATACAAATATGGAATAAACCACCTCTTGCATGTTGCTGCACTGGGGCCATCGCCACCGAATACAGTCACTATGTTTCGACGTGCTTTAGCCGCGCTATGACCCAAATGGAACTCATATAATAGAACATATCGTATCTAAATCGAATAGAACATAACGTATCTAAATCGAAACTTCAGTCATTTTTAGATTACTGAAATTGTATTCCGCTCTCAGATTAACTGCACTGGTACATCGAAGTGTGCCCATTATATACCTTTTCCCCCACCACAAACCGGAACGTTCTAGAAAAATTGAGACATTTCACTAAAATAGCTCAATACTTTTAAATTAAGGTGATAACAACAGGATCGGCACTTGCTGCGGTTGATCAGCTCGGAAAGCCCGCTAAGCCGTTGGTCCTGAATTTTATTCATGGATCTTTGATAGTCGTTATAGGTCGTCAGAAGTCCGAAAATCTGACAACCAGTCTTAACTAGGGGGTATCGTATGACCCAATGACTGAGTTGTGGACGTTCGATGGGTAGTAGCTCTATGTAACATACTGGTTTTCCAATCTAGCTAGATTGGAAAACGTCCTCAACTTAGTTGACAAAAAAAGCTAGGCAGAATGAGCCATTATAAGAATGGGTGGTACGCTGGATTTCAAAGTCTAACGTTTCACTAAGCCTTTCCTATGTCAAGCTTATATCCAGCAATAGATATCTTTTGGTTGAACTGATGATGATAATGAATGTCTTTGAAGAGATTGCGTAACTTACTCCCGACTGCCACCAAGATTGCGCTTGCACAATCACTTCCTCTACCCATTCTTGACTATGCCGATGCCAGCTATTTTGACCTTACCCAAGACCAACTAGACAAACTTGAGCGCCTTCAAAACTTTTGTATAAGGTTCATATTTGGTTTGCGCAAATATGACCATGTTTCCGAATTTCGAGTGAAGCTCAAGTGGTTACCAATTGGCCTTCGCCGGAATGCTCATATTCTTTCTCTTTTGTATAACGTGCTATTTTCTCCCTCCACTCCTCTCTATCTCAAGAAACGTTTTCAGTTTCTTTGTGACTCCCACACGAAATTCTTAAGGTCATCAGATAACTTGAAGCTTAAAATGCCTATGCATTCCACAACTTTCCTCGACCATTCCTTTACTGTCCAAGCCGCTCGGTTGTGGAATGCATTGCCTGTTGAAATAAAACGCGCGCAGACGTTACATGTTTTTAAAAGACTCGTGAAAGAACACTACTTGTCGTTGTGATCTTGTTCTCCTAACCGAACTGTAATTTTCTATGTACTGTCGTCATTAATGTTTGTGTCTTATATGGATATTTAGTATGTATGTATTTATGTATATATTATTTAGGATATAAATATCTGTTTAGTTATTTTAGTTTTCTGTTTAATTGTGTTTACACCATTGACATAGGTACCCATTTTATGTCCACGCTTATCACTGTCCATTCCATGGTTGCCTGGAAGAGATCGCATAAAGCGATAAGGCCGCCCATTGTATATTTTGTAATCATTGTATTTTTTTTTTGTGATGTATTTTTTATGGCTCCTAACTTACCATCTATAATAATTCCAAATTTTTTATGCCATATCTACCTACATAATTATTGTATGCCTATAAGGCAGAACATATTGATACTTTAATATATTGTTAAGACCTGTAACTTACATGTGCCCACAATAAAGATACTTTGACTTTGACTTTGACTTTGATAAACTAGCTACTGCCCGCGACTTCGTCCGCGTTAAATTTCTTGTTCCCCCGACCCTTCCCGTCGCGTTAAATCGCCTACCCGTGCGATTTTCCCCGTTTTTGCAACATTTTTCATTACTGCTCCGCTCCTCTTGGTTGTAGCGTGATGTTATATAGCCTATAGCCTTTCTCAATAAATAGGCTACCCAATGCAAAAAGAATTTTTCAATTCGGACCAGCAGTTCCTGAGATTAGAGCGTTCAATCAAACAAAGAAACAAACTCCTCAGCTTTATAATAATATAGGTCTTTACCTATGAAAATGCCGTTTTGTATGAAAAAAATTAAACGAATTTTTTTCATGTATTTTTTATTTGTATTAATCGAAATAATCACCCATGCAATCAATGCATCTTTGCCAACGCAGTGGCAGTTTATTGATGCCCTTCTTAAAAAAATCAGCTGGACGGGAGGCAACAAATTCTTCAAAGGCATTTTGTACTGCCTCTCGGGTATTGATTTTTTTTCCCGCCAAGAAGTTATCCAAATTCTGGAAAAAGTAGTAGTCTGTAGGCGCAAGGTCTGATGAGTAGGGCGGATGACGGAGAGCTTCCAACCCCAGTTCTTGCAACTTGGAGACCGTCTGCTGTGCAGTATGAGGTCGCGCGTTGTCGTGCAGGAGCAGCGGAGACGAGCGATTGACCAATGCTGGTTGGAGATGTTCCAGCTTCTCCATCATTGAGTTCAGTTCTTCACAGTACACATCTGCAGTAATGCTCACCCCGTTTAGTAAGAAGCTGTGATGAATCACACCGGCGCTAGACCACCAAACAGTGACCATCACTTTTCTAGGGATAAATTTTCGTTTAGGGCATTGTTTAGGTGCCGAACCAGGATCCAACCAACTTGCTGAGCACTTGCGGTTATCAAACAGAATCCATTTTTCATCGCAGGTAACAATGCGGTTCAAAATTCCTTCATTTGTGTGTCTGTTGAGCAGTGCAAGGCACGTCTCGACGCGTACTTCGCGCTGGCGATCATTGAGTTCGTGGGGCACCCATTTGTCAAGCTTTTTTACCTTGCCAATTTGACGCAAATGGACCAATATTGTTTTGACGCTAACGTTATAGTTACTCGAATTTTTAACGTAACCATGATGACGAAAAGATTGAAATGCGATGAAAATGTAACACTAATCAATAAACAATGACTACTTTTGGAAAAAGAATTCCATATTTTTAAAATAAAATTAATTCGAAATTAGAATTCTTAGACAAACAAAAATTATTTTGATTTGAAATGGCCAGTACTGCAGAACGGCAATTTCATAGGTAAAGACTTTATGTGATTAGTATGACTTTACGTGATTAGTATAGATAAATAAATAAGGTAATTTTTGCCAACGGTGTAAGAGGTGAAACCCTGAATGATACCGACCGACAATGCGTTGCACAGTGTCCTGTGCAGTTTCGATAAGTAATTAGAACTAACCAAGTAGTTTAACCGGTCAATTACCGTAATTACAGACACAATTAAAAAACGATTGTTTACATACCAAATGTAGTATCTCAGGGACTTAGAGGTTAAAGGCTCCCACAAACAGATGCGACGCAACAGCGCTTTGCGACTTTTGGACAAAAATTTCTAGGACAACTTCATGGAAGTTATTCTACTAAGATCGCGTCACACCGTCGCGTCGCGCCTGTTTGTGGTAGCCTTAAGACAGTAGTAGAGTATGTGGAGTTCCGAATTCCAATTATTCTATACTTCACTAAGTAAACAGGACTGCTTGCTCTAAGTCAGGCAATAGTATAAGATGTGGAATTCTGAATCAAAATAAAAATAAAATTCAAACTAAGGCTGATTCTCAAATCAAAACTTTTCGAATGTCAAAATTACGTCGGTGCCTAAAAAACGCCCGCCACATCTTCGTGCTTTAGCTGGGAAGAAGTGGCGCAACCAACTTCCCCAGCAGCACAAATGCTCTCCCGAGTGTTGCCTATTTCTTGCATGGAACATCATTCCATTATGTTTCTGGAGAAGGGCGGTGTTAGCTGCGCTACAGTTCATACTTTTGCAGCTATAATCGTTTTACCTGTTACACGTGTCCTGTAATCATCATTTCAGCCGTAAGACGTCCACTGCTGGACTTAGGCCTCCCCCAATTTGGAGGGCTTTGCCATAATCGCCACGCTTGGCAGGTGGGTTGGCGATCGCAGTATGGTGGTAAAATGCATAGAGAACGCTGCTGCCCATTCTCTAGTAAGTTCCTTAGTCGCCTTTTACGACACCCACGGGAAGAAATGGGGTGGTGTTATTCTTTACGTCCGGCACCACACGGTACTGTCACGTGTCCTGTAATAAACTTTTTATATTTGTATATTCGATAGGTACTGCAAAACAATCTGTGAAGATCCACTAAATAATTACGACTACCTATTCCAAGGCACCGTGTTGTACCGTGTAGCGTCGGACGTACCGTGTGGCGTTGGACTAAAAGAATAGCACCACCCCATTTCTTTCTTTCTTTCTTTCTTTCGTTTCGTGGATGTCGTAAGAAGCGACTAAGGAATATACTAGAGAATGGGCAGCAGCATTCTCTATGCATTGCAGACTATCGTACTGCGATCGCCATCCTCCCTGCCAAGCGTGGCGATTATGGCAACCCCCCCCCCCCCTTTGGGGGAGGCCTATCTCCAGCAGTGGACGTCTTTCGGCTGAAATGATGATGATTCTAAGGCAGGCAGTACATGCAATAGGAGGTCCCCGTACCATTCGTTTCACAGTATTCTGTGTAGATTCACTAAGTAATTAGAACTGCCCATAGAATATGTCCAGCTCCGAATGATCGGTTACTTGATATTGCAGTTCAGTCTATGCAGTTACTAATTACGAGGTAAGACATACACGTCCACCTTCGAAGTAGATAACATTCGGGAATTGCTCCGGAGGAACGGAGGTTTGCATTGAACTAATATACCTATGGCTTTACCGTTGTGGAGTTTAATCAATGAATAGATTGCTGATATTTTTTACTTCATCTGTAGACCGTTACGCAAATTCGATGAATTTTTGAAATATTTTTAATTCTTAATTATCTTTTATACATATCTATAAGTGACACCCAATGTCCTTAAAAGATAGTAGTATTTTCTATTCAAATTTCGATTGAATTCGCGTTATGTTTCCGTGGTTTAGGATTTAATGAAATTATAAAGAAAGATAACGGATAACACTAAAAATGGGATATTAGGATGGATAGGATTTGAGTCTTTTAAACTCAAGTATTGTTCATGGGTAATTCACAGACACACATTTCACTACGGGACTATCTGGCACACCGTGGAAAACAATACATGTTTCATAGACATTGACTTAAAAAAAGATTTTACTCTTTTCTTAGACGCTATTAAAAGGTTTCAGCAGTAATGGAGGTAAAGAAACCACTTGATTGAGAATTTTAATTAACTCTTGACATTTTCCACTTTAGGTAAAGAGACTATTTTTAGCTTATTTCCGTTAATGATCTTCGTTGTAAGAAGGACTGGAAGGTTCTGTTTTTCAGACGCCTTGTTTCCCTATTTTCTTTGATGTCTCTAAAGATTGCTTTCAAGAAGTTTGTACTCAAGTCTTCCACTTCCTGATGAGTCTTAGTAAACTTATCGTGCGGATAATTTCATCCTTTATATAGATATTCACTTTTATGATCTAATATAATGTAATATTCACGCTTTTTTTCCCCGAAAGGTTGATCAGAAGTGTACCTAGTACACCCACATTTCGCTTGTTATATTGTAGTCCCATGTAATAGGGAGCGACCCTATTATTATTGGAAGAATGCATTTTAGAAAAAATGTTTTCAAATTGTACTTTAATTTAGCTTATTGTGATTTAAATTTAATAAAGTATATTACTATTTTATAATAGTTTTAATTATTTAAATGATTTTATTCGCATTTTGGTTTATTATTGTGTAATTGTCTTCATTATTATTTGATTTTATTAATGTTTGATTAATTATTATTAGATTAATTACTATTTAATTTTATCTTAACGGTCTGATGTATGTTTACTCATTTTTAATTTCAATTTTTTTATTTCAATTTTTTTAGTTGCCTATAGTTGAATGTGTATTTAGTGTATGTTTTATTGCTGAAATCTAATCTATGTAATTGTTTAATGTAATATTTGTTGGCGATCCTTAAATAAATAAAAATAAAATAAATGCAGGCGTGATGTTATGTTACATTATTTTGCAGTCCATGCGTCTAGTAGATCAACATCGCCTTCTATAAAATCACACAGTTTCCCCAATAAAGGGCCTCAATTCAAACAGAATTATAACTACATAACATAGTGTTCTAGAAACAACGACGATTGATTCAGACGCCGACTGCCGACTAATTAACGCATATTGTACCCAGATCCCGTTGATTGGCTGCCCGATACCTAGTTCAGACGCCAACACATAAAGTCAAATTTCTTTAGTAGGTTTTCAACTTTATCTCTTACGAATAAGGTTCAAGATTGATTGGGAAAATTTTACTGTTTCGGGTAGTTTGATGCGCTGGCATCTGTAGGTTCGACTGTCATAATTAACAGTTTTCCAACGTTCGAGATACATAACTTTTCAATGAGACACTCTGAGAATTGTGTGGAACTGTGAAGCTATTTTAATGAGTGCTCGACTTACAGACTATTTCTCGAGTTTAGTGGCAAGATAGATCTCTGAGGTATTCTTAACAGGAGTGACAGAACGATGTTCCTTACGTTTTTTCTTCAACAACTAGTGTACCACGTATGCTTTATCTTTAAAATACACAAACTTTATTTTGACCACACTATTGGCTTCAGCACTCTCGAAAACTATGAAAACTAAGTATTTCTCTCTCTGACTCTTTACATTTTATATGGTAATAATATTTATTGACATTAGATTTATTGTTGTTGCTAATTAATATTAGGTCTTAAAATTGATTATTTTAAGACCTAATTTTAATAAATGTAAATTGTCGTTGGTACAGAACTAATAAAATTATGAACTCCATACTATGGGAAACAGCACTTAGACAAATAAAAAAATCTTATTGTAATTCTGATTCTAAGTTACCGGAGTGCTATTAGATATCTTGATACATTACGTCTCTCAGCACACAAGTAAATATGAAAGAGAGAGATAGATAGTTATATCTGTATAACAGAGATTTGTCTGTAATGCTGTTATCATTTCATCATTATCATCATGGTTACAGCTGAAAGATGTCCACTGCAGGACATAGGCCTCTCCCAAGTACCACCACTTTGACCGGTTCTGCTTCTCGTATCCAGCGGATTCCTGCGGCCTACACAATGTCATCAGTCCAGTTTGTAGGAGGCCTTCCAAGAGTAATCTTTTATAGCACCTAGTGATCAGAGATTTAGATATTGGATCTAAATTAATTATCTTTGCACTACCACAGATGAGACGCCGCCGTGGAAGTGGTGAAGTTTTGGCCCAATAAGATTTGAAATACTGACGTGCCAGCAACACAAAAAGGAAGACAAAACAAAGTATACCATCATCATTCATCATTATCATTTCAGCCGTAAGACGTCCACTGCTGGACTTAGGCCGCCCCCAATTTGGAGGGCTTTGCCATAATCGCCACGCTTGGCAGGCGGGTTGGTGATCGCAGTATGGTGGTAAAATGCATAGAGAACACTGCTGCCCATTCTCTAGTAAGTCCCTTAGTCGCCTTTTACAACACCCACGGGAAGAAATGGGGTGAGGAATGTGGGGTGGGGTGAGGAATGAAGTATATCATAAAGCATAAGCAAAGGGTACCTTATATGGAATGGACCAAAGAATAACTGAAACGAAATCCAATCAATCTTATCGTAAAAGCCAATTTAAACCACATATACATACGAAACCGTAATTGTCTAGGTGCGATTGAAAGGTTCAGTCGTTTCGGCAACGGGGTCGAGTGGGGCTCTTCGGTGCAACCTGAATTAATATCGGCAGACTCAAAATACTGACATTTGCAACCCACTCCAACCCGTGTTTCAAAGTACAGTCAGTAACAGAGACTAGTGACAAAGCGCCAAATAGATCATTGTGCCGATACTTGTGAGCGACCCAGATGAAACTGACTTATTTATTTTTTTTAAACAGCTGTGCCCGCGGTTTTAATCGCATAAATTTCGGAAATTATCCCACGAGAACGTGCAACCGGGACAAAAAGTAGTCCTGGCAGTCAAAAGTCTCGTCACAATCGGTCCAGTTGTTTTGAAGATTAGTCGGAACAAACGTACAGACAAAACACAGACACAGCCACCAGCGTACAGACGCCAGCGCATCAAGCTACCCGAAACTGTACAATTTTCCCAATCGATCTTGAACTTAATACTTTGGCGATAAAGTTGAAAATCTATTAAAGAAATTTGACAGATTGTTTGAGAGTTGCGCTTCTTGTGCTGGTGTCCTTACTTTCATATGCATTTAATTAAAATTTGTAATTCTGACGTTACAAACAGACACTTCAGTTTTATTCAGTCAGTCTGTTAACTTTTACAGATTTTGCGGACGGATAGACTATGACCTGGGTTAGGTCATACAATACTTTTATTCCGGTTGTACCTAAGTATGTTCCCATGAAATCATTTTCGTCCTCACGCGGGTGAAGCCACCGGAAAAAGGTAATAAGTCAGCGTTTTGGGGGACTGTCTTATGTAATTTTGACGTTAAGAAGGACTGATTGTCAGCATAGTTTGAAAAAATGACTTTTGTTTTGATAATAATCGTGTCTCATTAGTTAAGACTTGACAGATTAAATCCACAAAAATCCGAAAGTATTCTATCGCTGACTGTATGACCTGGGAACTATTTTGAGAGATAACTATTTTGGTTGGATTTTCTTTCAGAGGGGCGACGATATTTTCAATATTTGACTGACATTGCACACGGTAAGTAGATTTAGATGAAAATTTACGACTTCAGAAAGCGGCGGTTGTGTCTAAAAAAAGCAAATTCTATAAATGGATATGTCTGGAACAGATTTTCATTATAAAAATGGGCAAATATTCTAGATGTTTTCTATTTCGTATATGGAAGACTTACAGCTAATAAAAACGGACAAAAAAGGAATCCACAGCCAATTACAAATCCTCTCATATGGACTTATAATAATAATTTATACATAAAGTATGTCATGTAAGCTATGTAGTACTGTCACGGTTGTTAATTAGTATCTATTGAATAATTCCAAGTTTTATGCTCATCACCATGTGCTTAGCATTTTTTCTCAACTCTATTGGGGTCGGTCATGAAACGGCTGCTTATCTGATCTCCACAACTTAGTTACTGGGTATTTTTTTTTTGTTTTTGGATGGGATACCATCAAATGACTTCTCCCGCTCTGGGCGGAGCGGGAGGGCATGTCAGACTTTTACTGACTAAAACCCACCCGTGTTCCTTCAGTTGCCCATGTGCCAGGGTCACGGTATCTCTTTCGAACAATCACGCGACCCCGGCAGGCATCGGTCCTAGTAGACCCCTACACTGCTGCTGACATCTCTTTGAGGCGCGCGTGGAATACTACGCTCCGTCGACCCGAGCTCGGTCCTTACCGGGCGGCGGGGTCACGGTATCTCTTTCGAACAATCACGCGACGCCGGCAGGTAGTTACTGGGTATTACGATACGTTGATCGTCAAATTTTCAGCTGTCGTATATCTACGAATGACTGCCGAAATTACCGGCTTAACGCGCTTCCCGATGCACGGAGGGGTTTTTGGAACATGGTCACCAATCCATGGGCCAACCGCGGCAAGCGTAGCGTATCTTAGCCTAAATCTGTAACTGGGCCACTGAAGAGCAAAAACATTGTTCTCAACTCCGCACTCAGAGAACTTCAGAGTGATAACCTACACCCTTTTAAAATAGTATCAAAACCATTATATCAGACATGCAGCAAACATAATATACGACGACGACGATGACCCTCACGACGGCATATGCCGGCGCCGGCTGTCGCTAAAAACCAGCGCTGGGGCTCTGTCTCGCATAGAGTCGCAGTATTATACTGAGCGATGGCCGTTTTGCGTGGATGTGACGCATATTTTCCCCAGCTTTTTTTATATTTTGTAGTTTCAATTTTAGTTTTTGCGTCATATTTACCGCAAATAAACGTATTTCCTTTCTTTATTTTTTCTGTCATATATTACATACATAAACTCACGCCGTTTTCCAAATGGGGTTATGCAGAAACTACAGAACGCCAACTGTTACGACTCTCACATACTTCTATTGCCTCGTTTAGGTTCACACAGATGTGTGACGCAACCAGCGTGTATATGACTAGATAGTCATATACACGCTGGTTGCGTACTACGCACCTGACCTTTCTGAATAACATCACCAATAAGGAAGTTATACAAGATTATTTTTAGTATATGCGAAACCTGAATAACTAGATAGTCATATACACGCTGGTTGCGTACTACGCACCTGACCTTTCTGAATAACAACACCAATTAGGAAATTATACAAGATTATTTTTAGTATATGCGAAACCTGAATAAAGTTTGTTCAGAATCAGTAACTGAATCGATTCCAATAATTTTTACACCATGTTATATTTTGTACCAAAAATATTTAATTACGCTTCCAAGTCGAGGGCCTTAGTGTTTTGTTTCGATTTTAAAATTATCATGTCTTTCTCGTATTCAAACGTCCATTACACGGAGATGGTACGTACACTAGCTGTTTGTGGTGATCTGCATATGTTTTTGCGTGGACAACCAGGTAACTTATCAAGCTTATAACTTTGTGATTATTAATGATACAGTTTTGAAATTTTTTTCATAGATTCTTTACATAAAAATACTAGACCGGTGTTTCGGGTTTCGCATAAACAAAAATTAATGTTGTATATCCTCCTAGAGCGACCCCCGTGTTTTTCATTCACACCTGCCTTGATACTTTATGTAAGCCGTCCTTCATTCATCCTCTCAAATGGCCAAACCATCAATGACGACAAAAACATAACATATTATTATTACATTCAAACTAAAAACCAACTCATTCCACCCAGCGTAAATTCAAATATTCACTTGAAATTGTGAGGAAAACTCTTAAGTAGTCAGTGAATACATATTCCAACGTCCAATGTAGCTTCGCCAAACATCTTCTAACCCGGCCTGGGACGAACTTGTGTCGTGAAAAGATTGCCACCAAATTATATTTGTCGTTTGGAAATGCGAATTTTATTTCCCAAAAAGTTTCTAAGCTACGGTTTCAGAGTAGGACGGTGACTGCCATATAGCGTCTACAATTTGCTAGTGAATGACGTCACTGTCGAATGCGTGCACTGACTGGTCAGATCCACTCAATCCGTGTGGTTCTTTCCTTAAAACACCCTTAAGTCACCGTATTTAGACGCGAGAAAAAGTTTCCATACTAAGAAGAATGAGCTTACACAATAATAAAGAGCGTTCCCATGATAATCAAGGCAAGGCAATGCGTCAGTGCATGTGTCTTTCGTAGGTGTCAAAACGAAACAGACACACAGAATAATTAAATCAAGATGAAAGAGAAAAGAAAGAGAAAACAAGATGTAATTGACTTTGATTTGATATTTCAAGTTGACTCTGACTTGAACTAATTTTACAATAGAGAACAATAAAAACAAAATACAGCTAGATTTAATTAAAATTAAATCCATTTTATTAATTTGCTCTCAAACCGGTGAAGGAACATCGTGAGGAAACATGTCCTAGAACCAAAAAATTGAAGACATGTAACATCCATCAACCCGCACTGGACCTTATGACTCACTACTTCTCCCAGAGAGGAGTGTCCTGTGGGAACATTACAGGATGATCATGCTATATCCATTTAAACTTATGCCAATATTAAGTTATTTGAAATTAAGTTTTTAATGGTCAAAGAGTACTTTTATTAAATTACTTTTTTGTCGAAACATTTTTATAGGTTGTACACCTGTTTATCGTTTTTGTAAGAAATTGAGAAAAGATTTTGGTACCAACTTGTGGCCGAGATTGAAAATCAACCCAGACCTTGACCACAACAAGTTGACCTCGAGAACTACCTTTCATTATTATCTCAGACATTACAGCCACCGGTCGGTCTTAGCCTGATCAAATATAATTCTCCAACGTGACCTATTCCAGTCTTTTTCTCTCTATTTTCTTACTCCGTTTAACAGTTCTCAATTCTTGGTCTACGCCATCCGACCATCTGAGCTTGGGCTGCTTTCGACTTTCTAGGCCATCCGGTTCAATATCCAGTAAACGTTTGGATGCTCTAGTCCATTCAGACAAAATGTTCTGCCCATGGAAGACGTCCTATTTTGATGGTTTTAATAGCATTAGACTCGTTGTACATCTCGTAGAGATTATTGTACTGCGTTCGCCATTGCTCGTTTTCCAGCACTGCCCCGCCTGAGGTTGGGCTTGATGATTTTCCGTTCGAATACTAATAGAGATTCCTTGTGTTTTGGATTAGTACTCAGCATTCGAAGCCGTATTTATTTATACTTTACTAGCTTCTGCCCGCGACTTCGTCCGCGTCAAATTTTTGCTCCCCTGACCCTTCCCGTCGCATCGATTTGCCTGCTAGTTTTCGTCCATTTTTCGTTGCTGCTCGCTCCTTTTGAGTTATAGTGAGTCAACCTTAAAAGATAGACATATGCTCTCGCCGACTTTTTTTAGAACTTTTTAAAAGGAACAATTCCGTCATGCATGTTTTTTGCGTTACATTAACCGTTTACGCAGCGCACGCAATGGAAACTTTTAAAAGGAATAAATTTTCCCCGTTTTTGCAACAGTTTTCATTACTGCTCCGCTCCTCTTAGCTGTAACGTGATGTTATATAGCCTATAGCCTCCCTCGATAAATAGGCTACCCAACACAAAAATATTTTTTCAATTCGGACCAGTAGTTCCTGAGATTAGCACGTTCAATCAAACAAACAAACAAACAAACTCTTCAGCTTTATAATATTATAGTATAGATTGTACACTAGAAAATATGCTAATAGCAACAAAGATACATTTAACCTTCTCCTGTTTATTTTGGGAGATATATATTTGTCTGTAGCTAAGAAGGCATACATTCCCTGACACAGGTGTTATCGTGAATTTTAATGACGGACGCAATCGGACTTTGGACACTCTTACATATTAAGTCTGATAACTACCCTAAATAGAAAATAAAATCCATTAAAATCAAATAACATGAAAAAGAATAGAATTTCAAGTGTGCACCGACGTCGTTCTTTCTATAGTCACTTCACTTCAGAAACTGCAGCAAAAACTTGAAGAGATACCCACTTATATATTATTCATAAATTTTAGTGCGCACAGCGAAAGTTCCTATCTCCGATAAAAAGGTCACCAGTGATTTAAACAATGTTTCAACTTATGCATTTTTCACCCGATGCGAAGGAGGGGTTTATTATCATTATTACTTCGTTATTATACTTGTAGTTTTAAGTATCTAATATGGAATTGCGTAGCGTTGGATGGCATCCCACAAGATCGATTGTTGACCTGGTAAAGGCCGCAGGAATCCGCAGGAAGCTGTCGAAGTGGCGATGCGTGGGGTTAGACCTATGTTCAACAGTCAGGCTCAAATGATGATGAATACGAACTAGGTGTATATAAAACGCGTTTTGTGGATTTTCATAGAAATAAAATAAAGAAACCAAGTAAATCTAACGTTCATACTTTTTATTTAGCTTTTTTTATTTTGAATGTCATCTCGCAGGTCAACTTATAAGGTTGTCGACTACTTAACCGGATTTCCCTGTGGCTACCTTAATAAATTAAGGCCTCCAGCCAGGGCTTAAAAAACTTAAAACTAGAGCGAATACTCGCTAAGGGCACCCTGTAGGGTACGGACCTCGGTTTAGGGCATCACTGGTAGAGGGCAGCAAGGGATGTGCCGGATCGGAATAAAATTAGCTGTTTAGCACCGACGCATAACATTAAATATGAAAAGCTGCTTTGGTCTTTTTAAAATCGTGTAGTAGTCACTAGTGGATCAACATTTTGGATTACCTCCTACAGTAAAGGCCTACCGAACTTCTATACTAATCATACATGTACTACTAGTCATACATGTTCTAATAGTAGTACATCTTGAATTTGCAATTAGATATTTTCTCCAACCTGAAGATCCACCCCACTTAGCTTTAAAAAACTAGCCATGAAATTGATTCAAGATCTGTTACTGGATCTCGGTGAAACATGGTTGCTGATGAAATCCGTGGGGACCCGACTTTAATTCTACCACTGCAATTAAACCGCTAGATCCGATTGCGTCGTGAAAAATAGCTCCCGAAGGAGGTTTGTGACGAGATTCATGTTTCTAGCTCTGCAGTTTGCAGTTTGTGGTTTTTGTGACGGTTGTTCATTTGAAGAAGTATCCGTTTTTAAATGGATTTTAATTTTAATTTTAAACTTTTCCGGAACTTATAAATCTGTTTTAAATACAATGCTACTTTGATTTTCTAATGCAATCTAAAAATAGCCGGTTTGTGAATTAAAAAACTTAATAAAGTATAGGGTATTATTATACTTTATTAAGTTAAGAACACGTGGATGTCGACTATTCAAAATAAGAAAATATCAACTACTGGGAATAATAAGTATTTTCAAAATGTATTTTTGTAGGGAATCCCTCAACTGATGAAGGAGATAAAGATACAGATCTACGTACCTAGATTAGGGGCCGGAAATCTGCCAATAATGTGAGACTCGATTGTACAACCTACTGTCTACATGTGTTATATGCCATGTGTCTTATGTACAAATTAATTATTTTAACTGCACGGTTTGCATGTACACTGATTAAAAGAGATAAGTAAGTGACCAGGGTCGCCGATGACCCTTATTAACTTAAATCCAAATATAGTTCAAGTTTAGTAAGAAACCAATAGTTTAGTTTGATAAATGAATTGTTTGTTATCTCTTTATTTTATTTTACTCGAAAACATCCATCGATTTCTTACAAAACTTCGACTGATATAGTTGAAGTTTTGGAAGAAATCGATTGACGGCCCTGGTTACTTGGTTTGGTCTAAGGTTCCGTAGCAGATACGGTCACTACGGTAAAGTTTTCTGAAGTTTTCATGCCACTGACCAAAACGATGTTATGTTTTGGTTTTTGGAAATTCGTAAAAAATATCTAAGTTCCACAAAAAAATACAAAAACAGCTTACCGATTACGGGCATTGGACCATATTTTTTTTTTCAGGATGGGAAATCATCAAATGACTTCTCCCGCTCTGGGCGGAGCGGGAGGGAGTGTCAGACTTTTACTGACTAAAACCCACCCGTGTTCCATCAGTTGCCCATGTGCCAGGGTCCCGGTATCTCTTTCGAACAATCACGCGACCCCGGCAGGCATCGGTCCTAGTAGACCCCTACACTGCTGCTGACATCTCTTTGAGGCGCGCGTGGAACACTGCGCGCCGTCGACCCGAGCCTGGTCCTTACCGGGCGGCGAGCTACCCATTGCTCGCCACCCGCAAGCTCGCGCCTACGGTGGCCGGGAGTCCGCTATGGACTCCCGACGCCCGGTGCGTCTCCTCCTGCGGCGGCTAGGGACGTGAGGGCGCAGAGACTGCCACTCCCTCACGCGCCCCGCCTCCTCCTTCGCGAGCATTACTGCTTCGCAGAAGAAGGTGACGGCTTTCCATTCCCTCTCGCTCCGTACCATGGCTCGCACCAGGGCCGGACGCGAGAGGTCGCCGCCGCCGACCGCCTCCACGAGGACACGGCGGTGCTCCGCCCAGGGGGCATTGGACCTTCACCTATAACAGATGAAAAAGAAAAAAAAATGATTTTGTTTGTTCTTTCAGTTTGCGATATTGAAACCCAAGTAGTAAAGTTTTGACAGAAAATTTTATTTGACCCTGTATATCTATCTAACTGTATTGTCCGAAAATAGGGCAAAGGCCACTCTCTCCCTTTTCCAAACCATCCGGTCTTTTACTAGTGACCAGCTAGTCCTATCCATAGGAGTCAACTTCGTCCCTCTTCGAACGACGACATTTTTAGGGTTCCGTTGCCAAATGGCAAAAAACGGAACCCTTATAGATTCATCATGTCTGTCCGTCTGTCTGTCTGTCTATCTGTCTGTCCGTCTGTCTGTCCGTCCGTATGTCACAGCCACTTTTTTCCGAAACTATAAGAGCTAGGCTGTTGAAACTTGGTAAATAGATGTATTCTGTGAACCGCATTAAGATTTTCTCACTAAAATAGAATAAAATCAATAAATTTTGGGGTTCCCCATACATAGAACTGAAACTCAAATTTTTTTTTTCATCAAACCCTTCCGTGTGCGTATCTATGAATAGGTATTTAAAAATGGTATTGAGGTTTATAACATCATTTTTTTCTAAACTGAATAGTTTGTGCGAGAGACACTTCCAAAGTGGTAAAATGTGTGTGTCCCCCCCCCCCGTAACTTCTAAATTAAGAGAATGATAAAACTAAAAAAAATATATGATATACATTACCATGTAAACTACCACCGAAAATTGGTTTGAACGAGATCGAGTAAGTAGTTTTTTTTAAAACGTCATAAATCGTAAACCGCAATTTACCTTTCATTGTATCAACTGAAATATAAAATAAAAAATAAAAATATTTATTTCCATAAACATAAACCTTATGCATAAACCGAGAATACCTACAGGTTTGTTCGGAACCCTCGGTGCGCGAGTCCGACTCGCACTTGGCCGGTTTTTTCATAATATTCTCAAGCATTATTAGTACATCCAGCTACATTGAAAGCCGAGCCAACCATAGATGGTAAGAAGCTAGGTAGATGATAATGATGATGACGACTTTTCATCAGTATCATTAAAGTAGCTCTTATTGATAAATACACGTAAAACCTCATTTACATTTAGTATACAAATCATTAGCTGATTTAAGATCTAAGTTATCGTATGGAAATTCACACAAAATAAAATAGAGAACTTTAAAAGCTTCATTTATACGAGTAAAGTGGAAAGTATACATGGAAAGTGCATTTATTTTGAAGCTCGGTATATGAATTTAAGTGAAATTGTTGCATACTCGCCCACCTTTAAAGCATTGCGCAGTTTTCAGTAGTCACTGAAAGAATTTGTGGATAAAAGTATATCTATGTTCTATACTTATAATAAAACTGTAGAGAGGTCAATTCTGTACATTGAAAATATATTCAAAATTAATATTGGAGGATGAATGGTGATCGATACTGATGCCAAAAATGCAATCAGTTAATTTTTTGTCTGTCTGTCTGTATGTGCACGCATGGGTCAAAAACTACTGAAGGGATTTTAACCAAACTTGGTACGATTGTAGTCCATACTCCTGGGCAGGTTATAGGCTATATAATATAACGCTAAGACACAAAGCAGCCGAGCAGTGACGATACTTTTTATCCCGGTAGTACGTTCAAGCGGGATATTTTCCGACCTCCACGCGGGCGAAGCCGCTGGCAAAAGCTAGTCATAACATAACATAGTATAAAACAAATTCACTTTCCACGTCTGTACGCTTAGATATTATTAAATTATGCGACGGACTTTAATGCGGTTTAGATGTCTACCTGACCGTTTTCTTGACAAATCAAACGTGCTTGTAAACAGTTTAATTGAAGGAAACGCTTAGTTTGGGTTTCAACCTTTCCCATCACAATTACACAGCATTAGTAGCATGTTCAAGTTTTCGACTGACACATATTGCCACCCCTTATAACTTGAGGGTTGAAGGGAGTCAATTCATAGGTACTTAACGTGCTTCAGAGTACCCGAAACCGTCTGCTCCGGGACCTGTTGTGAATGTGTCTGGATGGACAAATGTATTTATGTTGGAATGTGGATTTAAGCGGACTGGATAGGCATTTGTTATTTGTAAGGTTGTACGCGTTTTTCCACGATTGGTGCTGTTGGTGGATACAAAATAATCAGCCCATAATTTTTCCACTGCTGGAAGATAAGCCTTCTCTCTATGAGAAAGTGTGGGCTATTATATACTACGCAAACCATGTGCGGGTTGGTAGATGTGATATATATTCGATTTTTGACGTGACAACGTCTTATAAATTGGTTTGCCGGGTGACACTTCAAGAAACTGCGTTACGCTCCGCTCACGTTATGCGCTCACAATGAGAGCGAGTGAGAGGCACGCGTCCCTTCCACTCGGGCATGGTTAGCCCGCCTAAGAGCGAGAGAGACAGACATAAAAAGTGAAAGGCACGCGTCCCTTCAAAGTCGTTGTCACGTAAAACTTTCGCCCGTATACCGACTTTACAGGCAACCAATTTTTTTGGTTCTATGACACGTCGGTTTTCTCACGATGTTTTCCTTCGCCGTTTTGAGAGCAATGGTGATAAAATAATGTATACCTGCAACTTGTAAGTTGTGGCCCTTACCAAAGAGACACCATTGCTCACTGTAGATAAGTATAAAATAAAATTAAACGCGTCGGTAACGTCCATCTCTCACTTTGGGCTAAGAGTGTCAAATTTTCTTTGTGTTGGTAAGTAGAGTTGGTGTACGATTTAACGCACATCCGTTTAAACGCGTAGACTTCAAGCTGGCATAAAGAGTCAATAGAATAAGAGGCCAGCTTTTACTGGTTTTGTGGTCGTGTGGTCTACTGTACCTACTACCTAGTTATGTTTTATGCAACGCAAAACTAACCGTGCTCCCCAAGCAGTAACAAGGTTTGCTAGTGATCTGCCCAGTCGATTAGGGGCTACCGTAATCATATTAAATCTCCGGTGACCCGAAGTTATTAAACTGATTATTAAAACAGGATGTAGGTACTTTGGGGTCATGTTGTCGCAATATGTACGATCACTAAAGTGGTTTTTTTTAAATTATCGATGCAATTACTTACAGGTTCATTCTGGTCGTATTTTCGTGGACATACATACATAGAATAGATTTTAAATTATTCATTCATATTAATTACTTAAGGAATAAGACAATATTAAGTGCTCCCAACACCTATTGTGGACCAAAATAATTAGCTTATAAACAAATAACGTTTCTTTTTTAAATGAATTTGACATAAGGTTCTGATACCTATATCCTACATCCTATTCCGAGATACCTTTGCGTACGAGGGTATGATACCAACTTGCAAAGGCCCATTATACGTTTTTAATTAAATGAGATAGTAACTGACTATTATTACTGTTTGTGCTTTTATTATAAGGTACTTGTGGTCGAAACTCGACATCATTAAAAATGATTAAATCAGCTTTCTACACTGCTCGTCAATACAAACTTTAATCGTGCCAAATTTAATTCTCTTCCGTCCGCCTAATTTTCTTAAGAAGGGGTACGAAGATTTAGATTTCCTTTCAAGTATTTCATATATAGATTATGATGAAGATTCTTATTCTGCATCGTTACCGAAATAATTAGTTCCCTTTGGTAACTCAATCAAATCAAAAATATAAAAAACAATGTCGCTTCCAGTACAAAGTTATTCTGTGCACAAATAGTTGCGGCTTCTCCTGAAACGGACACACGTTATTGTCCCAAAAGGCTTTTTACAAGAAACACCCAGGAATGTATACAATTCGTGAAAAGGTATTTCAGTAGTATTTTTGTATAAACTCTGCGTGTCAAAGGGAGGTGTAGGTAATTGAGACCATCTATCAATGTTTTTATTCGCCTCAAACGCAAAAGCAATTATTCAATGTTTATTCTGCATTGGGCGAATTAAGTTAATGATTTATATGAGGTCAAAATTACTTTTACTACAATGAACATGTAAATAGTAGTTAATTTTACTAAGAATCTAATGTGCATAGTTTCAAATATGTTTTTAATTTAAAGTCCCGTCAAAATTGGTCCAGCCTTTTTGGAGATTAGCCTGAAGAAACAGACAGGCCGTTTGACAGAAAAAATATTACTCCTCCCCTCCCTATAAAGTCGATTAAATAGTAATTAATTATACTTCAAGAACCTAATTTGCAAAGCTTCAAATATTTTTTAGTTTTAAAATCCCGTCAAAATCGATCCAGCCTTTTCGGAGATTAGCCGGAACAAACAGACAGATGTGTGTTTGAAATTATATTTGAACTCGCCAAACGAAACGTTGGACAGTTTCTAGACACTTGTTGCCCGCATGATGTCAGAGGGTCAAAAGCCGCGCCACGTTGCCTGTAGCCGCTCTTGTCAACTCGCACGAACGTCATGCTAGACTCTGTCGAAGCGCGCCAACTTCACGCTTGCGTTTCGTTGTCAATTGATATCCCGTACTCATGACTCTTCTCTTAAGTATATAAGATTCGCAATAGCTGTTATGATACAGGAATTTGCTACTATTATTAGCATAGTTTCTATTAACTAATTTCTCCGAGCGTCAGTCTAGTTTTATCGCTTAAATTACTTCCAATGACAAAGTTGTGCTAAAACAATGGTTTGTTAATCAAGAGATGCTGTTGTTTCAGACTTATTTATGTATTTGTAACTTACAATTCCATCGCATTATGTACATTTTCAACATTAGTGAATTTTAATTAAGAAGTCTTGGTAAACTACTGGCTGCTTAAACCATGTTTAACTCTCGGTGTTGAATCGAATGTTGAGAATCTTACAGAATTTACCTCAGCGCGTCGAAAAAACACACTTATGGATTTTTAACTCTCGGCGCTGTGTACATGGAAAAATCACGCTACGATCTTTTTACGTACCATCGAATTTGAAGTTAGTTTCGGAAAATAAATGTAGAAATTGCACTTATATTCGCTTCGAACATACAATACTATTTGTGCACTATAAAAAAAAAAAACATATTTTTATTCAGCGCTATTAAAACATCATTAATGAATAATAAGAAATAATCATCAATACAACAGGCGCTCTTTTCCACAGCAACAACACCCGGATTACATTTCCGATGAATTTATGATTCCGATGAATTTACGATTCCGATGAGTTCCGGCAACATAAAAAAATGCTTTTGGCAGAATTCGCAACTGCAGCTTCTCGTTGCAATTAATTTAATTCCCTTTTGGAACTTTATACCTCATCTTATTTTCAATAGTGCCATTCTGTAAACACTTCCAACCTCATTCAAATGACCGTACACAAAATTAAAATGAATTCATTTGTTTTTAAAGTAAATTTTAGTTGTAATTTTAGTGACATTTTATTTTATTTCATACTAGCTTTTGCCAGCAGCTTCGCCCGCGTGGAGGTCGGAAATTATCCCGCGGGAACATACGGATAAAAAGTAGCCTATGTCCTTTCTCAGGCTCTAAACTATCTGTGTACCAAATTTCATTTAAATCGGTTCAGTAGTTTTAGCAGGAAAGCGAGACAGACAGACAGACAGACAGACAGACAGACCGACAGACAGACAGAGTTACTTTTGCATTTATAATATTAGTGTAGATAGTGTAGATAGTGTAGATAGTGTAGATAGTGTAGATGTAGATAGTGTAGATAGTGTAGAAGTGTAGATAGTGTAGAAGTGTAGATGTAGATAGTGTAGATGTAGATAGTGTAGATGTAGATAGTGTAGATAGTGTAGATAGTGTAGATAGTGTAGAAGTGTAGATAGTGTAGAAGTGTAGATGTAGATAGTGTAGATGTAGATAGTGTAGATTTTTATTGACCAACTGATTTAATTACTACTTGGCATTGAATTGTAATAAAAATACCTAATCTTTAATGAATAATGATGAAATGTAATTTTGATGAATATTATAACGGTTTATGCACCATCTCTTTCTGCCAATTTGTACGCCACGATTATATGCGGCTGAACATGTCTGATCTTTCTGTATCTCGTTATTATCTTGCATGCAATGTATGTACCTACACCATGTTTCAACAAATAAAATTTACTTACTTACTAAACCTACACCGTTTGAATTTCAAATACCTAATTGACGTTTACAATTTTACCTAAAGTCGAAGAAGTTGTAGAAGTCACGATGTGTGACTCGAATTTCTGAGCGTACATCATAAATCGCTTTACAATGTTCTTTTGAAGCGTAGATAAAATCGGAACTAATATCGCCATCTTGTTTTCAATACATTTAACAAAACAGTGCGTGTGGTGCTGGAAGTAAAGCGGTCTACACACCAAAGCCGCTGACCCGGCGGCACGGATCGCCGGCCCAACCCGCCGGCCTTATTTTGTACAATCATGCCGCCGTGCCGGCTTGCGCCCGCGCGGGCAAGCCGGCGGGACAGCATGCCGATGCCGACGGCATCCCTCTCCACTCACTCAGTCAGTTGCCCGCCGGCTTTCATAGAGTAGTGACGTATAACTTATTCATTCTCTGTTGTTGTGAAGTGTCGGCACTTTTATTTTTTATCACCTAACCAATATGGAGTGGGACGATGCAACAGTTATAAAACTAATAGACCTCTATCATTTAAAAGAAATATTATGGAACCCAAAAAACCGTGACTACAATAGCCGGCCAAAGCGTTACGACGCATTTAATGAAATTGCCAGTGAATTTGCTACTAATGTTCCGGAAATCGAGAGAAAGATAAAAAATTTAACTAGTCATTATTACCGAGAGAAAAAAAAAGAAGATAATTCAAATAAGTCTGGTGCGGGTACTGATGATATTTATCATAGTAAATGGTTTGCCTACAAATCACTAAATTTTCTGCAGAACAAAAATGTGCCTACTGGAACCACCGATACTGTAAGTAAAGATTTAATTTTTTTTTATTTATAATCAGGCAACTAGGGCCCCATAGACATATAATTATATTAGTTTATTTATTAGTGTATCTTTGTATTTACATTTTAACCCTTTCCCGGGCATTGGCAAAATAGTTGCCACTCAGGTAAAAAAAAATGTGTTTGAAAAAAAATATTATTGAAATGTTGAAGACTTATTCAGTGCCTTTAATAAAATCCATAATAAAAAAATACACATTAAATGTTGATTTTGACTAGATATACTTATTTATTTTTTATTAAATAAAAGTAAAACGGCTAAACGGGCAGTCTTTTTCGTCTTTTTTCGCAGGACACACCGTCGACGAGCCACGATTCACAAAGTACTGTATTTATTGCGACTCATTAAACTTGGCCTAACCCAACACTTTCGTGTGTTGAGGGATCCACCGATAATAACTCCACAAACTGCTATTATTAAATCACTGTTATCGTCCTCCTCCATATCAATTAGGTACTGAAAATACTACTTCTGAATTATTCGAAACACACACGTCCAATCTCTACGACTATTTGGCAATTACTAGAACACCACATGCCGCGGCTGTCGTGCCGCCGGCATTGCCGTCGGCAAAGTCGTTCGGCTTGGACATTCTGAAGCCGCCGGGTTAACCCGCCGGCACTAAGCCGCTCAGCCGGTCAGCGGCTTTGGTGTGTAGACCGCTTAAAGAATACCACCATCCCATTTCTTCCCAGGGGTGTGGTAAGAGGGACTAAGGGACTTACTAGAGAATGGGCAGCAGCGTTTTCATTGCGTTTTAACCACCATACTGCGATCGCCAATCTACCCGCCAAGCGTGGTGATTATGGCAAACTCCCCTTTTGAGCAAGGGAGGCCCAGCAGTGGACGTCTGTTGGCTGAAATTATGATGATGATGATGAGACTTGGCAAACCCATGTTAGAAAATCTTTAAACAAGGCGTGAATGAAACTATGTTTATCGTCTGTTTTAGAGATCAGCACTACCCATTCAACTGTCCAACCCGCGCGGCGATTATCTCCCCAACTGTCCGGGCATCAAATGACAATGCCAGATCCTGCCCCACCCTTCACCACCGTACCGGAAATGTAACTTAATCAAAAACATCACCAGAAATTATGACCCTTTGTTGCTTAACTATTATTCTGTTACAGTTGCGGATAATAAGTTAGCGATAAAAAGGAATTTAAAAACCCAAGACGTATTTCCTGTTTTAATCGCGACCATCTGCGTTACTTAGTACGCAAACACGCGGAACAAAAACAGTTATTTAATTTAAAAAATAATATCTATTAATTTACTATATACGGATTTTAATATGTATTTGGTTAAATTACACACAGTTAATGAAAATAATCTTTGTGAATACCTACATAATATTATTATGAATATATATTCTTATAAGGGCCGATTTTTCAATCCTCAGATAAACAGACGGATAGGGTTTATTCAATAGATAGTAAAAAACTGTGTTGTTCAATCGTCAAATAGGCTTTATTGGTCGAATAATTCCCTTAACGGAGGAATAAATCTATTTGGCTCTTTGACGGCCAGATAACCGCTTGTTCCATTGATAAACGATGTTGGCGTTACCAAACTTGAGGTTAGTTTTCGTTTTTAAAAAGTGTACTTAATGAAAATTGATGTTTGCGATAGTATTGACGAAATAGCAATTGAGGATGAAGCCATAATTAATAAATATAAGTATATGAATGAAAATAAAGAAAGAATATGAGAGAAAATAAAGAATTTCAAGACCGAGTGTCAAACATTTTAAAGTGTGGGATTCATCTTTGCTTTCCATGATTATTTTAATACAATTAAATATCACGGAAATACAAATACAAATACCACACAAACAAAAAAACAACGTCTCAACGTAAAAAAGGGACATCTGGCTGCCGCACATTGTTTTTATAACATTGACAGTAAACAATGAAATAGCCCGTCCCATTCTAACATTCGTTTATTTTGTATATTTGTTTCACCTCCCTGAAGTTAGCGTATTCACAGATGTGATATTCGGTCAGGTAGTTATTCCTAAATAAAATAACGATTGAAAAACTGACGACCACTTATCCGAGGAACAAAGAGTCTAATAACTTTATTCTTTAGGTAGCTATTGGTTCTTTTATCTGAGGATTGAAAAATCGGCCCTAAATGTTTCGCAATTGAGCACTAGTAGGTTAAGGTGTAATGAAACGTCATTGACGAGCTAATGGTAATGTCAAAAAGTTAGTGGTGGATCGTTGTCGAATTTTTGGTGGACGAAACGCAACCGTTTTTCCGACGACGAAAACGGTTGTCGTCGCAACTGGTTTGAAGAGCCGTTCAATCAATAAAATCAATGCGTTCTCGACCGTATTTTCTTAGCAGTAAAATAAAAAAATCGCATCAAGTAATTCGAAGACTGGTTTGTGTAACGAAAACTATTTGGATCCAAGACGTAAAACCAGTTTCATCGTCGTAGTCGTCACAGAACATAAAACGGTCTTTGGAACGAATTAAGGACGACGACGCGACGAGTGTGATAGTAGAATCAATGGGTTCTCGACCGTATTTTCTTAGCTGTAAAATAAATAATCGCATCTAGTAATTCGAAGACTGGTTTGAGCAACGAAGACTGTTTGGACCCAGGACTTAAAAACGGTTTCATCGTTGCAAAACATAAATCGGTCTTCGGAAACGGTTCGTTGTCGTAACGCCCACCACTACAAAAAGTCATTCTTTGACTTTTTGACATTAGCTCTGTTCTGTTTGCCTACCGTTGCATTGCTGTTTGTATTTTACGCTCCCTAATCTCAACGTGATCAATATTATTACTGTTACATTATCCCGACGACTTTTGCTCTTGTACTTACATGGACTCGATCTCGCCTATTCGCCGACTTTTTACTATTTGCCACGGATTCTGATTATTGCTTCCATTTTGAACAATGCTCGAGTTGGGTAACGATGTCGAGGTGCATAAATGGTCATTTGTGCGTTGACAGGATGCTAAGATATGTTGTTGCAATATGGAAATTGTTGTAACAGGTATGTAAATACTACGGTATTTATTGCTCGGATTTTACCGTAGTGAAAAATCCTGAATAATAAGCATTGTAGATTTAAACACAGCAAGTTCTAAAGGCATTTAGACATTATTTAGATATCTCTAATAAAGCAGCAATAGAATGCTACATTTTTCATGCTTGTACACAAACTTTTATTTTATGGGTCAAAGCTCTATAGAGTTTCTGGCATTGTCCTTTCACTTTCTTTTTTACGACATTGCGAATTTTTTTGCACAAAAACGATTACGACTGAAAAACTACTATAGCTATATTCTAATAAGAAATACTCACGGAAAGCTAATAAGATATTGAATTCTAATGGGAAAAAACTAAATTAATCAAACAAAAAGCTAATAAGATATTGAATTCTAATTATAAAATAAAGTCGGGGATTTCAAAAAAATATCGTATTTATTTTTTATTTCGTGTTTTACAAGAAAAGTATAATAGTTACTAGGCAAAATTATTTTTATTATAATAGTACATAATATACCCTTCAAAATGACACCAATATCTAAATATAAGTATTTAGTTTTCTATCAAGAAAAAACAAGTACTTCTCAATAGGTCCCCGAGCCAACACTAAAATCATGAATTACGAGTTGCGTTCGAATAATTTGTAGACCCCATCTCAATAGATTTCGTTTGTAAATAGCTGTTATAGTGCTAATAGTAAAGTATTCTCTTATATTTAAGCATTTATTTAACAAAAACAACCAATTCGAAAACTTGATCAACTACAACCAATGAACAATGTCCGCGCGGTCATCATAAAACTTTTCCAGCTATATTATTCCATGTAAACGTTTCGAAATTGGCGTAGTAATGCATATTTCGCAAAGGAAATATCTTCACGTTTAATTTGATGTACAATAACAATATAAATGTGGTATAAAAACAGAAAACTTACCACATTTTAGTTGGAGATCCACACACAAACATAGTTCGCTAGACAACAAGGATGAACTGTCATTTTCTTTTTTTTTTGTAAATTTTATGTTGCCGGTCCACAGACGAAATTCACTCTCCTGGATGACAAATCTCATATAGTGACATCTAGTATTTCTCTAATGTACGACTATCAAAGGACTGTAGCGATAAACACGTTTCAAGTGACGAATGACGCATAAAACGTCCATGGTTACAAAAGTAACCATGTACGTTTCGACAAGATTTTATTTGTTTACTTTTGTAACCATGGACAGTTGAGTGGCTACAAGGGCAAACAAAAAGTTTTCTCAATATCTGAAACTCCTCCAGCCAAACGTTTGCCGTCCACAAACTAAGTCACACGGTCACAGGTATTAAGTGCTCAACAGCGTGGCACTACAGCAAACATTTGACACACTTTAGTGAGCCGTGGCCACCGGTATCTATCGCGAGTCGGCCGTGTTCCGCTAAATTAAACGGCACGGAACCTCCCGTGGAGCCGGCTGCAGTCACACCGATGTGTAGCATCGCAGAGGGTATGCCTACCTGCCAGGGTCGCGAGATTTGTTCGGAAGAATTACCATGGCCCTGGCATATAAGCACCTGAAGGAACACAGGTGGGTTTTAGTCAGTAAAAGTCTGACACGCCCTCCCGCTCCGCCCAGAGCGGGAGACATTATTTGTTGATTCCCACCAAAAAAAAAGAGGATATGCTTAGGGAACACAATGGAGCACGTAGGTACAGGAAATATACGACTGTTTTCATACATTTGCCTTTATAGTGAGACTATCATGGCTACAAAGAAGGTGAATACTGAGATGATGGCTCATAAATATTTAAGTAAATTAATAAAAAGGGCAGGAACGGGGATTGTCTTTCTGTTTGTGGTCAGCCTCGTGACGATTTTATATGCTTGGAAAAAATCAAATGACAACCTACTAATGTATACTAACTTCATTAAAAACAAAAAGCTAGGCTAAGCCGTGACATGCATCGTTCTGGTTTCAACTGGACAGGTCCACTCCTCCGTGTGGTTCTTTCCTCAAAAGACCATTTCAGGCTGAAACCTGGTGTGCACACGACCTCGGAGTTTGTTTTGGCCTTTTTTTTCTAGAGTTCTCTCCAATCTTCTCAGAGAAGTCAGATAGGAAAGGTCGACGTCATCTAGTTTGAAAAATATGATCGACGCGCAAACAAAATATTAATGAGATCAGTTATCGTCAATTAGAAATTAATACTTTCGAGTAACACCCAGTCTGTCTGTCTGACATACTCAACTGTATCGAAGCTCAGCCAACAATAAAGTTTCACAGAACAATACAATTTGTACCTACTCAATGCGAAGTGTACGTGGAATGGCGTAATGATCACGAGAAAGGCTGTGTATGCAATTAACTGTAATTGCAGAATGCTAGCAGTTAGTCGATAAGTGGTGGCTTGTGTAAGTAATGTTATGGTATGAATATTCAATGGAATAGTTCTGGAAAATAGTTGCTTTTCCAAGTAGACTACCTACTCGGTTCGTTCCAATTTTCATGTGATTTTTTGGATTTGCTGATTTTTGCTAAACAAGGCCGTATTGTTTCAGTATCAAAATTACTTGAAATACTGAAATGAGGACTGAAAGACTTTTTCATTTATGTTTGGGCTACTCCATCATGTTTCGGCTGTGCTCTTGAGAAAGCCGAAGAATATGCCGCAAACACACGCACAATTAAAAATAATGTTCCTTTTTTATCACTATATGGTTAAATTATGACAGATGTACGGGTTAACTGAAGGTGCAGGCAAGCTTGCCCTGTTCAGTTCGTGTTGGGGTCACGATCTACGAGTACTACTTATCAAGACTCCTCCGTGCCTTGGAAAGCACGTTAAGCCATTGGTCCCCTCATGGCGACATGGCGGGTACGATTGTCGCAACCCAGTGCTGGGCACGCCACAATTGCGGCGGTAAGTCCCCTCTTTGAGGAGTGGATAGAGAGGCGCCACGGCGTCCTCACCTTTCGCCTGACGCAGGTTCTCACCGGGCATGGGTGCTTCGGTGGGTTCCTGTTCAGGATAAAGCGGGAGGATATGTCCGGGTGTTTCCATTGCGAGGATCGTCTGGAGGACACGGTGGAGCATACGGTGGAGGTGTGCCCAGCCTGGGCGGAGCACCGCCGTGTCCTCGTGGAGGCGATCGGCGGCGGCGACCTCTCGTGTCCGGCCCTGGTGCGAGCCATGGTACGGAGCGAGAGGGAATGGGAAGCCGTCACCTCCTTCTGCGAAGCAGTAATGCTCGCGAAGGAGGAGGCGGGGCGCGTGAGTGGCAGTCTCTGCGCCTTCACGTCCCTAGCCGCCGCAGGAGGAGACGCCCCGGGCGTCGGGAGTCGATTGCGGACTCCCGGCCACCGTAGGCGCGAGCTTGCGGGTGGCGAGCAATGGGTAGCTCGCCGCCGGGTAAGGACCAAGCTCGGGTCGACGGCGCGCAGTGTTCCACGCGCGCCTCAAAGAGATGTCAGCAGCAGTGTAGGGGTCTACTAGGACCGATGCCTGCCGGGGTCGCGTGATTGTTCGAAAGAGATACCGTGACCCTGGCACATGGGCAACTGATGGAACACGGGTGGGTTTTAGTCAGTAAAAGTCTGACACGCCCTCCCGCTCCGCCCAGAGCGGGAGAAGTCATTTGATGATTTCCCATCCTGAAAAAAAAAAAAAAAAAAAAAGCCATTGGTCCCGGCTGTCATTTGTAAATCTTTGACAGTCGTTCCGAGTCGTCAGAAACCCAAAATTCTGACAATCAGTCTTACCAAGTTAGTGTCGTATTACCGAGTAACTCGATCATGGATATTAGGTAGCTCCATGATAAATACTGATATTCAGCTGAGGGACTTGAGGGGCTTTGGAGGAGGCCTATTTCCAGCAGTGGACGTTTTTCGACTGAAATGATGGTGATGATGATGATGATTCAGCTGCATCCAGTTAGACTAAAACCCGACCTCAACATAGTTGGGATAAGGCTGTGCAAATCGATCTGTGGTTCGTTCCTCCATTAGTGTTGCACCCAGCCGTAATTAGGAATATTGTACTCGTTTATTCCTCGATATTGCGAGATATTTGTCGCCTAGTTAATGAGTTAGTCGAGGCTTTACACGTATACAGTCATCGCCATCGGTGTGCACGACAGCCGGTTCCCGCCACCGCTTCCTGATACAACCACCTCGTCTTCCGTTGCACACTTCGTCTCGCAGTTCCCGCTTTTGTATACCGCCCGTATACCGTACTTAACTGCAAACGTGTACGTAAACGTTAGCCGTCCTACCATTACATGCGACGTATTCAACTGCAAACGTTAACATTCTAATAAAATAATGTTGGGACTTAAAAGAGATGACCTCTGAGTTTGTTTTGCCATTTCTTCTCAGGGATTAATCAGCAATAATTTTAGCAGCTTGGAAATGCACCAGCATTACATTCCATCTACTTTTAAATTATTGACGTGAAAAAATATCTAAAAAGGTCTACTTAGATAAATCAACATTTCATTTAACGTTAACCGTTCTACTACCGTACCTTTACTAGAGAATGAGCAGCAGCGTTCACTATGCATTTTACCATCATACTGCGGTCGCCAATCCGCCTGCCAAGCGTGGCGATTATGGCAACCCCCCCAAATTGGGGGAGGCCTATGTCCAGCAGTGGACGCCTTTCGGCTAAAATGATGATGATAATCATTCTACTACTGCATATACCAGATTTAACTACAAACGTGAATGTTAACGTTACAGTTACGAAATGCTCCCCGTCTAAGGTCAATACAGGTACCGAGACTTAGGTACCGAAGTTTCAGATGGTTCGGTGTAATATTTAGTTTGTTGGTGTTAAATAGGATCACTGTGTGTGAATAGGCAATAACAACTTTGTATATTTATTCAATTAAAGTAATTTAATCAAGTTATTTGGTATAGATTCGACCACCAACAAGTGCTTTGATTTGTGTAAATTATGTCAGCTCTCAAAACGGTGAAAGAAAATATTGTGAGGAAACTGGCATATCCTACAAACAAAAATTCGAAGACCTGTGACATCTACCAACCCGTACTGGGTCTGCGTGGTAGATTACAGACCACGCACTCTTGAAAAGAAGAAGGCCGTGTCCTAGCAGCTTAATTTAAATCTAGTGAAAAAGGGGCAATTTAATTTCCAACATCCACTTGGGCGAAGCCGCAGACACAGCTAGTGTTATCATAATATTAAACTGTCATCAAGAACATGCATGTGTATCTTTAAACCCGAAAGACAACGGAAGAACAATTAATTTAAAAAAAAACAACAAATAATCTGACCGAGCTAAATAAAAACTTTTTTACAAAAAAAAAAGACTTCCTCAAAAACACTAGAAAGTGAAAAATAACTTTAATTTCGGAAGGTCGGTCGGTTTCGGTCTTAGGATCTGTATTTGAGTTTTTTGCCACCGACTTCCGAAATTAAAGTTATTTTTCACTTTCTAGTGTTTTTGAGGAAGTCGGTTTTTTTTTTTGTAAAAAAGTTTTTACTTTTTAGTTATGGTATCTACCCGCACTAATTCCTATACCACTAATCGCCAGGTGAAATTTAATACTTTTCTACTGTTGTAAATCATTGAGGAATTCCCTTGACTGTCTGTCTATGGTCTCCATCATCAGACCTGTTATGGTACTTATAAGCCTTATGGGAGCTTTCTCATCTATAGAAACGAATTAAGTTCAAACACCAGGTAATTGCTGTAAATCGTTGAGGAGTTCCCTCGATTGTCTTTCGGCTCCATCATCAGATCAACTCCGGACCTTAATTAAATAGTAGTGATATAATTGGCACTTTGAACCGTATAAAGTAACCCCAACAATAGGAAACTGCTGTAAATCGTTGAGGAATTCCCTCAACTGTCTATGGTCTCCATCATCAGACCTGTAATGGCACTTATAGCCCATATGGGTGCAAAGTTCTCATCAATAGAAATGAATTAAGTCCAAACACCGCGTAATTGCTGTAAGTCGTTGAAGAGTTCCCTCGACTGTCTTTCGGCTTCATCATCAGAGCAACTTCAGACCTTCATTAAATAGTAGTGCTTTAAGATTATTAATGAAAGAAATAAAAAACGCACTAGTCACCACTATGATTTTCGAAGGTTCCCTTCGACTTCTCTGGAATGCCATCATCAGATCCTGGTTTCCTTATCATGGGACCACCCTTAGAAAATCTCCTTTCCAACAAAAAAAGAATCATCAAAATCGGTCCATATACGACGAAGTTATCGGTGAACACACATAAAAAAAATATATATATATACGGTCGAATTGAGAAACCTCCTCCTTTTTTTGAAGTCGGTTAAAAACCGTTTAATAAAACACAGTTAATGTTTTAAAATCCGATAGTATTTTAAACAGCTTTCTTTCTGAATACATTTCCATAGTTTTCAGACATGTAAAATATACTAATGCACAAAATGTATAAATTCCTGTGAGTTTGATCGGTGCACTTGTGTGGTTGTACTAACTACAGCACAACTTCGTCGACGCGACTTCAACCCTACGACTGTTTTTACACACTGATTGCAAGTCTTGCGAGCGATGTTACTTGATAAGTTTGCTTAGGTATAGACTATATCTTAATTGGACGTAGTTATGCAAAAAGGATCCAATCCACAACTTGGTCAAAAATGAGTTAAGTGCACCAAACTGATCCAAATTATACATACTACGAGTCAGTAAAAACAACCTAGCTAAAAATAGCTTTATTTTTCGTGTACTTTAATTTTTAAAACCATTGGTATGGCGCTTCTTATTTTTTTTTTTTTTTTTCAGTATAAACTATTTAAACTTTCTTTTTCTTAACTAGTATTTGTACCAGAATATGTTAATATACCATTACTAATAAAAAACGTGTTAATATTCCACAGACAATTTTTTTTTAAATGTAATGAAAAAATACCTCTTGAACTTAAAACGTCAATAATTCAAAATTAACTGAATGTGGATTGGATCCTTTTTGCATAACTACGTCCAATTCTGTACGTAAGTACACGTTGGTACGGGCTCGGCTCCCAGTATAACCGGATGCGGTAACATGTAGCGATAAAAACCGTTGTTCTGTGTGATGCCGGACGTAAAGAATAGCACCATTTCATTTCTTCCTGTAAGAGGCAACTAAGGGACTTACTAGAGAATGGGCAGCAGCGTTCTCCATACACTTTACCATTATACTGAGATCGCCAACCCGCCTGCCAAGCGTGGCGATTATCGTAAACCCCCCAAATTAGGGGAGGCCTATGGCCAGCAGTGGACGTTTTTCGGTTGAAACGATGATGATGACATGAAGCAACTGCCTATATGACCCCCAGAACCCAGTTACTCTTTAATTCGATACCATTTGCTAAGGCCAATTATCTGACTTTCCGGTTTCTGATGACCATTAACGTGTATCAAAAGTCCACGAGTAACAGCCGAGACCAACGGCGAGTGTTTCGTCCCGTGACAACAGACGGACCGACCAACCGACCGTACGACCGTTTGACTTGTTTACTCTGTGCGCCTACGCATCATAACGTGTAACGGAGTGACAACTCTCACTTGTGAGTTTGATTTTGACACTTGTTTTTGGTCTTTGAAAAATGGATGGTCGTTGTATTTTGCCTTGCGACCCTTGTTGTTATCAATCTTCTTGAATCGATCGTTTTGTGGACAATTTGTCGTGATCCAATTGTTTTGTGTGTAAACAACCCCTTTTGACGAAATATAACGGGTTTATTTTGGAATTTGATTGAAATAGTTTGAGGTGATAGTGATTCATTGTGAACCGCATGCTGAGAAAATCTCTAGCGTATTGTAGCGGCCTGGTATCCTGGAATACTTACAGCCTCACTACAAAATACAATATACACTCATTTACATACATAAATCCAGGTAGGCTCCAGAACCAGTTTTCCTCAACCAGGTGAGTGATTGAATATTTGTATTAATCAGCTCCGCGCACGGCGGACAGTTCGCTCCACTCTTGCCCAGGGCCCACCATCACGCTTTCACGGACTCATTGAATCCTATGGCCAGGGCCTTGGCCTGGCGTCGAACAGCGAGGCACCGAGGGGTCTTGGTATGTAAAGATAGTCCCCCATCCAAGGACCTGATTAACTTATCCTGATTGATTGACCTGTTTGATTGATCGATATTCCGTGTGGTGGCGAACGTTAAGATTAGCACCATCCCAATTCTTCTCGTGGGTGTCGTAAAAGGCGACTAAGGGACTTACCGTAGGATGGACAGTAGCGTTCTCTATGCATTTTACCATCATACTGAGATTGCCAACCCGCCTGCTAAGCGTGGCGATTATGCCAAACCCTCCAAATTGGAGGAGACGATTGGACGATGGGACGTTTTTTCGGCTGAAATGGTGATTGATCGACCCACGTGTGTACCATAGCCACAAACTCCTTAAATATATCGAACGAGCAACTGTGAAGGTGGAGTTCTCAGTCATGTGCCAAATGCCTAGACCTTTTGTGGTTGCAGCGATACAAAGCCACGTAATATTACTGTCATTAGATGGTCAATTGCCCACCTAAGTAACGTGATACGTGATTTGGCAGAGCTTGGCCACTTGGCACACGCCTTTCTAGATTCACAGTACCACTGCCATATTCATGTTAGGTGGCGGAGCGATCAAGAGTCATTAAATTATACGTTAGCTATATGATTATACTGTCTATGGAATGTGTTAGAAGCAATCCAAAACGAAGTTCTGTTTTTCTGCTGAAATAGAAAAACAGAACTTCGTTTTGGATTGTGAAAAATAAAATAAAAAAATATATTTCATTTTTAAATAAAAATTTTACCAGTACGCAAATTGTGACCATGAATCCAGCGATTTTTAGGACTGGACAAAACATCGGGATTTTTGTAATAATATGTCAATTTAATATTAATTAATTATACACATTAACCTCCCGGAACAAAATTTGTAAATGGTGGTGAAATCTGCATCAATATCCGCTGCGTTGAACGCGGTCACACGAAAACTGACTTCATTCTTACGGATCTGACGTTTTAAAAAGAAAAGCAAAACTACCTAGAAGTGTTTATTTCAAAATAACTGAATAGAAAATAAATCACAATAACGTGAAGCCGTTAGACACCGAAATAATTGAAATCTACAGTTCTTAAAGGCTCCTTCATACAGGCACTACGCACATCTCGTAAAACCATTGCTATGAAAACGTCATGGAAATTGTTCTACAAAAAACGCATCGCACCTGTCTGCAGGAGGCTTAATACACATCCGTAGCTTACGAGCTCACGAGCAAATACGAGATGCAGGTACGCCCCTTGTATTTACTGCTTCACTTCTCTACCGCCTCCTCATTTGACAATACCTCTAAGACTATTTTATAACAAAATGTATAATGATTTACGGTACATATTACATTATATTAGTTGGTAGCACATGCCAGCAGTATCCCACATTATTAATATAAGGTACACACCTATGATCTTTAATACACGAGCGGCAAAGTTCGGCGGGCGCGCGGCGAGAGATTTTAATTAATACCGTCTACAACTTTCTCAGCGGATGAAACGTATAATTAATACCCACGTTTTCTAGTGCCTGGGTTTATTTTTAGAATATAGGTATTTGCTCTGTAATTGAGTGGCGAAATTCAACATGACACCACGCCAGTAGCTACAAGATCAATAATACTATGAACTGTAGAGGTTGTTTGCATGTGACAACCTTACGATTGTAAAGGCTGGCTATAATAACTTTATTACATTCGAACTAATTTTGAACAGTTAGCTGGTAAAAAAACAACAGAAGACAGATCGGACTGATCTCATCATCATCATCATTTCAGCCGTAAGACGTCCACAGCTGGGGTGCTTGGACAGGAAACCTCCTCGTGTGCCCGGGGGTTGGAGTTCCCTTATGGATACGTCCGGGGGGAAGGCCAATCTCCGGGACGGTGCACCCTGGGGTGCGGGCAAATGCTCCCCATTAGGTACTTTGTGCCTAAGGGGAGTTTTTGTCCGTATGCGAATGTCCTGTCGGAGGAACGCTCCACCGTGTGTCCCTCTGATCTTAGCAGAGGCGCACAGCGGTGGAGTTAGAGCGGGCTCGGTGTGCACTAACCTGCCGCCGGGCAGGCAAGAAGGAATGTACCCCTTCTGCCACCGTTAGTCTCGTAGCCCCGAAGATCGTCACGGTCATGTCTCTGACTTTTGACGGGGGTCGAGGGTCTTGACTTAATCGCCCGGGCCGCGAGGTAGAAAACCTCTATAAAAAATCACCCCAAACCTCCAAGCGGCGGCGCACCGTGAGGGAGGTTGACAGCTTGACTAATGGGTAGCTTAATTAGTCACTAGTGCGAACCACTGAATTTTTGAGACACAAAGTTATATACTCGTGGGAACTAGCATGGAAAAATTTTTAAAATTCAAAAAACCAAAAGAAGTGGAAGGGTGCGATGCGGGGTCGGAGTCCGACGCCGCGTCGAGCGCGAAGGGCTCGCGTACGAGCCCGGAGCGAAGTGTGGCGGGCGCTGCTGGTGGGAACTGTAAGGTCTCCCAGAAGCGCCCTAAATCGGGGGCAGGGCAGGAGTCCTCCTCTGACGGCGGGCTGAGCTCGGCCGGCCGGAAAATATCACGGCGAGGTGGGCTCCAGGAGAGGGGCACCGGCCGAGGACTCCCCACCAAGGAGGCCGGCGAGAGCTAACTCCGGGAGGGGAGAGACTCACCACGGAGAGGCATCCCTCTGGAGGGGCTAGTAGTAGGGCCCCCTCAGAGTCCTCCGGTGGTGAGTCGGATGCTGCCAGTGGCTCGGAGCAAATGGGCAGGTTCGCGGAGGTCGTGGCTGCGGCTATCAAGAGGGCCACCTTGAAGAGGCTTCAGACCTCCAAGGATAAGGCCATATCTGCAGCCACGAAGGCCATTGTGGCGGCCGCGAAGGCCATTCACTCCGGGCCTCCAGTGGATGGAGTGGCAGAATTGCGGGCGGAGGTCGCCCGCGTGACTGCCGCCATGGAGCTCCTGCGAAAGGAGAACGCGGAGCTCCGTGCGGACCTGGCTGGGCTCCGAGGAGCCGGCCCCCAGGTGGCGTCGCAGGGGGAAGCGCGGCATGGGCAGGGCGCACCTCCGCCTGCCGAGGCCCAGGTGCTGGCCCTGGTGCGGCGGGAGCTCGCTGCCTTCCAGAGCAGATTTTCTGCACTGGAGGCCGTTGTTCTGCGCCCCCCGCTGGCGGCAAGCCGGCCGGTTTCGGGCCAGCCTAGGGCGTCCTCGGGTCAGCCGAAAGCGGCCTCGGGCCAGCCGAAGGCAGCCTCGGCCCAGCCGAAGGAATCCTCGGGCCAGTCAAAGGCGGCCTCGTATGCCGCCTCCGCGGCTGCTCCAGCCAAAGGGTCGGGGCAGACAAAAGGCCGGCCCAAGCAGGCCCCCGCGAGGACCCCAGCGACAGAGGTGAAAGGGCCACCCGCACCTGCTAGATCTCCTCCTGCCACCGCCGAATGGCAAGTGGTCGGGGAGAAAAAGAAGGCGGGCAAGGCCGCAAGGAAGGCCCGAAACAAGAGGAGGCAGCAGCGGCGCAAGAGGAGCAGCGTCGCGGCTAGGCTTCGCGCCCCGAAGTCCGCAGCTGTAGTGATCACGCTACAGCCGGAAGCAGAAAAGAAGGGCGTGACCTATCGCGACCTGCTCTCCAAGGCTAGGGCGGCAGTGGACCTCCAGGAGATCGGCATCTCCAACGGTCTCCGGGTGAAGGTCACTTTGACTGGAGCCCGGATGCTGGAGGTCCCCGGTGCGGCGAGTGGCCCGACTGCCGACGCTCTGGCCGATAGGCTTAGGGCGTCCTTAGACGCGGACGAGGCCCGAGTCTCCAGGCCCACCAAGTGCGCTGACATGCGCATCCTGGGCCTGGACGACTGCGTGACGGAGGCGGAGGTGATAGCCGCCGTTGTTAGGACGGGGGGGTGCTCGGCCGATCAGGTCAGGGCAGGTACCATCCGTCCTGACAGCACGGGGATGCGGACCGTAACGGTCAGCTGCCCCGTGTCGGCGGCCCAAAAAATCACCGCGGAGGGCCGAAGGCTGCTGGTGGGCTGGGTCTCAGCGCAGGTGAAACTGTTGGAGCCCAGACCTCTGAGGTGCTTCCGATGCCAGATGGGCAACCACGTGTTCGTGAGTTGCACCTCAGAGGTGGACCGCAGCGGTCACTGCTTCCGCTGCGGTCAGCCCGGTCACAAGGCCGGCTCGTGCAATGCCACGCCGCACTGCTATGCATGTGCGGCGGTTGGCAAGCCGACCGAGCACCGGGCTGGGAGTAAGGCCTGCGCTGCAGCCGCCAAGGCCGGAGGCAAGGGAAAGCCCTCCACCACCGCTGTCACCGCTGTCGCCGCTGCCGCCTCGACCACTGCTGTCGTGGCCGGCACCGCCACGGCAGGGCCCTCACAGGGGGCTCAGGAGGGGGCTGAATTGGAGTGCCAATAATAAGTTCTCCATTGCGCCTCCTCCAGGCGAACATCAACCACTGCGCCTCTGCTCAGGATCTTTTGCTCCAGAGCATGGCGCAGTGGTCGATTAACATCGCCGTGGTCGCTGAGCCGTACTTTGTCCCGCCCAGGGATGACTGGGTGGAGGACCTGAGCGGCTCAGTGACCCTCATTTCGTCGGCCGCCGCCGGAACCCCGACCCTCGAGGCCGTCAAGAGGGGACGGGGTTGCGTAGCAGCACGGTTCGGGGAGATTGTAGTTGTGGGAGTATACTTCTCCCCGAGCCGAACTCTCGCCGAGTTCCACAACTCCCTTGCGGAGTTGAGAGTCGTCGTCGTCGGGTTCCGTCCCCTTCCCGTGCTCGTACTCGGGGACTTCAACGCCAAGAATTTGGCTTGGGGTTCCCGGTATACGGACACACGGGGCAGGATGGTGGAGGACTGGGCTCTGGAGACAGGCCTGGTCGTCCTAAATCGGGGTTCTGTACCTACGTGTGTACGGATGCGGGGCGACTCAGTGGTGGACATTTCGTTCGCCAGCCCCGCTCTGTCACCGCAGGTTATTGATTGGCGCGTCATGGAGGGGGTGGAGACGTATTCTGACCATCGGTACATCCGATTTGACGTCTCCGCCCAGACCTCGAGCGCGCCGATCCGGTAGACCCCGAGTGGTCCGCGGTGGGCGCTGAAGAAGCTGGACCGGGAGCTTCTCCTGGAAGCCTCGATCGTGCAGGCCTGGGTGTCACCACCGGACAGGCCTGCTGACACCAACGACGAGGCCGAGTGGTTCCGGGAGGCCATGTCCGAGATCTGTGACGTGGCTATGCCCCGAGTCCAGCCAGGACGGGCTTGGCGCCAGGTGTACTGGTGGTCGCCGCAGCTGACAGCGTTGCGCGAAGCGTGCGTTGCGGCACGACGCCGGTACACCAGGCACCGCAGGCTCCGTATCCGACCTCCGGATACGGAAGCCATTCAGGCGGAGCTATACGAGGGGTACAGAGCGGCGAAGACCGCCCTCCAAGAGGAGATCCTGCGGGCCAGAGGACTAGCCCGCAAGGAGTCGCTGGAGACTCTGAACAGGGACCCATGGGGATGGCCCTACAAGGCCGTCCGGGAGAAACTCCGCCCATGGGCTCCTCCACTGACTCAGAGTCTCCGGCCCCAACTCGTGGAGGGAGTGGTGAGCGCTCTGTTCCCTTCTCGAGGGGAACATAGTCCCCCACCCATGGCTCCGCCTACTGCGGTGCCCGATGCGGACCACACCACTGACGACGACGACGGTGCTCCAGAAGTGACCGAGGTAGAGATGAGGGTGGCGGTACGAAGGCTTAATGCCAAGAATACCGCCCCAGGACCCGACGGCTTGCCTGGCAAAGCATGGGTCCTGGCCTCAGAGGCTCTCGGGCCTCGACTCAGGGGGCTCCTTAGCGCATGCTTGGAGATGGGCCAGTTCCCACTTCGTTGGAAGACGGGGAAACTGGTCCTCATTAAGAAGCCTGGGCGCCCAGCGGACTCTCCGTCCGCTTACCGGCCCATCGTGCTGCTCGACGAGGTGGGCAAGCTCTTTGAAAGAGTGATTGCAGACCGCCTCGTCGGGTGGCTGGTGCGAGTGGGGCCGGACTTGTCGGACGGCCAGTACGGCTTCCGCAAGGGGCGCTCAACGGTGGACGCCATCATGCGCGTGCGAGCCCTCACGACGGGGGATGCAGTGGCCCGGGGTGGGGTCGTCTTGGCGGTGTCTCTTGACATCGCCAATGCCTTCAACACCCTACCCTGGAGTTGCATTAGGGAGGCACTCCGGTATCACCGGATGCCGACCTACCTCTGTCGCGTGGTCGAGGCCTATCTGACGGATAGGGCCGTTATCTACCCCGGTCACCAGGGAGAGTGGAACCGGCGAGAGATGTCGTGCGGTGTCCCACAGGGATCGGTCCTGGGGCCGCATCTGTGGGACATCGGTTACGACTGGGTGCTGCGCGCCGACCTCCCTAGCGGCGTCAGCGTGGACCAGCGTGGTTTGCTACGCTGACGACACGCTGGTCCTTGCGCAGGGGAGGTCGTACGAGGCGGCGGCCGAATTAATGACACGCGGGGTTGCGACAATCGTCGATAGGATCCGGCAATTGGGACTCGAGGTGGCCTTGCACAAGTCCGAGGCCATGGGTTTTCATGGTCCTCGGAACGCGCCACCTGCGGGTTCCCAACTTACGGTAGGAGGGGTTCACATCGGCGTCGAGTCGACGATGAAGTACTGGGACTTGTCCTCGACAGCCGGTGGAACTTCGTTGAGCATTTCCGACGTTTGGCTCCCAGACTGGAGCGGGCTGGGGCTGCATTAAAGCGGCTCCTGCCCAATCTAGGGGGTCCAAACGCCTCCTGCCGGAGGCTATACACGGGGATCGTGCGGTCCATGGCCCTCTACGGGGCACCGGTGTGGGCACCCTCATTGAGGCTGCGCCCAGCGCGCCGGTTGTTTGCGGCCCAGAGGGTCATGGCCATCCGGTTAATCCGGGGATACCGCACGGTCTCGTGCGAGGCGGCGAGCCTCCTTGCCGGAGTGCCGCCATGGGATCTGGAGGCAAAGGTCCTCGCGCACATGTGGGAGTGGCGCGAGGAGGCGAAACGCCGGGGCGAAACTCCGCTACCGCGACAAATCGCGGCACGGCGGACAGAGCTCCGGTGTGATCTCATGGCGACATGGCGGGTACGATTGTCGCAACCCAGTGCTGGGCACGCCACAATTGCGGCGGTAAGTCCCCTCTTTGAGGAGTGGATAGAGAGGCGTCACGGCGTCCTCACCTTCCGCCTGACGCAGGTTCTCACCGGGCATGGGTGCTTCGGTGGGTTCCTGTTCAGGATAAAGCGGGAGGATACGTCCGGGTGTTTCCATTGCGAGGATCGTCTGGAGGACACGGTGGAGCATACGGTGGAGGTGTGCCCTGCCTGGGCGGAGCACCGCCGTGTCCTCGTGGAGGCGATCGGCGGCGGCGACCTCTCGCGTCCGGCCCTGGTGCGAGCCATGGTACGGAGCGAGAGGGAATGGGAAGCCGTCACCTCCTTCTGCGAAGCAGTAATGCTCGCGAAGGAGGAGGCGGGGCGCGTGAGGGAGTGGCAGTCTCTGCGCCCTCACGCCCCTAGCCGCCGCAGGAGGAGACGCCCCGGGCGTCGGGAGTCGATAGCGGACTCCCGGCCACCGTAGGCGCGAGCTTGCGGGTGGCGAGCAATGGGTAGCTCGCCGCCCGGTAAGGACCAGGCTCGGGTCGACGGCGCGCAGTGTTCCACGCGCGCCTCAAAGAGATGTCAGCAGCAGTGTAGGGGTCTACTAGGACCGATGCCTGCCGGGGCCGCGTGATTGTTCGAAAGAGATACCGTGACCCTGGCACATGGGCAACTGATGGAACACGGGTGGGTTTTAGTCATTAAAAGTCTGACACGCCCTCCCGCTCCGCCCAGAGCGGGAGAAGTCATTTGATGATATCCCATCCTGAAAAAAAAAAAAAAAAAAAAAAAAAAAAAAAAAGACGTCCACAGCTGGACTTAGGCCTCCCCCAATTTGAGGGGCTTTGCCATAATCGCCACGCTTGGCAGGCGGGTTAGCGATCGCAGTATGGTGGTAAATGCATAGAGAACGCTGCTGCCCATTCTCTAGTAAGTCCCTTAGTCGCCTTTTACGACACCCATGGGAAGAAATGGGGTGGTGTTATTCTTTACGTCCGGCACCACACGGTACTGAACGGACTGATCTATAATTATGTTAATACGTGAAGCAAAAACTTTGTACCCCCTTTTACGAAAATTATGCGGATGGAGGAGTATGAAGTATGACACAATTAAAGTATAGATGGACAAAGTGTGGAAACAGCAAATTTTTATGTAAGAAATACATAAAGTTAAAAATGAATTATGGTCGAATTTCGACCACCGGGTTACCACTGACTAATAAATAAAATACGTAGAACGTTTTCTCGGAATAATTATTGACAATAGCTGTAAAAGAGTGGTTTATTAGTAAACCCCGGTACCACGAACCGTCAGGGTTTTCTATAGTACCTATGTGTGTGTATTTATGTATTCCGTGCGTCATTTTAGGTGACAACTAAATAACAATGCTTACTGCCCTCCTAAGACAACTGTATGATAATATGAAAGCAGTGGTTGCTAAGTGGTTACGGCCCCAATTTACCAGTATTAGGTCTTGAGTTCGAACCCAGGTAAGCATTTTACTTCGTGTAAATTATTACATCACCGAAACCGAATGGGCCTAGTACCAAAAATTCGAAGACATGCGGCATCCACCAACTCGCACTAAGGTTGCGTGGTAGATTACATTGCCAGACCACTCCTTCTTGAAGAGAGGAGGCCTGAGTCCCGCAGTGGGAACATTATAGGCTGATTATGCTTTTGCTAAAGATGGAAATTTAGGCTCGCCCTCTTTTACATAAGACTTAAACTGGCGAAATGTGGATGCAACGGGTACACCTCTACTTATCTCATCCTTTTGGGAATTATTATGTGATGTTATTTTTTGCTTATTATATGATTTAAATTTTGTGAAACATACAATTAGCAAAGAAAAGAGCGATCTATAAATCTTAGATTCGGTGACAGTTTTCTTTTTTTTTTTTCAGAGTAATATTCCTATTCAGCATGAACTATTCTCATATAACTTGTGCCGTCACAACTTACGACATTAGATATACTTCTCTTTTTTGTCAAAGACGGTCTCGGTATTGATATTCGAGAGCTTGGCAACACTACACGAAAAATCTGAAATATTTAAATCATTAGATTCACCCTACCGCATTACAGGATACAGTCCTTTCACAGTTATTTTAGTTCTGAAGTAGTGACAGCACCAACCTTGGCTTATAACAAGACTAAAGATCATTGTGGTATTGGTAATGGCAGCAAGGCATTAGCAATTTTATTGGAACGAGAACAAAGATCACTTTAATTTTGAAAGAGACGCAAAATTAGAGGTCACTTAAATGTGAACGAACTATAGTCGCGGTTCTGTTTCGTTTTGACACCTCTGACGCACACATCGACGCAATAACTTAACTGAATTATCATGAAAACTCTAATAATATGAGCCCACTAGCTTCAGCCAGCGGCTTCGCCCGCGTGGATATCGAAAAATTCACCATTTCAACCCCCCATTTCACCCTCTTAGGAATGGAATTTCAAAAAACCCTTGCTTAGTGGATACCTACTCCTCACAAAGAACACACCCTCCAAATTTCATGTCTATAGGACCAGCGGTCTAGGCTGTGCGTTGATATATCAGGCAGTCAGTCAGTCACTCAGGACTTTGAATTTTATATATATAGATATGTATAAAATTCAAAGTCCTGAGTGACTGTGATATAGATTTTTCATAATATGGACACTTCACGTAACTAAGTACGGTGAGGAGAATTCTAGCGATTTAAAGCGGGAACGATCACAGAAATACAAAGCAAAGCATAAAAAGTAAAAGATGTACTTTTATTTCTATTAAAAAAATATACGTACAGAAATAAAAATACAAAGTATTTACCTCGATTTAATGTAAGCATCGTCAAAGACCCCCGGCGGGAGTTTGTAAGACGTAATATTTCAAAGTTCGCACAGCCACTGCCTTGCAAATATCTTTAGTCCGGTGTTATTGTATTTATTATACAATTAAATTTTGTATAAACGATTCGGAGAATTTCTATGATTTCATTAGTTCAAAATAAAGTGTATCATGGAATTGGAAGCTATATTTGCATAGGTATAGTAGGGGAAGTACGTCCAAAATGACATACGGTTTTGTTTTTTAATCATATATTTTTAATTAACATAGTTACAATCACTGTTTAGGTTGAATAATCATCTTTGGTTCATAAGTTTTAACCTACGTAAACTCATAATTGAATAGGACCAATATAAAAAATATAATTTAAATTAATCGAAGCCTCTAAGAAAATTCATTTTGTCCATATAGTACGGACAAAATGACATACATAATGAAAACGAAAATTATGAAGTACATATTTCACAAAATATTAAATACGAGCCCAAAGAGAACAATTGTTGCACCGTAGCCAGCACTCGTTGGGCTTGGAACGGGAAAAGAGGTCGTTACAGTAAACGCATGCGCAGTCATCATCATCACCGTTCGACACAGCTGGAAATCTTCTACATTCGAGTCCTCAGCGTAATGAGTCTTCTGTACTTGGGTTCACCTTTTTTTTGACTGCTTTTAAGGATCATTACCGTAGTTCGATTCAACACTGAAAACCTCATCATTGAATAAAGGTATGTCGTTTTGCCAAGAATGTAAGTATGACGTTTTGCCCCACAGGTTCTATGTTCTATATTATGGGGGTTTGGTTTCCGCACTTAGTCCTTTGAGTGGATCATTGTGCGTGAGCCATGGCGGCCGTCGGTATTCACTCCAACCAGCCCACCTCCCTCCAGAAGCTGGTTATGTCTCCTGGTCTGTTGAGAACATCTGTGTAAGATTTGGGTGTCCCGAGGGTATCTGTTCTAATCTGGGTGACGCCTGTACATTCGAAAAGTACATGCGCAACGGTTTCTTCAGCCTCCAGGCATGCCCTGCACAGGGGGCTGTCCGTTATGCCTATTGTGTAAAAGTGTTTGTTTAGCGGGCAGTGTCCTGTGATGGTGCCCGTCATTAGACGCAGATCATCCCTGTCCAGGCGTAGCAGGCGTCTGGTAAGCCTGCCATCCGGGGATGGCATAGCTTCCCTGGACTGCCTGCAGCCTGGTGCCGAGGTCCACCAGCTCTCCGCTTGTGTGTGGGTAAATTCCTGCAGCCACCTACGTAGCTGGTTGAAGGGGATGGGCACGATGGGCTCGAGGCCGCAGACTGACGCGCTGGATGCCTTTCTGGCCAGTTCATCAGCAGCTTCTGTGTCCTTTTATCCATTGCAGTGTCACTTTGTTGCGATTAGAAACTGTTACCCGTTCTAATGCATTGTGACATTCTAGTGTAAGGCTCGAGGTTATGTATCGTTTGGCTAGGGATTGGAGGACTGAGGCGCTGTCGGAGAGTATGCGAATATGGGTGTCCGTAACTCTTCTGGCTTCTATGGCATACGCCGCCTGTATAATGCCCACGCATTCCGCCTGGTAGACGGTGTTGAGCATTCCCAGCGGGCTGGATATTTTTATGTTGAGGTCGTGTGAGAAAACTCCGACTCCGGTTCCGGAGGTGGTCTTTGAGCCATCAGTGTAGACTCTTAGCTCTTCCGGGCCCGTGTGGTCGTTTTGTTCTTCTGTGAGTATAACGTTGTAGTGCTTTTGAAAGTAGTGTAGTTTTGGGGTTTTATCGCAGGGTGATGCCATCATTGGTTGTCGCTTGATTGCTTCATCCCTAATGCGTGAGTGCTTGACTCTCGAGTCGTTGCTTAGGGTCCCTGCTATGTTTAATCTTAGGGCAGCTAGGGCAGCCTCCTCCCGCACGATCAGGTGTAGAGGTGGTAGCCCGAGTATTACCTGTAGGGCAGTGGTGGGTGTAGTCCTCATGCAGCTAGTGATGGCTACACAAGCGAACCGCTGCACCTTTTCAAGGTCTTTTTGGGCTGTGCTCAGGTCTGTTCTGGGCCACCAGACTATTGAGCCGTATGTGATAATTGGTCGAATAACTGTGGTGTATAGCCAGTGGGTGACTTTAGGGCTGATTCCCCAATTCTTGCCACACAGGTTATCTAAACACAAATTAAGTCATAATTACTATAAACACGAGATTTATAAATAAATACTTTTAAGTAATGCAGCATTATGCTACACTTTTTGAATTTACTACAAAAGATGTAATAGAAACCACGAGAAATTGATCAAAAACAGGACGAAATCAATAAAAATAAAAATTTTATGCGCACAAAACGCTTTCCTACAAGTAACTTCGGCGTGACCAAGTCCATGGCGGTATAAACTAAACAGGTATTCCACCATGGCCAGCGTCACATAATGATATGCCAACTGCAAGATTATAGCCCGCCAATTTCGAAAAAGCCCGGTGTGTCATTTTGTCCGTATATGTCATTTTGGCCGTACTTCCCCTACATACAAATTTCGTCAATTATGTTTAAGTCCCATGTAATAGGGGCGAGCCTTGCCATCAAACGGTCACAAATACATCTCTGACCAACCCTTCGAGAATATAAGAGTAGTGTCTGTGTTACCTAGAAAAACATACATAAAAAAACATATATATATACATTTTTAGAATGAGATTTACATAAACAATCTACTAAGATAACTCGTTCTGTTTTTCTTATGTAACAAAATTAATTATTTCTTTAAGAAAATATTGACAGTGAAATTATAATTGAAGCCGTATTTTAAGCAAATAAAGCCTTTAGTACAAGGCTCCGGTCTTCCATAACAAAGTAAATAATAAAAATACAAACATTTGTCTTTATCTTGGGTTTTAAGTAACTCCAAGATGAAGGCGAGAGATATCTCGAACGAGATGCATTGTTTCACAACCAGGTGAATCTACTTATATTTGGAGTGCTGTTACGTGATTATTAATTAAATGATTATTTAATTGTTTCTGGAGGTCTACGCTGTAAGCCCGTCAACGAAGATACAGTCCGGTCCAAACATACTGTTGATCCGTCAAAACAAATGACGAATTCAATTTTTGGAACGCGCACATATACATTGCATGTGCAACTGTCAATCGTCTTCTGTATGTGTAATTCTTAGTTCGGGCTTCAAAGTAATCTTATGTCCGAGGACAATGCGGAGTATCATACCCAAGGCTAGAAGATTACTACTAGAAATGTACGTAACTTCAACCGACGAACTACAGATTTCGTGCTTAGGGAGTAGATTCCCTAGTTCGACCGACTAACTTCAGTCTCGAACAGAGCTCTTGTCCGTGAGGAAACATGGCGCTCAGAGTCATCTTTATTCATTTGTAAACACTTATAAATTATATTTTTAAATATTAGTACAGAAACGTACAAAAACATTTAAAAATATAAAAAATAGTAGCCCACCGGTATCGGAAACAGGGTCCAAGCTACGGCGGTCAGGGCTCCAGAGAGAGGAACCTCCTGATAATGCGAGCCGTGTCCAGGAGTACCGCTTTCTCAGAGTCATTATTATTAGCGCTAAAATAAATAAAGTTAAATTTATGTTACATTATGATATTTATGAAATAATATCAAAAGCCATTTATTCAAATCAGGCAGAGAATTAACACACACTAGCACGCACACTAACACTAGTTAACACTAGTTTGTAAGCTCTCATCGTACTAACAAATATGGATGTAATCGCAAGATGAATCTGAAATATTTTTTTATTTATTTGTTTTATTTTATTTATTAGCGTTTCTAGAACGTCAAAAATTTACCCCAGAACGCTCTCCCTTCACCGTTTCCTAGTGCTGGGAATACGAAATGGCATCGCAAACTCCACAGGATACTAGTCATTTAGGATTTACCCGTGTAGAGGTCGGAAAATAGTCGAAGAGTATGACGATCATCTCACAGTCTTTGTATGTACCAATTTTATGAAAATCCGTTCAAACGTTAAGAGGGGAACCGCCACGGTAACCCACGAAATTCTAATTGTCTTAGGTTTTTTTTTTTAAATTTGCAGTACAATGACAGGTTGTATGGTGAACAACATATAATTCACTACCTGTACAAGTACCTACTACTTGTTACAAGTACATTTTTATTTATATAATCACTACATAGTATAAAATAAAGTTGCTTCCTTCTATCTGTCCCTATGTATGCTTAGATCTTTAAAACTTCGCAACGGATTTTGATACGGTTTTTTTAATAGATAGAGTGCTTCAAGAGGAAGGTTTATACGTATAATACGCGGGCGAAGCCACTGGCAAAAGCTAGTTACCTATAATTGTTAAAATCATCTTCTCTCCAAACGGTGAAGAATAACATCACGAGGTAAGCTCCCGTATCGTCACCATGTTTTCCAAAACCAAACCCCAACCAAACATTCGAACACATGAGTCATCTACCATCCCGCACTTGGCCCGCGTGGTGGATTACGGTTCACTCCCACTCGTTGAGAGGAGGCCTGTGTCCCAGTATTGCAATAGGCTGATTATGTTATTAAAATCATCAACACAGCCCTCTAAGTTCCCAATTCAGACTACTCTCCACTGAGATTGGTCTTCAAGGTCGAAATTTGGTTAGCAACAGACAAACAGGCAGACAAACTTACTTTCGCATTTATAAAATAGTTTTTTTTTCCCTCGTTTATCTGCAATCGGCTTATCTAGCCATAATCAGATGTGGTCTCGTTAGGTTAATTATATTTTGACAATGTGACTCCATTGAGTCGGCTCGATGTCGGCATCGACATAAAGCATGAAGAGAGCTATTCTCAGTCTCTCTGATCCAGGTCCAATATCTGCCATCTTTTTAGGCGTGTTGTGGTTTGGTTATTTAGGAGGTTCTTAGCCAATTCATTGACATGTCCTAGTAGTCTCTTCTTGTATCGTGTGCAGTTTCTGCTTACTTCTCATCTTTAAGTATTCGTGGATTTCGGAGTTTCTCACAAACCACCCTGCGCCTGATATTGTTCGTAAGACTATGTTTTGGAATCTCTGTAGAATTTCTATGTTGGAGTTACTGGCAGAACCCAATAGTTCTACACCGTATGTCCACACAGCTTTTATGATGGCTTTATTATTTATTAAAATAGAAATTAAGTAAGAATATTTAAAGAACAAACTAAGCACTAGTAAATATCTCGGTACTTACCGCCTCCTCGTTAGTTAGCCTGCTTGTTGTGAACAAGACATCTTAGTTACCTGTCAATAACTGTAGTTTGGAAGTTCCAAATTATCGCTAACGAACTTCAATCGAAGTTTCCAACTTATTGATAGTCGAAATCGGAAGACTTGTTCATGGAGTTGGCAAGGAATTTTATTTTGATTGAATTTATGTTGCTTCTAGCGAATTATTTGAGCCATAAGACGGCCACTGGTGAAATAATTTTTCCCAATGGGTTTGTCATAATCGCCACGCTGGGTTGGTGATCATAGTATGGTGGCAACATGCATAGAGAACGCTGCTGCCCATTCTCTAATAAGACCCTAAGTCACATCTTACGACACCCACGGGAAGAAATAGGGTGATGCTATTCTTTATGTCTGACACCGCACGTAGCGAACGGAGCAGTTTCGTAATTAGGCATCGATTACAAATAAAGAAATCGATGCAATTAGGCCATAATTCATCACGCGAGCACAGTGCGGGTTAATGGATGTCACATGTCTTCGCATTTTTAGTTCTAGGACATGCCGGACTCTTCGCGATGTTCCCCTTCACCGCTCTCAGAGCAGTGGTTATGAAAATATTTACACAAAGTAACCTGCCTGGATTCGAACGCTGAACCCACAGCCACTCGTAACTCGGATTGATTACCACTGGGCTAATACTACTCTCATTGTGACCGGCCCTTAAATTGTCGCTTTGGGATGCCAATTTCAATAGTAATTGTTAATTGAATTAATGTGACGGTTACCGTTTTGTTGATCCTCTTGGGACTGCTCTCCAAGGCGACATGTTCAGAATAATTTATTCATAGAGGTCCCAAATTATAAGACGAAGGTATACTGCAGGATACATAGATCTTACATACCTACTTACCTTCTGGTTGTTGGTTTTAATTTTGATTTTATATTTGATTCTGCCCGCGACTTCGTCCGCTTTAAATTTATTGTTCCCCCGACCCTTCCCGTCGCGTCGAATCGCCTAGCCGTGCGATTTTCCCCGTTTTTGCAACATTTTTCATTACTGCTCCGCTCTTCTTCGTTGTAGAGTGATGTTATATAGCCCATAGCCTTCCTCGATAAATAGGCGACCCAACACAAAAATAATTTTTCAATTCGGACTAGTAGTTCTTGAGATTAGCGCGTTCAATCAAACAAACATACATACAAACAAACATACTCTTCAGCTTTATAATATTAAGTATAGATTATGATTTTGATTGTAATTTTAATTTTGAGTTGTCATTATAATCTTGACTGTGATTTTAATTCTGGTTCCAGATTATGATTTGATTTGATTTTATTTTATTTTACTATCACTTTTTGTATATAATAATGCCTGCAATAAATAGTTATTTGTTATACAAGAGTGCAAAGTTGCTTTTTAACCGCGTGCTCAATTTTGATGACCGAGCAAGCGAAGGATTCTAAAATTGAATCACGAGTGCAGCGAGTGATTCAAAAATTAGAATCCGGAGCGTTCGCGAGGGAATCAAAAGAGCACGAGGGGAAAAATCTTTGCACTCGAGTGCAACACGTAACTTTTCATCCCACCTCAGCGAGGAAATGACTAAATATTCAAAAAAAAGCATTTCAATCACAAGATACTTTTATTTCAGTTTAGGTATTAACATTTATTATTTACTACATTATGATAGGTAAGTATTACAGAATAATCTTTAAATTATTTCAAATGATACTTAGGTATAATTAAGAAAAATTGAAAGTAACGTTGCTACAATTACTTAAGTCGAGTGTAATATTTTTGTTAGGTACTGTAATGTTGGTGAAGTGAAAAGTAAAATGGCGCGCGCAAAGCAAATTAAAAAAAAAAGTATATCAAGAAGGTTCCGAGTCTAAGTTTTACAAATTAGAAAAAGGTTGAATGATAAATTCGGCACCATGGAGATAGAAGTAAATAGGTTTAATGATGTTTTGAATTCACAAACTTAGTGCACACGATGTTCTAAATTCAATTTACTTTATCCTCTAGCGGATAAAAACGGCTTTTGCACTCAGGTATCGAAGGGCAAAAATACTCTTTCCGAGATGGGGGGATGAAAACACTTTTATTTATTTATAAACATTTACATAAATGCACATATCCATGAACTCACGCATTCTTCCCATGCTGCTACGCTCCAAATATACTCCTTTTGTTGCGCTTATGTACATACGTATACATCAGCGTAACATACTAGCCGTAGGAATGGCTTTCATTTTAACAGTTCAGCAACAATCATTGCCTTCATTACGTTGTTCAGGACACAAATTGTTCAAACATATGAAACAGTAGATTAGGATTATGCTACACAATGCACAAAAAAACGCAAGCCGGTTTCGAGTACAAAGCACAGACACTTTCAACTCATAATTAAAACCTGCTTTTGTCTTTTTGCAATACAAAGCTGAACTTTTTATAGCAAAAATCAGAAAATGTCAATATAAATTAATTCTATTACGTCTGAATTCACCCTCGAGCCAGTGAACATTGTGCTTCAATAAATACAACATTCAGCTTTGACAGATTCTTACCAAGTGTCAATGACCTCCGTATTCTGTAATGTTGTTCTCCAAACATCATTTCGAAATTCGAACGGGGTCGAGGTGTGACTGTGAATCACGTAACATATTGACGATATTTTAAAAATATATTATTGAAATGAACTTGTTTCTTGCGATTGGAGTAAAATTGTAGAAATTTTCATATAACGAAAATGCGTGAGACCCCCTTTGTGACTTTCATTAACTTATATTATAAAGCTGAAGAGTTTGTTTGTTTGTTTGGTTGAACGCGGTAATCTCAGAAACTACTGGTCCGAATTGAAAAATTATTTTTGTGTTGGGTATTTATTTAAAAAGGCTATAACATCACGCTACGATTTAAAAAAATCGGAGCAGAAACGAAAAATGGACGAGAACTGGCAGGCAATTCGATGCGACGGGAAAGGTCAGGGGAACAAAAAGGTCAATATAAAAATACAAGATGGCGGATGCAGAAATGTTAAAATTTTTCATCATGGGTGTCGTTATCAAGGTTTTCGAGGGTGCAGAAGCCGATAGTGAAGTATAAATGAAAATACAAAATGGCGGCTGCAGAAATGTTCAAAGTTTTCATCACGGATGTCGTTATCAAGTTTTCGAGGGTGCAAAAGCCGATAGTGAGGTCAAAATGAAAATCCAAGATGGCGGCTGCAGAAATGTTAAAATTTTGTTTCATCATGGGTGTCGTTATCAAGTTTTCGAGGGTGCAAAAGCCGATAGTGGGGTCAAAATAAAGATTGATTATTTTACAGATAGAGTACATGACGTTACATTCGGAGCTGAGAAAAAGCGTAATAAACTTTGTTCCTAACCAGGACCACGGACCTGACACATTTTTTGGAACTCATTTTAGTTCCAATATGAAAACAAATGAGTTCGCTTCGCTATTGAATATTTGATTGTGTTTTGACTTGACTAAGATTCAAAATGAACTTTACCAAATAGCACTTCTTTAAGTAACATTTGGAGGCGTTAAATGTTATCGTTTAATTCATTGATTCAACAAAGGTCTGTTATATTCAAATTAGTGCGAATTGGAATTACACAGGCGAGGGAATTACTCTTCCGAGTGGGAGCGATAAGGGTTACATAAGTATGTAGATACAAGAGTTGTTACAGGATTTGCTTGATATTCCTGGATAACGATTACGGTCGTTTCGGTCCGATTTAATAATAAAATCATGCAACAAAAAATTCAAAATACACAAATGAATTAATCGATTATTAAATTTTAATACAATCGAGGTATGTTGTTGTATTAAAAACAAGGTGGAATTGTCGGGAAAATCTGTCTTTATTCACGATTACACAGTTATTCCAATTGTAAGAGATGTTATCAGTTATATCAATATTTGTTACATCTTGTAGAGAAATTATCTATCATATTAATTGAGTTTACTGTGAGAATGTCTATTGAAATAAATTCAATTGTTGACAGCAATTTTTTTTTTTTTCAGGATGGGAAATCATCAAATGACTTCTCCCGCTCTACCATCAGTTGCCCATGTGCCAGGGTCACGGTATCTCTTTCAAACAATCACGCGACCCCGGCAGGGGTCGTAGCAATTGAATCGTACATGACATACAAACATTCCTGAAACATAATCATGCAGATACAGAGTAACTAGAATGAATGTATTTATGATAACATTTGTACCACGCTACGGTTTATTCATAAGTTATTAATTAAAATAAACTTTGCCTTTGTAATGCCAATTGTAATGGGTATTATCTCGACTTTGTATGTAGATGTGTTTTGTTTCAATTTGTAATTTATATATCTTTGGGTTTATAGTATCCATGTGGAATTATGTGAGTTATTGACATCGTACTCAAAATGGGGAAAATGTTGTGGTGAAAGTTTTGAGTATGAATGTCGATGGCTATAAGAGTAGAGGGAGACTAAAGAAACGATTGATGAACTGTGTGAATGATGATATGAATAGAAAGGGGGTGACTACTGAGATAACGAGTAATAGAGAAGTGTGGAAGAGCAAGACATGTTACACCGACACCAAATAAATTGGGATGAGTAAGACCCCAAAATAAACCTAATAGTATATCAAGTTAGTAATAGTATTTATTGTCTTAATAGTTATTTACATTGGTTTCCTAGATCCCACACTAGGATTCCCTGTGTCGTGGGATCTAGTTACTTCGTTCCGTTACATTAAAAGACAAAAATTAGTTAACGTTTTGAAGGCTGGATTGCTTAGTTACAGGGTTACAAATTATTGAGAAAAAGAAAGGAAAAAAAATAACAATAATAAAAAACAAATATACTGGGTGAGTGTATGTGTGGAAGCAAGTGTGTGGATGTGAGGGAGTGAGTGGGTGTGAGTGTGTAGTGTATGTTGTATGTTATGTTTATAGATCTCGAGATAGTGTTTCCGGGGTTAGTGTAGAGTTCGTTATTGTGTGATCTTTAGAATCTCTTCTGTGCTTTCATAATCTAACTCCAGTAGCCATTTGATGAACGCTTTTACATTTATGTTTTGTTAATTAGTAGTCAGGTTTTTACCTATACAAGTAGGGTCCCATAAAATTGTAGGATCTACATCCAATTACTTTGCGGTACCTTACAGAGTCCCATACCAATCTACGGCCACAACGACTAGTTAGACGAGTACGAAATATCTTTTGATGGGATTATGAGGATACGCAGTCACGTAGGCTTTGGTGTTAATTCCATTGTGATGTATTTCTTTGTTTCCTGACCGCGTTTCCTCTTAACTTCTTGGAAATCATATTTGTTTCTACGAACAGCCTGATACAGACCTGCAAATTGCAAAAACGTAAGAAAATTTTAATTTCCCTGGCTACCCTGGTCTTTAGGGGGAAGCGTTCAAGGCTCTTATTTGACTTAGAAAGAAACAGAACCGTTAGCCAAATTGAACAGATTTATATAAAATCTAATGTTTGGTTAGGTTTTAAACACAAATCATAGGTAAAAACCGGCCAAGTGCTTGTCACACCACGCATACCTAATGGTTCCGTAGTTGGGATGAATTTAGCCCAAGAACAAACGTAACATTGTAGTTGAAAAACACGTTCGCCGATACATCACAACGACAAAAGTAAGTTTGTACGCAATATATTGAGATATTTACCGTGTTATTCTTAGATGATCTTAGACTTCTAAGTATAGTACATACTAGTACTAGTAGTATTGAACTATTGGTAGTATTGAATTATTCTTAAAAATTCATAAATTACAGAAAATTGGCTCAATAGTTTCCAAGATAAGGGAAACTGCAAATTTTTTAAGTAATTTTAAAATAACTTTTTAAACTACTTTAAAAAAAATAAGAGTCTTACAGTAAGCCTTTTCGTTTGATATATCACACCGTAAAGTTTGCAAAGCTTTTATTTGCCGTCCAAAAGAGACCGTCGTTACAAATCCATGTTTGGGTCATATGAAGTAATAAGGGTACGAAACTTAATTGGACCATTAAATTCAGAGAAAATTTGCTGTGACAAACAGACACGATTGATCCTTTATGGGTTCGTTTTCAAGTCGGATGAACGAAACTCTAAAAAGGTAAGGTAGGTAGGTAGGTAAGTCATCTGGACCTCCACCACTTTCAGAGCATTCAAACGAGTAGAGTATACATATATATTGCAAAGATTTTAACCGAATTGTACCAGAAACGCCATTACTAAAAACTACGAGCAACGAACAATTTTTCGAAAACAACGGACAAAGTAACCAAATATTTAATAATGCTAGCCAAACCGGCTGTACGGTCCGTACCAGGTGATCTTGTTACGTCAGTATTACTACTGACGGCGCCGGCTATCGGATATCTGTGACGCCATACAATATGTCCAATTAACGGTCATGTTACTTTTGAGTCGTGTGAGGCGAGCCAATTAATACCGGATTTTCGAAGTTGAGTTGATTCTGCGTATTCCTTTAATTGAAGTGTTGTGTTGCTTCCATGGCATGGCCAAATGACCGTGTGAGTTTATGTTTTTTTACAATGTCAGCGTAAATTGTTTTAAAAGCGAAACAAAGAGATATCCGCTCAATTATTGTATCAAAAAGTAAAGTACGTAATAGTACAAACTACGGAAAAGTAACCTCTTCAGACAACACATTCCGCACGAGTGACAACTATCATGCATCATAAACATCAAGCCTACGACCCTTCATTTCGGATCACCATACAAATTAAAGTCCAACACATTAAATTACGCATTCGCATATAACATTACCCAATAATCAGGGTACAGGGGAAATTAGCCGTGGAACTGGAATAAACGAGTTGTAACCGGAACAAACCGGCTTAAACCGGATTAAATTGGTTTTAAATGTTCCTCTTTGTGAGATGATGATGATACTGTGCCCACGGGCGCTTGTCGGGTAATGTTTCAGCTTTAATTTTGGACAAAATGTGTTACGTGTGCCTGACATTAAATCCTTATTGTGAATGTGGATATACAATTGTAGTGACACAGTTTACCGAATTTATCAATAACCTAGGGGTTTCGCACCTCAAAAATTGTCGGCCTATTTTCAATACACTGCATCAGTCGAAGTGACTGACTAACTGAATATAAAGCTTATTATTCTTCTTTATAAAGTTATTTCTTCTTTCTTTTTAGCGTTCCGAAGGCAATAAGTTCAAACATATTTGAACTCCAGAACCTTTCACCGCCAGGGGCCATCTGTTTTGCGAGCGAAGTGGACAAACGCCTCCCACTAGCTCCGCCACTTCGGCCAGTTTTGTGCTTCCCGCATCCAGCGGATTCCTGCGGCCTTCACAAGGTCATCGATCCACCTTATTGGAGGCCTTCCAACTCTACGTCTTCCGGTACGCGGTCGCTACTCCAAAACCTTTCGACCCCATCGACCATATGTTCTGCGAGCAATGTGCCCTGCCCCATGCCACTTAAGTTTGGCAATTCTTCAGGCTATGGTTACCTTGATTCTCTTGCGGATCGCTACATTTCGGGAACCGATTACTTTTCCGAATTTTTTTTGCTCGAATTTCATTTTACCGAAAACTATTGGCCGACGTCTTTTTTGCAATATGCATCATTTGACATATTTTTAAATCATCGAAGTATCAAACATAAATTATTACATACCAAACGAATTAAAACAAATGACAATTAATTACTCTATTTCTCACGTGGAAAAGTGAAGTTAGGCTCGCTAGGCTTCAATAAATATCAATATAAATACCTGCATCAAATATAAATAAATAAAATCTAAAAATACTGTTACTTTTATTGGTTTACCTTGCCAACAAAGCAGATATTAAAAAAAAACCTGCTATCATTATTGACGAATTGAGAGCTGTCGTGGCCCAATGGTATCGGCCCACACTTACGAGTAGTACGAGTGTAGTTTGTGAGTTCGAACCCATGCAGGCAATTTATTTTGTGCATTTAGTTTCATCAACGCTGCTCTCAAAACGGCGAAGAAAAACTTCGTGAAAGAACATGAAGGCAATGGAGGCACGTCCTAGATTCGAGGATTTGAAGACATATGACATCTACCCACATGGTGAATTATGTAACTTAAACAAAACAAAATATTCCTCAACTTTTGTTGTCAGCAGTACAAGTCACATCAATTTACCTACAACAATAAGAAGTTCAGACTATTTGTCGCCTCATTCCAACCGACACTATTAGATTCGCGACACTTCCACAGAACACACAGTAATACAAAAGAAAACGTATTACTAGGAAGTTATTTCATTCAGAATCACGAAGAGTGACGTTCCAATACTAGCGAGGATGAGGCCATCGGGTTTGTAAGGCTCACTGCATACACGACTAGAATATTCATTCATTTATTCAACTTGAAAGCAGCACAAAAATATATAAAATTAGACTGGATTGACTGGACTAAAAAAAACTGTAAAATGAAAAAAAAACTTAATTTTCGTAAATGGTTTAGGGTTTTCTTTTTGCCTCCTACTTCCGAAATTTTATGTTGTTTTTTTTTTTTCAGAAGTCGATTGTTTTTTTTATTTTTTTATATGTTATCTTTTTGGTTGTGGTACCACACAAAGTCGTTTACCGTCACTTGCTAAATAAAGAAAAATAAGTGGAAGTTACTCTAACTTCAATATAAATATAAGTGGCAAGAAACACTTATTACTAGCTTCTGCCCGCGACTTCGTCTGCGTTAAATTTCTTGTTCCCCTGACCCTTCCCGTCGCGTCGAATCGCCTACCCGTGCGATTTTCCTCGTTTTTGCAACATTTTTCATTACTGCTCCGCTCCTCATGGTTGTAGCGTAATGTTATATAGCTTATAGCCTTCCTCGATAAATAGGCTAACCAACACAAAAATAAATTTTCAATTCGGACCAGTTCCTGAGATTAGCGCGTAAACTCTTCAGCTTTATCTAATATATGAAATTCTCGTGTCACAGTTTTCGTTGCCATACCCCTCCGAAACGGATTGACCGATTTTGATGAAATTTTTTGTGCTTATCCGGTATCTATGAGAATCGGCCAACATCTATTTTTCATCCCCCTAAATGTTAGGGGGTTTACCCCTAAATTTTATTTTTTATATTTTAGACAAAATTTTTAATTTCTATTTTTATACAACATACAAAAATACATACAATCCTCAATTTTCACCCTTCTACGATCAAACCTTATTTTTTAATAGCCATTTTAGGAAATTATTTATATGGCAAAACAACGTTTGCCGGGTCAGCTAGTAATATTATATAAGTATAGATTGAAGCTAGCTCTGAACTAACTGTCCAAGCAAAGTTAATAAAAGGGTCTAGCTGGATAAGTATGACGATTCTGCCCCCAAATACTTGATGAGTAAACACAATTTATGTAAGTTTTGCGATCGGCTTTCGCTTTGACCTTGAGATACGAGAAAAAATAGTCGTACGCATGACTATTTTTCAAAATAGTATATCTCATAAACTAATTAAGCTAGAGGAATGAAACTAATGCGAGACTTTAGTTTATATTAATATATTAAAAAAAAAATACAGTGCTCAATATTTATAATTATCGCCACTTTTATTACTTTTAGTGTTAATCAAAATACCAGAAATAAAAAATATTAATCATCATCACTGTTGTGATTAATTACTACTGGAACATTTTGAGTCGCAAATAATTTAGTTAGAATCTCAGCAGGACGCATAATTTTGGACAAATATCGTCCATATGACAGATAATAAATAACAGCTGCTGTATGTGAACGGCATCCCACTGTACGGTTGCCATTGAGGCAATCACAGCAATAACGGAGAACAATGTCTAAATCATTACCGTCGGAAATATAATGAATGTAAATATTAGACTTTGCTTTTTATGTCTTGATTTTACTTCTGCGTTAATAATATTAGGTGCTGATTTCACATATTGTACTGAAAGATTATTTCGATCGTCTATTACAGGGTTTTTCAAACTTCTGGCTCCACGTACCCCCATTCAACAAAACGAACCCCCGACCTTCCACCCCCCCCCCCCCTCCCAACAAGAAAAGAATAACAAATTTTGATTAACACAGAAGTAATAAAAGTGGCGATAATTATAAATATTGAGCACTGTATTTTTTTATTTTCTTTTTTAACCTTTTATTCTACCTCCACCTTGTTGGAGGCCTTCCAACTCTACGTCTTCTGGTACGCGGTCGCCACTCCAGAACCTTTCGGCCCCATCGACCATCTGTTTTGCGAGCTATGTGCCCTGCCCCATACCACTTAAGTTTGGCAATTCTTCAGGCTATGGTTACCTTGACTCTCCTGCGGATCTCTTAATTTCTGATTAGATCACGTTCTTCTTTTCTGGTTCGATAATACTGTCAGGAGGTTTTCATAAATCCTGCTAGAGATTACATGGTTATAGATACTGTTATTTTTATTGGGACAAACTAAAAAGAAGATGCCAAAAAAGAAATAATAATACTTTAAAGTACAAAAGCACTGCGAGGTAAAAGAGTAGAAAACACATAAGTTATAAAAACTTCATGTATAATAATGTTCTACGAAATAAAAACCCATATTACACGTCAAAGATAAGCAAACATGAACATAATACCGACAAACGATTTAGATAGGAACCAGGCAAGTATACAGTCGCGAGCATAACGTATTACTATAAATTCGTCAATCATATCCAGTTTCAAGATCCATCCATTATTATCTGTCTTCAAGATGCCGACAAATATATGTCATCATTTGTGGAAGGCATACACAAGTGACAGGTACAAATACATGACAAGGAAAGAACATTAAAACTGTCTAATGAGACAAGAAACGCCAAAATATACGATGATGCATTGCATTCAAAAAGTTGTGTCACCTCATAAGAATACAATAATAAATGACAACATCACTTTTCTGCCCTTATTCCAATTTAATTGGGGTCAGCAAAACATGTCTTTTTCTTCCACACCTCTCTATTAGTCGTCATCTCAGGGGTCAGCTCCTTTCTATCCATATCATAATTCACACAGTCCATCCATCTTTTCTTTGGTCTCCCTCTACTATAATAAAGGACTAGTCTTACGTTTATGCTCGTGAGTGTACGGACGTAGTTTGTAAACCATCAAACGATGGTAATTACTTTCTATTGTACCCTTCTATCTATCATCAAACTACTATGTGTCCCCTTTGACGATTATTTGGTAGTCGTCGTAATTGAATTCAAGTGGGTATAGTCAAATACAAAAGTGTTTTTAGTAGAAAGTTTCAAGTGTTTCCAAATGACAATTAATTACTCTATTTCTCACGTGGAAAAGTGAAGGCTTCAATAAATATCAATATAAATACCTGCATTAAATATAAATAAATAAAATCTAAAAATACTGTTACTTTTATTGGTTTACCTTGCCAACAAAGCAGCTATTTAAAAAAAAACCTGCTATCATTATTGACGAATTGAGAGCTGTCGTGGCCCAATGGTATCGGCCCACACTTACGAGTAGTACGAGTGTAGTTTGTGAGTTCGAACCCATGCAGGCAATTTATTTTGTGCATTTAGTTTCATCAACGCTGCTCTCAAAATGGCGAAGAAAAACTTCGTGAAAGAACATGAAGGCAATGGAGGCACGTCCTAGAATCGAGGATTTGAAGACATATGACATCTACCCACATGCTGGATTATGTAACTTAAATAAAACAAAATATTCCTCAATTTTTGTTGTCAGCAGTACAAGTCACATCAATTTACCTACAACAATAAGAAGTTCAGACTATTTGTCGCCTCATTCCAACCGACACTATTAGATTCGCGACACTTCCACAGAACACACAGTAATACAAAAGAAAACGTATTACTAGGAAGTTATTTCATTCAGAATCACGAAGAGTGACGTTCCAATAGTAGCGAGGATGAGGCCATCGGGTTTGTAAGGCTCACTGCATACACGACTAGAATATTCATTCATTTATTCAACTTGAAAGCAGCACAAAAATATATAAAATTAGACTGGATTGACTGGACTAAAAAAAACTGTAAAATGAAAAAAAAACTTAATTTTCGTAAATGATTCAGGGTTTTTTTTTTACCTCCTACTTCCGAAATTTATATTGTTTTTATTTTCAGAAGTCGATTGTTTTTTTTTTATTTTTTTTATATTTTATCTTTTTGGTTGTGGTACCACACAAAGTCGTTTACCGTCACTTGCTAAATAAAGAAAAATAAGTGGAAGTTACTCTAACTTCAATATAAATATAAGTGGCAAGAAACACTTATTACTAGCTTCTGCCCGCGACTTCGTCCGCGTTAAATTTCTTGTTCCCCTGACCCTTCCCGTCGCGTCGAATCGCCAACCCGTGCGATTTTCCTCGTTTTTGCAACATTTTTCATTACTGCTCCGCTCCTCATGGTTGTAGCGTAATGTTATATAGCTTATAGCCTTCCTCGATAAATAGGCTAACCAACACAAAAATAAATTTTCAATTCGGACCAGTTCCTGAGATTAGCGCGTAAACTCTTCAGCTTTATCTAATATATAAAATTCTCGTGTCACAGTTTTCGTTGCCATACCCCTCCGAAACGGATTGACCGATTTTGATGAAATTTTTTGTGCTTATCCGGTATCTATGAGAATCGGCCAACATTTATTTTTCATCCCCCTAAATGTTAGGGGGTTTACCCCTAAATTTTATTTTTTAGACAAAATTTTTAATTTCTATTTTTTTATGATACAACATACAAAAATACATACAATCCTCAATTTTCACCCTTCTACGATCAAACCTTATTTTTTAATAGCCATTTTAGGAAATTATTTATATGGCAAAACAACGTTTGCCGGGTCAGCTAGTAATATTATATAAGTATAGATTGAAGCTAGCTCTGAACTAACTGTCCAAGCAAAGTTAATAAAAGGGTCTAGCTGGATAAGTATGACGATTCTGCCCCCAAATACTTGATGAGTAAACACAATTTATGTAAGTTTTGCGATCGGCTTTCGCTTTGACCTTGAGATACGAGAAAAAATAGTCGTACGCATGACTATTTTTCAAAATAGTATATCTCATAAACTAATTAAGCTAGAGGAATGAAACTAATGCGAGACTTTAGTTTATATTAATATATTTAAAAAAAATACAGTGCTCAATATTTATAATTATCGCCACTTTTATTACTTTTAGTGTTAATCAAAATACCAGAAATAAAAAATATTAATCATCATCACTGTTGTGATTAATTACTACTGGAACATTTTGAGTCGCAAATAATTTAGTTAGAATCTCAGCAGGACGCATAATTTTGGACAAATATCGTCCATATGACAGATAATAAATAATAGCTGCTGTATGTGAACGGCATCCCACTGTACGGTTGCCATTGAGGCAATCACAGCAATAACGGAGAACAATGTCTAAATCATTACCGTCGGAAATATAATGAATGTAAATATTAGACTTTGCTTTTTATGTCTTGAGTTTACTTCTGCTTTAATAATATTAGGTGCTGATTTCACATATTGTACTGAAAGATTATTTCGATCGTCTATTACAGGGTTTTTCAAACTTCTGGCTCCACGTACCCCCATTCAACAAAACGAACCCCCGACCTTCCACCCCCCCCCCCCCCCCTCCCAACAAGAAAAGAATAACAAATTTTGATTAACACAGAAGTAATAAAAGTGGCGATAATTATAAATATTGAGCACTGTATTTTTTTATTTTCTTTTTTAACCTTTTATTCTACCTCTTGAACATAATCCACACTAATAATATTATAAATGCAAAAATAACTCTGTCTGTCTGTCTGTCTTGCTTTCCTGCTAAAACGACTGAACCGTTTGAATGAAATTTGGTACACAGATAGTTTAGAGCCTGTGAAAGGACATAGGCTACTTTTTATTCCGCGACTTCATCTGCGTCCGCGATAACCGACATTTACACGGACAAAGTCGCGGGCAAAAGCTAGTTATCTATATTCTGAAACAAGTTAGTGCAATAGTTCGAAAAAAAAAAATGTGATGTGGGCCTTATAGTACAAGGGTGCTTTACGGCGCTAATCACATTTTTTTTTTTTTTTCGAAGTGTTGCACCAATTTTTTCTTACGCAATTTTTATGAGTACATATAAAGGAGCATAACATATATTATTTTCGTGATTGTAAGTTTTAGATAACACAAAAAAAAATTATAATAATAATAAATTCTTTATTGGCATAAAATGTGTACAAACAAAGTGAAGCCCTGACTCCTGCGCTAGGTAAAACACCTGTGTTACAGGAGCCAGTGTCTTCTCCCAATCAGTAGGTTGGGGAATTTATGCGATATAGATTGTTTATATTTAGTTTAAGATTAACAAAAAATATAATTAAAATAGCAAAATAATAGTTACATTCATTATTAAAATAAGTTAAAATTATGATTAAAAAATAGTTATTAAATACATGACAAAAACAAAAAAACGAAGGAAAAATTATGATACCAATTGATTATATTGTCAACATACATACATGTGTGTGAGTGGGGAGTGTAAAGAGTGTGTATTATGTGTTGGTGTGTGTAGTGTGGTAGTGTGTGAATGGAGGTTAGTGAGAGGTTGTGTACGTGGGTGATGTCTGAACTTGTTGAACTTAAATATACCTTATATTAAAATTGATTCCGTTTGACTGTATGCTTGTGTCAGTAGCCACGACTTAGTTTTAGATTTAGCTTCTCTTGTTGTAAGAGGATTGATATTAAGAACATTATTTGTTTTATTATAAATGTGACTGGATAAATACGTGTGTTGCCTTCTAGCAGCTGCGGTGTGAAACTTAGCTGAACGGCAAACATTCCTTATAGTTCGCTTACTCAAAACATGCTTATTTAATGGTGTGATAAGATGCTGTTTGGTGACTAAATGTAAAACATACATTTGCCGTACAGTGAGAACTTGACATTTGTCATATAAAGTTGTAGTGGGGAATCTAAAAGGCCTAAATGTCATTACTTTAAACACAGATCTTTGAGCCCTTTCAAGTCGAATCATGTGCGTTTTGCATGCCCCACCCCAGACACCAATGCAATACCCGATCACCGACTGAACCAGTGCGAAATATACCGTGCGTAATAGCTCATAGTCAGCGACATGTCGAAGAGTCTTGAATACCCATATTAGTTTTCTAATTCGCGCGGTAGTTACCTCTATGTGCTGGCGCCAAGTAAACTTTTCGTCAAGTAGTATTCCTAAATATTTAATAGCGTTTGATTGAGGAATAGGTACACATGAGCAGGACGCGCAGTTTTTGGGGGAATTAGATACGTGTAATTTAACGCAGATATTGGTAGGCTGAATTTTAGAAAAACTAAATTGGATTAGGGTAGATTTTGCAAGGTTTAAGGTTAGTAGGTTAGTCCTTAGCCATTGGCTCACATTAAGCAGACCTGACTCGGCCTTTTGTTGAACCTCATCCCAAGTCTCTCCATGAAATACGAGTGCTGTATCATCAGCATATGTAAAAATTTTACCATTTTCAAGAGCTAACTGACACAGATCGTTTATGTAGACCAGAAAGAGACTGGGACCAAGAATACTACCCTGTGGTACGCCATAGGTGACCAGAGCATCCGAGCTAACGTGATCTCGTATTTTCACTCTCTGAGTACGTTCACAGAGAAAGTCTTTAAAAAGTTTTAAGGCCGTTCCCCGAACACCGATTCGTTCCAGTTTGTCCACAAGAATAGGTATCGAAACGGTGTCGAAAGCCTTGGCTAGGTCAAGGAAAATGCCGATGCACTTTTTTCGACCATCCAATTGGGATGTAACATGGTCCACAAGTTGCCCGACAGCATCCTCAGTGCTTTTTCCGGACCTAAATCCAAACTGGGCATCCGACAATATCTTGTTGCGTTCTAAAAAGCTAATTAGCCTAGTATGCAAAACTTTTTCTAGAATTTTAGACACTGTTCAAAGGACCGAAATAGGCCGGTAGTTTCTGACATCTTCCTTAGAACCGTTCTTGTGGACAGGTGTAATCAAAGATTTTTTGAATACTCGGGGAAAGACTCCTTGCAAAATACATAATTCGAAGAGTTTTGTTAAATGGGGAACAATTATATGTCTTGCTAGTTTGAGGAACTTAGCAGGAATAGCGTCCCAACCGACGACGCAGTCATTATTTAAATTGAGTATCAATGCTTCAATTTCAGGCTCTTCTGGGGGAAGTAGGACTATCGAGTTGAGATTCGTGGTTATGCCTGGCTTTTGAGATAATATGTTAGTAAAGGAAGTCATGGTGTTAGTAATATTGTCAGCTAGGTGTTTGCCTATATTGGAGAAGTACTTATTTATATCCTCTATCGAGTTGGAATTACTACTCGTATGTCGAATAAGGTTGTCGGCTACTGATTTTTGTTTTTTCTGTTGTATTATAATTTTAACAGCGTTCCACTTGTCTTTATTATTTTTTGAGTTTTGTAGGAGGGACTTTTCATACTGTCTTTTTAACTGTCGTATTATCTTGTTGCAAAAATTACGGTATCTTTTATAAGATGTTTCGACGATATAATTTTGTGGGTTTAACGAAAACTTTTTATGGAGTTTATCCCTGTGGCGAATGCAACGGAGAAGTCCTGGAGTTAACCAGGGCTTGAGCAATCGTTTTCGGCTAGATCTATTATGTACAGTTGAATGTGTATCCAAAGTTGCAGCAATTGTATCAATAAAAAGAGCGGCAACGGTATTTGCTTCAGCGTCTTTATTAATAAATGAGAAATCGACCGACTCCAGATCTTTTACAGCCGCGTCAAAATTGATCCTTGTCAGCGTGGTTACTTTCTCTGTTCTACGGTGAGATTTACAGATACTTAATATAACTGAAGCATGGTCGGTCACCGTCGAGTTAATCACAAACACAGTAGTCTGATGAGTGGTGTTAAGCATCGCATGGTCTAGGCAATTTTGCATCCTGGTAGGATGTGTATGGCCGGGCAATAGTCCTAGTTCTGCCGTGAGATTCAAATATGATTCCCTGTTCCGATCGACACTGGTGGACTTAATGTCAATATTGATGTCTCCAGTCAGGATAGTGGTTATTATTATTATTTACTTATTTTTTTTTATATAAAAAGGTATTCTAAAAATTAAAAAAAAATATGATAACTCTGTAACGTAACCTAAAGCCTCGCATTAATTTCATTCCTCTAGCTCAATCAGTTTTTGAGATATATTATTTTGAAAAATAGTCATACGTACGATTATTTTTTCTCGTATCTCAAGGTCAAAGCGAAAGCCGATTGCAAAACTTACATAATTGTGTTTACACATCAAGTCGATATTAAAACATAAGTTTCTATACAGGTTTCTATTTGGGGGCAGATTCGTCATACTTATACGGCTAAACCCTTTATATGTACTTCTCCTATCCACTAGGTGCACGGTTCTAAATTGTCATTTTCTATGGAGAAGAGCCGGCAAGAGACTCCAAGGAGAAAATAATCGAGTATGTAACACAAATCTTGGCTATAATTACTATAAATTATTTAATGTGGGCGTACTGATAATACAATTGCTTGCATACCTTGCATCAGTGGCGAAGGGTGATTTTATTAGAGAGGTAAGCCGGAGCAAAAAAAAATGCTTACCTAGACCGGACGTGGCGCACGTAGTGCAGTTACTTAAAATCTGTGACTGACTTCCTGGCTTCAGTCTTCTATAAGCAGATGTCTTCAGTCCACCTTTACCATACGTGTAAGCACTGGTGATTGAAACAGTGTCTTGCAAGTATAATAAAAGTGGCTTTGAAAAAAGCCGTTTGTGGTGTGATCAGTGTGATGACGTTGACGTATGATGTCTACTAGAAAAAACTACTTAATTACAAGACTACTGACTTATTCTACTTATAATACTACTTATACTCTAAAGCTATTCGTCTATTCTTTTGTACAAAGTGCGCTAAGACATTATCATAAAAGCCGGGATGATTCTTAATTTTTAGCAATAAATGTTTTTCTATAGAAAGAATGGCTAGATCAGATAATCGTTCTTGTTTTTGAGAATTACGCATGTACGTATGAATCCGCTTCAAAGCCGAAAACGACCTCTCCGCAGATGCCACTGTAACGGGAAGTGTCAAAAATATTCTACATAATGTTGTAATTTGTGGAAAAGTGTCACACAATAATGAATTTTGAAAATTGAGATAAAGCTCGTAAACATCTAGTTTGTTCAAAGACGGAGTTGTGTATAAGACTTTCAACTCGTTCTTTAAAGCAGTGAACGCAAATATTTGCGGAAATTTTAAAAGCAAAGAAGATATTATTTCATCTGGAAATGATCTACTATAAAAACTATACTTAGATTTATTAAGTAAATTAAGAAAACTCATTTGAGAAAGTGACTGGTACCTGTGTTGTATTTGCGTCTTAACATTGTCTATTATTTCAATGAAAAGACGCCGATACATAGTTCTAGTGTCTAATTCTGTATTTAGTCGTCTACGCTGTCGCGGCGGCTCATGGAATTCCTGGACGCTGTCATAAATAATATTAAAATTATTTATAAAATCATTTGCAAGCCAACTATTGAATGAATCTATTTCGCGGTTTGCCACTTCGATATCAATGTGTTTTTACTGCAATAAATTAAAAAGAACGTCGTTTTTTTGAAAAATGTCTGATAAAACATGCAAAAAAAACAAAACTGCCTGTTTTCTAACTTACTGAGGAAACATTCTGCCAAGGAAAGAGATTCACTATCCCAAGATTCGGGGTTATCTAACATCGAATTAAAAGTATTAATCATGTCTAATCTACAGTTAAAAATTAAATTAATTATGCGTGAGTGATAGTGCCAACGGGTTTCTGATACTCCGGGCATACGGCGGTCAGCTATGTCCTTCAAAAGGTTGGACCGTTTAGTTGATTTGTTGAAAAACCGAACAATACTATTACGTGTCCAAAAATGTTTTCAGTTCCTGAATATTTTCAAGAGAACGGCTAAGTACTAAATTTAATATATGAGCGTAACATGGGACAAACATTGCCATAGGGCATGCATCGCGAATTTTCGCTTGTACTCCACCGTGCTCACCAGACATTACTGCTGCGCCGTCATAAGACTGACCAACTAACTTATTCCTACAACGATACTGGTCAAGTATTTCTAACAACTGTTTGGATAAAACTTCAGCAGTTCGACTTCCGCTAACATCGTAAAAACCTAGGAATCGTTCTTCGATTCCAGTTTCAGATAAATATCGAAAAATTACAGTCAATTGCTCCCTATGACTGACATCGAGAGTTTCGTCAATCATTACAGACAGAAATTGAGCTTTACCTATCTCGTTTCTAATGTGGTCTCGTAAAACGAATGCAATACTATGTATTAAATCATTTTGAATATCACTAGAGAGACCAGAAAACGCGGGGTTCTGAACTGAAGAACATAGTTCCAAATGAGAGTCCATTACGGTGTCATACTTGCTCAGATATAACAAGGTTTCAATATAGTTACCTCGGTTATCAGAATTCGGACGTTCATCGTGGCCGCGAAAAGCGACTTCTTGTTTACCTAACAAAATAACGGTGTCAATAAACCGTTTCATCAAATTCCTATTTCGAGCTACTTTCCTATTATGAGCTTCATGCGAATTAGTGAAAAATGGTTCTATCCTACTATTCCCGAAGTCATGTAAATCTAAGCAGCTACGAATATGCTTCTCTGACTGTACATGTTTTTTTTGATGAATTCGTCAGATTATTAATATCTGTAAAACCCCCTTTATTCCATAAACTACTAGAATCGGAGAAAACTAAACATGGAAAACAAAACATCTTATTCAATTTACAACTACCAGTCAGCCATTGATATTTATCGTAAAGGAAAACATTAAAATGTTTGAAAAACCCATCACGCCTTTTGTAATTTATAGTCATATCTGGTCGAGCACGACCTAACCTAATTATGTGTTTTTTATTTTCAAAACTTAACCTAGAAAAGCATGTTTCCTCACGAAGCAAATAATCAGTCACACAACAATCTAAAACTATTAATGCCACCTTATCCATCCTACTAATAACTTTTCAAATCTAATCTAAAAAAGTAATTTCAACTTGCTAATTATCAACTTACCACAAATTTCTAACTGCGAACGCACAATTTCACAACAAAGTCACAATTATCAAATTCTAATTGTTACTTTAATACTACACTAATAACTTATATGAATACAACGAAATAAATGCCAATTAACTACAAGTATCAACAAAATAAAAGGTTTTAAGTTTATAATTCTATTTACGTCAATGGTCACCAAACATTTAAAATTACAAAATTATTGTCAGTGCTGCCAGGTCCTTTTTTTGTTTTACCCCAAGTCTGATCCCAGTTTATGAGTTTACCCTAGATTTTCAGTTAGATGAAAGAAATTACCCTAATTTGTTTAATTCGCATTCCTTCAACGTTCTATCTATAATTAAAACATTTACGCCATTTTACTCAGTAATCACAGTATCATACGTACGCGCCGAGCGAGCAGGATACAAAGTATACATATTGCGAACAATGCGAGCGGGCAGCGGGGCAGGGTTGGTAGGAAGGAACATGACAAGCAGAGAGGCGGGAGCGGTCAGTATGTAGTAATTTAAATAGGTGCGTTCATAAAACCTTGAATCGATGATATCTGTGAACGCATCTAGCGTTCACAAAATTTTTAAAATGTAACAGTAAATTTTAATATTTAATTTAACACTCAATCATGAGTGCTATAAAATGTTTAAATTTACCCCAAGATTACCCTCACCGAGTTTTTTCACTAAAATTACTCTGCTGATTCAACTTAACCGTAAATTTAGGGAAAATTTCCCTAAGTTGGCACCACTGCCAACGAGCGAGCGAGCGATCTTCGGGGACACGACGACGGGACCCGATTGGTCACGAAATTCAACGAACGGTCGATTTCCTACTGTTCATAACCCGGAACCCGGAACTCAAAAAAATGCATGGCACGTGACCTGAAGTGACGTCATGATGAGATGATTTTGAATAGAAATTGATTTACTTCATAAGCCGGCGTTAAAAGCGAGTTACACTGCAGAAAAATCTTGACGCGCGGTGCCGCGCGCACTTTAAATGTTTTGTTTTCGTTGGAATATAAACACAAGTATTTTTTTAAGTAGGTTCGGCTTTTGTAATACTTTAATTTTATGGTATAACATTAAATACATTCAGTGTGATTATTAAACACTTCTGAGAACTCCTGACTGTCATAATTTTCGTAAGGGAAGCCGACAGGAATGGGCTTATTAGTTACCTGCGCCACTGCCTTGCATGTATTATTCATTTATCGTGTAATCGTGCCGAATACAAAAACTACATTAATTCATAAAAACTAAATATTCGTAAAATCTAGAGAGAAATCTCATGTGTACAGCCCCAAATAGAATATAACACGTTCCGTTGCACGCAGACGCGACTCCTCTCTCGTGGAAAATATATTCATTGACGTCTAATTCACTTTTCTGTTCCCACTTCCCGTTTTAGACGGCAATGGATCCTGCCGGGGTCGCGTGATTGTTCGAAAGAGATACCGTGACCCTGGCACATGGGCAACTGATGGAACACGGGTGGGTTTTAGTCAGTAAAAGTCTGACACGCCCTCCCGCTCCACCCAGAGCGGGAGAAGTCATTTGATGATTTCCCATCCAGAAAAAAAAAAAAAAAAAAAAAGACGGCAATGGATTGCATCTTAATAGTGTATTGTAGAGTTTGTAGCGGACGTAGAATTGTTGTAGAGTGTCTACGGCGTAGCAGCTACGAAGTGCTACGTCGTTTTTTATTTGTAAAGCTTCAAGAGCTGTTGTGAAGTTAGATAGAAAGTCACACTAAAATGATGAAAGATTGTTTATTTATTACTAGCTAGGTTTGAAAGTATTTCTAATAGCTGTCGATAGAAACAAGATTTTCATAAAACCGTATAGCTGAAATCTATATTATTTTCAGTAAAAATATGCATTAATTAATACCCTTTTGCAGCTACTGTAACATAAAATGGCTTCATTCTAATCTCTCTTTCCATTGTCCACAAAAGATGACTCGAAATTATTGTACACTAATTGCAAGTCGCATTTTGTAAGAGATTCAAATTATTTAGGAGTTAACTTTGTAAACGAATTTGGATGGTTTTTGTTTAAACCAGAGAGAGGTTCCCAAACTTTTTAACTTTATTCTGGCAGTCTACTTTCAAAATTTTTGTGGTTTCAGTGGGGCATGAATGGGAAATTTGGATTTTTTTGCTCCATTTTATTTGTAGTTTATTGTCATTTTTTTTTTCAAACCAACATTTACCTCTCTCAATTGTCCCCTGAGGCTTCACCTGGAACACTTTGGGAATCACTGTACACCTTTGTACAAAGTAGGATTTAATGGAAATTCAAAACTTTCGCGAGCTGCAAACTTGTAAATGAAATAAAGCTGAAAAGCAAATATTTGTGATGCGATCTCATTGTCGTTGTGTCAGTCTTTATACTTTGCAACAAGACCCAGAAAAACAACGTAAATTGAAGTTTTAGTGCCTTAAAAAGTAATTTTATACGGAGTTTTCAGGAACATGTAGATCGATGTCCGCAATGGTCTTTTGAGGTAAGAGTCATACAGATTTCAGAAGACCAATCCAGTCTAAGCACGCGTTTGTCAATAATCTTGCGGTTCAGAACTGATGAAGCTCAATTTAAAATGAAAATAGCTTATTTGTGATAATTTAGCATGACACATAAATATTTTTTACTATGAGCATATTGCACATGCAAGCGTACATTTGAAGCTTAGTTATTCAGCTAAAACTCAGTTTTTACTGCGACAACATAAGTTTTACGGAATACAAGTCCCAACAATACGGTATCATATGTTACGTCAGCTGTGTTACTTCGTAAGCCACGCCATGTGTCACAATTATATCTCCGAAACATAATGTTTGTTGGCACACACCACATATTTCATGAGTTCTGCTTTTAATTGGGATTTGTTGATGGCAGCGTCTGTTTAATTTTAAGGCAATTAGACTGAAATATTATAGAATAACATACATTAATATTCTGCGATAAATGTGTTTGGACTTTTTTGTTAATGCTGGCAGTTTAGCAGCATACTATGCTGCCTATTGTACTTTCATAATTAAAGTCGATAAAAATGTTTGAGGCAATATTTATTGTTTTGAATGCATGCGTCGAAACGTTTTGATATAGGCCAAAGACAGACAGTCGGATATCAAAAAAATTTAAGGTACTTTGGATACAACCAAGTAGTTGCTAAGTGATCAGTTAGCTTTCTGCATATTTTATCTCCAACGTTGGCCAAAACGGATCTTAAATTACATATTTGAATTGAAACCGTCTTCGTGGTTTAAAATGATTTAAAACCACACTTAGCTGTTTTAAATGTTTCGTTTTTTTTTTTTTTATAGAATGTGCAGAGGCTTCACGGGATGAACTAGACCACACCTTTACCATGATTTATGGCAAGGGCCAAACGGCAATTAAAATGAAAAAATGAAAGCTTTTTAGTCTTATTTGTGCAAGGGTTGAGTATAAACGTAATCAGGCTATTTTTATTGCTACTTAGCCACAAAATATTTTGAAAATGTATATTTTAATAAATACACATTTCAAGATTATTTTCAGTTTGTCTCATCCCTAAAAAGTAATATGAGTATGATAAATGACTTTAACAATAATGACGATTGATTTCAATTAACCTTTTTTACTTAATATGAATAATACTTATGCAATAGACGGACCCATGTGTTCATGGTTTTAAACAAATTTAAATCGGGTTTTTAACCAAAGAATTTGGTTTTTATTGGTTTATTTTAGTACATCTATGTACCTGACCTATAAGGCACAGATCTTAAATTGTTTTAGTATAATTTATTCACGCAAGGAGACGACGCACTTCATCATCTCTTCGTGGGTGTCCCATCTCATTAAACTTTCAGACGGAAGCGAATAACCGTTTCTCACATCGCAATACGAGATCCATCACACAAATCTGAGCAATAAATTGTAACTTTCATACGAAAGTGTCAAACCTGATCCAAGATTAGTGTAACGGCTCAAGGTGTGACTCCCAAAACCAGGCGAACAGCCAGCCGGAGTAAAACATTTCCTTTAGATTTATAGCAAAACTTCGGTAGAATTTCCTTCACGATTTAGATACGAGTAAGTGCCTACTTACAAGTGAAAGGATTATCTGATAAATTACACCTGAGCTCCAACGATTTTTGGGAATGGAATAAAATTAGATTAAAGGTTACGTTCGTTTATTTTTAGGTGAGGTTTTTCCGAAATGTGTTATGGTCTAATTCCATTATCGTTTTATTTTATTATTATTTTTCTCACGGTAATAGTACCTTTTCTTAATACTGAAGGCTTTCATTAAATTCTATGGCAACAAAAAAAGTAGAATACACGCCCAACCTTCTATCTAAGATACTTTGTATAGGATTTCGATTCGCCAATTTGGTTTCTGAAAGGAATCAAATTAAGATGTAGCTACTCGGGTCAATGCGCTGACAGCTGGTACAAAGCGGACTGATAAGTTACTGAAACATGAAATAGGCTGAAATCTACAGTTTTGTAGCAGAGAAGGTAAGAATGCCTCTTAAGAACGATTATTTCAACAGAGGGCACTCTGGTTTTTTTTTTTTTTTTTGTATGGGAAATCATCAAATGACTTCTCCCGCTCTGGGCGGAGCGGGAGGGCGTGTCAGACTTTTACTGACTAAAAGCCACCCGTGTTCCATCAGTTGCCCATGTGCCAGGGTCACGGTATCTCTTTCGAACAATCACGCGATCCCGGCAGAGGGCACTCTGGTAAGATATCTGGTGAATTTCATGAGAGTGTTTATTTGTCGGTAAATGGTTTATTTATAATTGTCGTTCACAGCTATGTCGTTAATATTTAACAACTGTTTAGCCGTCCATTTTATAACCTTGAAACGGCTCTTAGCTTTTATAAAAAAAATCCCTACTTCGGCGCGTGTAGGAGGTAGACAAACAGGATGTAGCAATTGGAAGGATACCACAGGTCCTGCCAGCGTCGCAAGATTTGCTCGAAAGAGATGCCGTAGCCCTGGCATATGGGCAACTGAAGGAACACGGGAGGGTTTTAGTCGGTAAAAGTCTGATACACCCTTCCGCTCCGCCCAGAGCGGGAGACGTCTTTGATAAAAAAGGGTGCCATATGTAATTGTAATTGCCCAATCCAAAGAAAACGGTAGCCGCTGTAGCCTAGATGTAAGTTTTTATACTACCATTTTGTACAAGTCATCAATACCGATATAACTAAGCCAGAGTAAAGTTATGCCAAACTAAACCCTAAAGAATGGTAAATCAGAGCCTTATACCGTGTGGTGTTACTCTGTAGCGGCATTTACATCAGGGATGTTAGGGAGCTCCGTAACCGTAACCGAAACTATCGGATATCCGATATAAAAAATTATCCGTAACCGTAACCGAACCTGAAATAAAAGTTTCGGATAATATCGGATTTGTTAATACATTTTTATTTTAGGTAGTTTAGATAATCCTCAATATGTAAATATTTATAATCATTTTTATTTTAAATAGCTGTAATAATTACTCACAGACTGATTGTAATTCCTACCCAATGGTGACATATAAATAAAACCATTTTATTAGCTATTTGTATTTTACTTTTGGAATTCCTTAAAGTTAACCGAAATTATCCGAAACTAACGGATATTCCGAAATAATAGCATATCCGTATCCGTATCCGGTATAATAATCATTCCGACATCCGTAACCAATCCGTATACGAAATTTCATATCCATAACATCCCTAATCTACACCACATGCGAACTACGCATCACACTGACGTACAACGCAAATTCTTGCATTGCGCTAGCAGAGTTTATTGCGCAACTAGCATATACACATCGTCCCGACATCAATCGTCGGGCAGTTCCCATCAGACACGTCACCCATCAGGTCGAAGGGTGCTCCCTTTTTTACAGAGGTCGAGTGAACCTTACACCCTGTTCCTCATACCGCCAAAACTTTATTCCGTGTTTGTTAATACGGGGCTTAATATTACCGGTATCGATGACTTTCCAATTTTAGTGTTTATGTCTATGTTAGTCCAATCTGACATCCCTCCAGTTTTAAAATATATTTTTTCTACCTCCAACAAGTGCTGAAGCAATGAGACTACTCTTTTATAAAAGCATACAACTTTAGCTTTACAGTAAAATAATATCAAACTTAATAGTAAAATAATATCAAAGTTAATAGTAAAATAATATCAAACACAATATTTCCTTTCAAACAGAGGTCTTTTGAAAATATCCATGTTTCCACAAAAGAAGCACTGTGTTTGGTTAACTATTGAAATTGTACTGCACTTTAGAATACTACACAGTGGGCTGTACTTGATACGTCGGGACAACAGTCGACGTCGCGGTCGGCATGTCCCTTTGACATGGATGCGATATTCACTGGAACCAATGAAAGACGGCCGGGGAATGAAGAGAGTGGCCACAAAGTTGACGTTTTAGGATTTTTTTAAAGTATGAAGGTTCAAATTCAATTTGAGTAAAAATATCATCATTATCATGTCATTTTGAAACGCAACATCGTTTTCCAAATTCTATATTGTCTTTTCATATCCAGAAAGCTGCTTTCTATCGGTCTTTGGCAAACTTTTGTGACTTGGTTAGCTACCAGGTCAAAGCATCGTAGGCTAGAGCGGGCAGGATACACATGTCCATAAGTATGGGTTTCAGGACGATCGGCAGATCATCCATCCTTAGCGTCTTCTTAAATTAATAGTTTATCTAGGCGTTTTCAATCCTCCAATCGATTTCTCTTTCCTGCCTGTTTTCGAAAGAAACTACCTGCTCATTGATATAATGTATTTTCTGCCCATCTGCCTCAACCCTTTCTGTAAGTTCCGTTGGTCATAAGTTTAGTTTTAGACTAATTGATTCATCGCAAGTCCCACCCTGAGTAGCTCGCCGCCCGGTAAGGACCAAGCTCGGGTCAACGGCGCGTAGTGTTCCACGCGCGCCTCAAAGAGATGTCAGCAGCGCTGAAGGGGTCTTCTAGGACCGATGCCTGCCGGGGTCGCGTGATTGTTCGAAAGAGATACCGTGACCCTGGCGCATGGGCAACTGAAGGAACACGGATGGGTTTTAGTCAGTAAAAGTCTGACACGCCCTCCCGCTCCGCCCAGAGCGGGAGAAGTCATTTGATGATTTCCCATCCTGAAAAAAAAAAAGTCCCACCCTGAAGTTAGACCTGATGTAGATCTAAAGCTGTAAGGACAAAGAGGACTATATCGCTGGTAAATCTGACGTTTGCCAGCCTTTTCTTGTCAGTGAAAACAGTAGTCTCAACAGCAAAAAGGAACCACTTTAACTAATATCAAAGTAGAATACTTAGTAAGAGATAGACCTATTTATGTACTAGTGTACCTCTCTTATTTATAAGTCGTATACATACATTTTTAACCATTGTTCATCTTAACCAAAGCACCTGCCATCTAATTTCTTTATCACTGTTGGTTGACTGGTAGAGAATGCCTAAGGCATTAAGTCCGCCTTTGTACCTAATTGTGTGCGAGAACTTAAAATAAATAAATAGTATTTTGCTTAGTAAAAGAACCAATAACCAAACATTTCATGATCCGAAAAGAAAAACTGAAACAGTTTTCATGTGCTATCCAGATATAAATTAAACTAACACTATGAAAAACTACAGGAAAGTAAACCCATTTCAATTCACTCCTTTTCTGTGGGCATACCACGCGCGAGTGGCGCCTGCTCTCAGTTCGAGATCGCACTAAGTTCGCTTCGATTACGCTTCTTTATCTCTGTCTACCCCAGTACCCTCCACGGACAAAAGACTTTGCCGAATTGTCCCGTACCGTTTCACAATATAATATATGACGGTACATATCGCCGGTCCACGACATACTATATATGTAATACGATGAATACTGACCCGGAGAACGTTGCGAAAAATATTTAGCAGGTTTTATTTTGCTCCCGGAAATAGTAGGTAGTGTAAATTAACTAATTTGCTGGTGGCAATATTTGAAAGGTCACTCGCATGTGTGTTTGTTTCACGAGGTAGAAAAAATAATCGATTTAATAGTCACTATTAGACATGGGTTGTAGTCACAGGTTAAACACGATATCTGTTACACAAACCTAATATTTTTATATAATATGCATTTGAAACTCATACGGTCTTATTACAAAAAACTGAATAAGCCTTGGTTTAAACCTAAACTATCAAGTCCAGGCTCATCTGTAAAACCATGGTCTAAACTTGTTCGTATTACAAAACATTTATAAATCGTGGTCTTCTTAATACCGACATTTAAACCATTATCTTAATATCAACCACAGATTAACACAAATATCACTCGTTCGTCATGATATCATTCTATTGCAACGTTCCGTATCCCAAGAAAAGAAAACGTTTTGATAGTATTATCAATGATTTAATTGTGTATGGAACATTCAAAATATTGAGACTTTGTTATTTTACATGGACATTAATATTAATTATCGATTGCAGTTTTGTTTAGGTTTAATCACATTACCAATGTATTAGGTTGTAGTACATCTAAGTTCGTGTAACGAAACGTAACATTTTCGCGCGTTTTAAGAAAACAAAATTTATACAAAAGTATCGCAAGTCGAAGAAACGCTTAGTAAACCTATACTTTTGCCTGAAATCTTCATCGGATAACTCAATGAAGGGATTGACTCAAATCCGATTTCTGTTGAATTGACGTGACCTTTCTAATGACTGAATAGCTTCAATATCCTGATAATCAATTAAATCTACCATGTTAATGTCCATTTTTGGATAAAAACAACACAAGACAACGAAATAAATGATAAGCTAAAAGTGGAAACTTGACAGATGCGACTTAGACCCATCGATAAACCAGGGGTCGCCCAGGTTTAACGTTAAACAAGGGTTTAGTCTATGGTTTATCGCAAAACCTTTTTTTGTAATAAAACTTAAACTTAAACCATTGTTTAATGAGGTTTAAACCTGGGTTTTTAGTTAAACTGCTTTTTATAATGAGACCGATAAAGTTTTAAATGAATTATGGTTTAATTTCGACCACTGGGCGACCACTAGTTTCTATAAATGTCATAAATAATATTGTTGTTGGTTCCACGTCAGAATCTTCCAGATTCAGTTAAGGTGGGTTTTGGATCTATGTGCAATCGTTAAAGATACCCAGTGTGTATGTATGTACTGGCAAAGGCAATTGAAGGAACACGGGTGGGTCAGTTAAAGTTTGACACACTAAGATGAAAATGCAAAACTAAAGACAACAACTTCTGATATTAAGTTTTCTTTCACTTTATAGTGTTATTTTAGTATATTTTTAAGCGAAGTTATGGGAATAATTTATATGAGACTACCGCGCAGAATTTTCAAAATCGGTTCACAATTGACGAAAATATCGATGATCATATAAACCAACCATAATGTTTACCAATTTTGAAAAAAAAAAACACCCTTGTACCCACGTAAAAATTTGGATCCAAATATATCTTGTGGATTATTATGGTGTTTTTAGTGAAAATTTCGTAGGTGTATCTTGCTTAGAAAACATGAAATTATTTTTACAAAAATTTGAAAAAAAAAATATAACTATCTCGAGGTTTTTTGACAAAAATATCATGATACGTTGTCTCTCTAAGTTATGTACAACATATATATATACATCATATATATAATATTATAAACATGAATATATTTTTAACACAGAACGTAAAAAATGTTTTTTTGTAATTTTTTTTTTGTATTTCTCGAAATTAAATGCATATTTTTAAGTAATATTTTACAGGTAAGTTGTACTCAATAAGACCATACACAAAAATTGGCAGTTTAAATTACCGCTGGGGCCGTTACCCCATGCTTATCCCGCCATGCTCTTTAAATATAACCAGCTATAATATCATACTTCCAGTTTACGCTACACATATAGCTAGCATAGGATAGCTCACCCATGCCAGTTATCTAGCTAAAATATATATAATGAAATAATTATTTTATAATAAATAACATAATAAAATAGAATAAATTAATTACTTTTGGCTTTGTCATCTGACAAGACCAAACTAATTTATTTATTCTATTTTTAACATACGTATTTTAGATTAGTATGTATGTATGTAACGGAATATTTGAACGTGATGTTCAATCACCATTTTCAGCCGAAAGACGTCCACTGCTGGACATAGGCCTCCCCCAATTAATTATAGTTTAAAAACTAAAAACACGCTTTTATAGAAAACCAAACTAAAAGATATTTTAGAAGCTCGTTCTAAAATTTTTCAACAAAGTAAAATGACTGTAGCGTAAAAAATAAGTACCGTCATCCAAATTTGGTCAAGAGCATAATTAACTTTTGTCGAAAGCGAAACAATAGATGTTGAAAATGCTACACCGTGCAGTCTCAACAACGTCAGCAACGATGGAAAAACAAAAGAACGAAACATCACTCCGTCACAATGACTCTTTAGCCACAAAAGCGCTTGAAAGCGCATGAATTGGCCCAACTTTCAACATGTTGTAAGGGAATTATTAACATGGAAACTGTTTCAGTACATGATACCAGACTTACCAACGTTGACAATGATTTTTACACACTTAGCCATGTAAATACCGCATTTTGTGTGAAACAACATTTTTTTTTTCTTATATACCACAAACAATTATTGTGCTAGTGGATTTAGACTTCCATGCTGAATTCTTGTTGATAGTTTGCGCATCAATATCCCTCACTTCGTGTATTCATCATTATCATCAGTCTACTGCTAGACACAGGCCTCTCTAATTGCACTCCATTTAGCTCGATTCTCGGCAACTGTCATCCAGCTGCCATCAGCCACCCTGTGAAAATCGTCACTCCATCTAGCCTGAGGGTGTCCAACGTTACGTTTGCCGACCCGGCCCATTACCACTTCAGCTAGTTTATTATGTGGGCTATGTCGATAATGTTGGCTCTCTGAAATGAAATGTTTATTTCTGTAAGTAGATCTTATAAGACAGTTTTACACGTCAACATTTTTTGGCCGGATCACCTCATTCTGGATTCCATCTCTCTGAGAGAGTCCAAGCTCAAGTCGTTCCATAGCTCGCTAAGCGACCTTGCATTTGTGGACCAGACGTACCGTGACTGTCCACGTTTTGGCTCCGTAGGTCATATCAGGTAGGAGGCACTGATTGAAGACTTTCGTCTTTAGGCTCTGCAGAATACGCGACGAGAAGACTCGACGAAGCCTCTGAAATATCCCAAACATCGTGTATTAAAAGTATTAAAATTTGTCTAGTTAAATGGACGAAAAATATACATTTTCAGCCGGACTCTAATGTAAAGCGGCGTGTATGTTTAAGACCCATATAGGTTAACTTGTTGCCGGGTACAAGTCAATCTAGGCGATAACATGGGACTTAAACATAACAGGCGAAACTATGAATGGTGAAAACTACATTCAGCATACGTCAAGTATACTGAACGTAGTTTTCATCATTCATCACCTGAACAATCACGCCATCTATAACCTACATGGCTTAAGACCAGTTTCCACCGCGAGCGGAACGGACCCATTAATGACTTCGTTAAACTCGCAAACGCAAACTGCATATTTGTATTTCCACCAACAAATAGTCGGACGGAAAGAGCCGAGCGTGTAGAAAAAGTAGAAATGAGCTCGCTCAGTTCTAGGGAGCAGAGCGGAGTACTTACGGACTCCGCTCAACTCGCAATTACAATTTACATAGTAGCGTTTCCGCACAGAAAGTGGTGAGCGGGGCGGATTGAACGAGTAAAGAGAAGTTGAAAAGAGTCCACTGCGGCAAGGCCTGCACCGACTAGTTCAGAACGGACTCGCTCGCTGTCTGTTTTTCTGTATACATAATCACTGTCATCACTCGATTCCGTGTCACTCGATAACATCGCAACAACACGACCACGCGCAACCAACTGCAACCAGCTCAAAACTTCAACTGAACTCGTTCTCTGTGGAAATTCACTATTCGTTTTACATTGCTCATTTTCCGATCAGCTCACTCCGCTCATTTCTCTATCTCATTTTCATTTTGCAGTGGAATTCAAATGACCAACTCTTTGTTGGTGGAAATACAAACCTATTTACTGCGTTCCGCTTAATTACCCTTTCGCGGTGGAAACCGGGCTTTAAACATAACAGTAGAGTCCGAATTAAAATAGTTTTTTTTTGGCCAAAAACGCTTTTGACCTGATTTTCATTTTCGGCCTAAAATCTAAAAAGACTCTTTTTCAATAAAATTATTTGCAGTATGAAAAGAAATGCAGGATCACACGGAACTTTGTACTTTTCTCAACATGAAAACCATAAGCAAATGTTTCAGTTATTTCTCAATTATTAATGTGTATTCTCTGAATTCATGTATTAAAGTTGCCTAAAATGAATGTTTCGGCCGAAAAAATTTGCTCTGATTCTATATAACAAGCGATAAGTGGAATTACGCCCTTTACACTTCTTCATGCATTATCAAGGCTAGGTCAGTCGTAGTCGCAGGTAAAAACCAAATGGGTCCGAGTACATAACTTTGATAATACTCGTTCAAAAAAACTTTTAATAAAACTCCCATGACCCAACCCGCACAGAACCCGTAATATCTAAGGTTGTTTAAGCAAATTTCAGCCAAATGGTAATACCAGTTTATAAAGTTCAAATGTAGCATCCAGAATGAATTTACTGGTTTGTTATTCATGTAAATAATCCTTTGAACTTAGCAGTTATCGTCGGGTTTGTTTAGAATGGCCTTATCTTATTCTGGTAGGAGTTTGTAATGGACCTTAGTTGATAAATAAAAGAGATTTCAAAATTTGAATAGTATTGTTTGGGTAAATATTTTCTTGGTAAATAACTATAAAGTCGTTCACCTTTTGTTGAGGCTTTATATTAAACTTTATTTATTTATTAAAAAAGGGATCCCTCACCAGCGTGAGTCCCTTTTTTAATAAATAAATAAATGGGATTCTTGCGTAAGAATTAAGGTCGTCACTCATTATACCTGCACTGCTCCAGCGCAGTAACCGCCCGCCACCGCCTCGAAAAATAGCTTGTTGCTCACGCACCGCTTACTAGTTGATAGCTCACTATTCACGTGCCAACGGCTAGTTTGCGAACATTAGTGTGGGTGAGAATTTCCGAGGGACGTGGATCTCCACGAGATGGTTATCTAGCAATCTGGGACAGGGTAAGAGGACCGCGCGCGCAGGGCGAAGCGTCACATATCGCTTTCAGGCGTTTCTTCGGCAGGGAACCGCCTGCTTACCTCGCGTGGTCAGAGCGCCTTGTGACCGGTCGCGAATAGCGCGCTGCCCGCGAGCTGTCCAGTATTCTGTACTGTCATTATAAATAATATGTAGTCTAATGTGGTTGATTTGAAATTCTAACTTGAATGGCACCGCGCAACGCAGTAACGTTGCGCGGTGCTGTTTTTTTGAGTGATGACCTTAAGGTCGCACCTTGAAATTGAATGATAGTAGGTTGACCCGCTTTTTAGGTTGTCTGAACCGTTTATAGAGAATAGGAAAATCAGCGGCTAAAAGTTGAACTAATGACAGAACATGTCTCGAAATAATAAAAGTTACTAACTTAGCATAGCCTTGCTGTAAGCACTGTTCCTGTCACTGTTGCACATCTGGCAAACTATAACAGCAAGATAGAGATGGAAACATCTTAGAAAAAAGTACGTGAAAGTTGCATTAATTTACTCGGTCTATTAATTTTTTGAACATAGCTTGCGATGGAGTAGACATATATATTACAAAATATTTAAATATTAGGAATGAAACTATCTTACAGAATGAAATTATCTTTATCATCAAACCATAAAACCCATGGAAATTGAAACATATACGTATTTTTTATGATAATCGAAAATCTGAGCATTGAGATTGCCTCATATCCAAATCAGTTCGGGTTTTCTCATCGGTCTAAACACCCACCCGTACACTATATGCATGAACGTCGAGACTACCTCATACCACAAACATCTCCATCAACAGTATCTGGTCTAATGCCAAAACGGGATGTATGGTTTTTATTAGCTGTGTTCTTTTTCTTACTTGAAGGATTCCTCTTAGTACTTGAAAGCAATAGGGTACGTTCCTCTTCGTTCTTATGTGGACTTTTCAACACGTCTTCCCTCAGACGCAGTTGACGATTAATACCCCTCTCTCGAAGGACCATATTTTGACTGTAAAGGACAGTGAGGGAGATAAGAAGTCAAACACTAAGGTCTTTGGAAAGACACTTGCAACATTTTTTTTTCAGTTACGCGCGCGCATTTTACCATTTTCGTCGATACCAATTTTATAAGGTGCAATAGGGCATTTTATTTCAATCAGCATATCACCAGCTATTACGTCCGGTGTTGCTCCTAGAAACGGGTACTTTTCATCAATGAAAATACCACATTGTTGTATTTGTATATTTTCCAAACTAGACAACTGCTCTATTGCATTTTTTTAGAATTTCTTTCCATGGCTTATAGATGCTACATGGTTGATATTCGCTCGATATAACATGCTTTTCACAATATTAGCACAGCTATTTGTTTTAATTATTTTCACAACCTTTCCAAAGTTGGAAGCGGTCAAAAGATTTCTTCGGAGTTCTAGCTACTCCCCACTCTCACTCTGTAATATTGTTCTCTCTTGTATCTGTTGACGTTCTTCTTTGGATTTTTCTAAATTTTTCAAAAATGTTAATTTTGTTAGATTGAATATTTCAGGGTCCATATCAGGTTTATCAGAATTCTCGCCATAATTTAAATCTAATTTCTTAAAAAATAATCTACGGTTTTTTTTTCGTTTCAATGTTTGGCTGTATGTTCTTTTATTTTGTACTTCCTCTTCATATTTTTTGATTTGTATTATGGACGGACTTGTATTATGAGTAGTTTCATGGACGGCAGTCAATATTTTTCCGGAGTTGAATGATACCACTGCCCCTGCGCATCTTGCCTGATAAGACCGTTTAAGAGCGTAGTTCACTCGTTTACCTCCAAGAAATTTGGCAACTACACCATTAAAATTCTCTACAATGTTACTGCTACATTTTCAATTAAACTCCTAGACTGTGATGCTACATTGCAGATTAAATATTTTATCTGGTGCCAAAGACGTGTGTTAAAGATATTTTTGTGACTCCAGTTGACGTTTGTTTCCAAATATGTTTGTTGCAAGAGTCATGGTGTTCAATAGCATGATTAATGGCATTTGAAACTTCTCGATGCAAGTTTTTTATGTTATCTGATTGACTTAAAGTTTGCAAGCCATGATATTTTATGGCGTCACATATGTATTTACGTATCTTTAAAATTGTACTGGTAGTTAACATATTCCTTTCTGTACGACAGTATCTTGTATCTGTTTTTAGTATTTGCAATTTGTTGCAAAAATTCCGAAGTATGTGGTTCTTGCAACCAATTTCTTCGACTGTAATTGAGGAATATGGTCGTGTACCGAGTATTTTTGCATATGTGCTATTATCTCCATCAGCTATGTATCTTCCATAGATAACGCCATGCATTTCTAGGGACTGTTTGAAACCCTCAGCAATAATAGTGCTTTCCATAGCGGATGAAGATCCACTATAATTTTTGAAGCACTCGTGTTGTTTCACCACTTCTTTTTGTTTTTCCGCTCTGGCACAAATTACAGCAGTATTTGTTTTTTACTGCCATGAACAGAACTTTACGAAAACGTCTACCTATAATTGTAGCTGCGCCAGATAGTGCCGCATAGTTATTCCTGTATGAGCGTTTATTTAGACCAACAACCATCTAAGATCACATCGATTATTGGGATGCCGTCTTTTGTCACCTTTCCTTCTTCGATTGTCGCTTCTTCTTCTCGTTCCCCAGCTTTTCTCATCTCCTCCCATGCCGTCACTTCACTCACTTCCCATTCGTCACATACTTTATCTTGTTCAATCTTATATCTATACTCCCATATCGATGGTAAATCTAGAGCTGCCGAAAACTCATTCATTTGAGCGTTGCTACATCCAGCGGCCATCATCCCGGTTACCGCCACTTTGTTCAAATTTTGGGTTGAGTTCTGTACTTAGTTTTTTTTTGCACACATAGAACAAGAAAATGTAAATACGGATGTAAGACCACACACTTTTTCTGATTCAAATTTAATTGAATTAAGGCCGCATTCAAACAGTGACGGATGACTTGATATTTTAACCAATTCGTTAAAGAAATAATTTAGTTCAACCACTCTGTGTGATGTCAGCAGTTTTGGACTCCTGAAAGAAAAAAGTCAGGGCTGAAATATTTTTTGTAAAGAAAACGAGAGTTAAAAGGTTTTTTTATTTTATTAGGGACAACAAACAGCAGTGTAAATACAATGATCACAACACTTAGCCTAAAGCTGTAACATATACACTACTAACAATGTTATCACAATTTTATAACCACCTATATTTTATGTACCTACTATTTAAGCAAATAAACGATTATGTACAAATTATTTTACAAAATAGCTAGCTGTTGACAAAATCTATTCAACTTAATCTAGTGTGATATGAATGTCACTCACATTTTCTATAAGATCGTATGGCAGTACCTAGTTGTACTGTCTGATTTAAATTCGATGAGGGATTCGTAGCGTCGTGCTTTTTTTTTTATTTTTTTTTTCAGGATGGGAAGTCATCTAATGACTTTTCCCGCTCTGAGCGGAGCAGGAGGGCGTGTCAGACTTTTACTGACTAAAACCCACCCGTGTTCCATCAGTTGCCCATGTGCCAGGGTCCCGGTATCTCTTTCGAACAATCACGTGACCCCGGCAGGCATCGGTCCTAGTAGACCCCTACACTGAGTAGACCCCTACAATAAATCGGAAAAAAAATCTCGACTAAATCAACCTTTTTTCATAATTTAAATGCGACCCCATTGCTTTTTGTACTCTATCACTAGTGGTGATAGTACTTGTTTTATTGACATAATTTTGAAGTATTTCTAACCTGATTAAATTATATCAATGATAAACATTTTATCCAGTTTATTTTTACCCAACTAAAACAGATATTATGTTCTAGAAAATTAACTACTTACCCAATATTTTCTGCGAGTTGAGAATGGATTGTTGCTGGTTGTACAAATTGACGAGTGAAGGTCGACTCCGATTCACTGTTATCATCATCAGTTGCTGTCGATTTCCTGTAAAATGAGTCTATTGATACGACTGGATTGCTTGAGAATACGGTCCTATCAACAATAAAACAATCCAACACCAAAAGTACCTCACATGTGCATTAGATATTGTGAGTATGTAAATAATAACAATATTTGTTAACTTACTTTTTACGCTTTCTCATTTGTTGAGCCTTCGCTCTCAGGTTTTCTAAGCGTTGCACTTTATTTGGTTTTGCTTTGTTTTCCTTCCCAATTTAATATACTAATATGATTTATATCAGAAATTACCAAGAAATACAGTTTTTTTGTTCACAGTTACGCTACTTTATTTATTTTTTATAGCCTTTATACCTATTATACACTGAGTTTACTTTAAAATAACTTTATTCTGCTGAAATCTAGTGGACTTGAACTTTTCCTGTAAATATAATTATTTAAATTACGAAGATATGACAGCACCGATCTGGAAAAAATTGACATAGGTTCATCGTCTTTGAGCCCCACCGGGCGACTGATTTATTAACGAACGAGAGTGATAACATTACTTTTTATAGGTAAAAGAAGAGATGGCGATAATGCGTGTGTGTTGGAATAAAACAACGTATGTGCCAAAACGAATCGTCGTTTTATATGAATGAAACGTATTATTAAAACGAAAACTGTTTTATAAAAACTTAGATACAATTATAATCAATGTTTTAAAGTAAACTATGTTTAATAATACAATATCTGGTTGAACGAGCTTTGCTCGGTATTTTTTGGTAAATTGTGTTTAAAATAATAAGTTTATGTTCAAGTTGATTCATTAGTTTACAGTACATCAGTTGCCAAAGAAATTTTAGCTGTTGCTGACTACAAATGATATTCTATTTTCAAAAATATAATTAGAATATTTTTATCAGCTCTAGTTTCTGAGTTCCAGCTAAGTGAGTATAAAACAGATTTTTTTTTTTGTATTTACTAACAAAAACTTTATTTAAAAAAATAATTAATAATTGAGTTCTAAAAAACTTCGTTTTAAAGCTCTTGTCTGATGTGTAGACTTTGGAAAATGACGTATCAGAGACCAACAATAGTCAGACATCATGTTCGTATCCCAGAAACCCTGATAGCGCTCTTCCATGACGCGTAAGTCCTGATGCATACGGTCTCCCTGCTCTTCGCTCATATCTCTAAAAATCGTATTGTTTCAAGCTGTTTATCAACAAGTTTATGATATCTGAATAAAAGGTGATACCGTTTTCTTCGGTATTCTTTATTTCTTTCTCGATAAAAACTTATTTTAGTATCTGAGGAAAGATTTTTTTTTTCTTTCAGTTTTGATGCTTACAATTCTGAAGCTTGTTTAGAAAGATTTAAATCTCTTACTAGATCTTCATACACATTTTGGAAAAAGCATTTTAGCTCATTTGACATACCTTCAAAATCAGCATCATTTTGTGACGACGTTGGTCTTTCAATGTCTTGTTATAAGGGTTCAGATATATTTTTAGGCACTGAGAAGAGTCAGGTGAATGCTCACTGGACGTTGAACACAACTAGTACTTGGGTATTGCCATTTAGCTCGATTTTTAGTGTTTAAACCGTTTACGTTCACGCACAGTCTTCGAGATGATTTCGTGGTTCTCGCCAAAAAGTCAGTGTTCAAAATTTAAAGGCACTCCTTTTACCATATTTCCATAATCTTAAATATTCCACGCACGATTTAAAAACACAATTGGGAGCCCAAGACATCTCATTTTTATCCAAGAGCATCCCAAAATACTCAAAATAGGTATTTTTCACCAACTATGATATAAGTTTTCTACTATCTTTAGTCACATATTCTCCGCAAATATAGCAAAAATGATCTGGATTGTTTAAAAACGTCTCCTTGAATTACTCATGACGCAAAACCTTCAGATAATAATCTTAACAGAGTAAAATACGCCTGTTATCGATTAATATATATGAAAACAGAAAACCAAGGAACTCGAGCTGCTCAAAAAAATTTAGGGTTGATTTGACAAAAACAAGTCATAAGTGAACATTATCAATCACAAAATTCACGGCAACAGACAAAAAGTTGAATTTTGTAAACTAGTGTATCGATAAAGTTGGTCATTGAAAACATGAATAAAACGACATTGTATAAAAATGCATCCTAGCTAGATCGATTTATCGCCCCCGAAACCCCTTGTATACTAAATTTCATGAAAATCGTTGGAGCCGTTTCCGAGATTCAGATTATATATATAAAAGAATTGCTCGTTTAAAGTTATAAGATACGCATCGCGCCTTGAGGCTAAAGAAAACATAAACATAGATAGAACTTTGCGATTTTTTTGTATCGTAAAAATTTCATCGCATCGTGTATTCCTTTTACAGGATACTAGATCATATAGTCAAAAAATATACACTAAAAGATTAAGTACGGATGTCATACGGTAAGAAAGGTACGCTAAAAAGAAAAAGCACGTTATTCTCGATACATCACCTTAACACTTCTTGTGACGTGAGTCACACTGCTACGCGACACGGACACATGAAAACTGCACCGTATAAGAATGTACGTACCATAAACATCTAACTGTACCTTAACAGCATTTTCATTTCCTCTTTTGTTCGGTGCAATAAGTACAATTCTAACTTTGATAACAGGCTAGAATGATAACGATATTATCCATATAACGAACCACCAGAAAAAGAGGGTTTAACTAAAATTCACTACTAAAACTATACAACGCACTATTCAACTACCTACTCAGATTATCCGACAACACACAACACCAACTTTGTTGGATTGTCGTTAATCCGGCGGCACACAGAGTAAACGCGTACACACTCGCCACATCACAGTCTTTGCCATGTTTTCTGAGAAATTGAGAATGCTCTAAGCATCACATCGCACTGTTCTATTCCGCAAAAATTTCACCGTGAAAAAGGTGAAGTGAGCTTCAAGTCAACTGTCATTCCACGTGATTGTAGGGACTGACAGTATTGTCAGGTCACTTCACTTGTATTTCATAGTGAAATTTACTAAATTAACAGGTTTGGTGACTTAAATATGAAATACCTAAATAACATAATCGGTCGTGGGTTCGTACCCAGGCAGGTGCTTTACATTGTTTAATTATAAATAAATAATTTCATCACCACTGCACATCAAAACGATTAAGGAAAACATCGTGAGGAAACTGGCATAAATATCCTAGAACCAAAATTCAAAGGAATTTACCAAACTGCAATCATACGCGTGCTAGTTTATCCAACTCCCTCTCAATTACTGTGTCCCAGCATTGGGAACATTATAGACTGATTATGATGAAATAACATAAAATTGCGTTTGTAAAGCTCGAAGGAGGAGACAGAAGTGTATTCATTACTAATACATTCCTTATTCCCCCAGGTTCGGTAAAGTCCAATGTTAGTATAAACTACAACTACATTTAGCAGTCGAAAAACTTTAATCATCTGCCTTTTTTGAAGTGAAAACTTCTTTAGCGGCGTTGTGCACTGTTTTTGTAATGGGTAAAAAATGTTGAACTCGCGTCAGGACACGTGACATGATCGAAAATTCGTAAGACGGACGGAGAGTAGGCAGCCGGCGCGGCGTAGGAGAGGAAGTATCCCCCTCTCTTTCTATGGCGTGGCGAAAATGTATGCCTGCGCCTGCTGTTTCGTTTAGGCGGCGCAGGACGTTTGCGCGAATGTTCGTGTGTGTTTAAGTTACAGCGTGCCGCGCGCATCCATGGATGGTGACAGCTGATGGCTCGACCGTCTGTGTAATTGCCACACTGCTGTGTATTCGTAAAATTCGTGTATATAAAGTGTTTATAATATGGAAATTGAACAAAGTGCATCTTTTAATGAAAAAAGTGACGAAGAAATAGAAAAAGAAAATGAGTGAGTACTTTATAAATATACTAGATGAAAATTTAATTAATTTTCATTTCATAATTAATATAATTTCATTTCATTATTCAGGTTAGGTTAGGTTTAATTAATTTTCATTTATTAATTAATATAATTTTATTATTAAGATTAGGTATCGATCGAGTCTACCGTACTGCTTGACGAAATTATTTATAGATAAACTTTTTAATGTAATATAAATTGTCATGTTTATGTACGATAGCGCAATAAATAAATATTGTATTCTACCACACAAATGATAGTACTTTTATACTGATAATTAAAGCAATTCGTGCAAAATTATTCCCTAACCATTCCAAAATATCAAAAATGCACAACGTTAATATTCAAGTTTTCACTTCTGCCGGCACTCCCGGAGTGCAAACCGTCGTTTTTTTTTTTTATCTCGAGGTGGAAATCCTCATGTATGTCCTCCGCCCTGGGGTGGCCGGAGAGGCCTGTCAGACTCTTACTGACTGAAACCACCCCGGTGTTCCGTCCCACACCTACGTCGGGGACCACGGGAACCAATATGTCTTCCGCGATCCCCGACTGGTGCCGGCCCGCCTTTGCGGGCCTCCTCACGTTGGGGGGGAGTGAGATGCCAAACTTCCCCCCGTACATCACAGAGGCGTGCGTGGAACACTATGCGCCGCCATCCCGGCTCCTAAGAAATAGGGGGCGATGGATCTCCCCAGATCCGTCGCCCCTGGACCCATTTAGAGGGGCTGGAAGACAGCCTTATCCACCCTCCGCCGACGCCCGGTGCGCCTGCTGCGGGCCGGGTGAGTGGAAGAGATCTCCCGCTCCCTTTCCGCAGTCTCCTTCTGCGACACGACTGTTTCGCAGAAGGTTATCACTGCGTCCCAGGCCTCCTCGCTGCCGACCATCGACTCAAACACGGCCGGCAGCGACAGGTCACTGCATCCTCCTGAGATGAGATCACGGCGCGGCTCCTCCCAAGCGGCACATTCTGCCAGCGTATGCCGCGCCGTGTCCTCCCGGCAGTCGACACAGTGGTGACACCGGGCGTCCTTAATCATCTGCCTCGCCTAACTAAGTTGGGGTCGGTTTTGGCTTTATCTTATCGTTGTATCTTTAAAAGCCGTATTAATTTAGTTGGGCGTCCGAAATTCACGGATTACTACCGTCATTCTTGAAATTTCGACAGACCAAAACCTGTCTCAGGAGACATACGTTCCCAACTACTAGTAGACTATAAGTAGACTTATATTCCAAAATTAAATTAAAATTTACTAGCAAAGTATAAGAAACATGTGTAGATGATATACTACCCCACCTATCTAACACGAGTATCTTCAATATAACTTCGTTTCTCAGCCTTCTATTTATTTAGCAGACTATCAATATCTACAATATCCAATATCAGACGTTTAATGTCAGGGTCGGTCTGCGTCAACACCTCTATTATGACGTCACAATCTCGTCTGATACAGAAAGCCTATTAACTTAAATAAACTTGATATTAGCACGTAGATTTTTTTTACTTAGTAAATGACCTTAATATTGGCGCACAAGGGTAGGTTATGAAAACTAAGCTAAAATTAAGGTTGAACCAAGAAAAACGTATCTAGTTACGACCTTTTAGGTAAATATTTAGAGTATATTGTCGGCCTAGGTTCATGTTTTGGTATTATAAATATATGTATACGAAAAGGCGTGTTGAAAATTAAATAATTAATTTCAAAAGATGGTCGGCGTAGCATTTGCGTAGTATCCGCGTAGCAGTGTCTACGGAGTGCTACGCGCATTGCAGTTTTCAAATTGTTAGAGACTTTTCATTGAATTATTGATTGATGTGGTACTTCAACGACTTACTCACTAAAACAAACACAAACCATCACATCACCTCCGCTACCACCACCACCAGCTGCATCACCATAAATTCCGTTCCTTTCTTGTTATCTATTTTTAAGTGTGTACATAAATGTTTTTATAAATCAAAGTCACATACAGTTTTAGGTGTTGTGTATTGGATTTTGCAATTATACATTGATCACTTACGTGCACAGCACACAGTGGACGTAATGCTTGCAGAACGTATTAAATACTGCTAGTTAACAAATAAACCGAAAATGGGCGAACCGAAATAAAAAAATCATTGGGAAATAATGACTTTTTTTAACATACATACATACATAAAATCACGCCTTTTTCCCATGGGGGTAGGCAGAAACTATAAAACGACACCCGCTACGATCCTGACATACTTCTTTTGCCTCGTTTGAGTTCAAGAGATTTATATTCATCCCCTTCATCTTAAATGCTTCATCCATTTACAGTCACCATGTCTTGCAACTGTTCCGCTGACGGTGCAAGTAGAACTTGATTATCTGCGTAGAGAAGGCATTTGACAGGTAACTCACTCATTGTCAATCCACACTCACACTCTTACAAATCTGTCAAACAACTATCCATGTACAAGTTGAACAGCCACGGTGACGCTACACAGCCTTGTCTAACACCCCTGGAGATGCAGAAACAGTTCGTGTAACATTTTTTTTAATAGCAAAAAATGTTGCAATAGAAGGGAATAAGAGTATAAACAATTTTTAATAGACGTATTGCACAGAGGTCTCGACTTTGAGCCGAGAGGTAAATGTGTAACACACTAACAGTAGGAAAATTACTTTGACAGTTCAACAACATTCATTGCGTTATTTACGTTGAAAAGCAGACAAGATTTCCGAACATATGACGTAATGGATTAGCAATTAATATGCTACGCAATAATTAATTTGTGAATATAACATAACATAACATAATTATTATTATTATTATTATTATTATTCTTTTATTTATTTTCATACATATTTCGTTACATTTTTAAATATTTTTAACAAAGTAAATACCTATACAAAAACATTTAAAAATATAAAAAATAGCAGTCCATCGGTAGCGGGAGCAGGATCCAAGCTACCGGTGGTTAGGGCTCCAGAGACAGAAACCTCCTCACAATGCGAGCCGTGTCAAGGAGTACTGCCTTCTGAATCAGGCTCTTGATCCAACCGCCTAACGATAGCCTCGACAGGTGTTGATCGAGGGTATCGGCCATCAGCCCATTGGCTGATACGACAATCGGCACAATGACAGCTGAGTCAACATTCCACATGTCAACAACCTCGTGTGCTAAGTCGAGATATTTCATCTGTTTCTCTTTCTCAGCTTTCACGAGGTTGCCGTCATGCGGAATGGTAACATCGACTATCATTGTGCGGCGCGCTAACCGGTCTATCACCACTATATCAGGCTTATTGGCGACAATAGTCCTGTCAGTAATGATAGACCGATCCCAGTACAACGTGACATGGTCATTTTCGAGAACTGGGTCGGGCACATACTTGTAATACGGTACCTCAGAATCCACTAGTTTGTACTGCAAAGCAAGTTGCTGATGAATAATCCTGGCTACTTGGTTATGCCTGTGCAAGTATTCGCCGTTAGCCAGACGAGAACAACCAGAGACAATATGCCTGATGGACTCACCCGGATGGTGACATGCCCGACACACGTCCACCGTCCCGTCCTTCATAATATGTCTCCGGTAGTTATTCGTCAAGATAACTTCGTCCATAATTGCACAGACGAAACCTTCTGTTTCCCCGAATAGGTTACCAAAACGTAGCCAGGATACGGACGCTAAGAAATCTACACTGGGCTCATGAAGAGCCCGGTAAAAGCGCCCGTGAAGCTCCTTGTTTCGCCATACTTCCTTGCGGTCATCGGTAGTAAGTACTACAGGTTTGCGCCAGTTCTCTTTAGCCATGGAGAGCGGGGTGAGCCCCTTGTCCACTGCGACCACATCACGGTGCATACCCACTTCGGCTTTTAAGAAATACTCCCTGAGACTGCACACCTCGCGGTTGTGGAGGGTCTTTGCATTTAAAAAGCCTCGACCCCCGTACTTCCGCGGGATGTACAGTCTCATCACCGATGATCGTGGGTGATGCATCCGGTTTGCGGTCAGCATTGTACGGACCCTCCTATCCAGGGCGTCGAGTTCTGTCTGAGTCCATTTAAGTATGCCGAAAGAGTACATCAAAACTGGCATGACCCAACCGTTGAAGGCGCGCACCTTGTTTCCGCCTGAGAGAAGACTAATTAATACCTTCTTCAGGCGACCAAAAAAGCGCTCCTTCAACGATTGTTTCATGTCAGCGTCGTTGATGCCTAACACTTCCGACATACCCAAATACTTGTAGCTTTCGGATGAGGAAAGGGATCTGAGGTATACGGAATCCGAAAGTTGGATTCCCTCGGATTCCATAACCTCACCTCGCTTTACATGCATGACTGCACATTTGTCCACACCAAACTCCATCCTGATGGCGCTACTAAAAGTTTCAGTTACCTTCAGTAGCTCCATCAGTTGCAGTTTGTTGGGGGCAAAGAGTTTTAGGTCATCCATGTAGAGGAGGTGAGATATAACCTGACCACCTCTCCTCAGCCGATAGCCTAGACCTGAATCCTCCAGCAGTGTGCTTAGAGGATTCAGGGCTAAGCAAAACCAAAGTGGACTCAGACTGTCGCCCTGAAATATTCCCCGCTTAATCCATACAGGCTCATCATTTCGCTGGATCTGTGGACATCCTGGATAGCGAAGGACCGTCCTCCATTGCCCCATGCACGACTCTAGGAAGGTGCGTAGAGTTGTATCAACCTTGTACAACTCCAGCACCCTCCTGAGCCATGAATGTGGCACAGAGTCGTAGGCTTTCTTATAGTCTATCCAGCATGTCGACAGATCCTTGCGGGATCGACGAACCTGTTGGCTTATGGCCATGTCTATGAGGAGTAGCTCCTTAGTACCACGGGACCCGTTCCTACATCCATTTTGAGACGCAGACATAATGGAATTATTATCAATATGCGAACTAATTTTCGCTCTCAAAATGGATGTAAAAAGTTTATAAACCGTCGACAAACATGTGATCGGTCTATAATTCTTAGGTTCCGCGGTACTACCTGACTTATAGAGCAGGTGGGTGACGCCTGTTGTTAGAAACTGCGGTAGCGACCCAGACTCTAAGGATGACTGGAAATGAGATGCCAGGCGACTGTGTGAACTAGTGAGCCATTTTAACCAGAAATTGTGCAGTCCGTCCGGTCCCGGGGATTTCCAGTTCGGTAACGGACGGACTGCTCTGGCTACATCTGTTGGCGTAATTAACACGGGCTCCATTTCTGGTAATGATTCACACACTCGCTCGACATCTCGCATCCAGCCAGCCTCAACGTGACAGACGGGCACTGACCAAATGCCCCGCCAGAATGAATTCGTGGCGGCGTCATCCGGGCAGCGCACGTCCGTCACATTTTGTTCGGATCGCTCCCAAGCTCTATATACCCACCTCTCATCGCTCTGGAACATACGATTCTGCTTGTATCGGTCAACCCGCCGCTTATACCGCCGAATACGGCTTGCCCATGCACAGACTTTCTGCTTCAGGAAGTCGATGCGCTCTGTAACACGGGACATGTATTCTGGAGGACTGATTCCAGTCCCCGAGAATGCCCGCCTTACAAAGCGCATCACTCGTGGTCGAGTATTGCCCTCCCTGAAGCAGTATAGTTTGCCGATGAGTACCCTGGCCCCATCGATACGACGCTCGATCCTGCATTGCCAGGCTGGTACGGTTGGCATTGGTCGAGTAGCTCCGTCACAGCTTGGAAACTTGACGTTAGCTAATCGACATGCCGCAACAGCCGCGCAATACAGGATCGAGTGTGTATCAACGAGATTCTCGCTGCTCTCGAATAAATTCTTAAGCTGCGAGTCCAAGGCACACACCAGCGCCCTATTTTTCTTGTGCATAGGCAACCGTGGTAATCGGGGTCTAAGTTCGGTTGGGATAGACCTATACTCGCGAAGCGCATCCTCCAGAGCGCTCCTCAGTCGGTTGTTGCACTGGCTACTTACTGTGGCAACCATATCATCCTCTTCTTCAACATGATGGAACCGCGGCGAAATTGCGATAGATGACCCATGTGCCGCGGTTTGTGTCGGAGTCGAGACGACATAGTTGCTCAGTACTTCTGAGCGCAGCCTTTCAAGTGCGGTGTCGTCCAACCTGTGATTGCGTTGGATAACCCGCACTTGATCCGAAAGTCGTTGGGCCGAGACGTTGACGGTTGGTTCTAGTTCCTGGAACAGAGACAGCATCCTATCACGATACGCAGTGAGGTTAGTTCCCCCCTCTGTAGACCCGTAATATGCGCGCATGACGTTCTCGTTCATAGACTGAGTCCATCTCATGCGCCGCACACAACCACCGGCAGCGGGGACCCGGCTCGGGGCCGGCTGGCCCCTAAGTCCCAAGCTCTTCGGTGGCCGGCCTCTCCCCTGCCGACGTACAGGTGTTGGCGACGTCGGCGGGGAAAAATATTCGTCGCTCGAGCTCGACGCAACTGCCGCGGCCGGTGTCACAGCACTCTCGATGGCGCTGGGTTCCGGCGGCGGCGAGGCGGAGCTGAGCGACGAGTCCGGAGGTGGTAGTCGTGCGTTCCGTGTAGCTGCTCTTGTCAACATTTACTCACATTCCGTATTTATATTTTCATTTTGATTTTATCGGATTTAATCGGAGATGACATCTGTCATGCCACCTCCAATTCGCTTCTTTTAACATTAGTTTTTTACATTATGGTAAAAATTTCTTGTATTTTATTATTCCAAAAGGTTTTTACTATTGGGGATTTCCTTTCTATTGCAAATTTCTTGTAAAATTGCGTCAAATTTATTGTTTTTGTTGGAATTAGGAACACAAGATGACCTGTCGATAGTGTTGCCAGCTTTTTATTATTATTATTATTAGCCGTTGCTGTCCCACTGCTGGGCGAAGGCCTCCCTACTCTCTTTCCACGTCTCTCTGTCCAGAGCTGCCAAGGCCCAGTCTTTATTAAAAGAGTCCAGCTCATCCCGCCATCTCCGTCTGGGCCTGCCGCGATGCCTCTTGCCATTAAGCGGGACCCATTGGGTCGTAAGTTTGGCCCACTGATCGTTTGACATACGGCAGATGTGTCCAGCCCAATTCCATTTAAACGTGGCAGCTTTCCGAGCGACATCAGTTATTTTAGTAATGGAACGGATTGTTGTATTCTTAACCCGGTCCACAAGTTTAGTACCCAGAATACTCCGTTCCATAGCTCTCTGGCAAACCCCGAGCGTGGACATCTGCTGAATTGTCAAAGACCATGTTTGAGAACCATACGTGAGTATGGGAAGAATACACATGTCGATGAGCCTTCTCTTGAGGGATAGAGGAAGATCACCCTTCATTAGATCTTTCATGGCCCAATAGCTCCTCCAGGCATTTTCGGTGCGTCTTGCAACTTCTTTATTTTGTCTTGCCTGGAATGAAACTATTTGGCCAAGATAGAGATACTCATCGACATATTCAACCTCCCCACCCGCCACGATGATCCTTTGATGCACGCTGTTTGTCATCAACTTGGTCTTTGACATATTCATTTGAAGCCCGACCTCTAGGCTTGCCATGCTAAGATCTTCTAGCATCTGAGTCAGCTCGGAAACTGAAGACGAAAAAAGGACAATATCGTCGGCAAAACGGAGATTGGATAATCTCCTGTGACCAACCTTAATGCCCCTTTCTGCCCAGCCTGTTGCCAGCTTTCTGAAGACTTCCTCTAGTACGGCCGTGAATAATTTCGGAGACAGCGGGTCTCCTTGTTTAACTCCTTTATTGATATGGAAAGATGGTCCTGTCTGAGAACTAATCTTAATAGCTGCGGTGCTGTTTCTATAAATATTTTCTAAAAGGTTTATGTACGTGCTGTCTATTTCTTGATTATGTAAGGCGTTAAAAATTGAGGCATGGCTGATGCTATCAAAAGCTTTTTTATAATCTACGAATGCAATATAAAGTGGGAGCTGGAACTCTGTGTGTTTCTCGACAACCTGGTTGATGGAGTGTAGGTGGTCAGTGGTAGAGAGACCGCGACGAAATCCGGCCTGTTCGGGAGGCTGATGTTTGTCGAGGGTTCCGGCTATTCTGTTCTCGATAACTTTAATGAAGGCTTTGTACAGGTGCGAAACCAGGCTGATAGGACGGTAATTGTTTATATCTGTTTTGTCACCCTTTTTGTGGAGAAGAATAATCAACGAGTGACAAAATGAGCGCGGCAGAAATCCGGTTTTTAAAATACTATTAAATAAATTTGTAACATGTGGGAGAAGGACAGGCTCTCCTATTTTTAAGGCTTCAGTGGTCACACCATCCTCACCTGGGCACTTACTATATTTCATGCTCCGCAGGGCCTTATGAACTTCCCAGCCTGTAAAAGGTGAAATGTTATCGGAGCAAGAGTATGCAGTTACGTTAGGTTGTACAGTCGGTCCTTCACTGTACAGTCTCATATAAAATTCGGTACAAATGTTCAAAATTTTGTCTCTGTCATTCTGTCTCACACCTGCACAATCCTTTAAACACGCAATTGTAGGGCGTCCTTTGCATGATATTCCTTGTTTGGCTGATTTTAGTGATGTGTTTTGTTCCAAAGCAATCTTTATGAGGCGCGTGTTACGGTTTCTTAAATCTTTGCGAATACTGCGTTTAACAAGTCGGTCTACCACTTTGTGTTCTGGTGTGTACATGGCAAGTTGTTGCCTCTTTTGAATTAACTGCTTCGTTTGGTAACTTAGTTTACTTTCTTTGTATTTGTTCGTGTTTATTTTATTACTGACTTTTTTAATACTGTTTTTTATATTAGTGTATTGAGTTTGTACGTCCTCTTCGTCTGTAATAACATAACATAATATTTATTCAAAAATAAAAGGCTTAAAAATATGTACAGTTTTGCTTATATGTAAATTATATTCTAAGATTTACGTGCCTGAACTAGGCAATCCTGTGTTTCAGGCAAGAAGAGGCTAAATAGTCTTATAAAATAAATAAATAATCAAAAGTAGAGAGTAGTCAAATTATTATATAAATGTTAAGTAGTTTATATCTTAGTTTGTAAAGTTTAATAGAATTAAATACCTAACGTACATAAGTGAATAATTACTTTAGCACAGTTAATAAATTCTCTGTTTCTTCGTAAGACATACTTTGGAGAGCATCATTGAGAGTTCTCTTACAATTTGTGTAGTTCAGTGAATAAATTTGTGCTATAGAGTTTAATCTATTATAGAGGAGGGGGCCGAGGTACATTTAAAATTTGGACATAAAAGCATGTTTTGTTCTGTTTTGTGGACAGACTATATCTTTACGTCTTTTATTAGTAAATTCAGCGCTGTAGGGTAGAGCTGCGTGTTGTTTTAATACAATGCCCATTATAAATAGCTGTCGAACTGTTAAGACTTCACAAGATTTGTATAGTAGGTTAGTAGGGAAAAGGAAAGGGCGGAAAGTAGACACTTTGAGTATCGCTCTCTGAGCTCTCTCGATAGTTAATAACAATGTTTTACCCGCTCCACCCCATGTGGTAATACAGTAAGTTAATATCGATTGACTTAGAGCAAAGTAAACTTGTCTAATTATTTTTGGGTCAGCAATATGGCGTAACTTTTTAAAAACAAATATCAACTTGCGAATTCTGCTATTTAAAGTTTCAATATGTTTTTTGAACGAAAGTGTTTCATCCATTATAACACCAAGGTATTTTGTTGTATTTGCCATTTTGATGACAGGACAAACACATTGGTTATCTGTAGGCATAGCGCAATAATGAGCATATATTGTCGAGGTAGGGCAAGTTGATGTTTGCTTACGCATCGAAAACTTAATATAATTTGTTTTGTCTGCATTAAGTGTGAGTGAATTATATTGAAGCCATTTATTAACAACATTAAATCCGTGTTGCGCAAATTTGTAGACATTGTTTTCTGAGTCAGCTGAGAATAGTAGGGCAGTATCGTCAGCATAAGAAACAATTTGGCCGTGCTCTAAGTTTAGATTACAAAGATCGTTTATGTAAATCAAAAAAAGTGTAGGACCCAAAATACTTCCTTGGGGAATTCCGAAGGACGTGTTTTTTTTATCATTACTGAGAACATTACCAATCCTTACACATTGGGTACGGTTTTCTAGGTAGCTCTTAAATAGTTTCAGCTGGGTCCCTCTAATACCTATGGCTTCAAGCTTGCACAACAGAACAGAAATAGAAACCGTGTCAAAAGCTTTCGCGAGGTCCAGGAAGATTCCTACTGCATGGTTACCATTATCAAGTTCTTTTGATAAATAGTCAGTCAGATGGTGTACGGCATCGTCTGTTGACATTTTTGGCCTAAATCCAAACTGCCGTTTCGATAAAATTAATTTATCCTCCAAGTATTTGTATAGCCTTTTATTAATAATTCTTTCTAATATTTTAGACATAGAAGGCAGTAAGGAAATGGGTCTATAATTTGTTATTTGTTCTTTGTTGCCGATTTATAAACAGGGACAACAACAGCCTTTTTTAGGCAGTCAGGAAAAATACCTGTAGATAAACATTTTTGGAAGATATATGTAAGATGTGGTATCAAAATGTGCCTGAACTGTTTAATAATCTTATTTGGTATGTTATCCCAGCCTACTGCAGAGTCGTCTTTCAAACTCATAATTATCGTCTCTACCTCAGCCTCGTCAGTGTCTAACAACGCAAAGGATGATAAAATAGTGCTACATTGAAATGGTGTGCTTGTTAGATATTGTGATTGGCCCCGAACTTTTTCAGCTAAACACTTCCCAACATTCACAAAGAAATTATTTGCAATGTTGGCAGATGTTAACTGTGATGAGTGTGCATGTAATAAACCTGAAGATGACTGATTTTGTTTTGAGCTGTACGTTACACTTTTAATAATATTCCAGATTTTTTTGCTATTCGTACCAGCCTTTTCAAGTGCAATTTTATCGTAGCTGCGTTTTACTTTTTTAGGAGATCGTTACAAAAGTTACGATATCGTTTATACGACTGTTGTAGAATTAAATTATCTGGGCTAGATTTAGTTTTCATATGCAGTTTATCTCTATGTTTCATACAACGTATGAGTCCTGCCGTGACCCATGGTTTTATGTTGCAGTTTTTGTTACTTAGCCGAGATTCGACAGTGTTTTTCTGAATTGCATGTTGCACCTTTTTTATTAGGTACAATGTACAAAACTGTGGATCAGCGGAATCGTAGACTGGGTCAAAGTCGATATTGTGTAAGTCTTCTTCAAGTTTATTTACGTTTAAACGAGTAATCGTGCGAGTGACCACTTTAGGCAATTTACAATTTAAAATGAATAGGGAAGCACTGTGATCGGTTATTGTTGAGTTAATTACAAGGGCAAGAGCAGGGAAATTCGATTTGAGTATTATATGGTCCAAGCAGGAGCCACTTTGATGGGTAGGAAGCGTGTGAGTGGGAAGCAAACCATGGAAGGCGCACAGGTTAAGGTATTCCTCAGCGAATGCGTCAGCACTTTCTGGACGAATGTTGATATTAATATCTCCAATCAAAATGGTATTTTTGAAAGATGATATATTCTGTAAGGCTTCGTTTAGAGAGACAGTGAAATTGCTTATATTTCTAAAAGAAGGGGAGCGATATAAGGCTAGTATCGCGAATTCTGAACCAATTTTAATTATCAATCTGCTACAGTCGTGGATATTCGGTTCCTCGACAGACACATTGAGATGGTTTCTTACATAAACAATCACTCCATCGTTCTGATTGTGGGTTGTGTTACTTTTGTACATATTATATCCCGGCATTAGTGGTATGTTATATTGTTTTGAAAGCCAACATTCGGTTAAGACAATAACGTCACAGTTTATGTCTAGACGTTGTAGGAAAATGCAAGAAGTGTCATAATTCTTAGAAATACTCCGAATATTTTGGGTTAGTATGGTTAGTGGACTAGAGTAGGAGGAGAGATATTGTTTACAATGTTCAACGTCACAAGCATGGGATTCAGCTACAGAGAATTTATCTATATCCTTAATTAAATTACTAATCATAATTATAAAATAACAATAACAAGGGCTAGAAAAATACTTAATTAACGGCGCTCTTAGGCACCACCATAATCGATAGAATTTATGTACCTCTTTCTGCCATTATTTTCGCTGGACAATCATCAGAACTTGTCTTGTGGTTGCTCGGCTTTTTGAATTTCAAGCAAGTAGCGCATTTAGGTGTCTCAGCCTTCTTTGTGCAATCTTTGATTGAGTGACCCTGATCACCACAGTGGCCACAGGTATTGGTGGTTTCCCGACATGATTTGGCCGCATGTCCGTACTGCTGGCAGTTATAACAACGTGTAACAAGTGTAAAGTCTCTGACGGGGCATGATGACCAATTTACAAACACTCTGTCTTTAGTTATCAGGGCTTTACGTATTTCTGCAGATACTTCAATTATATAATTGCAGGTTTCAGCGTCCTTCTTACCTGACTTGTGACTCAACTTAATGGAGGTCAGAAATGTCTCGAGGCTGCAATTGTTAAGGTTCTCGGCTAGATTTTGGTTGAATAAACAGGTGAAAACTTCATTCTCTTGCATAGATGAGGGCACTCCGATAACCACTACTCTTGGCTTCCTTTTTGGGGGCTCGTCTACTGTAAGGCCTGAGTTTGATAAAACCATCGATTTTTTGACCTTCTCAATGTCGTCTTTTGATTCTGTGCTGATAATAACACCGCCATTTTTTGTTTTACGCAGTCCTCTTATTTGGAGTTTCATTTGCTCGGGGCAAATAATTTTTTGGACAAGTGATTTGGTCTCTTCACTAGACTTCAGTTTATCATTAGGATATATAGCAACTGAGCTTAATTTTATTGGCTGTATAAAATTGTTGGTACCTTTTTTTACCATGTCGGCAAAGGAATTTTCCGTCACTGGTTTAATTGAGGCTCCGATTTTCAGCTTCAGGTCTTGTAATTGTTGAGACAGATCAATTTGGTCCTCGAGTGTTTGGACGGTGGAGTGGGCCCGGACGGCTCTCATTTTTAAGGACTGGTACTGGACTGCCATCTGCGATGTTCCGTGACAAACTTTTCGGCATAGGTTACTTATCCGCAGTTTTTGCTCCATGTTCAATTTGCCCTCAGATGTAATAGAGCATACTTCATTGAGGCACTGCTCAATGGATGACATCCAGTTCTGGATTTCCGGCGTTGCTATCACTTCAATCCCGTCATCGACTCTTTGGCTGGGCGGTTTAGGAGGAGAAGTGGGTGCGGGCTCGGGTGCAAGTGCAGGTGCGGGCACGGGCACGGGTGTAGGAGGCGGGCTCCGAGCACATCTGCCACCCCGGCTGAAGGGGCTGGTTGCCATTTGGATACAAGTTATTTACTTGTTAAAAACTTTAACACATTTTCACATTAACCATTTACACATACCTAACATAATATGCGTACGTATTCAGTTTGCGTTACTACCGGCTATTTGGTGAAAACTAGGTCACGATTCAGCAAGTAATTATTTATTTATTTTTAATAAATCTTTGACACGTCTGTTCACAACGAAATAAGTCTGCTGTATATATGATTAATAATGAATTATTTATTGCGTTCAATGTAGTTTATAGATTTTTAAAGCAATTTGCATTAAAAGAAACTATTGAATAAATACCCTAAATAAAACTATTTGTTTTCAGGTTAAATCGTTACTGTAAACGGTTTTGATTACCTTAATTTACGGTGACATCACACGTCTATAAACGTACATCTATCATTGCTTGTCATTTGCCATGAAACATGTGACATCACTTGACTGACTCGACGCTATATTGTTATAGCAACTGTTTTGACATTTTAAATAATCAGTACATTTTGTTACCGTTTTTTAACGAAATACTTAAAATAAATTTTATTTCTATAGTCCATATTAGTAAAATTTAAGATAGTTCTTTGAAAACATCTAAATAGTCTATTAAGGTTCTGCAATGCTTGTTAAAAGTCTTTTACATGTACTCTCTTCAAAGAGTTATATGTCAATACTACTGGTTTGTGTAGCGATTTTATCATAGTTGATCATAGTATTTTATCACAGTTCAGCATTTGCTTATAATAGATTTGATTTATATGAGAAATTACTCGAGGAAAGAAAAGTTTTATCCACGGTCTATGTCAGTTGTACTTTGTACTTAAGTGCCTACATTAAAACATTACAGATAAAATTTATATCACGTGAAATACTGGAATAAAATACGCTATATATTTTAAAAGCCAACACAAATGCTACTTAGAAAGATTTATGGCAGATTTACTAAAAGGGAAATCCTTATTTGTGTACACGTGTACATTTACGAGGCGAGTACGTAATCCTAATGGCTGAAAATGTAAAAGTATAAATCTATACATATGATAAATCTGTAGAAGGGTCAATTCTGTACATTGAAAATATTGATAAAATAAATAGCGGGGGGTGTTGCTGGATCGATACTAAACCCAAATATGTAATGAAAAATTTTTTTGTCTGTCTGTCTGTCTGTATATGCAGGCATCACGTGAAAACTAACGGTTCGATTTCGATGAAACTTGGTATAATTATACCTTATTATCCTGGGCATAAAATGGGATACTTTTTATCCTGGAAAAATACGTAGAAAAAAAAATCTTATTTTTCAGTTTTATTCATAGACGTTGTTCTGTAGAACCGCGAACACACGTTGCATTACCCGCAGTGGATTCAGCGCCGTAACCTGTAGCATCGAAAGTCGGATTTGGCTTGAACCGTTTGCGGCACACGCGGGCCACGCGTCCCCGACTCCTATATAAGGAGCCGCGTTCCGCGCCGCGCGATGTTAAGCCCCGGCTGGAGGCCTAAAAAGGTAACTTTTTAGAACTCGCCGGGTCACAATCCGTTTAAGTAGTAAGAATCTTTTCAGGATTAACTACGAGATGCCCCACAAAAAAAAAAAGCCGGGCGATGCATATAAATTCTGAATTTTGATGCGAGCGGACGTGTCCAGTGTGGCGAGCGGTCGTCCGTGGAATTAATATTGTATGCGTGTAATTTTAAACCGTGCTTTTCAGCGCGACCTTTGTGATTACTGTTCCGATCAGATGATAGTTAATAATATGCTAATATGTCATTGTCAGAGTTACTCAAAATGGAGAAATAAACCATCCACGCGAAGACCGACATCCGCGCGGACGGAGTCGCGGGTGGAAGCTAGTATAAAATAAAAAAACCGGCCAAGTGCGAGTCAGACTCGCGCACCGAGGGTTCCGTACAAACCTGTATGTATTCTCGGTTTATGCATAAGGTTTACGTTTATGTTTTTTTTTTTTATATATATTTGAGTTGATTGAATGAATGGTTTGATGAAAAAAAAATTTTGAGGTTCAGTTCTAAGTATGGGGAACCCCAAAATTTATTGTTTTTAGGGTTCCGTTGCCAAATGGCAAAAAACGGAACCCTTATAGATTCGTCATGTCTGTCTGTCTGTCTGTCTGTCCGTCCGTATGTCACAGCCACTTGTCTCCGAAACTATAAGAGCTATGCTGTTGAAACTTGGTAAGTAGATGTATTCTGTGAACCGCATTAAGATTTTCACACAATAATAGAAAAAAATCAATAAATTTTGGGGTTCCTCATACCTAGAACTGAAACTGAAAATATATTTTTTCATCAAACCTATACGAGTGGGGTATCTATGGATAGGTCTTCAAAAATGATATTGAGGTTTCTATTATATTTTTTTTTCTAAACTGAATAGTTTGCGCGAGAGACACTTCCAAAGTGGTAAAATGAGTGTCCCCCCCCCCCCCCGTAACTTCTAAAATAAGAGAATGATAAAACTAAAAAAAATATATGATGTACATAACCATTTAAACTTCCACCGAAAATTGGTTTAAACGAGATCCAGTTAGTACTTTTTTTTTAATACGTCATAAATCGTAAACCGCAATTTACCTTTAATTCAATCAACTCAAATATAAAAATTAAAAAAAAAACACTTAATTTCATAAACATAAACCTTATGCATAAACCGAGAATACCTACAGGTTTGTACGGAACCCTAAGTGCGTGAGTCCGACTCGCACTCGGCCGGTTTTTTTTTCTATTTTAGTACGAAAATCTTAATGCGGTTCACAGAATACATTTACTTACCAAGTTTCAACAGCATAGCTCTAATAGTTTCGGAGAAAAGTGGCTGTGACATACGGACAGACCGACAGACAGACATGACGAATCTATAAGCACGTCGCCGGCGTACATGGGGAGGCTAGGCTTAGTTTTAGGATGTGGATTTTGGCGGGAAAACCAAAAAGTGGTAGTTTCTATAATGATATGTTGGAATCACGGAAAGCATTCAAGGCCAAATTAAAATGGTGTCAGGACAGACAAGATCAATTAAAGATGGACATACTCGCATCCAATCACTCAGCCAAAAATTTTAAATCGTTCTGGCAAAATACCAGCAAATTGAATGTAAGGCCTAGCCTGCCTGGGCACGCCACAATTGCGGCGGTAAGTCCCCTCTTTGAGGAGTGGATAGAGAGGCGCCACGGCGTCCTCACCTTCCGCCTGACGCAGGTTCTCACCGGGCATGGGTGCTTCGGTGGGTTCCTGTTCAGGATAAAGCGGGAGGATACGTCCGGGTGTTTCCATTGCGAGGATCGTCTGGATGACACGGTGGAGCATACGGTGGAGGTGTGCCCTGCCTGGGCGGAGCACCGCCGTGTCCTCGTGGAGGCGATCGGCGGCGGCGACCTCTCGCGTCCGGCCCTGGTGCGAGCCATGGTACGGAGCGAGAGGGAATGGGAAGCCGTCACCTCCTTCTGCGAAGCAGTAATGCTCGCGAAGGAGGAGGCGGGGCGCGTGAGGGAGTGGCAGTCTCTGCGCCCTCACGTCCCTAGCCGCCGCAGGAGGAGACGCCCCGGGCGTCGGGAGTCAATAGCGGACTCCCGGCCACCGTAGGCGCGAGCTTGCGGGTGGCGAGCAATGGGTAGCTCGCCGCCCGGTAAGGACCAAGCTCGGGTCGACGGCGCGCAGTGTTCCACGCGCGCCTCAAAGAGATGTCAGCAGCAGTGTAGGGGTCTACTAGGACCGATGCCTGCCGGGGTCGCGTGATTGTTCGAAAGAGATACCGTGACCCTGGCACATGGGCAACTGATGGAACACGGGTGGGTTTTAGTCAGTAAAAGTCTGACACGCCCTCCCGCTCCGCCCAGAGCGGGAGAAGTCATTTGATGATTTCCCATCCTGAAAAAAAAAAAAAAAAAGGCCTAGCCTGCCCGTGAATGTTGAGGGCGTTCATGATCATAAAATGATTGCCAACTTGTTCAAGGAATATTTTACGGTGCAGTCGACGTTGAACCCGTCGCCGTCGTCTCGCAATGTTTCTGAGGCAGTGGTGGCTGGGCGGAGTGTCTATTTCTCAGCTAAAAGCGTTTCTACTGCTATTAAGCACATGCAAAGAGGCAAATCGCCTGGTCACGACGGTCTCAGTATAGAACACCTTAAGCATGCTGGGGTTCACTTACCAAGAGTGCTGAGTATGATGTTTAACTTATTTTTGTTCCACTCTTATTTACCTGAGCCATTGATGCGTACAATTGTGGTGCCCATTGCTAAAAACAAGACAGGTGACGCGTCCGATAAAGCTAACTATCGACCCATCTCACTTGCCACAATAACAGCTAAGGTGCTTGACGGTTTGTTAAATGGTAATCTCATGAGGCACGTCGACGTGCATGATGCGCAGTTCGGTTTTAGAGCTGGACTGTCGACAGAGAGCGCCATACTGTGCCTGAAACATACTGTCAAGTACTACACGGAGAGAAGGACGCCGGTATACGCGTGTTTCCTTGACCTTTCAAAAGCTTTTGATCTTGTAGCATATGATGTGCTATGGGAGAAACTGGGAAGCGCGGGTGTACCGGAGGAATGCACCTCTCTTCTCAAGTATTGGTACTCAAATCAAAGAAATCAGGTGAGATGGGCCGGTACTTTGTCGGATGACTATAAATTGGAATGTGGTGTGAGACAAGGGGGGTTAAGCTCGCCCCTGTTGTTTAATCTGTATATAAATCAGCTGATTGAGCGGCTCAGTAGCACTCATGTCGGGTGTTACATCGATGACGTGTGTGTTAACAATATTAGTTATGCTGATGACATGGTGCTGCTGAGCCCCACAATCAGTGGATTAAGGAATTTGGTATCACAATGTGACGCTTTTGCGATGTCACACGGACTTAAATACAACTCAAGAAAGAGTGAACTTCTTGTATTTAGAGCAGGTGCATACTATCCCGCATATGTTCCTCCTGTCATGCTTAATGGTGTAGCCTTAAAAGTGGTGGACAGGTTTAGGTATCTGGGTCACATTGTGACAGGTGACCTTAAGGATGACGAGGACATAGAGAGGGAGCGCAGGGCTTTGGCGGTGAGAGGCAATATGCTCGCTCGCAGGTTCGCTCGTTGCACCAAGGAGGTGAAAGTAACACTTTTTAAGGCGTTCTGCCAGTCGTTTTACTCGAGTGGCCTGTGGGTGAAGCATACGCAGCGAACCTACGCAGCCCTGCGCACCCAATATAACAACACTTTTAGGATGCTGTTGGGACTGCCGTGGCGCTGCAGCGCATCCGGCATGTTTGCTGAGTGGCGTATAGATGGCTTTCCAGCCATCATGCGCAAGAAAGCAAACTCGTTGCTGATGCGTCTACGAAGCAGCGGCAACAGCATCTTAAATGTAATTGCTGCCCGTTTTGACTGTCCTTTCCAAAATCATTGGATAAGGACAGCCATTGGCATTCGTTAGATATAGGTACTAACAAATGTGGGCAAAACAATAATAAATCATTCAGAAATTACGCTAGCAAGTCAACCAATTCAAAGTATACCCCAACACTCCTGTTCCGACTCCGGCTCTCATCTATCACCAAATATAACAGAACGTAATGTACGATTAGAAAATAAAAAAGATCTGGAAAACAAGCAAAAGAATAAACTTTGCTTTATAAGTGGTAACAAGAATAACATGATCCTAACAACAGCGATGGATATATTCTCTAATTACTACAATATATGTCATTATTTAAAGCCTACCTGCGGAATTGAACTGTTGCTAACGGGTCTTAAGTCTAAGCTACAACAATACACTATGAATGACTACTGCGTCATATTGATTGGCCCGGAGGATTTTGAAAAGACGAAAGATTACTTTGAATTGATAGTTTTTATAAGAAATACCCTCAAAGATATAAATAATACAAATATAATTTTGTGTCTACCCACATTTAAATTTAATTACTACACAAATATGTTCAATAGTAGAATAGAAATTTTTAATAACTTACTTTGCCTAGATGTAATGTCGCATGAGTATGCATATGTACTTGACTCTAACTTAAACTTAAACTTTGATTGTACCTCGTTTAATAAGTGGTCAGGGGCAATAAATAACAATGGTTTAAACGTAATATTAAATGATGCTCTGGAGCTCATCACTGAGATACAAAGGTTAAATGATGTTACTTCGTTACAGTTTGAGTCTGTTCTGCCCACGATTGAAGACAATAATCGTGGATCCAATGTCGAAAAACAGGACAGTAACAAACAGTTTTTTCGTATATAATAATCTAACTGTTATGCATCAAAATCTCAACGGATTGATCAGCAAATCCGATTTATTATTTGTCAGTATTGAATCCCTTAAAAATAATGGGAAGGAGGTTGATATTTTATGTATAACAGAACATAATATGATTGATTCAGACATTATGTACCTAACCTTACCGAATTACACTTTAGCGGCAAGCTGTAACAGACATAACAGAAATGGCGGATCGTGTATACTTGTAAAAAATATCCTCAAATATAAAGTTCTTCAAGATATAGTTAGCCTTAGTGTTCGTAATGTAACGGAATGTTCCGCCATTGAACTATTGGATCATAATGTGGTGATTATATGTATATACCGACCTCCAAAAACTGCACAAAACGAACTTAATACATTTTTCAACATACTTCATAAAATCCACTACAAATTACGCAATCGAAAATCAACTAAAACTATTATTTGCGGTGATTTTAACATTGATCTGTTAAAAAGAACCTCCATTTCTTTGCAACTTACACATGTTATTTCCAGCTTTGATATGAAAATTGGCACACATAATCCAACAAGGCCAAAGAGTAACACTTGCATTGACAACATTTTCCACAATATTAGAGGTAGTAAATGTGACGTCATTGACTTAGGTATGTCTGATCACACGGCACAATTATTAAAATTTTCTGTTAAAAAAACTTGCACTGTCACTTTCTGGTATACCGAAAGGCGAGACTTTAGTAAAGAAAACCTAACTAAATTCAAAGAATGTCTGGGGAGCTTAAGTTTTCATGATGTGTATTCAACTAGTGATCCAGAAGTAGCATACAACTTATTTTTCGACCATTACAAACTTTTTTATGACCTCTGCTTTCCAATAATAAAAATTAGAAATAATATTGTTAAAAAACCTAAATGGCTGTCAAGGGGAATAAGCCAGTGTTGTCGGCAAAAAAGAAAACAGCTGTGGCAGTATAGACTCAATCCTAGTGAAGAAAAGAAAAATGCTCTCAAACAATATAGTAACCGTCTCAAAAAAATTGTTAAACTTACCCAAAAATCTCAAAATAATTACCTAATATCCAATGCAGAGAACAAGTCTAAAGCTACATGGAAAATTATAAACTCTAACAAAAGCCAACCTCCAAAAGAAAATATTAATAAAATAAAAGTAAACAATCATACAATAACAGACCCACAAATAATTGCTGAAGAATTTAATAATTATTATATTAATTTAATAAAACCCATTAATTCACTCAATAATAATAATAATTCATCAGTTGCGGACAATTTTAATAATAATAATCCTAATATGAATTTGACATCTTTCAATAATAATTTGACATTGACTAATAGTACATATAAATCTTTGTTTCTAAACCCTGTAACACCTTATGACATTAATATTATAATTAAAACACTTAAAAACACTAGAAGTGCTGGATATGATGACATTACAACATCCTCAATAAAGGAAGTTGCGCCCATCATCAGCCCAGTACTCAGTCATATATTTAACTTATGTATTGAGCATGGTGTGTTTCCAACTAAACTTAAAAAATTCGTAGTGAAGCCACTTTTTAAGAAAAATAACAAGGAAGACATGGCATGTTACAGACCAATAGCACTTATACCAATTTTTTCTAAAATATTTGAAAAAGTCATATATATTGCAATTAATACTCACTTTGAGAAGTACAACCTATTTGCGAAAGAACAAAAAGGCTTTAGAAAGAATAAGACAATTAATTTAGCAATTTATGACCTTTTAAAAACAGTTTATACCAATATTGATAAGCGTTTGCCTGTCTCTGCAATGTTTATGGATATGACAAAAGCGTTCGATTATGTACATCATGGAACACTTTAAAATAAATTATACAGTTATGGTATAAGGGGTAACGTCCATAAACTTCTGGAATCTTATCTAAATGACAGACATCAGGTAGTTGAAATAAATAATATTAATATCTCAAATAATACCGAACAAAAACATAAATCCATGCCCAAAAAAGTAATATATGGAGTGCCTCAAGGTAGCGTGTTAGGTCCTCCGTTATTTTTGACCTACATAAATGATCTGCCTAAAGTTTCACAGCATCCAATGATCCTTTTCGCTGATGATAGCACAGCTATATTTACTGGTCAAAATATGAATACTTTTGAAAGTGAGATAAATTCCACTCTTTGCAATATAATTAACTGGCTGACGAATAATAATTTAATTATCAATTTAGAAAAAACTAAACTTGTGAATTTTGGGCGTAAAACTATAAACAACAACTTTAATATTAATCATAATGGGACGAAAATTGAACATGTCAACTGCGTTAAATTTCTAGGGCTTTGGATTGATAAGGATTTGTCTTGGCAAACACACATAGACACAGTATGCAATAAAGTTAATCAGTACTCATATGCTTTATATAAATTATCAAAAATAGTTGATCGATCAGTTCTTTTGACCACATACCACGCTTATATTTCGGCGACACTGAGATATGCAGTCATTTATTGGGGCAATGCAACTAACAGGGATTTAGTGTTCAAAGCGCAAAAAAGATGTGTACGTGCGATGGTTGGTATCCGTGTTCCAGATTCATGTAAACCATATTTCAAAGAATTAAAAATATTGACCTTCCCTGCAATTTACATTTATGAAGTAGCTGTATTTATAAAAACAAATGAAAATCTATTTGATAAACTTAAATCGAAAAGGCATATGTTAAAAATTTCTAATGTGCCACATAAAACGGCTCTATTTAACAAAAGCTTCTTTGGCATTGCATCAAAAATATACAACAAAATACCTATTAGCATTCTAGACACTAAGGAACTTTCAATATTTAAAAATAAATTACGAACATTTTTAATTGATAAAGCATTCTACACGATCCAAGATTTCCTGAATTGTTGACCATTTATTAGTTCCACTGTATTTTGACATATATAAATATTGACCATATATTAGATTCACCGTATTTGACATGCATTAGTATTGACCATGTGATAGTTGCACTGTACTTTTACATTTATAATAACTTACCATCTATAATAATTCCAATTTTTTTATGCCATATCTACCTACATAATTATTGTATGCCTATAAGGCAGGACATATTGATACTTTAATATATTGTTAAGACCTGTAACTTACATGTGCCCACAATAAAGATACTTTGACTTTGACTTTGACTTTGACTAACAATACTAATATAATTTTAAGTCCAATTTTTGTTACTAACACACTAAGTTTTTATGATTTTGTAACGTTTTATGTACATTTATGGAGATTTTCTCTGAAATAAATAAATTGAATTGAATTGAATTGAATAAGGGTTCCGTTTTTTGCCATTTGGCAACGGAACCCTAAAAACCAGCCAAGTGCGTGTTGGACCACGCACAATGAAGGATACCGTATTGGGAATGAATTCATCCCACGATCAAAACATTGTAAATTCAGACGTACATGGCATAAGCATATTAGGCCTATAATATTCCCACTACTGGGACGCAAGCCTTCTCTCTGGGAGAGGCAGTGGACCATAATCCAAATCGAGACCTTCCTCAAGGAAGAGTTTTGGCCGAAGGGTGTCGTCTATCGGCGATTCCGCGGAAGGCTACCACGCAGCGCAACACAACGCCGTCACGTCGTCTACAATAGTTTTTATAGTTACATTGTTTTTTATTTGTATATTAGTCTCTATGGTATTTATGATGTGTCTTTGTAGCCCGAAATAAATAAATTTGATTTTTGATTTGATAATCCACCACGCCTGTCAAGTGCGGTAGATGGTAGATGTCACATGTCTTAAAATTTTCGGTTCTAGGACATGCCGGTTTCCTCACGATATTTTCCTTCACCGTTTTGAGAGCAGAGGTGATGAAATTAATCTATACAAAGTTTAGCGCCTGTCTGGATATGAATCTACGACCTGTAACTCGTAAGTCACAGCCGTTACCAATGGCTTTCAATGCATTCAAAGAAAAAAAACCGGCCACGTGCGAGTCGGACTCGCGCACCGAGGGTTCCGTACAAACCTGTAGGTATTCTCGGTTTATGCATAAGGTTTATGTTTATGAAATTAAATGTTTTATTTTTTTTATTTTTGAGTTGATTGAATGAAAGGTAAATTGCTGTTTACGATTTATGACGTATTAAAAAAAAACTACTTACTAGATCTCGTTCAAACCAATTTTCGGTGGAAGTTTACATGGTTAAATATGTACATCATATATTTTATCATTCTCTTATTTTAGAAGTTACGGGGGGGGGGGACACTTTTTACCATTTTGGAAGTGTTTCTCGCGCAAACTATTCAGTTTAAAAAAAATATATATTAGAAACCTCAATACCATTTTTGAAGACCTATTCATAAATACCCCACACGTATGGATACGATGAAAAACAAAATTTTGAGTTTCAGTTCTAAGTATGGGGAACCCTAAATTTTTTAGTTTTTTTCTATTTTTGTGTGAAAATCTTAATGCGGTTTACAGAATACATCTACTTACCAAGTTTCAACAGCATAGCTCTTATAGTTTCGGAGAAAAGTGGCTGTGACATACGGACGGACAGACAGACAGACAGACAGACATGACGAATCTATAAGGGTTCCGTTTTTGCCATTTGGCAACGGAACCCTAAAAACATCTAATATTCATTTCACTGACATTTTAAAACATTAGTTCAATCATCATCATCTCAGCAAATAAAAACCGGCCAAGTGCGAGTCGGACTCGCGCACCGAGGGTTCCGTACAAACCTATAGGTATTCACGGTTTATGCATAAGGCTTCGGTTTAAAGACATTTATTTCTCAAAGAACATTACAGTTCACTTAGAGAGAAACTTAACTAAATTAAAAATAGGTTTATGTTTACATTGCGACGTTCAAGCCATCGAAGAACGGCTTATGTTTATGAAATTAAATGTTATTTTTTAATTTTTACATTTGAGTTGATTGAATGAAACGTAAATTGCGGTTTACGATTTATGACGTATTAAAAACAAACTACTTACTAGATCTTATTCAAACCAATTTTCGTTGGAAGTTTATATGGCACTGTACATCATATATTTTTTTTAGTTTTATCATTCTTTTATTTTAGAAGTTACAGGGGGGGACACACATTTTACCACTTTGGAAGTGTCTCTCGCGCACACTATACAGTTTAGAAAAAAATTATATTAAAAACCTCAATATCATTTTTAAAGACCTATCCATAGATACCCCACACGTATGAGTTTGAAGAAAAAAAAATTTTTGAGTTTCAGTTCTAAGTATGGGGAACTCCAAAATTTACTGTTTTTTTTTCTATTTTTGTATGAAAATCGTAATGCGGTGCACAGAATACATCTACTTACCAAGTTTCAACAGCATAGCTCTTATAGTTTCGGAAAAAAATGGCTGTGACATACACGGACAGACAGACAGACAGGCAGACAGACAAGACGAATCTATAAGGGTTCCGTTTTTTGCCACTTGGCAACGGAACCCTAAAAAGGACAAATTATTTTTTTGTTGAAATAAGTTCTCATAGCTGGATTTTCTGCAGCCGCATTATTTTGCTAACCTACATCAACATATCACATTTTAACCATCGGAGGCCTCTTCATAACGAGACAATAACAATAGAGACAATGGAGGCCCAATTAACCTGTGTACATACTAACGTTACCGGCTGATCGATCGCACGCTAGATCAGAGATAGGATACCACCTGCCCTCTACTGTGGTACTATATTGTTAATGGATGAAGTGAGAAATTCGAACAGTACGGTGTACATCGACGCTTACATACGTGCAATATTTTTTTGCTCAAATAGGAAGTGTTAAATGAAGTAATAAAGATGAAATAAAATTTTATGATTGGATGTTTGTTACTAAATCACGCAAAAATAGCTACACAGATTTGGAGGAAATTGTAATTGGCACAGAGATAATTCATAACAATTAACGCATACGATACTTTCTATCTCAGTAGTACGTACCCATTGGATATTTTTCGACAATCACGCGGGCGAAGCCGCTGCCAATAAATAAGAAACCATACGCCAACAGTCTGCAAAATATTATTACAGTAGTTTTATTACAAATGCCAGTGTTCTTTGGCGTAGCGCAATAGCGGTTGGTTCCACCTAAATCTTTCAGCATTTTTTATTTGAAAACCTCAAATAAAGTCCGTAAACGTCCTGAATAAATATATGTCGTAATCTTCAACATGTTCCAATAATGAAAATCTTACATAGTTATTTGTTTGGATTCTTACGGAGAGATATTAAATAGAGGGCAGAGTCATAGTTTTGTATATGATAAATAAAAACTATTTTCAGTCATGTGTATTGTTTTATACTTTACTCTAAAACCATATTCTATTGTATATTCGCGAACACAGTATAAATAAAAATATTTCAATCTTCTCTTTATGTAAACGTAACAAATCGCGCAATGTATGTCGTATGATCCGTTAAAGTTGCTAAAGGCTTGATGAGCTTATAAATTGAGTGTACACCTGACATATATGATGAAGCCAACATTTCACGTGGATCTCCAAATTGTATTCCAGCTAGACATTTCTGATTGCTATCATTAGCAATATTTCATTTAGGTATAACGCTCCCTTATGTTATTACTCGGTTGATGGTGTTTTGTTATTTAGTCGGGTGTTTGTTTATGGCAAAAAATATTAAATGTGGCTTTAAAGAAAACCACGTAATTTCTTGTAATTAGATCGTAAGAAAAGTTTGATTGTAATTGATTAAAGATTTATTTTAATATGCTACATAATTTTTATAGTTACTTTTATACCTACAGGTTGCTTTAAGTGATAAAAAGCTGCAATAAGTAAGTGAACGGAAATGCAACCAGCAACCAGTAGTGTCTTAATACTTTTCTACGAACAGATTTCGGCAGACCCAGGAGAAGATGGTGGGACGAGCTTGACGCCCTCAGGCGGGATTGGTCAATAGCTGAAGATAGAGAGGAGTAGAAAGGAGAAAGGCAGATCTTTGCCCTGCAGGGACATAGAGTAACACCGGGATAACGCGTTACTTTATAGCGGCATCTACAATGCAACGTGCGAACTACACAATCACACTGACGATGACGTCACGTAAAATCCTGTATCGCGCAAGCAAAGTTTACCACGCAACTAGAATTTAAACAATGTCCCAATATCATCCGTTACGTAGTTGCCCCCCAGGCTCAACACCCGGATCGGAGGACACCCTTTTCTATGGACGTTGAGTGAATTTTATAACCTCTTTCTCATACATTTATAACTTTATTCCCCAACAGAGTTGACTGCTATTAATATCTCCCGGTATCGTATTTCATCCCATACTCCAAACCTTACGTTATTTGACACATTCAAACTACTGGCATCATAGGCACAGTATTGTTTTGGCGACGCACCGCAAATTCGATTACGTGTTAAAGGCTCCCGAAATTGAATTCCTAAGGTATTGTATTTGTGTGATCGAACGTTCGGTGAGAAGTCCACAAACAAAGTGTCTATAGACACGTATGTCAATAGTCGGCTACGCTTTGTCACTTATTCAGTAAAAGCACCTGAAAATTCATTTTACATTGTATTATATTATAAAACAAAAGGTGCAGGATTATACAGGATTAAATTTTAAACAGTACTTAAAATGTAACCGTGAGTTTAGGTAATCGGTCAAATCCTCCTTTTTTAATTTTGGCTGGGTAATCATCAAAATGACGTCCCCTGTTTTAGGGGGAGCGGAAAGGTGTGTCAAACTTTTACTAACAAAATCTCACCCGTGTTTCTTCAGTTGCCTAGAAAATTACTAGGCTAGGGAGCTAGCGAAATAATATTTCGTCGGTTTTCGATATATCACTTATCTATGAAACGGCAGATTATTTTTTTATAACTGAATCAACTACACTAGAAATAGTCTACATTCAAGAGGTCTGGAAACGTGAGTAACTTATTAAAGTCTTAACCTTAGCAGTAATATTAACAGCGCGACCTCATTTCTAATTGCCACATCAACATCCATCCAACAAAATATTTCGACACAACGAAAATCGCTAATCTGCTTACAACAGATTTGAGTCTGTAATTAATTAGTAAGTATACAACATTTCAGTCTGATGTTACGTGGAAAATCACGACGACAAAGCACAAAGCAGAATATTTACATTGAGGTACCGCTTGGTAATTTAATAAGCCAGACGACAAGCTTTTAATGCGTTCCCAAAATCTTATAGCGTATAATTGCCGATACGCAAAACATGTGCACACACCTTAATGACATTAGTTCTTAGGCTTTTACACGTGTCACGAAGTATAAAGTATGCTCTCACATGTGTTTAAGACTAATAAGTACTACGAAAACACATTAGCACTGTCACAAAGAGAGTTCGCATTAAAAGAAATGCTACGTGCTTACCTATTCCTCTAATTTTGCCGAGTTTAATAAAACATCTAGGTAATGATGTATTTTTAACTTACTTTGACAATTTTTTTCCAGCTCACTTATGAATTTAATCAAACTTGGTGAACTTCTAAATTGGGTTTTTTGGTTTTTTTATGAGCCAGAAAAAATACGGCGTTGAAATGAAGCAATGTAAAACATTTTTATTAAGTGTGAGTTTAGCCATTATGAGTGTATTTTTTTAATATTCAGTACATTTCCATGTGTCTTAATTTCTAGCGTATATTTGAGTTGTTTTAAATCTCATCACTTAACCTGATATCACGTATGTCACGTTCCTTGAAATTGCTGTTAAAAAGGTTGCAAAATAAAGGTGTCATCAATCAAAAAGGATGACAAATACGCGTCAAACATTTTAATTCAGATTTGTACCGATAAGCGGTGACCGCGGGCATTGACAAACTTTGTTAAAGGGTTCAAACTCTATTACGAGTTGGGAGAGGTCAAAACATAAGTTGTTACTTCGCACATCCTGTTACCTACGGTACTTATATTAGGGCTGGCGATATGAGAAGATACGAAATACCAACTGAATTTAAATGATGATATCATTGCGTTTGAAAAACCGTTCCATTTAAATGTCAATTAGACAGTCTATTGTATCGAATTAGTGTAAATATGAATGTGACATTCCGCCATCGTTCCGTTTTTAAAATACAGTCCTAATATTGATTTTACCTGTGACAGATACGACCTTATATTAACAAAGATAAAGATCACTGTGATTTTAATAGCGATTAAAATCAGAAGAAAAATAAGTATGAAAGGACTGTAGGAACGATCTTACTTTCGAAAACGTAAGAATGGCCAAACATAATCTTACACAAAACTATAAAAAAATTACATTTTGTGGATTGTCTCTGTGAGACCTACCTACGTAAAGTACCGTAAACAATCATGAATATGAATGTACTGCAAAAGTTTTAACATAAACTTGAATGAGATCTCCCGAGTTCTGAATGTAGCCTTGGGCCACACTCGGAAATGATATGAATCATTATATTTATCTTAATGATTTTCCGAGAGTAGGGACACGACATTATGACATTTGCATACTTGTATATTTTGCCAGAAACGCCATTTGTCTTCCTAATTTCGTGTAGAAGTTAATGCATTTGATGCTTGTGGTGCACTGTGCACATAATCATGACACTCTTTACTCTTTGCAATATTAATTCCATCATCATCATCATTGCAGCTGAAAGACGTCCACTGCTGGACATAGGTGCCCCCAATTTGGAGGGTTTGCCATAATCGTCACGCTTGGCAGACGGGTTGGCGATCGCAGTATGGCGGGAAAATGCAGAAAGAACGCTGCTGACCATTCTCTAGTAAGTCCTTTAGTCACCTCTTACGACATCCCCGGGCAGAAATGGGCCATTCCGTCATACTTATGGCAAAATACTTTAGTGAACAGGTTTAAAAACGATCGATACTGACATACAGTCAGACTCCGAAATTTCTCCTAACAATAATTCGATGCGCTATAAAACCTAGACGCCACAGCCCTACAGACCGATGTAACCGAGATACACTAACTAAATGATAGCCAACTAGTCTACGTAGATAATGGCTGCCCGTGACGTCATTGCCACTTTACACTGGAGGAAAGACTGGGATAGTTTGTGATCGAACACAATTTAATAACAGTGTTCACTGAACTATATAAGAGTCTATAATTTACAGTGGAGTTATTACAGTAGAATGTGATGGAGACTTTCTGTAACAATCCTGAAAGAAATATAACACGTCGACATTTTTTGAAATTATATTTTGTCTGAACCCAATTATTTACAAATTTCAGAATATTATTCTTGTACGCTGCCAGACTAGGCCCACAATACGGTTTTAAATGCGCAGTGGAAGTGTGATAACCGTGGGGCTCTAGAGACAAGAGTGGCTAGCGTAATGTCCGCCGTACGCGGAGCAGACAATCAAATCAAACACTTACCATACAACAAAAGAGAACAATTGCAAGTAACTTAACTACAATAAAACGAACAAAGGAACTCACCTGATGGGCGACGACCACCTGCTTTACCGGTTACCTGGATCTGTGTATGTAAGTGAGTGTATATGTATTGTGTTGTGTCGTTACGAGTATTCTTCAGGTTAGAAACCGCTTCAACAAGGCTTGAGGCAATCACAGCATGCGGTCTTCAAATCACTTGTTCAACAGCGTCACACATTAACCTCAAAGTTTCAACAAAGATATATCCAAAATTCAACCCGTGTTATTACACCAAGATAGGGGTTATTAACTCAAACAACTGGGTCATGGTCCATTGTCCACCAAAACGACCGGATAAGGGATTACTTTACAAAAAGATCGCGAGACCCAAGCGGCGACGTGTTCCCTTTTTTCCCACCAAATTCCAAGAGAAAGTGTCAAACGTCAAAACTGTCATGTCAGATGTCACTTCGTTACACGCGCATTCCGTTAGTCGCACAGATAATAAACGGTACGCAACATCTACCCCCCCCGGACGGGCCTTCCCGTCCGCTAATCACTTGGCAATCCCGACAAGGTTGCGTTTTATCAGTCCACCTGACGCGCTGCTGGAGGATGTGCAAATACTCCAAGCTCCAACGCTTCCAAAACTCTGAGCGAGCTGCTGCACCAACTGAAACCGCGATAGCCGATTTTGGCTCACATCGACAAGAGGGTACTCGGGCAGGGCGACAAGTGGCTGTCCAATCAAAAAATGGCCCGGGGTCAGGGCCTCCAAGTCGTTCGGGTCCGAAGACAGCGGGCACAATGGACGCGAGTTCAGTGCAGCTTCAATGCGGCAAAATACCGTAGCTAACTCCTCAAAGGTGAGAACGGTGTCTCCTAACGATCTGCGCCAGAGTCCCTTTGCCGCTTTCACCGCGGCTTCAAAAATACCCCCCCAATGGGGGCAGGCTGGCGGGTCAAACAACCAAGTGACCCCTCGGCGGGCTAATTTGTTACCAATGTCAACCTGGTTCTCAGCAAGGAAGGCGTATACCTCCTTCAAATAGTTACTTGTACCCTTGTAGTTAGTACCGCAATCAGACCTGATCAAAGTAGGTAACCCACGGCGAGACACAAATCTATCCAAGGTCGCCACAAAGGCCTCCGTCGAGAGGGAGGTTACCAACTCCAAGTGCACTGCCTTAGTTGACAGGCAGACAAACACACACAAATAAGCCTTAACAATTTTACTATTCCGAAGAGGAGACGTCTTCACCAAAAAGGGACCAGCAAAGTCCGTTCCGACGCCTGCAAAGGGTCTCGCCTCATTAACACGATCAGCCGGCAAGTCTCCCATCATTGGCTGCATAGTAGAGGCCTTAGTCCGGTAGCACGGCAAACAACGGAAGACGATGCTACGAATAGTACGACGGGCCGACAATATCCAAAACTCTCGCTGCAGAATGGCCAACAGCGCATTGCAACCGGCATGCGAGTTCTTAATGTGACGATCAGTCACCAACAATTTAACCAAATGGCCCTCCTTAGGCAACAAAAGGGGGTGACGGGCCCCATAAGGAAGGCTAGAGTGCCTCAACCGTCCCCCAACACGCAAGAGACCCGTATCGTCCAAAAAGGGGTTCAATTTACTAATGGCTCCCGACAATTTAGCCTTACCAGACTTCAAAATTTCAATCTCCTTCTCAAAGTGTGCAGCCTGCACGGAGCGGACCCAAAGGAGGAGTGATTCCTGTCGCTCCTGAGGAGAGAGAACCGGAGACAGGCGTTTGTTCCCGGAGTTCCTAGAATTATGACCAAAACGCCTGATCCACGAGGTAACGTTCAACAATTTGTCGAGGGAGCTGTATCGATTCAACAAAAATTCAGGGTCAAACGGAGGGTCCTTCGTTCCAACAGCGAGCACCTTGAGCCCGGGCAAAGGACCCGACATCAAGACTGGCGTTCGAGGCCAATCATCCTCGGGGTGAATCAGCCAGTCTGGTCCCCACCATAGGGGGTGAGCAATCAGGCGGGGTGCCATGCACCTACGTGAGGCCACGGCGCCTGGGTTCAAATCTCCAGGCAAGGGCCTCCAAATCAAAGGCGTATCAAAATTTTGAATCTGGGACACTCGGTACGCAACAAAGACCTCCAAAGAGTGGACGGACGTCTTCAACCAACACAAAACAATTGACTGTCCGTCCAGGCGTAAGAAGCCCGAATGTCCACAGTTCCACCCAAAGTGTGAGCAACGTGGTTCAATAAACGCACAAGACGCGCCGCCCCTGACAACTCAACTTAGGGGTGGTCAGTGCCGTCCGGAGGGGGGCCACCTTGCTCTTGGCCAAGACCAGTGACAAATTCACCTGGCCTGTTGCGCAGACGGTGCGCAGACAAACAACAGCTGCATATCCGTGCGAAGACGCATCACAAACAATGGTAGCAGTGTAGCTCCCAGGGGGGAGGATAGCGCGGGGTAACACGACCTCGTTGACTGCAGGGAGTGCGGATACAAATTGGAGCCAATCTTCCAACAAGGTTTCCCGAATTGGCTCGTCCCAGCCAAGTCCCGCAGTCCAAAGGCGCTCAAGAAAACAATTTTGCCCAAAACAAAACAAACAAAACAACAAAACAATAGACAAAAGGCAACCCTGGGCTCCCATGTCCATAATGACACGGACCACAACAGAGTCCCCCGTGGGCCCCCAGACCTGACCGATGCCGTTGGCAACAAAACCATGTCGATCTGAGGGGTACCTTAGCGGGGCAGGCGCCAATGTCCTAACAATGCCTGGGCGGCGACCGATCGCCACACCCAGACCCAAGTCTTTCCCGACGAGGATGCAATTCAAATTCCTCGTACGCGCGGTGTCCCGAGCCACGCGCCATCGCTGGAAGGGCATATCCCACCGGATGCCTGAATGGCGGGGGGCGTGACTCCAACCGGGGACGTTCCGCCAATGGAGGGGAGGGAAGGCGATGCTGGTCTGGCCAGCGCTGCCCAGCAACAACTGCGTAATCACCTTTACGCGGGGAGACCAAATGGCGGTCGCGCGGCTCCCGTTCAACTTGCGCGGGGGGTGGAGTGCGGCGCTCAAAATTGCAGGCCTCTCCCCGGTTCTGAACCGGCGAGGCAGAAGCCCGGTGACCAACTCCATGGTACCCCCCCCGTACGCGAACCTTCATCAGAGGCTGGTCTGCCAGCGTGGTTCGCGTTAGCGCACAAAATGTCCAAATGGGACCCCCTACAAATTCTACAAGGGCGGGGGTTGGGGCAGTCCCTATGGAAGTGAGCCCCCAAACAAGAGAAGCACAGGCGGCGTGCATTGGCAATTCGGCGGCGGGCACTCACGTGCAACTTCAAAAAAGCCGCGCAAGTTGCCATGCCATGCCCCGTGTCCCTACAAAACTCACAACCAGGACGACTCTGGGTGCCAGCAAAACGAGCGGCGGGGCGACCATCAACAGGCCCGCGAGCCCTAGTCCGTCCCTGGTCTCGTGGCCGGGAAGACGGCTGGCATGACTCAGTGGCAACGCCAGAGTTGTCCACAAACCGACACTCATCCTCCAAAAATTGGACGAGGTCATCAAATGGGGGGAGATGTGTGACACTATCCCCACCATACTTTTGCTCGAAACGAGCCCTCAAATCGGCAGGAAGCCGTTGCAGCACAACATGTACCAAAAAGTAAGACCAATGGTCCACCGGCAAGTCCAATTGCTTTAAAGCGTTGGTCGCTGCCACCAACGGGTTCAACAGGTCAGTACGCAATGCTGACAATCCAGTAATGACCGGTAACCCCAAAATCAATCCAATATGAACGTCAGCCAAACAACGTTTATTTTGGTACCGCCGGGTGAGTAGCTCCACAGCGGTAGGGTAGGCTGAGTCAGTCAAAGACAGATGCTGCACCAAGGCTCGGGCCTCACCTTCCAGGACAGACAACAAATAGGCCAACTTTTGGGCGGGTCTGAGGTCCGAGCGTGCATCAACCAAACTTTCAAACAGGTTTTGGAAACTTAACCAGTGGTCCAGACGACCGTCAAAATGTGGCAGTTCCAAAGTAGGCAGTCTACTCAATAGTCCGGGACCTGAAACAACCGAGGTCTCCGGTTTGACCTGGACAGGTGTCCGGCTCCCCAATATTTCCCGAGCACGTTGACCAATGACATCCCCCAGGTCCAAGATCTGGTCGTAGTCAGCAAGGACCTTGTCACGTGCTGCCTGGTCCAGCACTTCCAAATCCACTTCACAAATGTACTGGTTGTAGCGGGTGAGCAGAGCATCAACGTTGCCGAGTCTCAAGTTCAACTGCTCGAACCGAGCAAGAGTGATCCCCTCAAGATCCTGGCGCTCAGCGGTCGCTGCAGCTGAAGCGAACCACCGCAGCTGTGTGGTCAATCCACTGATTGCCTCTCTCACCGCTTTGTATGCCATTGCACAAACAATACAATTCAATATACCAAACAAAATAATTAAGTAACAAAGTTCAAACAATAAATAACTGGTTCTAATTTAATTAACAAAAATAAAGTTTTATTTTAATTCAAACCAATGTCAACGTTCAAAACTGTCAATATGATATTCAATTCAAATATTCAAATTCTATCCAATTCCAAAAGTTAAGTTCACAAACCACTTTGTTAATGGTACAACAATAATGAACCTTTATTCCAACTCAAAACAATGGTAATACTCAAAAATGCCAATAATTTTTCAAATATTAATTTTCACAAATAACCATATCAATGGTACAAACTCAATATTGTAATGTCTTCCTGACATTCAATACAACACAGAGGTCAATTAACAACAACAAGAGGTTATAACATAGCTCAATCTAACCAAATCTGTTAGAATATGCAAACCTGGTTGACCCGTCAATATGAGTTACTCGACTCAATAAATTCCAACAAATTATTTCAAATAACAATTAATTATAGTTATCAAATATTTACAGCGTATTACTACTTCCCTTATAGAGACTGCCAAGTAATTAGCCTACTGTAAAATTACCAATTTGGTGGTTTTGTAGGTTAAAACCACGCCTCTGCATACCAAAATGTACATTGCCAGACTAGGCCCACAATACGGTTTTAAATGCGCAGTGGAAGTGTGATAACCGTGGGGCTCTAGAGACAAGAGTGGCTAGCGTAATGTCCGCCGTACGCGGAGCAGACAATCAAATCAAACACTTACCATACAACAAAAGAGAACAATTGCAAGTAACTTAACTACAATAAAACGAACAAAGGAACTCACCTGATGGGCGACGACCACCTGCTTTACCGGTTACCTGGATCTGTGTATGTAAGTGAGTGTATATGTATTGTGTTGTGTCGTTACGAGTATTCTTCAGGTTAGAAACCGCTTCAACAAGGCTTGAGGCAATCACAGCATGCGGTCTTCAAATCACTTGTTCAACAGCGTCACACATTAACCTCAAAGTTTCAACAAAGATATATCCAAAATTCAACCCGTGTTATTACACCAAGATAGGGGTTATTAACTCAAACAACTGGGTCATGGTCCATTGTCCACCAAAACGACCGGATAAGGGATTACTTTACAAAAAGATCGCGAGACCCAAGCGGCGACGTGTTCCCTTTTTTCCCACCAAATTCCAAGAGAAAGTGTCAAACGTCAAAACTGTCATGTCAGATGTCACTTCGTTACACGCGCATTCCGTTAGTCGCACAGATAATAAACGGTACGCAACAATTCTCGTTATTCTGATTTCAAATATGACTTGTGTACTTACCACAGATTAGATATTTAAAAGAGAACGGTTAACTTCGGAGTTTAAAAAGGTTTCTCAAAAAGTTTTTATGCGACACAAACAAGCACTTCGAAGCAGTGGGTCGTGGGGCTTTCGAGACCGGGACCGCGGTCCTAGATTCCACCTATTAATATAATAAATATTTTTAGTAGTCGTTTGGGACCACAAGTAAAATAAACAAAGTTATGTCTTGGAAAATTATTTTTATAAAACGATATAATATTTATTTTATTTCAACAATGGCAGCCTTCTATAAGAATTACACCTATAAAAGAATACAAAATTATCTTCTACTACTATTAAAAAAAGTTATTTTAAGTGTTTAAATCACCTATCGTCCCCCTAATCACCCATCGAAATGTAACAATAAAGTTTAAAAAAAAATCACTATCGAAATTAGACACGTCAGCAGTGGTCATAATCATTACAATTATTGAACATCATTACTATTTTATAAATTAAACATAATCAATTGACATTAAAAAAAATGCTATCGTTATATACTAGCTAATCCAGGGAACTTTGTACTTTGTCTTAGAATCAAAAAATGATGTGTTAACTTATTAGGCTCCTATCAAGTTATGACAACGTGGTACTTCGAAGGCATAAAACTTTTCTAGTTAATACATACCCACTCTTGTTAGTTGAGCTCTTACCGAGTTATGACCATCTGGTACTTCGAAGGCATAAAGCGATTTCTAGCAGACACTCCTATGTTTGGTAAGCTCCTCCTAAGTCATGACAACCTGGTACTTCAAAGGCATAACGCGTTTTGAAGGTGATACACAAAATGTAAAAGGAAAAATAAAATGTTTTGTTCACTGTACTTTAACTTCATTTTTCTTGTGGTCCCAAAATACTACTGCAAAATAATTATTGTATTTTAGGTGGAATCTAGGACCGCGGTCCCGGTCCTGAAAGCCCCACGACCCAAAGCCCGAAGCAGTCCGAAGTATGATAAGTAATGGATGCGTTCTTAAATTAGTTATCCTATTTGCAGGCAATTAATTTTAAAATTGCTTACGTTAGTTGCTTAGTTTCCTTTTTCCGCGGTTCAAGTCTAATTAAAAATATCTACCTAGTTCCGCCCTTTATTGCTGGTACACAACAAGCAATAAAGGGCGGAAGTAGATGGTTAGCAGTGTTTTTTCTTGGACAGTCGAGTAACAATAATAGGTAGGTAGTTGCTTGAACAGAAAATTAGAAAGTTCCCAAAAGCATACACAATCGTTTATAGGTAGGTATGCAGAGTGCGAATATTCGAAGCGATAATTGTGTCAATTTAATGGTTTAGTTAACTCCCTTCTTCGACACATTTCCACAACAAGTCAACATCATCATCTGTCTAGCCTTTTCTCAACTATGATGTGGTCGGCTTCCAATCTAACCGGATGCAGCTGAAAACCAGTATTTTACAAGGAGCAAATGCCTATCTCGATCTCTATAAGCCAGTTTTTGGGTAATACGATACTCCTTGGTGAGTGAGACTAATCTTTATAATAGGCATCGTATATAAGCAGAGAAAACCCCGTCCTGTCCATTAATTGCAGAATTATAATAACGATGTGGTTCACTATATTAACATAAACATTACATCACATACAAGTTAAGTACATATTGTTGTTGTAATTTGTTACAGCTTGTAACATATCCATTCAGAGACTAGGCCTCTTCTGTTTCCTTTTGGCTCTTGCCAATTACACAAACAAGCAGGCAGAAGAACATTTTGTGTGTTCTCTTTACAAAAATTATCTTAACAAACTAATGTGTTGTTATCGTCTTCTATCAGTTTCTATTCTTCTTTTTAAATAAGTGTGATAATCGGATTAAAAGAAAGCTGCTCTATTCTCGTTATTTTAACAAGGCCAACCATCTGTTAGCTTTTCAGACATATCATAAATTTCCTTCCTTGTTTTAATTTAGTCCTGAAGTTATTATTAGTGTAAATATTTAGGTACACAGTTATTCAAAGTTCTCTTTAATTTCTTTTTAGTTACTTCAAGTATGAGTTTAGAAAATCCCACGGAATGCCTTATTGTCTTGACTCAAAACATACGTAGTATATCGCGCAATTTTCATAGTCTCGCTGTTATGCTGAATAGACTTCATATTGAATGTGACGTAATTGTCTTGACAGAGTGCTGGCTATCATGCTGTTCTACATTACCAACATTAGACGGTTACAATACATATGCATCGACTAAATGGGTCCATCAAAATGACGAAGTATCAGTGTAGGGGAGACCGGGGCCACAATTAATAAAAATTGCATTTTTAGTTGTACGTCCGAAATTATTCCACATTCTGACCTCATTTTTAGGTCGCATGATGCTTTAATTATTAAAGTATCGTTTTATTAACTTATATCAAACTTAAAATGATTATTGTCGTAGAAATAACGTTTTTTCTCAAAATAGTCGTCTGTTAATTGTTGCCCCCTGATTGGGGCTAAAATTAACAGCTCTGGGTTAAGTATTAACATTATGTTATACCAACTAATATAAATAAATACAAATAAATAAAACAAATATATATGTTACATTATATTTTAACATTGAAACACACGACGTATAGAAAATAAGTTTTCATATAAACTGACATTACAAATTTCAAAATAGGCATCTAATTAGGAACGACCACGAATAGTTCGGTAAACTCTTATAGATAATCAACATTTTTGGTCACTTTTCTTAATAGGTCAGCCCTACAAAGGTCAGCCTTACTCACTAATTAATCATTAATAAGCCTTACACATTTTTAGCACTTATTATCACCATAGATGAGGTATAAAATGACACATTTTTAGCATTAAAAACTAAGCAGGTTTTCTTATAACCCATAGCTGCTGGTGCACCCGTTTTCTTTTTTTCTCAAACTTGAAGAGTGAAACCTGGCAAAGCTCAAATCTTTTGCTACATCTCTATTATTTCTATTTTTCTCCATCACTTCTCTCTCAGTCGACCCGTGGAGTAAGGATTTTGTTCCTCGCGTAGTTCTTCGTTTACATGCTGTAAGTTCTCATGCTGTAATAAAAAGTAACGAAAAATGACATAATTATCATACGAGTTGGATACCTTGTTAATACCACCCCCCCATAATGTGGGGTAGGTATTAACATGTTAATACTAACCCCGCCGATTAGTTAATTTTAGCCCCAACGTCACATTTTTAGTTTATAATGATGTCAAAAAATATATATAGTTAAAATGGCTAATTTATCTATATAGCATCATTAGGGATGAAATATTATTCTTCAAACATCAAAAACATAATCATAATGCTGTATATTTTGACCATAAATCAAAAAAATGTAAAGTCAAAAAAGTTCTTCACCTGCGTAAAAAAGTGACCCGGTACACAACTCAGACGCACGACGCGCGGTGCACACCTGATCTATCACGGGTCATGTGGCGTGATCTAAACAGTAGTTTAATGCACACGCCATACGTTTGGTGTGTATAGTTATGGATAAATTGGCTTGTTAAAACTTACCTCTGTTAATTGTAGCCCCGTTAATTGTAATCTTAGTGTTGTCGTGGAGGAACCGCCGTCTCAAGACTGTAACTGTCTTATCGTTAAGATAGGTACTGAAACTGCAATATTGGCCGTTTATAGATCCCCTTCCAACAAACACTTAGATAACTTTTTCCATTCACTCAATAATATTTTATCTGAGCTATCTTCTTTTAATAACATCTCCATCATTGGAGATATTAACATTAACATCTGTCCTGCTCAAGTTTCTAGATCTCAAATCGAGTACTTAAATATATGTTCTTTTCATGGTCTTTTGCCCGCACATACACTACCAACGAGGCATGGCAAAACTTGTCTTGATCACGTGATATTGAAAACAAAAAACTCAGCTCTCACTTTAGTATTGCAAACTGCAATCACGGATCATGAGCCGGTATTATTGTGTCTGAATAATAAACAAATAAGAACCTTTGCCCATATTACCGTCAATAAAATCAATAAGGAAGGACTAAGTACAGACTTAGGCAACATTGATTGGGAACCCATTTATCATGCTAGTAACGCAAATTCAGCCATGGAATATTTTACTAAATCCATCCAACGCGCAATATTTGCTAACTCTATCATGGTAAAATTATCAAAACGACGGAGACTTATCAAACCGTGGATAACACCTGGACTAGTACGATGTATGAGGCAAAGAGACAAACCCCACAAAAAAGTAAAACTATCGCCTGAAAATGAAATTCTTAATTTAACTTACACCAGATACTTTGCAATAATCTAATAAAAAGTTAAAATAACCTATGAAAAAAAGCTGCTACAGGAATCGGGTAGAAATAATAAAAAAATCTGGGATGCCATAAAAATAATCACAAACACTACAAAAGTCAAAAGTACCGCAACAGAATTAATTAATAAACCTTGCCCAAAACAAGCGATTGAAGGTGTAAATGAGTTCTTTGTTACGGTAGGCAAAACATTAGCCGGCAAAACCATCAGCTGCCAAAATCCTCTACACTCCAACGCTTTTAATGAAACGTCTCCAAATTCCTTGAAATCATTTGTAATCCTAAACACGGATGAGACCGAAATAGAGCGCCTGATCCTGAATCTTAGTAATGTGTGCTGCTCTGGATGGGACTCTATACCAAATGACGTCCTTAAAGAAAACAGATCCGTGCTCGTCCCAGTATTAACTCATATATTTAACATGTGCTTAGACGAAGGAACCTTTCCCACTGTTTTAAAGAAGTCTGTGATACTCCCAATCCATAAATCTGGCGATAGAGACCGTGTTACCAACTATCGACCCATTTCTATCCTCCCGTCGGTCTCCAAGCTCCTGGAGCGCATCATAAATACGAGATTGGTTAAATATTTGGAATCGAACAACTTTCTTTCACCTAACCAGTTTGGTTTTAGAGCTAGGAAATCAACTAGTGATGCGGTCCACGAGCTTGTAGATTACGTGGTTGGTAATATGGACGCGGGTAAAAGGACTGTGGGCATATTTTTGGATCTGGCAAAGGCCTTTGACACGGTCTCTGTACCACTGCTTCTCAATAAACTGGAAAGGTGGGGCATAAGAGGTAAACAGCTAAAATTATTCAAAGATTACCTTACTGAACGCTACCAATGTGTTAAAATTGATGAACTCATAAGCAGTGACTTGCTTGTTGCATATGGTGTGCCGCAGGGCAGTATATTGGGTCCGAGTCTCTTCCTAGTATATTTAAATGACCTCTGTGAACTTTCCTCTCTTGGTGGTAAAATTATCTCTTACGCAGATGACACAGTACTTCTATTCTCAGCTGATACATGGGAACAAGCCTTTATAGAAGCCCAGCGTGGGTTCGATATGGTATGCCACTGGTTGAGTAGCAATATACTCACACTAAATACGGATATAACCCAGTACATAACATTTTCAATGCGCAACTCTACCGCACCCCCACCATTATTGTCCTTAATTGCACACAAATGCTGCAACAGTGGGTTCTGTCAATGTCCAACTTTGGCCAAAACCAGTATGGTAAAATACCTTGGAATATTAATAGTCAATAACCTTTCTTTTAAACCGCACATAGAACTTGTTACAGCTCGTCTTAGAAAGCTAATATATGTATTTAAAAACCTGAGACATGTCGCTGATCCTAAATTAATCAAGCAAGTATACTTGGCACTCGGTCAATCTATCCTGGGCTACTGTATCACTGTATGGGGAGGAGCACCTAAAACCATCATAAAACCGCTTGAACTAGCCCAAAGAGCTATTCTCAAAGTTAGCACTTCTCGTCCGTATTTGTTCCCTACATCCCAACTTTATCAATCTTGTGAAGTCCTCTCTGTTCGACAATTGTTTGTACTGCTCACCACCCTGAAGCAACACTCGAGAGTGAACTTTGATAAAGCAGTTGTACTGCCCAGGCGAAGAAAACGTGTAGCCCACCCTGACAGACCCATGTTTAAACACCCGTTCGTAAATAAATATTTCTGCTTCTTAGGTCCATATCTGTATGACAAAATTAATAACATGATTTCCGTATATGCATTAAATAGCAAAGCATGCAAAACTGAATTGTTTGAGTATATCCGTAAACTGACTTATGACGAAACCGAAAACCTCCTAAATATACCACGCTAGTTTAAAAATCTCACACTCACCCTCCCACATACACTCATTCATATACATTCTACACAAAGGAGGTACTAATAACATTTTCTCTTATTTTTTTTAATATAGATTTCTGTTATTTTTCATTCCCTTTATTCATTTTTACAGACTTATAAATTATATTTTTAAATATTAGACTATAAAATAAAAACATTTAAAAATATAAAAAATAGTAGCCCACCGGTATCGGGAACAGGGTCCAAGCTACCGGCGGTCAGGGCTCCAGAGAGAGGAACCTCCTGACAATGCGAGCCGTGTCCAGAAGTACCGCTTTCTGAATCAAGCCCTTGACCCAACTGCTTAACGAGAGCCTCTTCAGGTGGTGGTCGAGGCTCTTGGCTATCAACCCATTGGCTGTGACGACTATCGGCACAATGATCGCTGAGTCCACATCCCACATGTCGACAACCTCGCGAGCCAAGTCAAGATACTTGATTTGTTTATCTTTCTCGGCTTTCACGAGGTTCTCGTCATGCGGAACCGTTATGTCAACAATCATTGTGCGCCTTTCTAGTCGATCCACCACCACGATATCAGGCTTGTTTGCAACAACAGTCCTGTCAGTGATGATGGATCGATCCCAGTACAGTGTGATATGGCCATTTTCAAGAACTGGGTCGGGCACATACCTGTAGTACGGCACTTCTGATTCCACAAGGCGGTATTTCAGAGCAAGTTGCTGGTGGATAATCCTGGCTACAAGATTGTGTCTGTGCAAGTACTCTTCGTTAGCTAGACGAGAACACCCAGAGATAATGTGTCTAATTGATTCCCCGGGACGGTGGCATGCCCGACAGATGTCCACCGTGCCGTCTTTAACAATATACCTCCGGTAATTCTTCGTCATCATAACTTCGTCCATAATTGCACAAACAAAACCTTCGGTTTCCCCAAAGAGATCACCGAAACGCAGCCAGGCTACGGACGCTAGAAAATCTACGTCGGGTCCGTGTAGGGCCCGGAAAAAGCGTCCGTGGAGCTCCTTACTTCGCCATACCTCCATGCGGTCATTAGTGTCAAGTACTACAGGCTTGCGCCAGTTCTCGTTAGCTAAGGAGAGCGGGGTGAGGCCCTTGTCCACCGCGACCACATTTCGATGCATCCCCACGTTGGCTTCCAGGAAATATTCCCTGAGACTGCATATCTCGCGATTGTGGAGAGTCTTAGCGTTTAAAAAGCCTCGACCTCCACACTTTCGCGGGATATACAGCCTCATTACCGATGACCGTGGGTGATGCATTCGATATGCAGTCAGCAACGTACGGACCTTCCTATCCAGGGCGTCAAGTTCGGTTTGAGTCCATTTGAGTATGCCGAAAGAGTACATCAAAACCGGCATGACCCAACCGTTGAAGGCGCGCACCTTGTTTCCGCCTGATAGAAGACTATTAAATACTTTCTTCAGGCGGCCAAAGAAGCGCTCCTTCAACGATTGCTTCATGTCAGTAACATTGATTCCCAAAGCTTCCGACATACCCAAATACTTATAGGTTTCGGATGTGGAGAGGGCTCGAAAGTTTATGGAATCCGAGAGTTGGGTTCCCACGGATTCCACAATCTCCCCTCGCTTTACATGCATGACTGCACATTTGTCCACACCAAATTCCATCCTGATGGCGCTACTGAAGGTTTTAGTTACCTTCAGTAGTTCCATCATTTGCAAATTGTTGTGGGCAAAGAGTTTAAGGTCATCCATGTAAAGGAGGTGAGATATAACCTGACCACCTCTCCTCAACCGATAGCCTATACCTGAATCCTCAAGCAGTGTGCTCAGAGGATTCAGGGCTAAGCAGAACCAAAGCGGACTCAAACTATCGCCCTGAAATATGCCTCGCTCAATCCTTATCGGCTCGCTATTCCTCTGGATATTTCGACATCCTGGATAGCGAAGGACCGTTCTCCATTGCCCCATACATGACATCAGGAAGGCGCGCAGAGTTGCATCTACTTTATACAACTCCAGCACCCTCATGAGCCATGTATGTGGCACCGAGTCATAGGCCTTCTTGTAATCTATCCAACATGTCGACAGATCCTTACGGGAATGACGAACCTGTTGGCTAATGGCCATATCAATGAGGAGCAGCTCCTTAGTACCGCGGGACCCGTTCCTACATCCATTTTGAGAGACAGACATGATGGTGTTAGTGTCTATATGATTGTAAATTTTAGCTCTCAAAATGGATGTAAGAACTTTATAGACCGTCGGTAAACACGTGATCGGTCTATAATTTTTGGGTTCCGCGGTACTACCTGATTTATGGAGCAGGTGGGTAACTCCTGTTGTAAGAAACTGGGGTAGCGAACCAGACTCCAAAGCAGTCTGGTACTGAGCGGCCAAGCTAGCGTGCGATCCTACAAACCATTTTATCCAAAAGTTGTGCAGCCCGTCCGGCCCTGGAGACTTCCAGTTGGGCAACGGACGGACTGCACGAGCTGTAGCTCGTGCAGTCCGTCCGTTGCCCAGGTATCTTGGGGGCAGATAGTAATAGCCCCCATTTCTGGTATAGGATCGCAGGCCCGCTCGACCTCTCTAGCCCAATCCCCTTCGGTGTGACTGACAGGCACCGACCAGATACTGCGCCAAAAAGAACACATGGCGTCATTATCCGGCAGATGCGTATCAGCCACACCTTGGATCGGTCGCTCCCAAGCCCTATAAACCCACCTTTCATCACTCTGGAAGGCGCGATTCTGAGTGTATCGGTTCACTCGCCGCTTATACCTACGAATACGGCTTGCCCATGCATAAACTTTCTGCTTCAGGAAGTCTATGCGCTCTGTGACACGGGACATAAAATCCTGAGGGCTGGTATCAGTCCCTGAGAACGCCCGTCTCACAAAGCGCATCACCCTAGGGCGAGTGTTGCCCTCCCTGAAACAGATTAGTTTGCCGATGAGCGCTCTGGCCCCACTAATACGACGCTCAATTCTGCACTGCCAAGCTGGTACGGCTGGTTTTGGTCGTGTAGCTCCAGAGTCACTAGCAAATTTGACGTGAGCTACACGACATGCCGCTACAGCCGCGCAGTACAGAATTGCATGAGTATCAGTGAGGTCTTCGCAGTCATCAAAATAGTTTGACAACTGCGAATCCAGAGCCGCCACCAGCGCCCTATTTTTGTTATGCATGGGCAAACGAGGTAACCGTGGTCTAAGTTCTGGTGGCATGGATCGATATTCTCGAATCGCACTCTCCAAAGCAATCCTCAATTCCTCATTGCACTGAGTACTTACGTTTGTAGCCCTGTCATCACTCCCCTCGTCAGCGTGACTTGTGACGTACTGTGGTGGGACCACAACAGTCTGCAACGGAGGTGCGATGACATGGCTAATCAGCATTTCATTTCGAAGGCGATCAAGTACAGTGTCATCCAACATATGATTACGCTGGATGACCCGCACCTGATCCGATAGTCGTTGGGTTGAAACGTTGACAGTTGGCTCAAGCACCTGAAAAAGAGAGAGCATCCGAACACGGTACGCGGTCAGATTGTTTCCCCCCTCTGTAGCCCCATAGTATGAGCGCATGACATTCTCATTGATGGATCTTGTCCATCTCATGCGCTGCACACTTCCGCCGGGAGCTGGGACCCTATTATTTTTCATTATTATTAGTATTTTGTTTTGATTTTGATATTGTCAGAGCCGCATTAGTTTAGTTAGCTTTTAAATGTTACATTTTTAGGGAAGAGCGCTGATGTCTGAGATACAGATATTAATTTATCTAATTCAGACACAGATGTCTTTTAAATTTATAAGATAAAGCTTAATTGATCATACTGTAATTGTTATAAAATGAAAGTAATCGAAAACTGAAATAAATAAATCTTAAATCTTAATAGGATTATTGGAATACTAAATTATTATCATTAAACTCTGGAAGTCATGAAGATTAAATTCTTTTCATAGAGTTTTATCAAAACTCATTTGCGGATCGAAACAATGGCTTCAAATCTTTGATATTAATTCATTCAAAGAGTCTTCACAGATTCAGTATTATTACTTACAAATGTTTTATGAATATTCTATACTTAATAACTGAATCATCAATCTTGCGATTCATTCATGAAATATTTTCTAAACCCATTTACATTCACAAAAATCAAACCATTTGTTCGTACATCTCATAGAGTGTGTGCCTGGCTCTTGTTTACAATATTTTCGAGCATAAAGGTCTAACATTGCACTTGCTTCTAATAAATAATACCACCTCTGGCTGATTTGCACAAAACATGTTTCAAAATGCCATTAATAACTTAAAAAAGAAAATCATTTATTTTAAATAAAAAAAATTATTGGGAGTTCAAGCTGAACCCTCGTCGCAAGCGGTCGTCTGTGCGCGCGCGCAACACATGTTGGCTCGGCCAACTTCGAAATCAAAACGCGTTTTTTGTGTGTCCCTCTGTGTCGTAATAACAAAACAAAGAAGCAAAAGTGTCATAAGTTCAGGCTGTAGTGAAGACTGACTGCCGGAGGACGAGTAACCCATGGCGCAAGACCCGGTGAGACCGTTCTTAATATTACAGGGATACGTTAGCTAAACTGCGTAGACGGGCCTAGATATGCCGCGCGCGTGCACGCAACGTCATCTCAAGCAGCCGTTGCGGACCAGTGTCTTCACACAAACAAATTCACGCTATTATTCTAACACTAAATGTGTTATCGTTAAAGATGCCTTACCTAAAGATCTTATAATTGTACACACAGCTACATATCAAGCTATGGATTTCCAGTTTTAACAGACCTCGCATTATATAGGCTTTCCGTGCAAAGAGAAGTAAGTTTATACTGGAAATGAATGGCTTGATTTGTCGACGTGTGTACCATGGTAACAAATTCCTCAAATTGTTTTGCAAAAGGCCACGGTCACCGGAATGTAAATATACATGTGAACTGAAGAGATAATAAAAAAAAATACCCCGAACTCTTAAGTTTGCACCAGACGTTTTTGCTCTACAGATAACGATACAAAACAAAAAAAAGGTCAAATTCACAAATTAGACAGTTTCAGCCCCTTACTGACACAAATGTGTTTGATTAAACAAAAGCAATAACAATGTTTACAATCGTGCCTATCACAAAAGACGGGAACTGTTACACGGGAACTGTTTGTCTAGTAAGATATCTCACCAAATAACATTTGATCACAAGAATATCCGTCAAGATCTCGCTACATATGTTTTGGAACATTGACAGGATGATAGAATTCGCTTAGCACTTTTAAATAATATATAGGAATTTCTCCCCAACAGCATTCTGTTCCAAGAACAAAGGATAACAAAATATATAACCGTGCAATTAATTAAACATTCTGGTATATTGAATATACCATCATCACCGCGTCCGAATTGTACCTCGTAAATGTGAATGTATACATAAACAGAACGCAGAAAAACACCGATAGGCGATCGAGAGAATCCACCTATACATATACTGATATACACATCCTCTACACGAAGCACTATGATAGCTGGGTCCTGATCAAAGTAACAATACAACAACAACTGGATAAACAAAACGCAAAGTTCAACCAACGCATCATACAACCACACATTATATCAGACCTTTAGGTAACCGGTACAACACATGAGAAGTACATTAAAAAGCCACAAAGCGTCAGCTTCAAACGAACAGTCCCCAATTAGTTACCTCATTAACACCGTGCGAACAACGAGTAGCAACACTACTTACACCGTTATCAGACATAATTGCAGACGATACTGCATGTACCTACACCAGAAACCTGACCAAGAAACGATCGCGGCGATTCAAAACCAAAAACACACACCGGGGCCTTGCAATTTTATAAAGAAGGGATGCCCAAATTGAAACAGTTTACAATAAAAAGTATACGGATGCGATGTCACCTACCCCGCAGGTTGGCATGGGAAAAGACAAACCAACTCCTCTGTACATAATAAATTCACACCCCAACAGCTGTACTTAGAAAGCAATCAGATCCTCCACAAACGTATTAAACTTGATTAGACGAAAAACAAGGACAGGTGCGCTGCAAATACGACACTTCAACGTCGAAGTATCCAACGAAAGGTTCGATGCAACACACGCTTCAGCATGAAGATTCCAACTACAACGGCGAACTATTAATGAATATTGCTAACAGGGAAACACTTCAAATAGAATACAATAAAATAATTTGTGGACTGCCAAGATCAAATATCATAGAACAGTTAATAAAAAGGGAAAAAAAAACCAAACACAAAAAACAATGACAAGGTACGAATGTAACAACGGTTGAGACCAAGTTTGTCAAAAAATGCAATTGTGCCGCGCTGAATAGAAATTCTACCAAACCAAAATACCAAGACTGTATAACAAAAAACTAGCAAATGTAGTAATCACTTCAACGAATGAAAACATCGAAGTACCCTGGAACATTGTAACGGTTGTAACTCTGACTCTTCAGACGATTTACTCAAGGGACCACCGATTAGCCCTTTTTAACCTACAGAAGGCCAAATTTCTACAAAGCAAGCAACCAAATAACTCCAATATGCATAATCAAGTAAAAGAAAGCCAGACAACACTCCAAAAGGTTAAATATCAGAACGAGAGACATGCAGACAACGTGATAAATATGCTTCACCGAACTAGGGAAAAAAAATCACCCCGCAAAACACATACAAACGCTCAACACATTCCCCAGGAAAAAAAAAGAAAAAACTGAAAAAAAGCAGGGTACCGATATCCAAATGAGAGAAAAAAAAAGTCCAAGGGCCTTCGGCCCGCTTCGACCAACGACGAAAGAAACAAAGGAAATCATCATCACTCCCGATGGTATTATCATTTGCGGACGACCTTATCCTCATTACAGATGAGCTGGAAGAACTAAAACGAATCCAATACCACATTATTGCGGCTCAGAAGAAATGAACGAGTTGAGTCATGATTTGATTGACCAAGCTAGGAAAAAAGGAAACCAGGGAACTGCGGTATGTCCGCAAAGAAAATGCATCAAATTTAAATCGGTAAAACCGTAACAAAACGCGTCAGGAACTACAGGATGTGCTACCTAGCACACGGTGAACCACATCACGCATGCATGCAGCAATGCAGTACAAGGCCAAATCTAAGAAGGTCGAGCGATCTACTTACAAATATAACGACAACCTAAAACAAGACATTAAATACGAGTACTTCGACATGGGAATCGAGTTTTGGACGGACACAGCTGGAGATATTATCGTACCTTGTATGATATATGACTTAAAAGTATCAGCACCCACAAAGGCGAACCGATCAAGACCGAGAAGATACGAACGAGTTATCATGAGAGACTCGATCAACAAAACGAAAAGGGATTGTGTGCGACCAATATTTGTCATCTGTATTTAGGTGATGCAGAACCAACTTAACAGTCGAGTGCCATGGCACTTTGTTGTTCATTCAAAGCGCTTTTTAATTTAAAGTCTAGTTTCGCCTGGTCTTTCGTTTATACGCATTTATAGAAACTTTAGTAGGTATCCAATGAGAAACAGTGTTACTTATTTTACTGATTGCAAATCAAAAAATGTTCGCAAATGTTATTTCCAACTCCCTCGGTTTGTTTCGCTTCGTTAAACATTTGTCTCGACAAGTTGTTAACAGTGCCAGCCCTGAGGGAGGTAGTACATTTTATTTCGTTGCTAACTTATATCACTAGCTGACAAGCGACAACTAACTTAAGTGTGGCAAAACGTATTATTAGTTTCCAACTTCAAGTGAAAAGATTTTCAGAGGAATAAAGTTAGATTTTTTGAGTACTACGTAGGATTAACAAGAGGTCTGAGGTTTTTATCGGTTTGATAGAATTTTCCAATCATTGTTTAAATTTTGTTGACTAAAGAATGTAAAATATTCTTGGACAAGAAATAGGTAGATCGTCTAAATTGTAGTAGTTTTCAGAATATTGTGACAGCAGCTTTTTATTTTCCCGTAGCATCGAAAGAATACTTTAGCGGCTAGTTATTTTTTTCTGTAAGTAAATTACATAATTTTTCTTTTAGAGAATAAACTGTTTGCCAATAAATCAAAGTCCTATCTATATATGTTATCTATTTTCTTTTTGTAATTTATCCAAAAAGAATTCTGAAATAACAAGCGTTTCCTTGCTATGGACCGTTTAATTTTTATTTTGGTCACGTTTAAACGAATGTAACTTACACGTTATCTTAATAGGGGCCGACCCTAAAACGAAACTATGCGCATTTCCATTATATTTGAACACAATAGTTTGTATCATATTGTATTATGATGAAATTAACAATTAAAGCTTTTTTTATGAATCTGTGTTGTGACCATGACATAATTTCTAAATACAAACCGCCAACGCTACTTACGACAAACTTAACGAAACTTAAACCAACAAACGTCTAATTAACGGCAATTTCTTCATAGGTACTATGTCAAAAACAATAAAACATTATAGACGCATCTAAGATCTACGCGAAGTAATTAGCAAGTCGTGTGAATGAGGCACAGGGACTCTAGTTTACATTACAAGGTGCCAACATGTTTTAGGCGGGCCCTGAATTACACAAATTCAAACGTGGACGCTTAACTATGTTGGCCGAGATTAGATTTAGTTTGAAGCTGTTCAAATGAAGGTTTCTTAGTTAATTAAGAACATTTGGTAGGTATCTAGACAATCAATGTTGTAAGTATTATTATCTAAGTGAAAAATTGTAAAAAGGTCGGACATGGAACGACCTTTTTTGAAAGTGGAATTTAATGTACTGGCTGGATGCCAATAAATTTTTTATTTAAAAATAAAATGAAATGAAATGAATTGCACCGATCCCAGCGTGGTTTGACCAGACTCGATTAATCGAATGAACCCCGAGATTTGCACTAGCCCCTGAAGCGTCATGATTCATGGTGCTACATAGGTCATTGCATATCAAGAAGTAGACCAGGGGGAGCTGTAATGGTAGGGAAGACGTGCCTATTGGATAGGAAAGGATTACGAGCCTACCGACTATGCAGCCTTAAGTAAGCATTGGACTAGTGGAGGGAAGGGTGATATTTGTCTATAGGAGGGCATCTTTTCACGTCATCGCCGGCATGTTGATACAGGTCGAGCTTCACCGATGCATCTTTTGGTGGAGTTAACTGTTTGCTTGACTCTTTTCTATGTCGAGGCTTCGCTATGTTCCGTGTTGTTGTTTTCTGAGTTCTCGCTGATATCAGTTTCTGGTTTTTTGTAGATATCACTAGCCGCTTTCTTGATCTTATTTCTGTCTCCATCCATGTCCCTCCAAAACTGGATATCCTTATCGAAGTATTTCATGTCCTGTTTTAGGTTGTCATTCCATTAGTAAATAGGTCGTCCGAACTTCTTAGATTTGGGCCTGTACTGCATTGCTGCATGAAACAGGTGTGGTTCAGAGCGTCTGAAAATGTGTGCCAGGTAGCACATCCTGTGGTTTTTGATGCGTTTTGTTATGGTTTTCCCGTCTAAGAATTGATGCATTTTCTCTGTCTCGGTTTGTTGATCGAGTCTCTCATGATAACTCGTTCGTATCTTCTCGGTCTTGATCGGTTCGCCTTTGTGGGTGCTGATACTTTTAAGTCATATATCATACAAGGTACGATAATATCTCCAGCTGTGTCCGTCCAAAACTCGATTCCCATGTCGAAGTACTCGTATTTAATGTCTTGTTTTAGGTTGTCGTTATATTTGTAAGTAGGTCGCTCGACCTTCTTAGATTTGGCCTTGTACTGCATTGCTGCATGCATGCGTGATGTGGTTCACCGTGTGCTAGGTAGCACATCCTGTAGTTCCTGACGCGTTTTGGAGACGTCATTTGATCATTTCCCACCCTGGAAAAAAGGCTACTTTTGTAAAAGGCGTAGAAATATCCCTAAAATCTCCCTGTCCCTGCTATCAATTATTTCATCGCATGCGACGGTGCTTAGAAAGGCATGCAGGCTACTTCGAAAAGCAATAAAAAATGAACAGGCCTCTACATCATTCCTTTTTCAGTTTCCAAAAACTGTCAATGTTTACTCCCCTCCAAAGGATAAGCCGCCTTACAACAAAATTAGATATATTAAACTTCTAACTATTAATAAATACACATCTATATATATAAAAGAAAGTTGTGTTAGTTACACTATTTATAACTCAAGAACGGCTGAACCGATTTGACTGAAAATTGGTGGGAAGGTAGCTTAGAACCAGGAGACGGACATAGAAGACTTTTTTTTATCCCGTTTGACTATAAAGAGGGAATATTTGATTGTTTCTTTGTATTGAATAGGCTCCGAAACTACTGTTCCGAATTGAATAAAATCTTTTTGTGTTGGGTAGCCTTTTTATTGAGGAAGGCTATATAGTATATAACATCACGCTACAATTAAAAGGAGTGGAGCAGCAACGAAAAATGGAGGAAAATTGGCAGGCAATTCGATGCGACGGGAAGGTCCAGGGAAGCAAAATTTTGACGTGGACGAAGTCGCGGGCAGAAGCTAGTTGTTAATAAATTTCAAATTAAATCATCGTTTATTATCAGAACACTACTAATAAAGCTGTAAATAATAAACTGAGGAAATATTCAAAAGGTATCGGTAACGGTTTTATTAATGTAATACTCAGTGTATTTCAATTACAAAACCGATGCATTGTCGTCGTCGTTTCAGCCGTAAGACGTCCACTGCTGGACTTAGGCTTCCCCCAATTTGGGGGGCTTTGCCATAATCGCCACGCTTGGCAGGCGGGTTGGCGATCGCAGTATGGTGGTAAAATGCATAGAGAACGCTGCTGCCCATTCTCTAGTAAGTCCCTTAGTCGCCTTTTACGACACCCACGGGAAGAAATGGGGTGGTGTTATTCTTTACGTCCGGCACCACACGGAAATACATTCCATGTTGTTAAATTCATTCCACAAATAAAATCACTCACGGGCCATATCAGCTGCATTGATTTAAAAATGTCAATGACTTCATACGTTCGGTTTGTAGCTAGTTTTTCTGCACAGATTTTCCGGTACTAGATACAATGATAAAAAAGTTACTCGGTCTGGATGCATGGTTTAAAAACAAATGGCATAGAAATAACTAAAATCAAGAATAAGGAAATAGGCACAAAACCATACAGATGACGTTTACGACATATTTTATCACCACTGCGACGCAAAACAGTCAAAGAAAACTTTATGATAAAACCGGCATGTCCTTGAATCAAAATTTCGAAGAGATGTGACATCTACTAACCCCGACTCGGTCCGCGTGGTGGATTGTGGCCCAATCCCTCTAACAAAAAGAAGCCCTGTGTCCAGCAGTGGGAAAATTATAAGCTAATTATGCTTATGCTAAGCGTGTAGATGTAAATAATATGGTGTTGAACCTTGTATAAGAAAATCTGGAATCCACGCAGACGTGAGACTTGATATTCTCGAATTATCTATCTGAATGCTTTATTTGTATACATATCTATAATTATATGCTTACTGTCATTTGACATCTCGGAACTTTGAAATTTCTCCGAAAACAATCGACGTTATCATAGCTCCCCTTACCAACCACCAAGTCACAAAACTCCATTTGAACTTAGAACACGGGGTGACAGTTTATTTAAATGTCATTTTCAGTTCCAAGTTGTAATGATTTGTTATATGTTAGACATCCTCGTAATACCAAAGTTTTCGTTCAAAAGTTACACGTTAATAGAGAGGAAAAATGACGAAGAAAGCTGTCTCCACTTAAAGTGGGGTAGTAAAGGCCGAGAGAGAGCTCATTCAATCAGACTAATATCGATATACAACTCGTTAGAAACTAGTTCTTGAATATTATCCTAACCCCACCATTTCTTCTTAAATTGGGTATTTAACGGTACGGAAAAGATGTTTTTCTTTATAATTAATTAAGTCATCGTAACATGTTCGTGACCTCGCGTGACGTAGCATGGCAGTTACTCCGGATGGGTCATTAACTTCTATTTGTTCGTGATTAACGTACCAAAACGTCCACATTCTCATTTTCCGTTACATTTACATAATGTGGCATTAATGACCGAACTATTTCTGGAGAATAACTCCTGAAAAAGGTAATTACATGAAAGAATACAAATGAAAGTTAGTAGCCAGGTTCATCATTTGCAGTTATAGCTGTGGTATGAGAAATATTGAATATTATGCTCCCTGGATAGGTATGTGTATGTTATATCACAAAATGTCTGGAATCCCCCAGCACTTCTGCAACCAATCAGATTAAAGGCTCGTACAGACTAGCGCAACGCGACGGTCGCACGTGATTCGGCGATTTATACTTGTAGAACAATTTCTATGACCGTGTCGCGGCGCGACAGGTTGCCCCTGTGTGAACTGTGAAGCGTCGCGCGCGTTTTCATAGAAATTGTTCTGCGGATATAAATCACCGAATCGCGCGTGACCGGCGCGTCACGCTAAGGGCCTTCTGCTTCATTAAAACCTCCAACATATTATAGACATAATGGTATTCTTACACTTATAGCCTATCATACTTACTGCCCCATTTGTGACCAGTTGTAATACTTACAACATCGCAGAAGGTAGCTCTTTATCTGACAGACCACGATGGTAAAAGGCTGAGCTTAGATAGCGAACACTTAACGCCACATAGCAACAAATGGCTTTAAAATGATTCAATGGAAGCGGCCTCGTGTTCTTAATCCATAAAAAAGTATAGAGAATGTTGATAAACCAGGTGATAGTTGAAATCTACGTAACGAACTGAACATAATGCTTAACATAGGCCTCACAATGAACGTTGAAACATTGAACAATATCAACTGTCAAATCTGAATGCTCATATATCACAGACAGGTGCGACAATTTGTAGTTTCGGTATCGTATAGGAACGCTGCTGCCAATTATTTCCAACATGCGTCGAATGCATACATCTACATCTCCCGTATATTTCAATACACTACGGCCAAACCACGCTCTACACGTCACGAATCCACTGCAAGCTCTTCAATAGCTAACTCTCATACAATTTCCATCGCGTCTATACATCTGCATTCCCCGTACATTCCAGACGGGCAGCATCCTCCGCCGCTATCGTAAGCATCCTAGCGCGACACTATTCACTAAATGAATGCCTTTGCATACTGACGGCCATTCTGTTCGGATGCTGTTTTGAATGTGAATGGTTTTAGACATGTTACTTATTCACTTTTGTTGTGGGGGAGTTGTTTGGAAGTATTGTGCTTTTACATTATCTTCATATGGAACGATATTATGTAGAGTGGACTTCTCACTGTGGGTACGGAAGTCAGCATGATTATAATTTTCAGGTATGTGTTGAAAGTTTTAGCAACTGTGGGAACTTATGCTCTCTTTCGCAAATGAAAGCAAATTTCTATATCTACAGATGTATATACCGCGCATAATATGTATTTTACATAAGATTTCCTCCCGTTTTCCCAAAAATGATATGTAATTGCAAAAGTTACCGAAACAATGAAAATTGCGGAAGAAGACCGGAAAATCTTTCAATAAACTTCCTAAAAGTAACAAAGTGGGCTATTAAATTTAATATTTCAAGACTTTCATGGAAAACACAAAACCTAAGAATAATGCCTTAAGTTGAATGTCCGTATTACAAAGTTCCCTAATCTTTATTTAAGAAAAAGAGCAATAAAAGTTAAGGAGAGTTCCATTGTGGTTCGATCAAAAGTTTCTTTGCGCGGTTAACTTTGGCCATTTGTTTACAATAAATATTGTAGAAGCTAAAGCGATATTTTGAATGCTCGTCTTCCTTGAACGGTATTAATTGGCAGTATTTGTTTCGATCCATTTTATTAGTTACCATCCAGTTCGAAGTATTTTATTTTCGGTAAAGATATTTGCTGGGTATAAAACATACGGAACTTTGAAAGAGCCTCATTAACGAACACCGAGACATTAAATATAAGCGCTTTAAGTTATTTTACAACTTCCAATTTTTAATTATCTCAATTTATTTGTTCCCTGTTCTTTCTAATACAAAATTATCCTAGTACGTTGCTGAAAAAGCTAAACATGCTATCAAAATCAAATCACTTATTTCAAAAAAGGTTAAAATAAAAATGGTCCTAGTTGCTCCTTACAAAAGGTAGTTTCACATGAAAAACAAAGTGTGGGCATCTGCACGGTTATTCTTTTAAAATGGTTTTCAATATTTTGTATTAAGAAAATAATTATATGTGATGTTAAATCGAAGCGCGAAGTGTGATCTGTGCGGTAGATGTCACAACATCTACCAACCCGCACAGGACCCGCATGGTGGAGAGGAGGCCTTGTGTCCCAGCAGTGGATACATAATATGCTGATTATGTTATGTGAAGACGATTCACTTGGATTAAAATTACTACACCACAATTGGTAAAAAGAATTAAAAATAAAGCAATGACAGGTAAATTAATTATGTGATAGATGCATGGTGTTCTCATATTTACAAATAATATAGAATATTCTAAATGTTCAGTAACCTTACAAACAACCTGTATGAAAACATTTCAGTATACGCTAATGTTTCCGTTCCCTTTCCCTGTGGAGCATAACTAAGTTGTGGTCGTATCGTATATTCGCCACAACGCAGACTGACTCGGGGTCTGCCCACAACTGAGCCAACACAAATGTACCTATTGGCTGGTAGGTATGTGTGACAGTGCGTCTGACCTGAATGTACTGGCTATGTTTAGTGTGGTCTTGCCTTTCTTGTACTGTCCCGATTTGTGGAAACCTATTAAATTAAAGCACATGCATCACAATTGATTTCATTGAATAGATTTCCAGAAAAAGCATGTCATGTTTCACATTGGTTCGTGTTACTGATCTGTCCTGATTCAAATTTCTAACCTGCAATTAGTTTATAAGAGATTATCAAAACCGGATACAAAGAAATCATTTTGTGAAATATGAAACGTTGTCTAAAGCAAAAACGCATGCTTAGTGTTGGTTATGACATTGAGACATGTTACAGACAAACAAAACGACCATAAACGAAGATTTACGATTAACCATATCAGACATGGAGGGAGGCTTTAGAGGAGGCGGTTTGGAGGAGTTGTTTGTACAAATGTACAACTAAATGTATACGAGAAGGCAGTGCAGCTTGATGTCTTTTTCCATACAAAGAGTGCTCTACCTATATTTTTTACGCTAGATTTTAGAATCATCTGCTGAATTCATAGTTACATCTTACAAACTTTGCTCTATACCAGATAGAAGATAGGCTAAAATAGGATTTTTGAGCCTATCCTCTGTGCTAACGACAACAGAAGGAAATGTTAGCTGAAAGACATTTTACCTTTTACACAGCGGAACTAGAACGAATGGCCGATGGGGCCGAAGAATTGTCGAGTAACGGACGTTAATCGAAAGACACAGAGTTAGTAGCCCCATCCCGCATGGGAAACTGGACCGAAGACCTACATATAGAAATATGTGGGAAGAGTCTGGGTATCCGTTGGATGTTAGCAGCGCAAGTTTGCTTGGTTCATCCCTAGCAGTAACCATAGTGGATATTATAGGAGAGAATTATAAACATCCTTTATATCTCGAAATAAACTAGTCTCAAAGAGGTCTGGAAATGTGAGTAACTTATTAAAATCTTAACCTGAGCTGTAATATTAACAGCGCGAACTCATTACTAATTGCCACATCAACATCCATCCAACAAAATATTTCGACAAAACATAAATCGCTAATTTGCTTACAACAGATTTGAGTCTGTAATTAATTAGTAAGTATACAATATTTCAGTCTGCTGTTACGTGGAAAATCACGATGACAAAGCAGAATATTTACATTGAGATACCGCTCGGTAATTTAGTAAGCCAGACGACAAGCTTTTAATTAGTTCCCAAAATCTTATAGCGTATAATTACCGATACGCAAAATATGTACACACACCTTAATGACATTAGTTCTTAGGCTTTTACACGTGTCACGAAGTATGAAGTATGCTCTCACATGTGTTTCAGACTAATAATATGTACGAAAACACATTAGCGACTGTCACAACGGCCATTCTCCGATGAGCAAGTTTTACGTGTCCGGGCTTGCATAATCCGTAATATTATCATACTCAATCATGCATTTTTTTTATATGTTAGATAGCATCCCTGTCTAGCTGTAAACAAAAACATTGGCTTCTGTTTGAAGTAGTTAAGACTAAATTAATGTATCTTATGTTCAAAGAACCTCTGTTCTCTAATCACCGTGGCATGTCCGCACACCAACTTAATGTTAAAACTTGCTTGTAATTTTTATAACAGACAGATTTACTTTGATCCATTCAACGTTTTAAACGGTATTAAGCAACGTGTATCACATTACGAAATATCGTCTCAATAAAACCAGTCTATAAATAATTATGATTAAGTTACCGAATGTCCAATCAAAAGTTATAATTGCCGTGACATTTTCTGTTTTCGGGTGCACATCCCTAATTAACAGTATTTGGCACATCATTACCGTACGCGTCGCGTCTCCTCAGTGCATGCCGCGGCCCATCATGAGTTGCACGTCTCTAACGTTAGTGTACCGCCAATGAAGCACGTGAGTATATAATTACCGTAGCCTTGGTTAAAAACTTTTCTAATTACCGTTGTATTTATTTTAATACTTAATTTTTTAAGTTAGCCCCAAGTTGATCATTAAATGAAGACAATACTTTGGCCTCCGTACGTTGTAATAAGCTATTATTTGCATACTGTGTCGGTTTTCGACATTTTTAAGAAAATCTATCGTTTTCTAATTACCGTATATTAATTACCATATGTTTATAATTACCGTTGTATGAAAAATTAATACTTATTTACTAACAGTTGCCGCGATGTCGCACCAATGGAAAGTTTTTCCGCGGTTTTCGTAGATTATTATTATCATTTTCCGTAAATATGTCTATATTATATGCTGACCATTCATGAAGTTATATAATTTATAGGATGGGAAAACCCAAAGAGGAAGTTAAAGAAAAGAGAAGGCTCGCGGCACGATAACGCCGAGAACGAATTAAAAATGACCCTGTTTTGTATCAGCAATCAAAAGAAAAAGAGAAAGATCGGTATAATAAAAGAAAAAGAGATAAAAAAAAATACTTCCTATCTGCAAAATGTCACCAAGAAACCGGAAGAAAACTTAAAAAAGAAATAGGGTTTCAGAGCTTACTATAAAAGACAAAAGGAAAAGCGAAAATTGGAAACAATTGAAGAAGAAGTGATTGAAGATCGTGATCTGCTTGATGACAATACAACAGATCCTCTTGAAACTCTGTCAACACCATTACATCTCAATGATTTATCATACTCGCTGCGCTCAAAAAATTACACTAAAAGAGTATCTTTACAAAATTGTTCCGAAAATCCCAATTCAAAAAGAGAAAATAATCAGCAAGACGAGATTTGTTTACAGTCGACTGCTTTTGAAAAAGAATTAATTCCCTTGAAGAAGACATCAAATTTTAAACCTACCTTAATCACATCAACGCCGCGGCCATCTAGTGCTCTGTCCTCATCTTCTACTGAAAGTATGTTATTATTGAGCAATAATGAGCAATTGACATGAAATAAAGATACAAGTGTGAAAATTACGGAACGAGCGTCTTCCTTGTGTTCAACACCAACTTCACTATCTTCGAAGAGAATTGTCGAGAAACCGAAACGTAAAAAAATCTCACCCTTATTTTTATTCAGAAGACATGTATATAAAACAAGTAAAGAAATGTCATATATGAGAAGAATTAAGCTTCTTATTTCCAAACATGATATGGTTAAGAGGTTTGAGAAGTTCGAAAAAGCGGAAAGTAGCTTAAATTTATCTGACACAGACAGTTTTTGGGCTCCTGTGTCTCCTGTTGATTTTAGTGTTACCATGCCTTCCTACAAAACAATGACAAATGTTCCAAATAATAGTATTAAGGATAAAAGACTACAGATTCGTTTTTCGATTTATCTGATTCTGATGAATCTGTTTTTTAAATATTGATTTTTATATTCTGTTTTTTATATTGTTTTTGATTGCTTGTTATATTTAAACAGAAGATTACTATAAAACAAGACTGGTTCAAACGTATGACATACTAGTCTGTATAATTATGATGATTCTTTATAGAGTACCTATAAGTACTCAGTGATATTAATATAAGCAAATCTTAAACGAGCTGTGAGTAGTTTTAAGCTAGATTTATTTTATTATCCAAGAAGATTTAGAATATTATTCTTTTAAGTTCCATCCTACTTACCTTTTTAATAAATATCGTTTCAACAAACTAAAAAAATACCAATTAAGACAATGTTTTTTTTATTTAGTTTATTTTTACCTGATTTTCATTGAAAGTGTCTTATTTTTTATAAATTATAGCAAGATAAAGTGTCTTTTTTACTATTGGTTATAGTTATGAGGGACATCGGTAATTCTATTTCTTTAATTATAATTATATGTGTACAAATAATTAATGTGTGTTATTATTATTTCATTATATCATATTTTACATAGACTTGATTATATTTTCTAATTACCGTTGCATTACATATTAAATTTTTCTAATTACCATACTCATCAAATTTTTAAGTCTCTTTAACTAGAAAACTACCATTAATTGTTACATGCCAAATTAATTATTGAATTCGTATCTTTGATTTCTTTCATATTTTAACGTGTTTAAGTCAAATTAGCGAAAAATAAAAAAGGTTACGGTAATTAGGCAAAGAACGCCAAATTGGAGAATTACCGACAAAGAGAGTTCGCATTACGGCGGCACTGAAAATTTCGGGAATCAAGGAAGTGACACAACATTACTATTTAAAAATATATTCATTGCTTTTCGAAGTATTCTCCGCGAAATTTGACACATGTTTCCATACGATGGAACCAATCATTGAAGCAACCAATCCATTCGGAAGTTGGGGTCTCCAAAATGGCCGTTTTGTAGGCGTCCACAGCTTCTTCAGGTGATGAAAATCTCTGACCATGCAATTTATTCTTTATTTTAGGGAAAGTATAGAAATTATTAGGGCTTAGGTCTGGGCTGTACGGCGGATGGTCTAATAATTCTATGTTTTCTTGCTCTAAAAACTCTTTTGTTCTGTGCGCGGTGTGAGAACTCGCATTGTCGTGATAGAGGATGATGCGGCGGTTGCGGTTCTCTTTACGGAGTTCAGAAACGACCTGTGACAGACAAATGCTAGCATACCATTCTGCATTAACCGTTCTTTGTCCCTCAAGAGGAATAGTCGCAACATGGCCGCTCACTTTTTTTCTTTAATGTTTACCTACTCAATGTGTTTTTTGTGAACACGTATAATATACGTGTAATACGAGGGCGGCACTGAAAATTTCGGGAATCAAGGAATTGACACAATATTACTATTTAAAAATGTATTCATTGCTTTTCGAAGTATTTTCCGCGAAATTTGACAATATTTTTCCATACGATGGAACCAATCATTGAAGCAACCATTCCATTCGGAAGTTGGGGTCTCCAAAATGGCCGTTTTGTAGGCGTCCACAGCTTCTTCAGGTGATGAAAATCTCTGACCACGCAATTCATTCTTTATTTTAGGGAAAGTATAGAAATCATTAGGGCTTAGGTCTGGGCTGTACGGCGGATGGTCTAATAATTCTATGTTTTCTTGCTCTAAAAACTCTTTTGTTCTGTGCGCGGTGTGAGAACTCGCATTGTCGTGATGGAGGATGATGCGGCGGTTGCGGTTCTCAGCATTTGTCTGTCACAGGTCGTTTCTGAACTCCGTAAGTTCAGAAACGACCTGTGACAGACAAATGCTAGCATATCATTCTGCATTAACCGTTCTTTGTCCCTCAAGAGAAATAGTCGCAACATGGCCGATTTTGGAGACAAACGTGGCCACCATTTTTTTTGCAACACTCCGTGAACGAACAATTTTTGTTGGCTTTAAGTCATTTTCGAACACCCAAACTCGTGACTGGTTTTTTGTTTCGGGTTCGTACGCGTATATCCAAGATTCGTCACCTAATACGATGTTGTATACAGCATTTGAGGACCCTGCGTGGAATTTTTCGAGAGTTCTGACGCACCAAGTAACGCGAGCCGCTTTTTGCTCTACACAGAGCGAATGCGGTATCCATCGGCGAAACAACTTTTTTACACATAATTATTCATGCAAGATTATTTGTATTTGACTCATGCCAATGTCTAAAGTTGCCTGAATTTCGCGGTATGTCACACAGATGTCGATCTTCCTCAATAAGCTTAGGCACAGCATCAACGTTTTCTTGGGTGACTGCAGTTTTTGGACGACCTTGACGGGGATCATCACTGAGCTTGACACGTCCACGTTTTAATTCAGCAAACCAGCAATAAATTGTGGTTTTGGATGGGGTTTCATCACCAAATGCAGAAATCATCCGGTCAACACACTGTTTTTGTGTTAAACCACTTCGAAACTCATAATAAATCATCGCTCTTGAATTTTCTCGAGTCAATTCCATTTTCTCAAGGACTAAACAAGTTTGACAAAACCTTGTGACAAGACCGAGAATCTTTTTTTAAAGAAATAAATGGTATCCGATTTTTAAAACCAAGCAGTTTTCAATTAAAAAGATTTTAATATGACGGGAACAGTGGAAATATTCCATTCCCGATACTTTTAGTGCAGCCTATGTAAAAGAAATTCTACGTGCTTACCTATTCCTCTAATTGGGTTTGACGCATTTGGTGCACATCTCAACTTGTACACCATGCTGAAATGGTAAACTTAGCAACTGGTGCACTTCTTATATGGCACACTTCGCAACTGGTGCACTTCTCAATTGGTGCGCTTCGCAAAAGGAGCACTTTTTAAGATGAGTGGAGATTTGGAAAGATTGTCTAAAAAAAAGAATATTTGGTTTTGCGTAGGTAATTTTCTTAAAAATACAGTCAACAAATACCTTTCAAGTAGGTACACACTTACTTAAACTTAAACAATTTTCAATAATAATATAAAAGTCACACAAAAGATATAAAAAAAATATGTAAGACAGGATATAATATCATATTATATCAATAACCTCTATAATATTATAATTTAAGCTGTACTTCTTTTAGTTACAGTTATTATTATTAATTAAATAAAAGCTTTAAATTAAATTACATAATTACTAATATAATAATTGGAGAAACGTGATCTTTTCTTTTTTACCTACTGCAAAAAAAATATAATAATAACAAAGTGATTATGCTATATATGTTATGGTTATGATTTAATTGTAAGCTTTTATTTAATTAATAATCATAACTGTAACTAAAAGAAGTACATTTAAATTATAATAATATAAAGGTTATTGATATAATATGATATTATATCATGTCTTTATTATGAACTTTTTGCTGTAAATCTAATTTTTGCTTACATAATTATATTTTTATTATTTCCGAGTGACTTTTTTTATTTTTGAAAAAATAAAAATGTTTAAGTGATTATGTAGAGTTTAATTAAAATTATTTTTGTTTTGTTATAATTATTTTGCAGTAGGTAAATCTTTGTTACATATTTTTTTCATTACTTTCGTGTGACTTTTTATATTATTATTGAAAATTGTCTACGTTTAAGTAAGTGTGTACCTACTTGAAAGGTATTTGTTGATTGTATTTTTAAGAAAATTACCCACGCAAAACCAAAGATTCTTTTTTTTTAGACAATTTTTCCAAATCTCCACTCATCTTAAAAAGTGCTCCTTTTGCGAAGTGAACCAATTGAGAAGTGCACCATTTGCGAAGTGTGCCATATGAGAAGTGCACCAGTTGCTAAGTTCACCATTTGAGCATGGTGTACAAGTTGAGATGTGCACCAAATGCGTCAAACCCCTCTAATTTTGCCGATTTTCAATAAAACATCTAGGTAATTAAATATTTTTAACATTCTTTTTAATTTCTTTTCCAGCTCACTTATTAATTTAATCAAAATTGGTGAACTTATAAATTGGGTTTTTTATGAGCCAGAAAAAATATGATTTTTATTCAGTGTGAGCTTAGCCATTGTGAGTGTATTTATTTCCATGTGTCTTAATTTCTAGCGTAGGTATATTTGAATTGTTTTAAATCTCATCACTTAACCTGACGTGGCGTATGACGCGTTCCTCAAAATTGCTGTTAAAAAGGATACAAAACAAAGGTATCATCAATCAAAATGGATGACAAACACCCGTCAAACATTTTAAATCAGATTTGTACCGAAACTCTATTATGAGTTGGGAGAGGTCAAAACAAAAGTTGTGACTTCGCACATCCTGTTACCTACGGTACTTATATTAGGGCTGGCGATATGAGAAGATACGAAATACCAACTGAATTTAAATGATGATATCATTGCGTTTGAAAAACCGTTCCATTTAAATGTCAATTAGACAGTCTATTGTATCGAATTAGTGTCAATATGAATGTGACATTCCGCCATCGTTCCGTTTTTAAAATACAGTCCTAATATTGATTTTACCTGTGGCAGATGCGACCTTATATTAACAACGATAAAGATCACTGTGATTTTAATAGCGATTAAAATCAGAAGTAAAACAACTATGAAAGGACCGTAGGAACGATCTTACTTTCGAAAACGTAAGAATGGCCAAACATAATCTTACACAAAACTATAAAAAAATTACATTTTGTGGATTGTCTCTGTGAGACCTACCTACGTAAAGAACCGTAAACAATCATGAATTTGAATGTATTGCAAAAGTTTTAGCATAAACTTGAATGAGATCTCCCGAGTTCTGTATGTAGCCTTGGGCCACTCTAAGATGATAGGAATCATTACTTTATCTTGAAGATTTTCTGAGAATAGGAACGTCATTTTCACATTTTGCTTCTTTTACCAAAATCACCATGTAGAAGTTAATGCATTTGATGCTTGTGGTGCACTGTGCACATAATCATGACACTCTTTACTCTTTCCAATATTAATTCCATCATCATCATCATTGCAGCTGAAATACGTCCACTGCTGGACATAGGTGCCCCCAATTTGGAGAGTTTACCATAATCGTCACGCTTGGCAGGCGGGTTGGCGATCGCAGTATGGCGGGAAAATGTAGAAAGAACGCTGCTGACCATTCTCTAGTAAGTCCTTTAGTCACCTCTTACGACATCTCCGTGCAGAAATGGGCCATTCCGTCATACTTATGGCAAATTACTTTAGTGAACAGCTTAAAAATGATCGATACTGACATACAGTCAGACTCCGAAATTTCTCCTAACAATAATTCGATGCGCTATAAAACCTAGACGCCACAGCCCTACAGACCGATGTAACCGAGATACACTAACTAAATGATAGCCAACTAGTCTACGTAGATAATGGCTGCCCGTGACGTCATTGCCACTTTACACTGGAGGAAAGACTGGGATAGTTTGTGATCGAACACAATTTGATAACAGTGTTCACTGAACTATATAAGGGTCTATAATTTACAGTGGAGAAGGAGGGTTGTTACAGTAGAATGTGATGGAGAACAACAAAGATTTAAAGCGAGCAACAAAGAGCAAAATAATCTTATCATGTTTCGGGAATGTTATACATTAACTATACGTATTATGTTACTGATTTTAACAGCCGTGTAATATTTAAAATGTTGGTTTAGAATTTCTACATAGATAATTATTTAATTCCATAAGTTAAAGAACAAATCAACTTAACTACCTTACAGAACTTCTACGTAAGTTTTAAATATCTTTATTTATAAGTAGGCAACTAGAAAATACAGCGCTTCTCATTCCAACCAAGATTAACGATCGCCTTGAGACTTTCTATAAAAATCCTGAAAGAAATATAACACGTCGACATTTTTTGAAATTATATTTTGTCTGAACCCAATTATTTACTTTAACTGTAATTTCAGAATATTATTCTCGTTATTTTGATTTCAAATATGACTTGTGTTTTTACCGCAGATTAGAGATTTGAAAAGAGAATATTTAGGCTCGAAGATTAAAAAGATTTAGCAAAAAGTTTTTATGCGACACAAACAAGCACTATGAAGCAGTACTAATTATAAGTATGATAAATAACACAGGCCCACAAAATAAAAAAGTACCCTGCGCGAAAGACCAGACCACCTGAACTTGTTTTCGGGGTCGCTGAGTCCGAATATGGTGCCAGAATAGCGAAGTAGGTTCGCGTTTTTTCAGAAATCAGCAAAAATGCTGAAAATTTAAGTTTTTCGTATAATATGGTTTATGGTGCTTTTTAAGGTATTTTTATTGATATCAGGCACCCCACGCTTTTTTCCATTATTTTCTACTTTTTAGTTTGGTTTTCTATGGAAGCGTGTTTTTAAACTATTATTTATTTTCTATTTTTTAGGGTGTTTCGAATTTTGAGACGTATGTCAGCGTAGTTTGTGGCGTATGTCAGCGTAGTTTTCCAAGACAGTTTTTTGCTGTCCTGGTAGCCCTGGCAAGGATAATGGCACAAATTTATGAAATTATAGTATTGTCATTGGTCCTCGATAAGTCTACAGAGTTTAAATGAAATCTGGTCGTTTAAAGTGGGTCAAAATCGCGCTATAAAGAGTCGGTTACAAACAAACATATGTACAAGTGAAGCTAATATAAAGCGTAAAATATGAATTCAGCAGATCTAGAAACATATATTCTGAATGATTTTATCCACAACAACTGGTACTTCTGCATTTTTAACCGACTTCAAAAAAAGGAGGAGGTTATCAATTCGTCTGTATTTTTTTTTTTTTAATTTTTTTTTTTTATGTTTGTTACCTCATAACTTGTGACTGGGTGAACCGATTTTGATGATTTTTTTTTTATTTGAAAGCTGGTGCTTCCCGAATGGTCCCATTTTAATTTGGTTCCATTCGGACAATGGGGTCCATGTGAAAACCATATAAGTCTTAAATTTCCATTAAGTATTTGCGCGACAAATGAACGAATACCGTATGTTTGTTACCTCATAACTTTTGACTAGGTGAACCGATTTTGATGATTCTTTTTTTATTTGAAAGCTGGTGCTTTCCGAATGGTCTCATTTTAATTTGGTTCTATTTGGACAATGGGGTCCATGTGAAAACCATATAAGTCTTAAATTTTCATTACGTATTTGCGCGACAAATGAACGAATAACGCGATTACATTAGTGCGGAGTATCTACCACAACTAAAAAGTCAAAAAATAAAAACTTTTTACAAAAAAAACAACCGACTTCCTTAAAAAACCACTACAAAGTCAAAAATAACTTTAATTTCGGAAGTCGGTGGCAAAAACCTTAAATACAGAGCCTAAGACACCGACTTTCGAAATTAAAGTTATTTTTGACTTTTCAACGATCGTATACTGTGTAATTACAAATATCCGACATTTTCAGCATTTTTCCTCTATGACGAGAAAATATGAAATCAATTGGTGATTCTAACTAGACTCTATTGATTCATCGAGACATTTTTTGTATAATTTATTTCATTGCACATTGCAATTTCGCGCTTTTTAACAACATAAACCATATTATTATACGAAAAACTTAAATTTTCAGCATTATTGCTGATTTCTGAAAAAACGCGAACCAACTTCGCTATTCTGGCACCATATTCGGACTCATCGACCCCGAAAACATAAAGTTCAGGTGGTCTGGTCTTTCGCGCAGGGTACTTTTTAGGGTTCCGTTGCCAAATGGCAAAAAATGGAACCCTTATAGATTCATCATGTCTGTCTGTCAGTCCGTCCGTCCGTATGTCACAGCCACTTTTTTCCGAAACTATAAGAGCTATGCTGTTGAAACTTGGTAAGTAGATGTATTCTGTGAACCACATTAAGATTTTCACACTAAAATAGAAAAAAAAACAATAAATTTTGGGGTTCCCCATACTTAGAACTGTTTTTTTTTTTTCATCAAACCCATACGTGTGGGGTCTATGAATAAGTCTTCAAAAATGGTATTGAAGTTTCTATTATAATTTTTTTCTAAACTGAATAGTTTGAGTGGTAAAATGTGCCCCCCCCCCCCCCCGTGACTTATAAAATAAGAGAATGATAAAACTCAAAAAAAATATATGATGTACATTACCATGTAAACTACCACCGAAAATTGGTTTGAACGAGATCGAGAGAGTAGTTTTTTTTTAAATGTCATAAATCGTAAACCGCAATTTACCTTACATTCAATCAACTGAAATATAAAAATTTAAAAAAATATATATTTTTAAACCGAGAATACCTACAGGTTTGTACGGAACCCTCGGTGCGCGAGTCAGACTCGCACTTGGCCGGTTTTTTTATTTTGTGGGCCTGTGTAATGGATGCGTTCTGAAATTAGTTAACCTATTTGCAGGCAATTAATTTTAAAATTTCTTCCTATTAGTTTCCTTTTTCCGCGGTTCAAGTCTAATTACAAACATCTACCTACTTCCGCCCTTTATTGCTGGTACACAACAAGCAATAAAGGGCGGAAGTAGATGGTTAGCAGTGTCATTTCTCGGACAGTCGAGTAAAAATAATCGGTAGATACTTGCTTGAATCAAAACAACAATATTCTCATAAGGATTTATAGGTAGGTATGCATAGTGCGAATATTCGAAGCGATAATTGTGTCACTGTAAGGCGCTCCACCCACTGTACCGCGCCCCGTCGCGTAGCGCGGGATGGCAGATTTTACCATTGTATGCAAGTATCTCAATTTATATAGAAATCACGCCTAGCACAACATACTGCCGGCGCGGAAATTCGCGGGAAGGCGCCCCGTCGCGCACCGCGGCGGGACGCATCTTCAGTGGGTGAACCACCTAAGGGTTTGTTTAATTCTTTTCTTTAACACATACTTTTACAATAGGTCATCATCATTGCCTAGCCTTTTCCAGCTATTATCGAGTCGGCTTCCAGTCTAACCGGATGCAGCTGAATATTAGTATTTTACAAAAGCGACTCGGTAATACGATACCCCTTTTTTTTTTTTTTTTTCAAGATAGGAAATCATCATATCACTTCTCCCGCTCTGGGCAGAGCGGGAGAAGTGACCCGTGTTCCATCAGTTGCCCATGTGCCAGGGTCACGGTATCTCTTTCGAACAATCACGCGACCCCGGCAGGCATCGGTTCTAGTAGACCCCTACACTGCTGCTGACATCTCTTTGAGGCGCGCTTTGGAACACTACGCGCCGTCGACCCGAGCCTGGTCCTTACCGGGCGGCGAGCTACCCATTGCTCACCGCCCGCAAGCTCGCACCTACGGTGGCCGGGAGTCCGCTATCGACTCCCGACGCCCGGGGCGTCTCCTCCTGCGGCGGCTAGGGACGTGAGGGCGCAGTGACTGCCACTCCCTCACGCGCCCCGCCTCCTCCTTCGCGAGCATTACTGCTTCGCAGAAGGAGGTGACGGCTTCCCATTCCCTCTCGGTCCGTACCATGGCTCGCACCAGGGCCGGACGCGAGAGGTTGCCGCCGCCGATCGCCTCCACGAGGACACGGCGGTGCTCCGCCCAGGCAGGGCTCACCTCCACCGTATGCTCCACCGTGTCCTCCAGGCGATCCTCGCAATGGAAACACCCGGACGTATCCTCCCGCTTTATCCTGAACAGGAACCCACCGAAGCACCCATGCCCGGTGAGAACCTGCGTCAGGCGGAAGGTGAGGACGCGCGCCGTGACGCCTCTCTATCCACTCCTCAAAGAGGGGACTTACCGCCGCAATTGTGGCGTGCCCAATACGATACCCCTTGCTGACTGATTTCTAGAGTAGATATTTAGATAAATTAGCAGAGAAGCTCCCGTCCTGTCCTTTAATTTCAGAATTTTAACGGAACGATGTGGTTCACTGTGTTTACATAAAAGTTACATCACATACATGTTAAGTACATATGCGTTGTTGTAATTTGTTACCGCTTGTAACATTTACATGCAGTGAGTAGACCTCTTCTTTTTCTTTTGGCTGTTGAAAAACAAATGAAACATAACAAAGAAGATCCAGTAGGCAGACCAACATTTTGTGTGTCATCATTGAAAAATGATCTTAACAAACTAATGTCTTGTCTTCTTTTATCGAATACTATTATTTTTTTAAGAAGTGTGATAATCGGATTAAGAGCAAACTATTCTTGTTATTTTAACAAGACCAATCATCTGTTAGCTTTTAGCCATACCATTTCTTGTTTTAATTTAGTCTTGGAGTTATTATTAGTGTAAATATTTTGGTACAAAATTATTCAATGTTCTATTTAATTTCCTCTAAGTTACTTCAAGTATGAGTTTAGAAAATCATTGTTTACGTTTCATCGTATTTAAACATTGATACAAACTTTCACCTACCAATTTAATTTGGCCCACTATTTTGCAAAAACAAATAAACAACTCCGTCCACATTCAAAACTTTATTTAATTACAGTTTCAATTTCAATAGACGTTGCTTCAACAATGTCGTGTTCCCATTTTATTAGCTATGATGTATGGACATCTCTCCGCAATAAAGCGCTCCATGAATACCCGATGTGTGTCCGCGCCACGACATGGTAGTGACCACTCTTATGTTACATCGTGTACGGAAATGAGATGCGGTTCTGTTGTTAGTAACAACGCTTCGGCGAGGTTGGTATTAATATTGTAAATGTCACGGGAAATGTATGGAGACACGTGCCAGCTTTAACTAAACCCACGCACGGATCGCACGTTTTGTCGATGATTGTATTTGGACGGGACTCAAAGAGGTGACGGAAAACCTCGTGAGGAAACCGTCATGTTCTAGAACCAAAACTTTGAAGATATGACATCTACCATCAGTGCTATGGCGCACTCTCTCTCACACAGAGGATGCCTTTTTTGTTTTTTCAGGATGGGAAATCATCAAATGACTTCTCCCGCTCTGGGCGGAGCGGGAGGGCGTGTCAGACTTTTACTGACTAAAACCCACCCGTGTTCCATCAGTTGCCCATGTGCCAGGGTCACGGTATCTCTTTCGAACAATCACGCGACCCCGGCAGGCATCGGTCCTAGTAGACCCCTACACTGCTGCTGACATCTCTTTGAAGCGCGCGTGGAACACTACGCGCCGTCGACCCGAGCCTGGTCCTTACCGGGCGGCGAGCAATGCAAGCTCGCGCCCACGGTGGCCGGGAGCCCGCCATCGACTCCCGACGCCCGGGGCGTCTCCTCCTGCCGCGGCTAGGGACGTGAGGGCGCAGTGACTGCCACTCCCTCACGCGCCCCGCCTCCTCCTTCGCGAGCATTACTGCTTCGCAGAAGGAGGTGACGGCTTCCCATTCCCTCTCGCTCCGTACCATGGCTCGCACCAGGGCCGGACGCGAGAGGTCGCCGCCGACACAATGCCTGACGTCCCAAGCAAAGGGAATGGAAACGGAAGATCTAGGCTGATTATGCTCGCCAATGCCTGTGCCAAGGAGACAACGAGAATTAGTTGATAAAAAGGGCAATGAACTGCATCAAGCGCCTCCCTTCTTATAGAATGTACGCCCATTTTCTGAAGAACCTATATGTTAATTTCATTTAAATAGTCTGAAGGTCATCAATAGGATTAGTAGAATACTAAAATATCATTAAACTCTAGGAGACATTAAGATAAACCCTTTTTGTAGGAGATTTACCTAAACTCATTTATGAATCGAAACAATGGCTACAAATCTTTGAAAGTAATGAATTCAAAGAGTCCTCACAGATTGAGTTTTATTACTTCCAAATTTTCTATGAAAGCTTAAGAAATTCTTTACATAACAACTGAATTATCTTACGTTTCATTCATGAAATAGTTTCTATTTTCTAAACCCAATTAACATTCACAGAAACCTTTGTTCGTACATTTCATAAAGTGTGCGCCTGGCTAATGTTTACAATATTTTGGAGCAAAGAGGTTGTACGTCCACACGTGAACATGCATTTCTAATAAATTATAATAAAACCTCTGCTGATTACTTAGCACAAAACATTTTTCAAAAGTCTTTAATAACTTAAAAAAGAAAACTATTTATTTTTTAACTAAAATTTTATTGGTATCCAGATAGTTTATTAAATTCCACTTTCAAAAAAAGTTGACTCGAGGTCCGACCTTCTTACAATTTTTCACTTAATAATACTTACAACATTGACTCTCTAGATACCTACCGAATGTTCTTAATTAACTAAGAAACCTTCATTTAAACTGCTTCAAACTAAATCTAATCTTGGCCAACATAGTTGAGCGTCCACGTTTGAATTTGTGTAATGCAGGGCCCGCCTAAACCATGTTGGCACCTTGTAATGTAAACTAGAGAATCCCTGTGCCTCATTCACACAACTTGCTAATTACTTCGTGTAGATCTAAGGTGCGTCTATAATGTTTTAATGTTTTTGTGACATAGTACCTATGAAGAAATTGCCGTTAATTAGACGTTTGTTGGTTTAAGTTAAATTTGTCGTAAGTAGCGTTGGCGGTTTGTATTTAGAAATTATGTCATGGTCACAACACAGATTCATAAAAAAAACTTTGATTGTTAATTTCATCATAATACAATATGATACAAACTGCTGTGTTCAAATATAATGGAAATGCGCATAGTTTCGTTTTAAGGTCGGCCCCTATAAAGATAACGTGTTCGTTTAAACGTGACCAAAATAAAAATTAAACGGTCCATAGCAAGGAAACGCTTGTTATTTCAGAATTCTTTTTGGATAAATTACAAAAAGAAAATAGATAACATATATAGATAGGACTTTGATTTATTGGCAAACAGTTAATTCTCTAAAAGAAAAATTATGTAATTTACTTACAGAAAAAAATAACTAGCCGCTAAAGTATTCTTTCGAACATTATGAAATAAAAGGCTGCTGTCACAATATTCTGAAAACTACTACAATTTAGAAGATCTACCCATTTCTTGTCCAAGAATATTTTACATTCTTTAGTCAACAAAATTTAAACAATAATTGGAAAATTCTATCAAACCGATAAAAACCACAGACCTCTTGTTAATCCTACGTAGTACTCAAAAAATCTAGCTTTGTTCCTCTGAAAATCTTTTCACTTGAAGTTGGGAACAAATAATTCGTTTTGCCAGACCTAAGTTAGTTGTCACTTGTCAGCTAGTGATATAAGTTAGCAACGAAATAAAATGTACTACCTCCCTAAGGGCTAGCCCTGTTAACAACTTGTCGAGACAAATGTTAAACGAAGCGAAACAAACCGAGGGAGTTGGAAATAACATTTGCGAACAATTTTTGATTTGGAATCAGTAAAAACGAGTAACACTGTTTCTCATTTGGTACCTACTAAGTTAGGTACTACAAATTGGTATAAACGAAAGACCAGGCGAAACTAGACTTTAAATACTATTGTTATAACATATAACTCAAATAAATCAAAGGCTCACTCTCCCAAAAGTGTGAGAACGGATGTGGAGCTACTATCAAATAATAATAATAGTCAAGAATTTATAAAAAGCGCTTTGAATGAACATCAAAGTGCCATCCATGGCACTCGACTAGTTAAGTTGGTTCTGCTTCACCTAAATACAGATGAGAAGTATTGGTCGCACTCAACCCCTTTTCTTTTTCCAATCCTTCACTTTTTTATTGTGATGCCTTTTTTTGTAGGTAGGAAATCATCAAATGACGTCTTCCGCTCTGGGCGAAGCGGGGGGGGCGTGTCAGACTTTTACTGACTAAAACCCAACCGTGTTCCTTCAGTTGCCTATATGCCAGGGTCCCGGTAATTCTTTCGAACAAATCTCGCGACCCTGGCAGGCATCGGTCCTAGCAGACCCCTTCAGTTATGCTGACATCTCTTTGAGGCGCATGTGGAATACAACGCGCCGTCCACACAGGCCTGGTCTTTACCGGGCGGCGAGCTACCCATTGCTCACCGCCCGCAAGCCCACGCCTACGGTGGCCGAGAGTTGTAATGCCTACGATGACAACCAGAAGAGTCGGTGCATCTGCGCTCTTACTGATCAAGTATATCGGAATTACTTTTGCCCGATTTCAGAAAATCAACACAAACTATCCAACGCATGTCAACTGCTGTCACTGATTGAAAACAGCCAATGGAATCACTTAATGGGATGAGTTGATTTTAACTCAGACCTAGTTGATTATCGTCGCTGAAAAGCGAGACAAAATGAATTTTTATAAATATTTTTCTACGATAAAATAATATTACTATTCTAATATGAAATAATATAATTCTACGTTCCATTCTAAATAATTTATTCTGAGAATTTTGGAACAATATTTCGCGAGGTATGAAAGAGGTTTACTTCAGTATTTAATTAATAAAACCGTTGAATACTGCTCTGAATGGTTATTATGTTTCCAAACATTCTTCATGAAAACATACGGTAAACGTTAATTTCATTTCACAAATTAAATCACTTACACAAGCTACCAGCGATATTGAATTTATAAAGTTCACAACTCTACGATGATAAAAAGGGAAAAGTATCTGCATTTCACGTTTAACGATGTTATGGAACATTACCATTGCAAGCTATCTCTTTAAACAAGAGGAAGGAAATAGGCACAAATAAGCATATATGGTAAGTGTAGTGTATCTATTCCGTAGATATGTAACTATCTCATACACATAAGCAAATGCTGCTGAAGCGAAAAGCGAAAAGCGAAAGCTGCTGTCACTAATGTCATCTGTCAGTCAGTAGTAATATGGCGGGAAACAGAGACTGTGAAGCAGGTCTACGTGGTAGCGCTTGATGTGGTGATGAGCCAGTGAAGTGATATTATTCAACTTAAATACGGAATCAACAGGATTCTACAGTAAGTAATAGGGTAATTAAGCTTTTATAGGAAAATCCGGAATCCACGCAGTAGAGAGACTTGATATTTTCGAATGAACTATCAGAATCATTTCAGCGGTTAGACGTCCACTACTGGACATAGGACTCCCCCAAGCTTCCCCATTTTGACCAGGGTGCTTACTCTCGAATATAATTCCAATAGATCGACATTGGTCAAACGTCAGTTGATTGAGTTAAACGTCAGGGATTGGCTAGACTCAGTGAGTCCAGCCAATCACTGTCGTTTGACTGACAATTCCAATGTCGATCTATTGGAATTATATTCGAGAGTAAGCACCCAGTATTGTGATTCTCGCATCTAGCGGATCCCTACGGCCTACACAAGGCCATCGTCCCACCTTTTAGGGGGCCTTCCAACTCTAAGTCTTCCGATACGTAGTACTCGCTCCAGAAACTTTCGGCCCCATCAACCATATGTTCTGCGAGCAATGTCTGCCCTGCCCACCACCACTTAAGTTGTTGAATGCTTTATATATGAACATAGGTAAAGTTATTGTCCTTTAATATCTTGAAACTTTGACATTTCACCGAAAACAATCAACGTTATCTCTTCCATTTCCACAAGTCACACAACTCATTTGAACTTGGAACACTAAGTGGCAGTTTATTTAAATGTCATCTTCAATTCGAAATTGGAACGGTAGGTTATATTTCAAATTCCCATAATACCAAAGTTTTCGTTCAAAAGTTAAACTTATTTAGAGCTGGTGCAACTTTATTGGTTTCTTCCGGTTAGCCTGAATGAGAAGCTAGATGCCCGGTGAAAAATTACGAGGACAGCCGATTCCACATTGAGGTAACTGAAGGCAAGCCCAGAGAGAACTCTTACGTTCAGCCTAATAATATGTAAGTAATGTAGATAACCGCCAAATACACATCATAATCAGCCTATAGTGTTCCCACTGCTGGGATGCAAGCCTAATCCACCACGCAAGTCCAGAGTAGGTTGTTAGGCGACCCTAAACGATCAATTAAATTGTGCAATATTACAAATTGTGCAATATTATTGACCTTATAGGGTTAATATTGAAAATTGCGCAATGACTGAATGAAAGTTTGAGCATATTTTATTTATATTGCACCATATTTTTCCATTGCATCGTGTAGGGTCAGTATTGCGCAATATTTTTGAATATGTGTTTTGTCTTGAACGAGGAGTACACGGGAATTTCTGGCGGGAAATCAGACGCGTCGCTTGGGTTTTTGTTATATTTTTCCAAAAACTGAATTGTGATGAATTTTACGGCAGAAAGTGGTGTAGTTCTATGTTGTAAACTGTATTAATATTATTCTCCGACTGAACAGGAAAAACTTGCGCAGTTCGTATTATTGTGCAACATAATTGATCGTTTGGATTCATAGCGCCTCTCAAGCTTATTGTACAATAAAATGTATTGTACAATGTTATTGTAGGTCTAGGGGCCGCCTAAGGCGGCTCCTAAACCTACAATAACATTGTGCACAATAATACGAACCGCGTAATGTTTTCGTGTTCAGTCGGAGAAAAGTATTAATACAGTTTACAACACAAAACTACACCACTTTCTGCCTTAAAATTCATCACAATTCAGTTTTTGGAAAAATATAACAAAAACCCAAGCGACGCGTCTGATTTCCCGCCAGAAATTTCCGTGTACTCCTCGTTCAAGACAAAATCATACTTAAAAAATATTGCGCAATACTGACCCTACACGATGCAATGGAAAACTATGGTGCAATAAAAATTAAACATGCTCAAACTTTTATTCAATCATTGCGCAATCTTCAATATTAACCCTATACCGTCAATAATATTGCACAATTCGTAATATTGCACAATTTAATTGATCGTTTAGGGGCCGCCTTAGATATCACATGTTTCCAAATTTTATTGTTTTGAGTCAAATACACAACTCGTTAAAACATTGTTTGACGGCGTCACTGCAATTCAACATTCCGATTTAAATAGGCTATTTAACTACGAAAGGTTTTCCTTTACAATTAAGTAAGTCCTCGTAACACATTTCCGTGACCTCATCGTGACGTAGCATGGCAGTTACTCCGGATGGGTCATTAACTTCTATTTGTTCGTGATTAACGTACCAAAACATCCACATTCTCATTTTCCGTTACATTTACATAATGTGGCATTAAAGACCGATCTATTTCTGGAGAATAACTCCTGTAAAAGGTAAGTACATGAAGGAATACGAATGAAAGTCAGTAGCCAGGTTCATCATATGCAGTTATAGCTGAGATATGAGAAATATTGTATATCGAGTATTATGTTCCCTGGATATGTGTATGTTATATCACAACATGTCTGGAATCCCCCAGCACTTCTGCTACCAATCAGACTAAAACGATGCAAACGCACGCGACTATTCACAGTTCACACCTGTCCCTGACCTGACCCACCTGACCTGTCGCGCCGCGGCACGGTCATAGAAATTGCTCTACGGATATAAATCGCCTAATCACGCGCGACCGTTGCGTTGCGCTTGTCTGTACGAGCCTTAACGCTAACGGCCGTCTGCTTCACTAAAACCTCCAACATATTACAGTCATAATGTTATTCTTACACTTATAGCCTATCATACTTACTGCCCCATTTGTAACCAGTTGTAATACTTACAACATCGCAGAAGGGAGCTCTTTATCTGACAGAGAACGACGGTAAAGGACTGAGCTTAGATAGCGAACACCTAACGCCACAGGGCAACACTGGCTTTAAAATGATTCCCTGGAAGTGGCCTCTGGTTCTTAACCCATAAAAAAGGTATAGAAAAAGTATCTACGTTTTAGACAGATTTGAATTATAACCTGGTTTATCTAAACCAGGTTATAATTCAAATCTGTCTAAAACAACGCTGAACGTAACCCTCGCAATTAACGTTGAAGCGTTGAATGAAATCAACTGTCAAATCTTGATGATCACAAATCACAGATGAATGCAACAATTTCTTGTTTTGGTATCGTATAGGAACGCTGCTGCCAATTATTCCCAATATTGCATACATCTCCCGTACATTTCAATACACTACTGACAAACCACGCTGTACACGTCACGAATCCACTGCAAGCTCTTCAATAGCTAACTCCCATATAATTGCCATCGCGTCTATACATCTGCGTCCCCCGTACATTCCAGACGGGCAGCTTCCTCCGCCGCTATCGTGAGCATCTCAGCGCGACACTATTCACTAAATGAATACCTTCGCAAACTGACGGCCATTCTGTTCGGATGCTGTTTTGAATGTGAATGGTTTTAGAAATGTTACTTATTCACTTTTGTTGTGGGGGAGTTGTTTGGAAGTATTGTGCTTTAACATTATCTTCATATAGAACGATATTATGTAGTGTGGGCTCCTCACTGTGGGTACGGAAGTCAGCATGATTGTTATTTTCAGATGACATGTGTTGAAAGCTTGGTTGAAAGTTTTAGCATCTGTAGGAATCTATGGTCTATATCGCAAATGTAAAACTTCCATTATCTACCGATATATATACTGCGCATAATATATATGTATTTACATAAGAAGGTACCTCCGTTTTCCCAAAGATGATAATTGAAAAAGTTACCAAAACAATCAAAATTGCGGAAGAATACCGGAAAATCTGTCGACCACCTTCAACTTGCTAAAAGTAACAAAGTGGGCTATTAAATTTAATATTCCCAAACTTTCATGGAAAACACAAAACATAAGAATAATGCTTTAAGTTGAATGTCCGTATTACAAAGTTCCCTAATCTTTATTCAAGAAAAAGTGCCATAAAAGTTAAGGAGAGTTCCATTGCGGTTCTATCAAAAGTTTATTTGCGCGGTTAACTTTGACCATTTGTTTACAATAAATATTGTAGAAGCTAAAGCGATATTTTGAATGCTCGTCTTCCTTGAACGGTATTAATTGGCGGTATTTGCTTCGATCCAAAGTTCGTGTTTTATTTTCGGCAAAGATATATGCTTGGTATAAAAGATACGGAACTTTAAAAGAGCTTCAGAGGCTTTAAATATGAGCGCTTTGAGTTATTTATCTCAATGTATTTTTCCTCTCTTCTTGCAATTAAAAAGAAATTATACCAATTCATTACTGAAAAAGCTACATATCAAATCATTTATTTCAAAAAAGGCCGTTAAAAATGGTTCTAGTTGTATGGTAGTAGGTTATAATGGTAGTTTCAAAAGGTTCGTATGGAGAACAATGGGTGGGAATTTGCACCGTTATTCTTTTAAAAAGTCTTGTACAGGGCTCGCATGGTGGTGAGGAGGCCTGTACAAAGACAATTCACTTGGATTAAAATGACTATACCACAATTGGTAAAAAGAATCATGTGATGTCATAAATAAACACATTTTTTTGCGCTTACATTGCAAATGCTGGCTGAACCCTACGAAATAGATCAAAATAATGTAAGACAGTATTGTACACCTTAAAAAGGTCTACAAACAAGTCCGCGATGGTATATGTCTATCTCTTAGGGATAACCCACAATAACCATTTTTTATCCTTTAATTTTTACGAGAAATAATGGCTCATTTACGAAGCGATTTTAAGCAATACAACATTAATTCTTATCCAATTAAATACATTATATATGTTGTGCATTTCATCTAGATCAAAATTGTCCTTTGCAGCATGTCATTAAAATGAATATTTTAGAAGATATCAGAGATTATAATAAAATAGCCGCAGAGCGGCTAGCGGGCTGTTCCGCGTCCGGCCATCTCGCTTGGTAGCGGTCGGGTAGTGCAGGTTTAGTAGGATTGTAATTCATATTACTTGGGCTTCATAGTAAATGCGAATATCATGTGTGTTCGAAGTACTCAAAATAAACCTATTTGTATTATTCCAAGTAAGAGACCGCGAAATATGGCTTGGATGTTTATATTTTGGGATGGATTTGGATTTTTGGTTATCCTGGAAACTTACCATAAACGATACTTTATCCCAGTAGTAGGTTCCCAGGTGATATTTTCTGACAACTATACGGGCGAAGCCACTGGCAAAAGTTCTATTCCTATAATTCCTATGATCGATTTGGTGTCTGGTAAATGATTTAGTATCTGTATAGGTAGAATACGAGCGTTAAGAAAAACCAGGATGCCTTATATCAATTCAGTCCAACCCTATTTCACAGTCTTCTTACTCTGAATACTATTCATCAAACACACATGATATTCTCATAAACTATAAATCCGAAGTAATATACTAATACTATAAATGTGAACATTTGTATGATTTGATGTTTGTTTCACAATCACGCAAAAGCGGCTCAATGGATCTGGGTCGAAAATGGCACACAGATAGTATATTACCTATATGTAATTCGCCTATATTATTCCCACTGCTGAGACACAGGCTTCCTCTCGGTGAGAGGGAGTGGGCCGTAATCTACCACGCGGGCCCAGTGCGGGTTGGTAGATGTCACATGTCTTCGAATTTTTGGTTCTAGTACATACCGGTTTCCTCACGATGTTATCCTTTACCGTTTTGAGAGCAGTGTTGATGAAAATATTTACACAAAGTAAAGAGCCTGCCTGGGTTCGAACCCACGACCTACAATTCGTAAGTCGGGGCTGATACCACTGAGCCACCACTGCTCTCACTCAACTGCTCTCTTATCATCATTACATATTATAAAATAAAGTCACTTCTCTGTCTGTCTGTCCCTATGTATGCTTATATCTTTAAAACTACGCAACGGATTATGATGCGGGTTTTTTTAACAGAAAGGTTTATATGTATATAACATGCATAATATAGTAAATAAACACTGATAATTTTAGAGGTTTCTAAAGTGATGTCATAATTTTATTAAACTCATTTTTTTGCGCTTACATTGCGAACGCTGGCTGAACCCTACGGAATAGATCAAAATAATGTAGTACAGCATTGTACACCTTACAAAGTACTACAAAAAAGTCCGCGATGGTATATGTCTATCTCTTAGGGATAACCCACAATAACCATTTTTATCCTTTAATTTTTATGAGAAATAATGGCTTATTTACGAAGCGATTTTAAGCAATACAGCATTAATTTTTATCCAATTAAATACATTAGATATGTTGTGCATTTCATGTAGATCAAAATTGCCTTTTACAGCATATCATTAAAATGAATATTTTAGAAGATATCAGAGATTATAATAAAAAAATAGCCGGAGAACGGCTACCGGGCCGTTCCGCGTCCGGCCATCTCGCTTGGTAGCGGTCGGGTAGTGCAGGATTAGTAGGATTGTAATTCATATTACTTGGGCTTCATAGTAAATGCATATCATCATGTGTGTTCGACGTACTCAAAATAAAGCTAATTGTATTATTCCAAGTAAGAGACCGCGAAATATGGCTCAGATGTTTAGATTTTTGGATGGATTTGGATTTTTGGTTATCCTGGATACTTACCATATATAGCATACCATAGATATTTTATCCCGGTAGTAGTTTCCCGGGTGATATTTTCCGACAGCTATACGGGCAAAGCCACTGGCCAAAGTACTATTCTTATAACTATGTTTAATTTGGTGTCTGGTAAATAACTGAGTGTTTATATAGGTAGAATAGGAGCGTTAAGAAAAACCAGGAAGACTTATATTCAATTCAATCCAGCCCTATGTCACAATCTTCTTACTCTGAATACTATTAGTTTTATTTTAAGTACATCAAACACACAAGATAAGATATGTAAGGATCGTAGCAGGTGGCGTTCCGTAGTTTCTGCCTACCCCCATGGGAAAAAGGCGTAATTTTATGTATGTATAACATGAATTAATACATTCTTACCGCGGTAATACGTCCTCTTGCGATAATTTCCGACATATACGCGGGCGAAGCCGCGGGCAAAAGCTAGTTACCTATATAACCTGGATTTAATGCATTCAATACATTAACCGCGGTAGTACGTCCTCTTGCGATAATTTCCGACATGCACGCGGGCGAAGCCGCGGGCAAAAGCTAGTTAAAAATAAAGCAATGACAGGTAAATTAATTATGCGATAGATGCATGGTGTTCTAATATTTACAAATAATATAGAATATTCTAATTCTAAATTTTCAGTACCATTACAAGCAGTCTGTATGAAAACATTTCAGTATACGCTAATGTTTCCGTTCCCTTTCCCTGTGGAGCATAACTAAGTTGTGGTCGTATCGTATATTCGCCACAACGCAGCCTGACTCGGGGTCTGCCCACAACTGAGCCAACACAAATGTGCCTATTGGCTGGTAGGTATGTGTGACAGTGCGTCTGACCTGAATGTACTGGCTATGTTTAGTGTGGTCTTGCCTTTCTTGTACTGTGCCGATTTGTGGAAACCTATTGAAATAAAGCACATGGCCGGGCATAGTCAGCCCCGGATCTATGGGGGGCAAGCCGGGGCTCATGCCCCGGGCGGCAAAATCAAGCTTGGCAGACGTATGGTCAAATTTGCATTAAAGATGAGTTGTAACGATATAACTCATCATAACACAACTTTACCATTGAGACGTCCAGTACTTTAAGCACATAAATTATTTTTCGCGAATCGCATAGGCAAAGGTCAACAACCGCATCAATCGCGCTCGCCCCGCCCGCAGGAATTGCAAACTGTGGTAACGCATGCATACGCGGCGGCGCAAATAAATAGGGTAAACAGAGAAAGAGAAGCGCTCCCATCAGCTCCTCAACGTTCTCGACAAAATCTACGAGAGGCTTATTCATAAGCGTCTCAAAGCCTATGCCGAAGCAAAGGGACTTATCCCTAACGAGCAGTTTGGTTTCAGAACACAACACTCATGCGTCCAACAAACCCACCGCATCGTAGAGCACAAAAGCGCTGGCTTCCAGCGTAGTGCGATGACGGGCGCGTTGTTCTTCGACATAGCAAAGGCTTTCGACTAACAAGGAGACCGCCAAGATTGTCCGCCTCCGATTTCAATGATTAGTTGTTATGTTTGAGTAAGTGAGTAATTACCCAAAAGAAATTCACGCAACGCTCAATAGTTTCAGAGTTGCTTCTACCGAGCAACTTAAGGGGCAGTGTAAAGGCCTAAAAAAAGGTGTTTATTGGGAATTTTTATTTAAAAAACTACTTTATTAATTGTTTCAAAATTTTAAGAGTATATTTTATACATGTTTTAAGAATATACAGTGAAATTTTTGAAACATTTTTTAAAATCTTTTTTAAGTTATATACGATCTCCGACGGCACGAAAAAAAAAAGGTCCTCCACTGGTGCAGTAATTCCGGCCTTCTTTGTAGATGAAATCTAAAACACAAAAACTTGTTAAACTAGAAGATCTTGTCCGTACAAGGACTTACGATCAAAAAAAAAACAAAAGTCGACAAAATGCAGCATTTAAAAAAAAAGTCGAATTTCACTCAAAATGGTCGTTTTTGGCTTGCCAAAATTCGATTTTTGATCAGATCAAAAAATCAATAAGTCATTGTATGGAGAACTATATAAAAAAACATGTAAAAAATTAAATTCGGTAGTGATCGGATCATTTGTCTTTGAGTAATCACTGCAGAAAATTCGGAAAGTGCTGTTTCGAGAAAAACGCGTTAATTGTGATCGGCTCCGAAAAATAATTCCGATTTTGTTTCTACATGTTTTTATATAGTTCTATACAATGACCTATCGATTTTTTGATCTGATCAAAAATCGATTTTTGGCAGGCCAAAAACGAGCAAAATTTTGAAACAATTATTAAAGTAATTTTTTTAATAAAAATTCCCAAAAATCACCTTTTTTTAGGCCGTTTCACTAGGTGTGAAACTATTGAGCGTTGCGTGAATTCCTTTTGGGTAATTACTCACTTACTCAAACATAACAACATATATAGAAATCACTGAAATCGGAGGCGGACAATCTTGGCGGTCTCCTTGTAAGTCTGGCACAATCTTATACCTTTAAACGAGCAATTCTTGTATATCCACACCATCCACACTAATATTATAAATGCAAAAGTAACTCTGTCTGTCTGTCTGTCGGTCTGTCTGTTGTCTGTCTGTCTTACTTTCCTGCTAAAACTACTGAACCGATTTAAATGAAATTTGGTACACAGATAGTTTAGGGCCTGAGAAAGGAGTTAGGCCTGAGTTTAGGCTACTTTTTATCCCGGTAGTATGTTCCCGCGGGATAATTTCCGACTTCCACGCGGGCGAAGCCGCTGGCAAAAGCTAGTATATATATATAATCTGAATCTCGGAAACGGCTCCAACGATTTTCATGAAATTTAGTATACAGGGGGTTTCAGGGGCGATAAATCGATCTAGCTAGGATTCATTTTTAGAAAATGTCGTTTTATTCATGTTTTAAATGACCAACTTTATCGATAATCAACTTGACCATAAACTTATACCTTTAAACGAGCAATTCTTGTATATATATATATATATATATATATATATATATATATATAATTTGAATCTCGGAAACGGCTCCAACGATTTTCATGAAATTTAGTATACAGGGGATTTTGAGGGCGATAAATCGATCTAACTAGGATAATTTTTTATAAAATGTCGTTTTATTCGTGGTTTCAATGACCAACTTTATCGATAATCAACTTGAACATAAACTTATTATTTTAAACACAATTTACCAAAAAATACCGAGCAAAGCTCGGTCATCCAGATATTATAATCTGAATTTCGGAAACGGCTCCAACGATTTTCATAAAATTTAGTATACAGGGGGTTTCGGGGGCGATAAATCGATCTAGCTAGGATTCATTTTCAGAAAATGTCGTTTTATTCATGTTTTTAATGACCAACTTTATCGATAATCAACTTGACCATAAACTTATTATTTTAAACACAATTTACCAAAAATACCGAGCAAAGCTCGGTCAACCAGATATTGGCTTATTATACAAGCTTTACCAACTCGATGTGCCTGACCGTCTCGTGCTCATCCTACGACACTTTTATCGAACCACACCTTTCGCTATCGCATCAAGGGTTCTCTCTCTTCCCCTCATCCCATTCGTGCCGGAGTCCCCTAGGGCTCCGTGATATCTCCCCTCATCTTCACGCTTTTCACCAGCGATATTCCGAAAAGTAAAAGGCTCAGTTGGCTCTATTTGCCAACGACACAGCCATTTACTCCACCGATCGCTGTCAGGACGCTATCGCTCGTAATATCCAAACCTCCGCAAACGTCTTAGGCGCTTGGTTTCGGAAATGGAGAATCGAGGTCAACCCCGACAAGAGCCAGGCGGTTCTCTTCTCGAAACCGCGCAAGCTGCTTCCCCCCTCCCCAGTCCGATCACATTGTACGTTTTTTTTTTTGGATGCGAAATCATCAAATGACTTCTCCCGCTCTGGGCGGAGCGGGAGGGCGTGTCAGTCTTTTACTGACTCAAAACCCACCCGTGTTCCTTCAGTTGTCCATGTGCCAGGGTCACGGTGTCTCTTTCGAACAATCTCGCGACCCTGGCAGGCAACGGAGCCCTTCAGTTCTGCTGACATCTCTTTGAGGCGCGCGTGGAACACTACGCGCCTTCGACCCGAGCTTGGTCCTTACCGAGCTACCCATTGCTCGCCACCCGCAAGCTCGCGCCTACGGTGGCCGGGAGTCCGCTATCGACTCCCGACGCATCACTATGTGCGGTAAGCCGGTCCCTTGGGCGAAGCAAGCCTAACACTTAGGTGTGATCCTCGACCACCACCTTATCTTCAGGGAGCACATATCGACGGTTCGTTCGCGCGTCGCTTTCGCTCTTGGTAGACTCCACTTCATTCTAACCACCCGTAACAAATTGTCCCTTAGGTGCAAATTGCGTATCTACACTGCGGTAATACGCCCTATCATGACTTATGCGTGCGTCGTCTTCGCGCTAAGCCACACAACATCCATAGGATGCAGACCCTCCAAAACCGTTTCCTTAGAAAGGTTACGGGAGCCCCATTATATGTCTACACCACCTAGATCTCAGAATGCCCACTGTTCAGCAGCATATGAAACGTCTTGCAAAGCGTTTCTTTGACTCTGCTGTGAAGCACCCCAATCCCCTGGTCGCGGCAGCCGCCCGCTACACTCCCTCCCGTATAACTCCCAATCCTTGTCCGCCCCGACCCTTGCTCGAGCCAGATCGCGCCGCTGAGCCTGTAGCTTTAAATTCGCCCCTAAATAATAATGATTCCGATCCAGTCCGTCCCTTGCTGCCCTCTACCAGCGATGCCCTAAGCCGAGGTCTGTACCCCACAGGTGGTGTCCTTAGCGAATAGTCACTCTAGTTTTAAGTTTTTTAAGCCATGACTGGAGGCCTTACAGCCGACAACCTCATAGGTTGACCTGCGAGAAGTCATTAAAAAAAAAAAAAACGTAGCAGCGCTAGATAGGTCCTTGTGGCCGTAAGGCCTATATCCATCACTAGCTTCTGCCCGCGACTTTGTCCGCGTTAAATTTCTTGTTCCGTCGCGTCAAATCGCCTACCCATGCGATATTCCCCGTTTTTGCAACATTTTTCATTACTGCTCCGCTCCTCTTGGTTGTAGCGTAATGTTATATAGCCTATAGCGTTCCTCGATAAATAGGCTATAGATTAGGGTTCTGATGGCTGAAATAATAATGATGATAAAGATAAAAATATAGACGGGCGGGGGCGGTAGTTTCAGCTTTTGCCCCGCCTCGAAAAAATTCAAGATCCGGGGCTGGGCATAGTGGACAGCCTGGGCAAAGCGGATACCCTCCATTATTTTAAAATGGTGCGCCCAAGTGCGCTCTAGTCGAGCCTCGAGGTGCTCCCCGCGACCCTCAGTTGTAAACAAATAGAAGATAAAGTGAAGTCACACGTCGTTTGCGAAAAAAATAAAAATGTGAACATTGCTTACGACTTTTCAAGGTACGTAATTCTGTAATTACTCATGTTTAAATAGTACTACTGTATTGGCTAGATTACCTCTTAAAAGTGCATGTCTTCGTGCAGAATTAGGTACTGCTAGTTATTTTGGGAATTTATTTCTAGATTCGATTTTAGCGTAGGTTAAATTCCACCAGTACACGCCGGGCAAAGTGAACACGGGCGATGCTGACACCGTATCCACATTGTTTTGCCCATACGAATTTACAAGATTTTATTTAATTTTTCCTTTCCATTTATTCTGTCTGTGAATGTGTGTGTGTCGGTCTGTCTGTCTGTATTGAAATGTTACTGGTTTACATTTGACTCACTTGCCGGTGTCCAATCAATCTGAAATGAAAGATGCACGGCTTATGAGTGAAATGGCATATTTCTTTGTGACAACCCCACTGATGACTGATTAGATGTATTCTTTATTGATGTTTCCTTTATTTAACTATGTTTTTTTTATATATACTTTGGTTATTCTTCCTTAATAAACCATGTGTTCACTTTGCCCTATGAGTCTATCCGCTTTACCAACTTTAATGTGATTATTAATAATTAGATATAAGTAAAGTACTAATATTACGTGATTTTTGTTGATTAAATTGAAAAGTTCAATAAATTCTGTTTCAAATTCAGTCATTATTATTTATCTATCTGTAAAGGCTACCTTCCGATAGACCGCTAAAGGTTAAGATGTCCACTTTCCCCGCCTTAACCCTTAAATTGGCAAGCATTAATCAGGACCTTTTTCAGAGGTTTTTTTTCAATAAGTGGTCTAATTAGGGTTCAATCAATAAAACAAATATGAAATTAAAAATATATAAATATATTTTCATTACTTTTTCAAACGTCACATACAAGTGACATTGCCAACTGTTCCACAAAGTTGGTACCCAACATATACGTGTCACATAGAACGTACATTACCATTTTAGCTTTAAGTTAATAAAATAAAAAATAAAGTAACAATACTGGTAATAACAATTTAGAACGAACTTTATTGCAGTAATGAGATCAAGTTAACATTTAGGAATCATTGGATATACATTCTTCAAATTAGTAACAAAGTTAAGTTATGCATAGTCTAAAATAAAAGCAAATCTTAAATAATCACTTTCAGTTATAAAAACAAATCTTTTCTGAAAAGAATATAAAAAGAACTAATAAAAATTACTTATTTTTATGAAATAAAAGAAAACAATTTTTTTTTGGTGTTAAACAAAGTCTCTGTTCACATTTTGAACAGATAACTGTAGTCTTTCCATTCTTACATAATCGGCATCGACCCTGCGAAGTGTAAATAGCAAAATGATCAAAACAATCGAGACGTGCCTCATCCACAGGACGAGGTAGGAATGGCTTTGTGATTATATCAGATCCAGGATCCAAAGCCCCTCTTGGGATTTGTGATTTGGTATTGGTTTTGATGAGGGCAAGAGCAGTCTGTATACGAATTTTTTTTAGGGACAGTTTATTCTCGTTAGTAAGTTGTTTGCAATCACGACGATGCAATAACCAGCTGTTATTTAGTGCAATATCTAGCATTTGGGCAAATATTGACATGTACCAGCGTCTAGTCTTCATACTTACGTATTCTGTATAACGCTGTCAGCATGTCAGCAATGTCCACTCCACCCATGTGAGCATTGAATACTTCTATTACATTTGGACATACCCACTGAAACTCTCTTTATATTTTTTTTATCATATCTTTCTATTGTTGTGACCGGGTCTTGTGCACAGAAAGAGCTTGCAATGTGAATGCATTGATTGTCTACCCACTTCGTAACTGCCAATCTTTTGGCATTATCGCACACAACTTCGTATGTTCCCCGACCTTTTTTCTTCATATTCTTGTCGCTGCTTAGTTGACAATTCCGCAGTCTGTCTTTTCTAATTGTACCTAAGGACAATATCCCCCGCTCGTGACGCAAATAATAAATCAGTTCCAAAGAAGTGAACCAGTTATCAAAATAAACTGTACACAGAGCTGGATTAGATATACTGTTAAATAATCTAACCACAATCTTGCCACCAACGCCGAGATAATCTTCTTCCCAGTCTGTCATTCTGAAATGTATTTGCTCCATCATAAGCAAAAAAGTCGTAAACCATCCCAGAAGTGCCAGCTCGAACTTGAAATTTAAAGCCCCATTTGTGGGGTTTCTGGGGATTGTATTGTCTTCGATTTCCAGCTTTTTTGCCCTTATAGGGTATTATCATTTCGTCTATCGCAAATGATCGTTCTTCTTCTATTTTGAGACATTGCTGACGTACATGCTCCATAACAGCAGAAACTTTATGGTAGATGTCGTTTTTATTAACATTCGTGTTATCACAGAAATGTAAATAGCGTTTGATACATCTGAATCGTTTTATCCCCATACTAGATGCAATCGGTTCAAACCTGAGATCATTGCTCCAGTAATCTTCAATTGCTGGCATTTTTACAATTCCCATAATTATCTCAATACCTAACACAATTTCTATTTCTTTTCTTGTTACGCATATAGATTTACCTTGTTGTTGAACCGAATACAAGTTTGTCATATCTACAATGAAGTCCAAAAGATCGTTGCTGGTTTTTTTTTTTTTGAAATACTGTTGTGGAGACTGTAATTCAATCCGTTCTGCAAAACTTACGCTTGTGTCTACTTCTACGGTTCCTGTATATTTGGTTTTTTTGAATGAAAATTCTAACCGCTGCATTTTACGTTTTCTTGAAACAGGTTCTGTGGGTGGAGGAGGCATTGGAGAAGGCTCAGTATTAATGACTTGTCTTGTACGACGAGTTGCTATTCCTGGTGTTAATGGCGAACCTATAGAACTTGTTGATGGCGTTTCAGGTACAACACTGAACACATGGAGGTAGATTTGTAGATCTAATTACTTGTGAAGACGATACTGACAATAATGACTCTTGATCTACGTTTATATCTACTTGAGAAGGTTCTTGCTCTGGGTCTTCACAATCGCTTTAATCTTCCAATAAATCATATATTGCAGGCCAAGCATTATTTCTTACCGGCGAAGAACCATTAGATTCATTCCTGAAGTAATCACGTGAAAATATTCTTCTTTCTTCTTCATCGTCCTCAGATTCTAACTCCGAATCTTCAGAATCTGAAGGAGGCACCAAAGCGATAATTTTCCTGGATCTCCAAGCTTGCTTCGTCATTTTGCTGAAATCAGTAAAGGCAATGTCCGTTAGAAATGACGAATAAAAATATAACTTACTTTTAGCAACTATGGGTTATGTCCGCTATATATGACTAAGTTGATAAACACTACTTACAGCACCTAATTGACCATGTCCGTTTTAAGCGACATTCACAATTATTCGAATATTTTGAAAAAATGACTAATGTTTTAGTTATAAAAACAACACTTAGCTATCACTCAATTGTTATTTGAACTAAATTTTGCATAATTATAGCATAAAACATATAAATACTCACCCAGTAACAATTTTTTTTGACGAACGTAAAATGCGCCGGCCGTTGCAATATTCAAACTAACGCTACGGACGGAATCTTTCGAGCGGACGACCGAATAAAGCGCGTGAGTGTGAAAAGGATAGCATGCTACACGAGACCCACCGGGCGTTAGGCTCAACGGTTACCTAGTTCAAATTGTAGGTGCGTGCGTTTATATTGAACGTCACATACAACGGACAGAAACAATGTAAGGGTTAACATATCATGTTATTTCTGGAAACGTAGGGGCGTTTCCAGAAATAACATGATATGTTACCGTTCGTCTTACTGAACATTCCTGATTCAGATTTCTAACCTGCTGTTAAATGTTTCCGTAGAAATTATCAGAACGAGAAACAAGGATATGATTTTGTGATAGATGATTGATTTTTTGAGCTTGTTTCTTTTCTATATGCAGGTTCAAACGTTTAAAAGTTATCACGGAATAAAATAAAATCACACACACACACACACACACACACACACACACACACACACATACCCACACTACACCAATACATGCACCAATCTGCCCTACACATTTTACGAACCTCTAGGAATATAAGCCGCGCCATATTTCAGTTGCTAAAAGAGAGATATTTGAACGCTGCAACACAACAAATGCACGGAAATATATAATCAGATATGAAACGCGTATGTATTATATATATAAGCTTGTTCCGAGGTAATTTGTCGAAAGAAATGTTAGTGAAAATTAAGTTTTTATTTTGAAAGATTCATGCTGTTGGCTTCCGGAAAATTGGTAACATTGCTGGTGGCTTGTTCATCTTAAAATTTAGATACGGACAGTTCTTCCGATTCTAAGTTAGTTGGCGGTCCCATGGTACAGGAGATTTTTCTGGGATATGGCACCGAATTATTTAAGAAAAAGATATCCCAATTATTTAAGAAATACCGGCTAAAATTTTGAGAAACAGGACAGAATACTGATCTTTGAAAATTTGTCCTGATGAACTTAGTTATGAATCAGTTGCTTGTAGGACTGCAAATGAACTATTTTAAGGTTAAATATTGTCTCTTGTCTAGGCATCTACGTACATAGTTTCAAAGCGAAATTCCGTTGATTAAATGTTGTTGCTTTATATTTTGAATGTTGATCTTGTGTGACATAGGTTATTAATTCGGTCCATAATCTAACTAGATTTCTAAAGGATTCTCGCCACGGTGTTGTTGGTTAGCACGTGTGTTTAGAATTTTTAGCTGTTTTTGGGTGTTTGTTGATACTTTTGTGACCTGTTATTGTTTACGTGTGTTGTCCTTGTGTTCGTAACCAGGTTAGTATTGTGTTTGTTTTACTTTAAGCCCCGTTTTATCCAAGATGGATAAGAATAAACCCCCTGATCCTGACCCACCCGACATTCCTCGTCCTCCTACCCCTTTCTCTCCTAATCCATTATCCCAATTCGCGGATGTTGTTTGCAGCGTTACACAGATGGATGTTTCGCAATCCCAACAAAACTCACGTAAACGTCCCGGTGACGAAGAAATTCATTCCCCAAGCAAGCAGCCAAAAAGCCAAATTGTTCGATCAAAGTACTCCGCAATGGATAAGGCTCCTTTTATTGTCCATGTTTCTCGCATAGAGACTCAACCAAATGCGGGCACCACCTTACATCCTGTTAATTTTGGCAAATTCCTTATTAATAATAACATTGCGAACATTGTTCGTGGTGGCGTCAACAGAGTCGGTAGGAACCGCGTTTCAGTGGAGTTTGTTTCCCCTCAGGATGCTAACTCTTTCCTCATAAATAGTATGTTGTCCAAATACAGTTATAATGCATCAATCCCTACATTCAACATTACAAGGATGGGTGTTGTTAGCGGTGTTCCTTCAGATATCACAGAAGAAGAAGCCATAACCTACTTGTCTGTGCCCGCAGGGTGTGGACAAATACTGAAAGTTCGCCGTATTAATAGAAAATTTCAAAGAGACGGTGTTAATGAGTGGAGACCCACTGAAACATGCGTTCTAACCTTTGATGGACAAGTTCTGCCTAATAGAGTCTTCTGTTGTTACACGTCCCTTCCTGTCAAGCAATACATATACCCGACTATTCAATGCCGCAAGTGTTGCAGATTTGGCCATGTGGCAAACATGTGCAGATCGAAACCACGCTGTAGTAAATGTGGCCACGATCACCCAGGTGATGGTTGCAGCATTTCTGAGGGCGACGCCTTCTGTGTACTTTGTTCGGGTAATCACTTTGCTGATAGCAGGTCATGCCCCGAGCTTGGTAGACAGAAAGCTATTAAGACTGTCATGGCTGAGAAAACTATTCCCTACGCTGAGGCTAGTAAGATTATCCCTGCAGTTTCCCGTAATTATGCCAACATTGCCAAAGCTTCAACTCCTCAATCATATCGCAAAACTGTAACTCTTAAACCCAAGACCCATGCCCCCCTTTCCCCATCTTATGATAAAACTGCTCATCAACAGATAATTAGTTCTCCCCAACCTTCACAGCCTAATGGCTGCGCTCTTAACCCCAATAATGACCCATCTAGTAATACCAGTTCTATTATTGAACTACTTATAAAACTTTTACCCACTGTTATTTCTTCTTCTTCCTCTTCCAATTCCCAATCACCGTCCAACGTTGCCGACCAACTTATTTCTTTACTTTTACACATTAAAAATGGCGTCCCGCCTAGTATTTCTTCAGTGGAATGTGAGGAGCGTGTGGCATAAAAAGCACGACCTCATATTCCTCTTAAATAAGTACAAGCCAGTGGCTTGTTCCATAGCTGAGACTTGGCTCACCCCAAGCCTTAGCTTTCGTATGCCACACTTCAACATTCTCAGATGCGACAGATCTGATGGCTATGGAGGTTCGGCTCTCCTAGTCAATAATCGGGTTCCTCTTTTGTCCTTCCCCTTGCCTTCACTCACAGGTGAAATGAGTATTGTAGCAGGAAGGGTAGAAGGCATTACAGTGTTCTCGATATACATTGCTCACCCTCATCTTCAATATTTAGTTATTTTGAAAAACATTTTTACAAGTGTTCAAGGACCAGTCTTAGTCATGGGCGACTTCAACTGCCACCATTACAGATGGGGATCAGAGCGCTGTGATGCCTTCGGTACAGCTTTAGTTGAGATATTAGATGATCTAGATCTGTGTATCCTCAATAATGGTTGCCCAACACGTAGATCGCCTCCTGGACAACAAAGGAGCTGTGTTGACCTAACTTTCTGTTCAGTTGAATTGGCAGCTTCGATCCAATGGGAGTGTACGACTTTGTCGCATGGTAGTGACCACTTTATCGTCATATCGTTGATCAATAAGACTTATTTAGAGAAAACTTCTCCTCCACTTTTGAGGCATAACTTGTCCAAACCAGATTGGACAAGATTTGTATCATTATTGGAGGATAAAATTGCTATTCTTCCAAATTTAAACTCAAATTTATTAGATCCTTCTGGTCACTGCCATGCCAAGAGCTGTTATGAGGGCTTTGTTGACGCCATCACCTCCACTGCGGACTCCTGCTTTCCGCTGAAAAACAGTGCCCGTGACAAAATTCCTTCTCCCCCATGGTGGGATCCAGAGTGTACTTCTGCTGCCAGGAGTAGGAACGAGGCTGAGGAGTGTTACAATGCGGATATGAGCACCGAAAACCTGTTGGCTTATTTTCAGATCAATGCTAAAACCAAACGTTTCCTTCGCAAGAAGAAACGTGAAGGTTGGGTTAAATTCTGCACCTCTTTATGTCCTTCTACTCCTGTCTCGGTAGTTTGGAAGAACATCAATAGGTTCAGACGAGGTTGCTCCCCTTCATTCTCTGCACCTATTTCTAGGGAAACAGCTGAACTTTTTTTTGACAAGATTGCTCCACCATATGTACCACAAACTTCCGAATGCCTCAATATGTCTCCACAACATGAATCAGATGACCCATTTGATGAACCATTTACTTTGGATGAACTGAATGTGGTGCTCGATCATGTCCGGGACTCAGCCCCCGGTATTGATGGTGTGCCATATTCATTTGTAAAACATTCTGGCAGTAGGGCTAGGACTTACTTTTTAGATATTTTAAATTTCTGCTATACCCATGGTTGGGTACCAGATCAATGGAAATTGCAAATCATTATTCCACTTCTGAAACCTGGCAAACTTGCAGATGATCCGAATGGCCTTAGACCAATTGCTTTATCGTCAGTTCTTGCCAAATTACTGGAGCACCTCATTAAAAACCGTCTTGAGTGGATGGTCGAATCGAGGGACTTACTGCCGAAATATCAATTTGGGTTTAGGAAAGGGCTAAGCACGATGGACAGTGTTGGTACTTTGCTCACGGATATCCGTTTGGCATTTTCTAAAAATGAATCCGTTGTTGCTGCATTCCTAGACATATCATCTGCGTATGACAATGTGCTTCTTCCCGTACTCAGGCAAAAACTGCAACAGCTGAGTCTTCCGGCCAAGATGGTACAATGCATATGTGAGCTACTCTTATCTCGTTCATTGGTTCTGAGAGTCCAGGGAGAGGAATTCGATAAAAGACAGACATGGAAGGGACTTCCACAAGGCTTTGTCCTCAGTCCCATACTCTATAACCTGTACACGGCTGATATTGGGTCCTGCCTTAATAATAATTGTCAGATCTTACAATACGCCGACGATATTGCACTGTATGTGACAGATACCTCCATATCTGACGCGTCGTCATCTCTATGCCTCTCTCTGGCTTCTTTGAATCAATGGCTTTTAAGCCATGGCCTGTCACTATCTGCACCAAAAAGTTCGGCAGTAATTTTCTCTCGCAAACGAGTCATCCCTCAAGTTTCAGTGAACATCTTAGGCCAAAATATTCCAATAGTGAATAAAGTAAAGTTTTTAGGCGTCATCTTGGACACAAAACTAACCGGTAAATACCACATTAATTATTTAACTCAAAAATGTGAAAGAACCATCCAATTCTAAAAGTTCTTGCGGGTGTTTGGTGGGGTGCTCACCCCTACACCATGAAACTAGTATACAATGCCTTGGTTCGTAGTGTTCTAGACTATGGAACATACCTCCTGATTCCGTGCAATAAAGGTGCTTTGGTTGGGCTGGATAAGGTTCAATCTAAGTGCCTTCGAATCATCTCAGGTTGTATGAAGTCTTCCCCCGTTAACGCATTGCAGGTCGAGTGTGCTGAACCTCCTCTGACCCTAAGACGGCAATATCTTGCCTCCCGTTTCGTATCAAGGTTAATATGTAGGTCTTCCCATCCTCTTATAGGTAGATTGAATGAGTTAGATGCCTTATGCAGAAGCTCAAAATATTGGAAAAATAAAGAGATCCCATTACTTCTGAAATCTTTTAGACAAACCCTAAATTTAGTTTGCCCGATTGTTCAGTATCCCAGATTACCCCTTTTTAATGTCACCTATCAAGTTTTAAGTTACATTCCAAAAATTGTTTTTGATATTGGCATCTCGAAAAATTCCCCATCAGCTAATTTGACCTTCAATGCGGTGGTCGGTGAGAGATGGAATGGTTTCCAATTATTTTTTACAGATGCTTCAAAATTAACAGATATTGCCCACATTGGAGCTGCGGTCTATTACCAAAGCTCCAGAATAATTTTACAATATAAATGTCCTAAGGAATCTTCCGTATTTACTGGAGAATGTGTGGCTATATTAGAAGCTTGTCTTTTTATAGAGTCACACGTCAAAATCGAGAAAGCCGTTATATTCACAGACTCTCTTAGCTGCCTGCAAGCCTTAGTACAAAATCCTTTCAAAAGTAAGTTACATAGCTCCCTTATCTTAAAAATTAAAAAGTCTTTATTATCTTGTGCTAGTAGTCAAAAAGAGGTTCAGTTAGTTTGGATACCAAGCCATTGTGGCATTAAGGGTAATGAGTACGCTGACGCCTTGGCCAAGGATGCTTGCTCATCAACAGTAGCTGACCCCACCCACAATACCCTTCAGGGGTATGACTTGCTTAACCTTCCAAGAGTTAATCTCCAATCTTCTTGGCAAGAACAGTGGAATGTCTCTGGAAAAAGAAAGGGCAAGTTTTATTATGCAGTACAACCAATGATAAAGCCAAAACCTTGGTTCTACGATTACAAAAAAGTGTCTAAATCCATTGTATCAACCATTTGTCGTATCCGTCTAGGTTTTTGTAGTACCCCTGTGTTTTTACAAAAAATCCATGTTCGTGACTCCTCTCTCTGCGAATGCGGTTTGGAGGAAGGCACGCTGGATCACATCTTTTTTGAATGCTCAAACAATGCTCCCCTTTTAGATCTATATAGCCGTCTCCCTAAATTTAAAATCCCTCTTCCCATTAATTTCCCCTCTTTGCTAACATATTCCTCTCCTGATCTGCTTGTGGCGCTGATGTCCTTCATCCGTCACAATGACATAAAATTATAAGTTAATCTGTCTGTGTGGGTGTGGTAAACGTACCTATATTTTACGTTTTAACAATTTCTATATTTATTTATATTTATTGTCTGTTTGTTTCAGTCCCGTACTAACCCATCAAGATCTACACTGTGTGTCAACTGTATCAATCGAAGAATTTCACTTGTGTCTCCAGTTGTTTTTTTATTTTTTATCATACTAAATTATGCACACTTGTTCCTCCAACTCACTTTAGACATTGGCAGAATAGTCGACATCGGCTTTACTTGCCATTTCATAAAAATAGAATAGAATAGATTTCTAAAGTTTACATAGGTAAAGTTTCAACTAAAATTCATCGGAGTCAGCCAATAACTATCGTTTCCTCGCACACGTTCGCGATAACGTGAAGTTATCGACTTTTACTGTCAATAAAGTGAAGTTCGCACTAAAATCGCGTTGCTTACATCCCATAAAGGTAGACTCGGGGCTGTCGTAAACTAAAGACAAGATAACCCCATAGACTGCGGTCTGCGCATACTACCGACTATGATCATAACGACAGTATTTGGTATAATTTGTCTAACGTAGAAATTCTCTTCTGTCTCCTTTCTCAATTTATTTGGGGTCAGCCATCCTAGTACTTCTTCTTCGAAACCTTACGTTTGTGTGTTGTCTCTTTGGTTGCGTTGCTCGTATCATGTAATTTTTAAATTATTCGTAGCCAAGTTATTGGTGGTCGTCCATGGCTTTTCTTTCCATTTTCTATATTCATGTCATCATCTCGCCTCTTCTAATGTCCGCACCAGCGGAAGCGGTTATTCCTAAGTATGTGCACCTAGGGTTGCCAGGCGTCCGGATAAAGCCGGACACAGTCAGGCTTTTTAGTTGCATGTCCGGCTAAATTAGATGGTGTCCGGCCTGTCCGGCTTTTGTTAGACTTTTTAAAATATGATCTTTTTTTTTCATCCCACCTCGTATCGCTAGCGCAAGTGAGCGAACTAGCACTGTCCTCCTCGCGTTATTATTACTCAATTTTAAAGGAAAATCAGCTTTAAAATTTTTAGTTGGCAGGTGTCTGCCAACCAAATAATATATATTAATTAGTTTATGTTGCAAAGATTTTAAAGTGTATTTAGTTCATCAGTCTTATGCACAGTGTTTTAAGAAGCCCGATTTTCAGACATCCCATTTTTATTAAAAAAGCTGACAGAAATAATCATTTAAATGCAAGATTTCATATCCCCATTGAGCTACCAAGTCTAGTTTTTGAGTTATAGTTAAAAAAAAATATTACATTTAAACTAAGCATGATACGAAATAATGATGTTGTACCCAACATCATTATTTCGTATCATGCTTAGTTTAAATGTAATATTTTTTTTTCTAAATATCGAGATATGGTCGATTTTCAAAAAACTATAACTCAAAAACTAGACTTGGTAGCTCAATGGGGATATGAAATCTTGCATTTAAATGATTATTTCTGCCAGCTTTTTTAATAAAAATGGGATGACAACACTGACGACGTAAAATCCGGATCAAACTTAAAATCATTGTGGTTTCCAAGTTCCATGGAATTGGGAAGTGAAATTTATGTGGTGTGTTTGAGAAGTTATCAAAATCATTTCAGTATTAATAACTTTACCCGATTTGGTGAAGTTTTCGAGAAAATTAAGAAAAACTAAAAACCGAAAAACTTCTATATATCTGGATCTAACAAAGTTACGAGGTTTATTTGTGCACTAAAGTACTTGGCATAAGATACGCCATGAATGTACTTAACATCATTATTTCGTATCATGCTTAGTTTAAGCGTAATTATTTTTTTCTTATTATCCGGATGGAAAAATTACGATTTTCAAAAAACTATAACTCAAAAACTAGACTTGGTAGCTCAGTCAGGATACGAAATCTTGCATTTAAAAGATTATTTCTGTCAGCTTTTTTAATAAAAATGGGATGTCCGAAAATCGGGCTTCTTAAAACACTGTGTTATGTTTAGTTTTGTTTTAAGACTAAACAATTAAAGATGTCCGGCCTTTTTACCCAAATGTCCGGCTAAACTGGCAGGTCTGTCCGGCTTTTTGGTTTTATGACCTGGCAACCCTATGTGCACCTATCCTACCAACTTTACGAGTCATCATCTCAGCCCGGAATTTCCCACTCCTGCGTACAGGCCTCCCCCTTCTTCCGCTATACTTCTCCGTGCGTCTCTCATCCAAGTGTTTCCCGCGACTATGACGATATCATCAACCCAACGCACTTTTGGACGGCCTTAGTTTCGTTGGTCTAATCTTGGCCACCATTCGGTCACTGCATAGCTCCATCGGCCATCTCCTCATCTAACCAGTTGTCCTGCCCAACTCCACTTGAAGCGCATTGCCCTGTCCCCGACGTCGAAGACTTTTGTCCAACGACGGATTTCGGTGTTACGCACTCGGTCCAGTAGAGTTATGCCAAGTATAGGTCGCTCTATGGCCCTTTTTAACCGACGAAAAAAAAGGAGGAGGTTATCAATTCGACGCGCATATTTTTTTTTTTATGTATGACCACGCATAACTTTGTACATAGTAGTCCGATTCTGATAATTCTTTTTTTATTGGAAAGGGTATACTCCCAAGGTGGTCCCATATAAATTTGGAAAACAAAATCGAACTCTAAGGGTCGGAAAACAGGGGATGATTGATTGTTCACTCACTGATTGTAATGTAAAACCACGCATAACTTTATACAGAGTAGTCCGATTTTGATAATTCTTTTTTCATTGGATTGGGTATACCTTGCCAAGTATTATTAGTACATTAAAACCACAAAAAAATATAAAATAAAAACTTTTTAACAAAAAATTAAACCGCCGAAAAAACTGAAAAGCAAAAAATAAAAAACCTTAAAATTTTGAGTTGGCGCTGAAAAATCAATGAACAGAGATCACTCAAAGCGCCAACTCAAAATTTTAAGGTTTATTATTTTTTGCTTTTCAGTTTTTTCGGCGGTTTAATTTTTTGTTAAAAAGTTTTTGCTACTCAAATGCGTGGGGTACGGACCTCGGCTTAGGCCATCGTTGGAAGAGGCCAGCAAGGGACGGGCTGTATCGTAGTGACTCCATGAACATATATTTAGTTTATAATTTGATACTTGGATCAATTTAGTAACAATAGACAATTTTCAAGATTATGTGAAGGTTCCTGTATCTTTTTATAAAAACGTGGGTCATGACGCGCGTTGTGCTGTTTAAATATGGAATTAAAAAGTGTTTATCTTCAAAGTCAACACGTCATTTCGAATACTGCCTTATAAAATAAAAGAAAAACAAAATCGATTTAAAAGCGGCCATCTGCGTCTAGTCTTACTACTTACGTAACCACGACTATCAAATGGGACTGAAGTTTTATGGTGTCTCAAATTGCGGGTAAAAGCAATCAGTGTTTATGAGCCAAATAGCCATTACTAGTACCTATTGGAATCGGAACACTATTTGCCTGAGAACTTAAGAACTTAGATTAATTATTTAATTCGATTACTAGGCTGGCTTAGCGTGGGCGGTTTTATGTAGGTAGAGCTTTGATTCAATTAACAATATTGTTGGTAAGTATTGGTTAAAAACGTTTTCCGACGCCGTTACAATAAGTTACGTACAATAATCCAAAAAATTAAAATTACTCATTACTTTGTTAAAATTATTATTATTCTAACATGTCTAGTAACGCTGGGAAAATCTTGCCAAAAATGGGGAGGTGCATAAATAAAATAATGAAATCTCAGTAACCGTATTTATCTCTTACTATTTTATAAATAAATCCTTACACACAATAAAACAATTTATAAGTTGTTATACTAAGACGTAAAGCTCGCTTTGAAGACTCGAGTCTAATGAAAATATTCAGAGCTAAATCTTTTTTGAATTTGAAGTCGGAGAACTTGTCAGTTGTGGTTATGAAGTTTTATCTGGCAGAACTCGAGATTACTTTTTTAATATATGTTTTATTTTTGTAAGTGGAAACAAAAACCCATTTTTTAACCGACGAAAAAAAAGGAGGAGGTTATCAATTCGACGCGTATATTTTTTTTTTTTTTTATGTATGACCACGCATAACTTTGTACATGGTAGGACGATTGTGATAATTCTTTTTTTATTGGAAAGGGTATACTCCCAAGGTGGTCCCATATAAATTTGGAAAACAAAATCAAACCCTAAGGGTCGGAAAACAGTGGATGATTGATTGTTCACTCACTGATTGTAATGTATAACCACGCATAACTTTATACAGAGTAGTCCGATTGTGATAATTCTTTTTTTATTGGATGGGGTAAACCTTGCCAAGTATTATTAGTACATTCAAGCCACAAAAAAATATTAAATAAAAACTTTTTAACAAAAAATTAAACCGCCGAAAAACTGAAAAGCATAAAATAATAAAACTTAAAATTTTGAGTCGGCGCTGAAAAATCAATGAACAAAGATCACTCAAAGCGCCGACTCATAATTTTAAGGTTTATTATTTTATGCTTTTCAGTTTTTCGGCGGTTTAATTTTTTGTTAAAAAGTTTTCACTTATCATAGGACAAAAAAACATCATTTACATCTCATAGCAATCAAGACTCAAAGAACGTCCATGAGACTCAAAAAAACTTAAAAGGACTCAAATAACTCGTGACTCGTTAAGTAATGACTGCCTCGTTGGTCTAGTGGTAGCAAGCGCTACTGCTGAACATGAGGTCCTGGGTTCGATTCCCAGGTCGGGCAAAGTGTCATTGGGTTTTTCCATCTCGAATTTCTCAGTAGCAGCCCGGAGTCTGGATTTGTGCCCGGTTGATGGCAATAGGCTCGCCCCCTATTCCATGGGACTTGAACATAACTGGCGAAATGTGGGTGTACTATAGGTACACCTCTGCCTAACCCTTCGGGGAAACAAGGCGTGATGTTATGTGATGTTATATTATGTCGTTAAGTAATATGTCTTGAAAGTCTACTTGGATATTGAAATGAAGACTAAAAAAAATTTTTCTAATGGGACATAGGCCTCTCCCCAATGTCCGAAGTTCGAGCTACGCCACAACAACCAGGCCTTCCACCCCCAGTCAGCCCCACAAGCCTATTTAAGGTCGATCAAAATAGACACACTGTAATTTTTTTTTTTTTTTTCTGGATGGGAAATCATCATATGACTTCTCCCGCTCTGGAGCGGGAGAAGTCATATGTCAGACTTTTACTGACTAAAACCCACCCGTGTTCCTTCAGTTGCCCATGTGCCAGGGTCACGGTATCTCTTTCGAACAATCACTCGACCCCGGCAGGCATCGGTCCCAGCAGACCCCTTCACACAAACTGTACATGGGATTGAAAAATAAATGGCAACATTATGGATGAACACTACCTATTACTGCTACTAGTTTGAGGAATACAGGCGAGATGGTTACCAAAGAAGATTGCATTTGACTCTGAATTGTATTAAAATAAAATTTTATCTGGACGTGAAGAATAGCACCATACCATGTCTACCCGTGGGTGTCGTAAGAGTCGACTAAGGGACGCATGGTAAGCGTGGCGATTATGGCAAACCTAAAAACACCTTCCTTTGAAGACCTTTGTATGTAATTACGTGTGTTTTACTTATAAATTATTATATTCTAAAAAACAAACTTAAATTACGAAACCAACCATAGAAGACCAGCACCCTAATTGCGAAACGCACAATTTATCAGAATCTGAATGGGATTGAAGATTATTTCTAAACCATTGCGTCATTTGTTCGAATAAATTGTGGCACAGCAACGTAAATAACGCAATGAATGTTGTTTAAGTATGAATATTAAACTAATTCCTACTGATAAAAAGTTCGGCAATTACCCCTCTGTTCTAGTGAACAGCAACCCAACTTATCACGATGGACACTATAAACAAACGACTCCGCTGCATTGCACACAACATTATATTAATTAACATCCATACAAATCTCAACAAGCCTTACATTAACTAAATTATAATTACAAACCGTCTGCAGAAACCCAACAGTGTTGGGTTAAAATTACCTTCCTATTAATTAATAATCTCACAGGAACCACAGAAAGATCTAGGACCTAAATACGGGTTTAGCTAACTAGAAATTACACTAACATTGAAACTAGGTCCTTTATTATAACTTACATTATTTAGAGTTACTCTAAAAACGTAACAACTTCCCGACTGTATTAACCCTGAAGAGTAATGTTTAAATCTTTCGACGGTTATGTTTAAATTCCATTAACAGGAGACGTTGCTATTACCCTCTACCAGGCACAATTCAGACTCCTGCTACATAAAAATAATTTATGAAATCAGACTTTGCTCTTCCCGGGAATAAAAACTCACGCTCAGTCGCATTTTCGACTACTTACTACACCATCGCGGCAGTAATCTTATCATTTAATTACCTATCTAATTAGAAATTACACATATCCTAAATCCAAACTACTACGTCCCTAATATACTTTAATTAGTATAATATGACTAAGTAAACGTTCCAAATTAAAATAGTTGAGCAAACAAAGGCGAATATGTAAATAGGGACTGGGATATCCAGGCTCGTACGCAAAGTTTCGGGACGGCCCATCAGTTGCCAGTTGAAAGCTGTCAGACGCAAAATGACAGTTTGCGATTAAAGCTTTTAGGTAGGGACTTTACCTATCTACCTTGATGCGTATTTAAATATTTTTTTTTAGTCTCTCAACACATAGATAGGTACCTATTATTATTTCGGCATTGTTTGTATCGACGTTACCTATTACAAGTAAAAATACAAAAACCTTCCTGACTAGTTTAAGCTTAGACATGGTAACACTACCAGACAATTACGTTACAAAATGCTGAGGTTCGAGTTTTGCATTTCGAATGAAACGAACTGTGAAATCGGCTATCGTTTTGAAATTGGAAGATTGTCGCCGGTTCTAACCGTTTTAACGGTGATTGTGAATCATTATATCCACAGTCTAGACTAGAGCTTTGTTTTGCTGATATTTTAGGTAGTTAGGAACTTCAAGTCATCATCATCATTTCAGCCGTAAGACGTCCACTGTTGGACTTAGGCCTCCCCCAATTTGGGGGGCTTTGCCATAATCGCCACGCTTGGCAGGCGGGTTGGCGATCGCAGTATGGTGGTAAAATGCATAGAGAATGCTGCTGCCCATTCTCTAGTAAGTCCCTTAGTCGCCTTTTACGACACCCACGGGAAGAAAGGGGGTGGTGCTATTCTTTACGTCCGGCACCATACGGTACGCATATACGTTCTTCTTTAAATAAATAACATTCTGAAATGCCACAATCATTAGGTACGGTACGGAACCCACGCGGTAACCTCTCCAAAATATGAATAGCCGACATCATGCTGAATGTTTAACTGAGCCGAGCCTTCATTAAAAAAATACTTCGTTCGGAGCTGAATACGGGATGAATGGTTTCTCAGTAAAGACATGATAAACACCGCTTATGACCCCACTCTACCTACATATTAATGAGGATTTAAACTCGGCTGTGAAGTACAAGTAGGTAGGCTTCAGAAAACATGAGAAAACTTTTGTAAAGGCTGTGTGCCCATCTTCACATCAAGTTTTTAAACTTTTTACTGTACCTATGTTGGTAGTTATATAATCGCTATTATTTATTGGTGGTAAATCTTCAAATAACTTCTCCTGCTCTGGTCGGAACGGGAGGGCGTGTCAGAATTTTACTTACTGAAACCCACTCGTGTTCCTTCAGTTGCTAGTGGTAAAGCCACGGTAACTCTTTCGAAAAAATCGCGTGATGAAAATCGAATCGAAAAATGGTCGTGAGTTCGAACTCAGACAGGCACTTTACTTTGTTTAGGTATTTAATTGCAACACCACTGCTCCATGAATAGTGAGGAAACCAGCAAATCCTAGAACAAAAATTTGAATAAATGTGACGTCAACCAACCCGCAATGGGCCTGCGTGGTGGATATAGAGACCAGTGTCCCAATGGGTACATTATATGCTGATTGTGATTCTACTCGATTTAATTGGAAAGATAAGTCAGTCGTTAGCGTTACGAGTCTTCAAAATCCCGAGAGTCGGACAACCAGTCTTACCAAGAGTATCGTATTATTAACCAAGTCCCTGGGTTCCTGGATCCCTGGGTATCTAACTAGGTTGTCTAGGCAGTCGCTCCATGTAAAATACTGGAATTCAGCTGCATCCGGTACACATATACATAGTTCTTAGAGAAATCATTGTTAATTAGCTGTATTTATCCAACAATATTCATAGAAATATTTTTTCCGATAACGCTAAACGATGCTTCTGACCTGCGAACCATACTTCTGAATAGCTTCTCTTCAAATAAAAGAGGTCTTACAATATGACATTTTTACTGTTAGTTCGTTCATATTATTATCGGATTATCACACACGATTAACGATCATTTGGACAGCCAACACAAAGCCCGCTTAATTTTCGCGGCCACTCATTGGTGAAATAAGTCCGGTCGATTTGGCCCGGATATCGGAGGCCCGCAGGCTACACATCGACTAACAACCACTGCAAACAGTTTAAATTGCCCCCAAATTATTTATGGACGAATTTTCTTTTATTTATTACTATGGTTTGGGAAATGGGGCGAAAAATGTCATCGCCGTTGTTTTAGGTGTAGGTTGGTAAGGCGTCATGTTTGTTAGATAAGGTCTTAAATTAGTGTAGATCTTTTACTATTAAACTGCACGCCTATAATTTACTATCTAGTAAAGAAGTGTGTAAAATCTGAAAAATATAAATAACAACCTCAGAATATGAAAACGAAGTGTGCGTTACGATTGCTCCGCCAGATTATCCAAATTGAATTTTTTTTAGCCAAAAATTTTGTCGAAATTTGTCAAAATCGAATGGCACAAACCAAAAATTTGTCAAAGTAGAAATTAAGAAGTTATAAGGGTTTTAAGTTGGCCGCGCGAACGTAACGTGGAGGATTGCGCGGCCATGGAGATCTCAGCAACTACTTGGGCTAGAGATCTAATTCTTTTTGTCAATTGAAGACTGAATTTGTCAACAATTGTCGAAAAAAGAATTATATGCTCTAGATCAATATTTTACGAAATATTCACCTTGGAAGTTATGGCCGCGCAATCGTGCACTTGTCGTTTCTTTGTTGTTGATTATTTCTTTAATCTTAAGACTTTATGCCGTAAAGCTGTTACAAGAAGGAATGTCTTTATTTGTCAAAACTAACTAAAGCAATAAATAACACTAAAGTTTAGTTAAACAGAAGATATCAGTCCAAAACAAAAAAGTCGTGGCCGCGCAATCGTAACGGTACTTTGAACGCTGATATCTCATTACCTATAATTGCTAGGAGTTCGGTGTGAACATCCATTTATAGGGCATATTACCCTCATTAGAATGACATATCGTTTTACCCTCAGAACAGTTTCCAACGAGAGTAATCTCAAAAATTAATTCATCTCGTACAATGTTCGAGTAGGGTAACCATAATTTCGCTTTGATTTGGGAATATCTCTAACTGGGGACGAGCAATTATATTGAACAATTTGCAAAATTAATTACTATTAAATAAAAAATTGGTTGCCTGTAAAGTCGGTATACGGGCGAAAGTTTTACGTGACAACGACTTTGAGTGGTAAAATAATTTTAATGTGAATATTCATTCGTATAGTAGGAAGAAGGATGAAATAATAGTAACAATTTAAAACATTTATTTATACAAAGAACTGTGCTCGAGTGGAAGGGACGCGTGCCTTTCACTTTTTATGTCTGTCTCTCTCGCTCTTAGGCGGGCTAACCATGCCCGAGTGGAAGGGACGCGTGCCTCTCACTCGCTCTCATTATGAGCGCATAACGTGAGCGGAGCGTAACGCAGTTTCTTGAAGTGTCACCCGGCAAACCAATTTATAAGACGTTCACGTCAAAAACTTGTATGTTTCAAAAATTAGATATATTTATTAATCACAGCTTGCAAAATTAACATATAAAGATTACAAAAATCAACAATTACATTAAAAAATCAACAATTACATTAAAAAATCAACAAATAAAATAAAAACCTTTATAGAACTTTTGTGAGAAAATGACAAATCAATAATTATTTAGAAAAATTATCAAATTAAATAATACTAATAATATATCTGGTTACATTTCTACAAAACCATATGACGAAATGGATGCAAACAGAGTCTTTTGTACTTTCACACAATTTATTTTTATTGTCGTCGTAGCAATGCATCTCATTTCTTGTAAAATTACATTTGTAGTATCCTATTGTTCCAAGGATTGGAGGAATATATTCAATGGCACCTAACAATTTATAAATATTTTGTTTGATTATAATATTTTGAGGTATGTAACAACATGTAACAACTTCATTTGCGTGCCATTTAAATCAAATGTTACTTAAATTTGGATATAATAAACATTTTCAAATTAGCAACCTGGAAGATGCTATTATTATTATTTATGAATGGGAGAATAAACTTTGCAGAAAATGCAATGAATTCGTTGCATTTACCTATACCTTATCAAAAAGATTTTAAGTAACATTTGATTTAAATGGCATACAAATGATGTTACATAAGTACCTCAAAATATATTGAGGTATGTCATGTAACATAAAGCTTTGAATCACTCACCTGCAACTTTCAGCAAATGTCGCTTAAATAAAATTGCCTTTCAACCGTTGATATGTTAATTTTGCAAGTTGAGATTAATAAATATATCTAATTTTTAAAACATACAACTTTTTATTTAATAGTAATTAATTTTGCAGATTGTTCAATATAATTGCTCGTCCCCAGTTAGAGGTATTCCCAAATCAAATCGAAATTATGGTTACCCTACTCGAACATTGTACGAGATGAAATAATTTTTGAGATTACTCTCGTTGGAAACTGTTCTGAGGGTAAAACGATATGTCATTCTAATAACGGTAATATGCCCTATAAATGGATGTTCACACCGAACTCCTAGCAATTATAGGTAATGAGATATCAGCGTTCAAAATAGCGTTACGATTGTGCGGCCACGACTTTTTTGTTTTGGACTAATATCTTCTGTTTAACTAAACTTTAGTGTTATTTATTGCTTTAATTAGTTTTGACAAATTAAGACCTTCCTTCTTGTAACAGTTTTACGGCATAAAGTCTTAAGATTAAAGAAATAATCAACAACAAAGAAACGACAAGTGCACGATTGCGCGGCCATAACTTCCAAGGTGAATATTTCGTAAAATATTGATCTAGAGCATATAATTCTTTTTTCGACAATTGTTGACAAATTCAGTCTTCAATTGACAAAAAGAATTAGATCTCTAGCCCAAGTAGTTGCTGAGATCTCCATGGCCGCGCAATCCTCCACGTTACGTTCGCGCGGCCAACTTAAAACCCTTATAACTTCTTAATTTCTACTTTGACAAATTTTTGGTTTGTGCCATTCGATTTTGACAAATTTCGACAAAAATTTTGGCAAAAAGAAATTCAATTTGGATAATCTGGCGGAGCAATCGTAACGCACACGAAACCGAATTGTTTCAAGCGTATGGTACTGATATCCCGTATGCCTATAATCACAGAAATCAGAACCTGAACACATGCGAACTATTATTTCGCTAGTTCATAAATAGGAGCAAACTCAAGGCGTCTAACGCTGAGCGCCATCTAGTGTCCTTCTTGGGAACTAAAAGTTACACGGATCGAGTTTTGGCTTGAAAATTGTGAAGATTTTGTATTTTCGCCACTAAACAATTTTAATTAATACTCACAGTTAACCTCTAAGTCCCTGAGATACCACATTTGGTATCGACACAATGGTTTTTTTATTGTGTCTGTAATTACGGTAATTGACTGGTTAAGGTGAAACATTGGTTAGATCCACAGAGCAAGGAATCGCAGCGCTATTTTGAAGTAAAACAACATTGTTTATTCCCAAACTTTATTGCAAAACCTATATTTTAATAATAATTATTGATAATATATACTATACTTAGATCTTTCAAACGTTTACTTAACATAACGTATTGCTTATCAACAAGTCAATGAAAGGCGTTTGTTTGTGGTATAATATTAGTTCTAAACTTATTCAGTACTTCGTATGGCTGAGAAGGATGTTGATTTAAAACATTACCAAGCTTTTTAAGCCTTTTCGGAGGCCTCCTTAGCACTCTTAAGAACGATCAAACAATGCGCTATGGTAACATTTCCTTTTACACGTTATAAAGTGTGTCCCTGGATAAAGTTCACAAACGCAAAGTGGAACTAGAGCATTACACATCGAGAAAAAAAAAGGAAAACAATATTAAAAAAAAACGTCAAAATTATACTTATATACATTTTAGTTTAATCATGGTCTATTAAAGAGTATTTCAATTTAACCCCTGTTTTGTATTTAAAACAATATTTTTTACAAATTGAGTGAATAAGATCATTGGTGTTGTATGGCAAATAAACTTCCTAAAACAGTTATCAACTAAAAAAACACATTTTATTGACCACATTTTGAATTTATTCTCATTTTTTCAAATCGATAGGTAATCATTATTACGATTTTTTTCCATTTTTTTTTTGTCTTATTTTACTCATTTTCGTTTGTGCACTTCCTTCAGGACTCACATTGTATAACTTACATTATCCCATTCCATTTTACATTTCCAGTACGGTCAACATCGATAGTAAGATAACACAGACAATTTTACAGAAGTTCTAAATTGACACAGTAATTCGTTACAGTGCTCTGAAACACCTTATGTCATAGTCAGTAGTTTGAATCATTAGAATGTCTACCAAAAAACTGTGTTGGATCAGACAGGTTGTCTACATCGGCAAAAAATGGGTGCTTTGTTCACACTGATATACCTTCCTACTGAGTCAATTATTTGTAATAAATAATTCTATCTATTATTCAAACAAGATATCACAAGTATATGTAGGTACCTATACAAACAAAAACCAACAACGAGTACAATCTCTTGCTTTAAATCAACACCTTATTGGCAACATTTCGCATCAATTCATAAAGAATTGCGTAGTTTTTACGAGATAGAAAAATTGAGGTTTCTTCTCGTCTAAACAGTTTTTTTTTTTATTTACCTTTTTACTGGAACCGGATTAAAATCACAGTATAATTAGCAGATTGACGAAAAATTTACCCCTTAGTTACTTTTTACCAAATAACAACTTACATAAAAGTGCATTTAAAAAAAATGGCTGAAGAACTTTGAATTTTCGCTCATATATTTATATAAGTAATATAAAACATAGACTAACCCTTTATCTATAAACATTTAACAATTCTAGTGATGGCATATTGCCGTCTCCTTTTAATGTCATCAAAAGGACTGAGAGCAGTTCTCAAACGTTTATAAACAAATGGGTAGGTATTCCATTAACATAGAAGAATAAAATTTATAATTGCTTAACTTTAGCACAGCTTAAGTAAAAATATTTTTCTTGGAACCTAGCAACTAGATGATGTTATAAATGGAAATAAGTATTGGCTATAAAATAAAATTATATTAGGAAAACTGAAAATATTTTATAGTATAAAATACTTATCAATAACTGGGGCCGCGAAAAAAAAAGGAGCTATATAGGACGACTAACACCTTTTTTTCGCATTGGAATTATGCCCCTATATAATTGCCTAGACGCTTCACTTTATTGTTTATAGCATGTGATTCTCAATGTAGAAAAATTGTTTTTGGAAAACCATAAAAAGTCTCTATTGCCAGTTGTAAAGATGATGTAACAAGTACCAAGTAATACCAATTAATGTAAACGTTCAAAGCAGGATTATTTAGCGATGATACTGATGTATGACAAATGTTCATGTGATGTTTCTTTCTTCAACCTAGCTACAACAGTACAAAGATCTTTTGACACGTGGCTTAAATTAGAACTAAAGCCGCCATCTTGTTTTTTCAATGTAATTTCTGGAAAATTTCACATATGTTAACCAACAACGCCCTCTTGTAAATATCATTCAGGCGTCAAAAGATCCTTGTAGCCCTCTAACAATACAATACTTATGTAAAATAACACTGTCATAGCAATACCGCTGAGTGCCAGCTATAAATAACTGTGTACCATTTTTTTTATTTACAAAGTATTTATTTAAACTTAATTGATGATATGCTAATGAATAATTGAATAAAAATGATTAATTTTGATTATAGGTACATACAATCAGGTCTTATATTAACATACAGAATTATTTTCTAACTTTGTATACATACAAATAATTGTTTTACATGAGGAAATCAGTAAATGAGCCAATGAGGCAATCAATTTTTTGAGTTTCATTTTCAAATCTATTAGTCTTAGTCGAATTTTTCACTTTCCTATAAAAGGCAAGTAAAAATAGACAGTTGCATGAGGACAATCAACTATGTCACAGCCAAATATTTCGGTATACTTACAGTTCAAATGGCTTCTCATTTATAAAAGTTTAATTATAACCAGAAACAGGTATTTTCATGCGAAGTGTCAGGATCTTATTGTAATTATCAGTATTACAGGTTACTCACATATCCGAGGCTCACATATCTAGGTTACATTGTATTAAAATCAATATCAGATGTGTTAAAATAATAATTTCGAAAACAAGGTTAGTTAATTTTCTATTATAATTATTTGCAAGAAACAGATTGATTATTGAATTTTAGTGTTTTGACAATTTTTTTTTTCTCAAAAATAACTTATTGTATTTTTATGGCAACACTGAATGGTTTAGCCTTATTTTATCCTTTATTAACCAATATTTTTTACAAGTGCTGTTAATTTATCAGCTTTATAACAAAAGTCACTAATTAACTAATGACTAACACAATTAGCTATGTCTCCTTATCTCTGATAATCATTAGGTGTATTGTTTACTGTAATCTAGTGTTTTCGAGAGTTAGCTTCTCGAAAATACTACCAAAATTGCGACATCCTATTTACATTTAGTTGGTTTGATATTGGAAAATGAAGAATTTTTCTTTCTGCTTTATAGAATAGATGTCACATACTTCATAGATTATGATTAATTTTAACAACTCTCCTGTCTGCGTCATATGATTCATGGCAATTGTTTGATTACGGTGTCTGCGTCAGTTAATTATTATTTTGTTAAAATATAATTTTTTTGTGTCATTCAAATCATTTTTACAAGTATTTTAGCAGTTTAGTTCGATACATTGATTATTAAAGAAATATCTTTTTAATGAAGGCAATGTGTTTTATTGCAGTTGCATACAAAATAATGAATATTGATAAAATGTCAACATAAAGTATAAACATTGATAATATAAAGAATATTAGCAATTATTGTTTTGTATGGTAGTGCAACAACGCTGATTTCTTTTTTGTTTTCTTCCTTTTTCCTTAGCATTGAAGTTCCTAACTAGCTGTCGGTCAAGAAACAAATTAACCCGACAACAATTGTGTGAACCAGCAATTGTTCTTGTGAAAGAAAATACTACATTAAAAATAATCATGGAAACCGTAGAGCGCATATATGTAAACAGCTTCTTTTAGGCCATCATTTGACGGGTTAATAATTAATTTATAAATTGTAGATATCCATTGAATTCCAGAAATTATTTTAAAAACATACAAAGCACCAGGAATAGAAAGTATTTTATGTTAATGCTCTGTTTTGTACTGGTTGAAATGGGCCTTGAGCTTGATGTGCAATCATCAATAATTATATGTGTTGACCGACAGCAGGTTGCATAATAGTATGTAAAAATAAAAAACTGACCCTGCTTATGTTAAAACATAGCCAATTCTTTGTTTTCGTTACATCATACATAAAAAGAATGCTTTTCAATTACTTCTCCCTTTGATTGTAATCCAAGCGCATAACACAACATTTTAACATAAACAAGGTAGTTAACATTAAACAGTAACCATTATTACATTCATAAACCTTTCAATATTCAACATTTCTTAATCAAAACATTTAACAAGGCTTGTCACACTGTCTATCCAAACAGGGCTCCGCAATTCGAGCATCTTCTGTTTTTTAGAGCGAGACAACATAAGATTCCCAGCGGGAAGAATAGAATAGCACATAGGATGCCTAGACATGTGAAGTCATCTTCAAGAATGCCCACGCGACAGGCCGGGCATGCCCCTACGGCGATAATAGGGGGTGGTATTATAATGTTTGTGGCTCCATAGTTAGGCATAAAGCCTGTACCTGGTGGAGATACGCCATACGGAGTGTATCCTGGCGGAGGAGGCGGGTAAGGCGCGCCAGGAGCACCAGCCGGCTGAGGCTGCGGCGTAGGACCTGCAATTATCGTATTTACAGATTACCTACTATATACCAACTTAGAATTCGTGTTTACCAAACAACAACTACGAAAATAACTGCAGATATTACACGTTAGGAGCTCAATAATGAAGCTTTCCGTCGGTAATTATACAACAAACGCTAAGTTGCTACATTACGCAGTTTAATCGAACAGCTTATCTTTATTGTGATTCATTGACACATAGGTATGGTTTCTTAAAAACAAACTTATTCGGGGCTTACCTGGGAAAACTGTAGCCGAATACGGAGGTGGCTGCTCAGTAACTGTTGGTTTTTCCATACTGTTAACTCTTTGACGCCTCAGGATTTCTTTTTAGAACAATGTGTTGGAAGAAATAATTGCACAAAAAGTAACAAAACTGAGAAACAGTTCACAAAACCAGGTGTCAAAAAATATGTTGCCAGCACAGCACAATGCACATACAAGAAGGACGAAGAAAATTATTTCTGTCACCACCTCTGTATTTTTTTTTTATGTTCCGTCACGAGCAGCTATTATTTAAATCGATCGTAAGACACGTTCAAAGAGTACTTTAAGATATTGGGTAGAGACGTTTGAAAAAATTTTTGCGACTATAATTATGGACATTGCCAGCCTAAAAATGTATTGCATGAAGCCTGATGCTTGGCTAACTCAAGTCAGACATGACAAAACTCAAAAATATTGGCGGGATCGGGATCACAGAAGATATGTATACTCTGTCTACGATATGTATACTATTCTAAGTGTATACTACGCGGGATGCAGCGTTTGGAATGTCAATTGTTCATGAATTTCCTTACCTACTTCTTCTTAGCATGTCAATTGCAAAAATAACACAAAAAAATATAAAAATAGTTTTCTAAATTTAGTAACGCGAATACCGTTCGCTGACGCAGCCATTAGGTATTCAGACGAAATATGAGAGGTGCCGCATATACTGGAGGTCGAAGCCGTCCATGAACCCCTATTTCTGCAAGTTGTCCTTGCTACGACCTACTTGGGAACGAAGTCTGTTTAATGTTTTCCAAGCAGGCCACGGTAACTTATGCCCAAATGAGACGCTCTTTGATGGTTCTATGAAGAAATCAAGAGGCTTGAGCATTTCTTGCCATTGATCACATCTTCCTGTTTAGGAGTTGCTATCGGCTGGACTGACGCATTCAAATAAATGTTTGCGATTTAAGCCTATATGGCACTGGATTAAAGTTGTGCATTGGGTGGCGTGGGTCATCCTGTAGTTTCTTTTCTCGATGCGGCTGACTAAAGTCTTGCGAATATCTGAAAGCGGGAAGTCATTCAGTGGATACAGCATTCGCAACGGGGTCAATGTCTCATTTACAGCTGTTTCCACTAACTTAGAGTGGGCAGTTCGGTTCCATACTGAACAGGCATATTTAGGTACCTGCGGAGAAGGAAAGCTCCATCCTAGTCGGTCGCAGGACTTGAGAAAATGCCCCCGTGTATGTTAGGTGTGGAGTAGGTATAAGTTGTTTCTGGTAAGCACTTTTTGTTCGACATTTTCGTAGTTTCTCCCGAAGTTTAGGGACCTATCCATAGTAATGTTTTGGGTGAGTACTGTGAATAATTGGAACTCCTTGCTACAAGATATTGAGTGTTCGACCCGCTTGTCTGTTACACAGATGGAAAGCGCATAACTGCGCTTTTGAGGAATTTGATTTGATGGCGTTGTCACTATAATAATGGCTCAGATCTGAAAATGCGGTGGAACAGTCGGTTTCAATGTCCTCAAACTTAGTTGCTTGGCAAGTAAATGCCAGATCGTCTGCAGACAGAAAGCGGGTTGTATGTATTTAGGCTCCCCGGTTGATCTTTATCGTAGATGGTAAATAACAGTGGAGCCAGTACACTTCCCTGAGGCAAACCGTTGTTTTCGGTTCACCACATACTTTTGTCATCAGGAAGATTTACGTGTAATCGCCAGTTAATCGCCAAATTCTCGTAGAATTCGAGTAAACTTTGGATCTTCTGTTAAGTTGGTATCCTTCTATAACAAGCACTGAATGTAAACGGTGTCGTAGGCTGCTGAGAAACCTAAAAATACTGCGCCCGTCACTTTTCTCGCTTCAAACCCATCCTCGATATGTTGTGTAAGGACTTGGCCGCAGCAAAATTTGCCTGGTCCTAATCCGGCTTACTTTGGAATAAGTTTTGGGTCTGTGAGGTTCGTGAGACGAGCCAATAGCATTCTCCCCGAATATGTTGGGTGTGTCATAAGAGGGATATAGGGCGGAAGTTTTTACACTCGTCATATGGTTTACCTGGTTTGTTTATACCGATAGCCTTTGATTTCCTTCAAAGACGAGGTATGTTTGACTCCAAGCAATGGTTAAAAATTGTAGCAACCACGTCACGTCTAGTTTTTTAACATTTGCTTACTGACTACTTGCAAACTCCACTTTACTTCTTTTCCATAAGGTAGTAAGTTCAGAATCTTTCCTAATTTAATTGCATAATAAATCGCGTATACTTTTTTTAAAGTAATAGGTACATTTTATATTTCGAAAAGGGAAATAGCCCCCGTGATAAGAAAAACACAATGGATCATCATCATTACGTATCTGTACCACACGGTACTTCGGATTATCTCGTTCACTGTCCAATGACTCCAAAGGAGTCACATTTGTACCAAACTCATACGTCCATGACTCTAGTTGGAGTCATAATTCAAAAATAAAATGTTCAAGTTAGGGCGAGATTGTAGGTGGACGTATGAATACATTTTGAAACTTTGTACTGGGACAGGGAACATGTTATAGTTTTTCTAATATTAGTTTCACTGTCTATTCTTAAGGTCTCTCCTATTACATGGGAGTTACACATGACTAGCGAAATGCGGGTGATACACCTTTGCCTGCTCAATCAGGCGTTAAATAATGTAATTTTACTGGTTTGTAAAAAAAATTATAAATAAGAGCGGTAGGAAAATTAAAACAGATACAAGAATCTTTTGAACTTTCAATATATTCATAATATTTCACAAAACAATAACTAATAACGTCATCTAACTATATCTAATTGATCACTATAATATTTACAACATAACTTGTTCACTGACATTTTTCAATCTATTTTATAAATTCATAATTCCTGCCGTATACCTACAAGGCAAGAAGAATAGACATTCATTTTAAAACCTAAACGAGAAGTAAATAAAAAGAAAATGACAAAATATACAATTATCATAACTTAATAACATTATCATTTTCATATTTACATACAAAAGTAAGAACTGGCAACTTTCTGGAGAACTATAATAATTGAACCATCAAATCCTATAACAAAATTACGTCATTATTAAACAGTTCTACTCTATTCTAGCCTACTTAAACAGCTGCTCAAATCATTGGGCCCAACAATATAACTATCACACACATAGTCACATTTTCATCATAATTTCCATGAATAAAAGTTTTGTGTGAGATATTGTTGAAACCAACGCATATAGCTGGCTAAATCTTTACTTTTGTTCATAAATAAAAATGAATTAATAACACGATAGTAGCTCAATTATCACAATAAAACAAAATTTGTTTACTATGTCCAAAACAACACATCTTTGAAAAGCATATAACAGTAAATTATTTATCACTCTTGAACTAAAGAGTCAAATTAATTAAACAATTATTTTTCATGTCAGAACTTTTCATTCAATTTATTACTTTTCTTTTTATTTTACGCAACCTTTGCTTTCTTTTTTGGTAATACATAACATAATTATCTAAATATGTGGAGATTTTGAATTTCATTATCATGCTATAAAATAATATTATAAAAATAAATTACTAGCACTGGGAATAAAATGAATGATGTTTTATAAATTAATTATTTTATTTAATGTTGTGGTAATATGGCAACCCTGTAGCAAATTTGTCAAAATTGAAAAGGAGATTTTCTATACGAGGGATAAAAGCGGTAAAAATGTCATGGAATGCGTTCAGAAGCGATAAATCTGTTTAATAATTTCCAGCCCGTCCCTTGCTGCCCTCCCCCAGCTACGCTCTAAGCCGAGGGCCGTACTCCACAGCCCTTAGCGTGTAGTCGCTTAGTTTATAAGTTGTATGCCCTGGCTGGAGCTCTCAATTTTATTAAGGCATCCGCAGGATAGCCCGGTCAAAAAGCCGACAACCTCCTAGGTTGGCCTGCAAGATGCCATACTCTAAAGAAAAAAACTTATAAAAGCGTGAACACATCTATAAAATGGTCTGAGTCCTTTCAGTTATTTTACCTGACAGAAACCAAACTGCAACACAAAAGCAACCTAATAACAACAGATATTAAAGATCACTTTGGGTTTTGTCTATGAAGCTGAATCAAGAGATACAGGGACTTCCTAAACTTTATGACTATTCTGAAGTGCGCTACACGACGCAGTATTTCGCTACTCGCCTCGTATCCAGAGCATACAGTTTGTATCGGGCTGTAAAATAACTAAAACAACCGAAAATGAATAGTAAAAGCGATTTATCTGTTGTCTGTTGTGACATTTGTCAATTATTGATGCAGCCTAAACAAAGTATTTTGTATTAATTCGCAAGCTGTAAGGTTTTGTCCATAGTCGCTTGAATTTTACATTTAATTTTTTTTTCTGAATGAATGATTAACTTGGTTGCTACATCAAAATTCCCTTCTTAGTTATCTAAAGAAGTCGTCACTTATACTTTGCAACATATCTGATATTATCTTATATTACATGGTTCATTGTGGTTAAATTTTATATCAGAGAGAAACTATTGGTATGTTTTCACTACGTCATAATTTTGACACCCACTTTTCTTATATTTATGTCTTTTCATCTTGGTGGCAATATTTTTTTCATAGTGGGTAGTCGTGAAGCTAAAGCAATACTGCTGATATGTCTGTCCTCTGTATCCATGCATTATCCGCAAACTTTTTAAGCCTATATCGAGACACTTCATTCCACGTTCAAAAAACACCAACAATAGGGTCAAGTGAAATAAGCTAGCTAGAAATTCTTTTTTTTTTCTGTAAACTTTACAGATGTGATGGTATCGATATCTAAACATGGTAAATATGAAAATAAAAGAGATTTTATGTTTCTGTTTGAAGGGTCAACGACTGCGGGTAGTGTCGATATATGAAGTATGAGGTATTTTATCCTGTTTCGATATCGATACAAATAACGTCAAAGGAACAAAAAATAACTGTTATCTCTACTGTGGTTTATGACACTTCAAAAAAATCATCAAATTAATTTCTCTTTTGTTTTATAACGTTTAAATATCAAACCCAACTCTTCGCCGGAGTTTCACTAGCTCACATAATTTGGCTCTGTATAGCAATGAACGTTCATTTACTTTCTTTTAATTTTCCGATCAGTCGAGAGGCGAGTGAGATCCAACATGGTTGGATCAATTCATTATTGATTCATTTTGTGTACAGACAAAGGCAAAAATGCACAAAAAGGGAAGTATCTGATATAGGCTTTAGTCAAAATTCTTCGCAGCTATAGTATGTTAGCAACGATGTTCATTTATCTTCGACGCAGTTGTTTTATCAGCATCTTTCTTGGCAGTAGGTCGAGTGGCGGTCGTTTAGAAGCGCATGGGCACCCAGCACCCGGACTGCTCGTCGCGGCGGTAGTAGTGCGCGCGGTTGTCCGGGAACACCGTCACAGCCGGGAATGGATGCTGCTGGATGAACTTCAGAGTTACGCGGATCTGGAATGTTAAAGATTATTATTACTACCTTAATTCAAAATTATTGAGCCATTCTCGTGAAATGTCTCATTTTTTCTAAAACTTTCCGGTTCTGGGTGGTTGAAAGGGTTTATAAAGGGCACATTTCGTGTAGCAGTGCAGTTAGTCTGAGAACGGAATACAATTTCAGTAATCTAAAAATGACTGAAGTTTCGATTGAGATACGATATGCTCTATTATTTGAGGTCCGTTAGACTCCGTCAGCGCGGCTGAAGCACGTCGATACATTGTGACTGTATTCGTTGGCGATTAAATTAGTATGAACCTACTATTATTCATACTATATTTGAGTCGTGATTCATACTCTAGAATACAGGTGTTACAATGCTTTTAACAAGTTCTCTCGAACGTGCTAATAACCGTTATCATAAAAATCAATACAAACGAGATTCCTATGAGGTGACCGAGAGAAGTATTGAATGATAAAATTATTTGTTTAGCCCACCGCGGCTAAACAAATAATTTTATCATTCAATACTTGGAACTCTCACACAGTAGCGTCAAAAGGGCGATAACACTCAATAGGAGTTACCTATTTGCCCTTCCAATGTGACTAGGTACTTAAATACACTAGGCGACAACTTAAGGAAAGCGTGCTATTGGATTTACAACTGTCGGCACTGAACCGAGCGTTGAAAATTCAAAAGCACAGTGGCAAAATAGTGATAAAAGTATGTAGCGTGGCACTTTTGACTCCCAATCAATTGGCTGTGCATTTGCAATGTCGTATTACTATTTCATCATTCTTATGTAGGTACAGACGCCACCAGGTCAAGCTACCCGAAACTGTCAATTTTTCCCAATGAACCTTGAACCTAATGCTCTAGAAATAAAGTCGAAAATCTATCAAAGAAATCTGACAGATTGTAGTAGCTTGATGTGTTGGCGTCTGTACTTTTTTGGTCATATTAAAACATATTCATTTTTAATTTATAAACATGTTTTATCTTTCTATCATATACTGTAACTAAAAAAAAAGGCTTTAGTGGTCGTCATTTCTGTAACTCATACTTGTATGACTATACCTATCTTTCTCAATCTGAATTGTATGGTATTGAACTACTGTATGGAATATTCACATCTTCATCATTTGCCTTGACTTTTCTGTACTACGTTAGGACGACTTCCAGTCTTACCAGATGCAGCTAAAATACCAGTATTTTACGTAGAGCAACTACTTATCTGACCTACACAACCCATTCACTAGATAATACGATAGCCCTTGATGAGACTGGTTTTCAGAGTTTCGGGCTTCTGACCCGTCACCACTATAAAAAATTCACGAATCACAAACGACACCAACGGCTTAACGTGGTTTCAGAGGCATGTAGAGATGGTCACCTATTCACGGACTAATCGCGGCAAACGTTGTTTTACCTGATCGGTCGAGCCATACGACTGATATTACTTAACCAATATACATCGACGGTTAAAACGTAATAGGGTAATAAGCGACAAAAACCAAATTGTTTAGGAGAGTGGTTTAAAGTTTGAAATTGTGGAAAAATGGACATAACTTTTTTGTTTATTGTCATATCGTGAAAACGGAAAGACATCGTAGAGCCATCGGAGTAAGCGCATTCGAAAAAGCAGAAAAGGGCCTCACCGGGTTTCATATGAAATCTGCACTGGCGTCTTTTTTTGACATTGGTGCCTTAATTATGTTGCTAGTTGTTGAAACAAATTTTGGGCCAATTATCAAAGCCCTAGCTGCTTTAGTTTTTGAAAAATAAGAGTTGCAACCTCAAACTTGAATGTTGTTTTTCTACGAAACTGCAATAGATTTTAAAATGAAACCAACGTGACATGAAAGCTACTTAATAGATTTACATTTCACATTTTTCTCATAATTTTTCAACCACCTATAGGGCAGAACCAAATGTGTTTTAAAAATTAAGGGTGGTTTTTCGTGGCCATATTTCGAGGTACACCGACAAAATATATTACATAAATAACGTATGTATCCAACTATAATACATAATAATTACATAGATGTGTCATGGGTGGAACATATTCCAAACAATAAAAGTTTTCAATAAGGTACACACGGCTACAGGTCAAGTTGTACATTTCTAGTTTTAGCTGACCTCGCATTGCACAGGGGTTTCGTACAATGAGATGTCAGCTTATGCTGGAAATGTGTGGCCGTGCGTACTGTAATCATAGGAATTATAATCATATACTAGACTCATAATATACTGCGCTTTCGACAAGTTTACACAATTGCGTTATTTGTATCGGTTAAAGTATCGTGTTACACTTCTTCCAAACGTTATTATGTCAAGTCGAAATCATTTCGTATTCATTGAAAAAAAAAATGGTATTGTGCGTTAATTAACTTTCGAATATCGTGTTGTGTCTAGCAGAAAATAGTTTTCATTTGTTTGTGTATGATTCAAACATTTTTATATGGTTGAAACCTTCAGAATGGCAGACAACAATGACAAACTAAGAAGATGCAAAACTGTAATCGAAGGGGAAAAAATATCTGTGGAAAATATAAACGAATTCGAACAGACGAAGAAGTTCTCACATATAAGCTGTTGGCGAAAATACTATTCAAATAGGCTCTTTATTTTGCAACTAGCTTCTGCCCGCGACTTCGTCCGCGTCAAATTTTTGCTCCCCTGACCCTTCCCGTCGCATCGATTTGCCTGCTAGTTTTCGTCCATTTTTCGTTGCTGCTCGCTCCTTTTGAGTTATAGTGAGTCAACCTTAAAAGATAGACATATGCTCTCCCGGACTTTTTTTAGAACTTTTTAAGAGGAATAATTCCGTCATACATTATTTTTGCGTTACTTTAACCGTTTACGCAGCGCACGCAACGGAAACTCTTAAAAGGAATAAATTTTCCCCGTTTTTGCAACATTTTTCATTACTGCTCCGCTCCTCTTAGTTGTAGCGTGATTTTATATAGCCTATAGCCTCCCTCGATAAATAGGCTACCCAACACAAAAATAATTTTTCAATTCGGATCCGTAGTTCCTGAGATTAGCGCGTTCAATCAAACAAACAAACTCTTCAGCTTTATAATATTATATATAAATAAGTGTAGATTATTAGTGTATAAATAGAAACAAGAAGATGGATTAAACGTAGTGAGGATAATAAAGGTGATCCTAGATTTTACGTTCAGAAAAAAAATCTGCCTTAACCATTCAATTATCGTAATTAGAGACACAATTAAAAAACGATTGTGTCTATACCAAATGTACAAACAAACAAACTCTTCAGCTTTATAATATTATATATAAATAAGTGTAGATTATTAGTGTATAAATAGAAACAAGAAGATGGATTAAACGTAGTGAGGATAATAAAGGTGATCCTAGATTTTACGTACAGAAAAAAAATCTGCCTTAACCATTCAATTATCGTAATTAGAGACACAATTAAAAAACGATTGTGTCTATACCAAATGTAGTATCTCAGGGACTTAGAGGTTAAAAAAAGAAATTACGGCCTGTGAATTTTAAAAGTTTTTTTTTCACAATAAAGAATATTAATTAAATATTCCATAGAATTTTTGCAGTTCGATTACAGTTAATGGATCTTCTAAGTTTGTCAGTGTTGTCTGCCATTCTGAAAGTTTTAACCATGTCAAAAAAGACGCCAGTGCAGATTTCATATGGAAACCCAGTGAGGCCCTTTTCAGTAGGATGGAATTCATAAGTAATTTTCGACCAAAATGGCGCTTATTACCTTTTAACCGTCGACATGATTACTTCTCTCTTTCAACTTCCTACTTTTTTTAGGAACTTCTGTCCCAACTGAGTACGTAAGCCACTTACATTGTGAACGAAGTGTGGCGCCTCCACAGCGGGAGTGGTGCTGAGATGTTGCAGTATGAAGTCGTCGGACTGCTCGAGCCACAGATCCACGCCCCGCAGTGGCTCGTAGTTGAACGGACCGATGCGCAGCATGCCCACCGTGTTGTCGTAGATGTCCAGCACCTGGAGACGACTTGGTTCAGTAAGGCACATACCAGGAAGTAAAAAGTCTTAAAAGGGAAAATAGTGGCCACACAAAGTATCAACGCACCGCTGCCACCTGACGCCGCTATATATAACTTAACAGAACGGGTCACAAGATAGATAACTACAGAATTTTTATTTACATCATAAACGCACACTTCATGCACCTTTCATTTTGCTTTAATATGTAGGAATGTGATCAGGACGAGTTATAAGAATATTCTATTTCTTAGTAGCAGCCCGGAGTCAGGATTTGTGAGCGGTTGATGACAATAGGCTCGACTCCTAATACATGGGATTTAAAAACGCCTGAGCAATTTAGTAGTTTTATTGAAAATAGGACCGTATTACCATATGCTAAAGTAGAAAATTGTATGATTATCGACACAGTCGGTTCGCACATACTGGCGACTCGGTTGCTCTTTTTTTCTTCTTAGGCTAATGTAATACGGTAATATTTTCAATGGACCCATTAAACTGCTCGGTAATTTTTCCATTCTATCTGAAGTGACCGTTAAACATAACTGGCGAAATGTGGATGTACTATGAGTACACCACTGCATAGCCCTTCGGGGATAACAGGCGTGATGTTTCGTTATGATTCTATTCCAGTTCACTTTGCATAATGCTAATCATCTTTTTTCGCATTAAACTACGTTCCAATCCTTACCTGCCCCGAATGTGGTCCACTAGTAATCGTGCGGGCTCCCCGTAGCGGCAACTCCGGTCCCTTATCAGGGAATGTGGCAGGGAACAGGTCACCAGCTCGGATGTCAACACCGACACCGGTCACTAATGGCGCGGCCGACCCTCCACCTAAAGCTGTGTTCAACTCGCAACAGCAGGCTAGCGTGAGGTCGATCTCCACTGAGAGACGATGGAATGATACTGAAATTAAGGGAAAACACAACCTATTAGATGGAACATTGGTAGTAAAACGGATGGGGCTATAAAGTTCTGGAGAGGCAAACAGCGCACGGGTGTTGAACCTGATTGAAGATCGAGGCATGCGAGCCGCTCATAACCTGTCGTTGCGGCCCTCGTCACATGCGATTGCCACAGGATCGCCACAACCTATACAGATCCTATTAAACAGTTAACGTAACTATTACGAAATATTAGAACGACGATGGTTGGTATCTATTGTTCTCAATTTTTAATATTAAAATCCAACCCTTCTTGGTAAGATTGGTTATCAGACTCTGGGGCTTCAGACGACTCATACGAGCCGTTGGTCCCGGATGTCATTCGTATTGCAGTGCAGACGCCAAAATGAATAACAGCCAGGATCAACGGCTTAACCTGCTTTCTGAAGCACGGATATAACTAAAGATAGAAGGAAGAAACTGTTCTAACCATTTTTAATTTGTTTTGTTCAGCTGATAGTCTTTCAAAGAAAATAAATAAAAAAGGTTATTCACAGATTCAGTAATACATGGAGATCAGATGGACGGACATAGAGATATTCTTAAACCTAGGTATTATAGCGTATCGGTATCTCGGTTCACTCGAGGCACTACACACTCGACACTAAAGGGATGGCAAAGTAGATCGGGCGGTTAAGCACAAAATGAAGACTGGTTGGATGAAATGGCGGCAGGTCACAGGAACAATTTGCGACTCCCACATCCCCATTAAAAAAAGGTGAAGATGTATAAAACCATGGTCAGACCTGCTGTCTTGTATGGGTCAGAATGTTGAGCCACAAAAGGGATGAATGAAAGCTAATAATTTCATGCAGCTGAGATGAGAATGTTAAGAGGGATTTGTTAACACCTTACACGAACGGACAAAATAAGAAATGAGTTCATAAAAGAGTGAAAGTGACACCGACAACTGAAAAGTTGTGTGGGAATCGATTGTCATGGTTTGGTCACGTGATACGGGCGAATGAGGAAAATTTTGTAAGGAAAGTATTGAGTATGAATGTCGATGGCTATAAGAGTAGAGGGAGACCAAAGAAATGCTGGATGGACAATGTGAATTATGATATGGATAGAAACGGGGTGACTACTGCGATGACGACTAATAGAGAAGTGTGGAAGAAAAAGATAAATAAATTGGGATAAGAACAGGAAAATGATAAGGTATTATAGTTTATGCACTCTGTCATCGAATTATACGACAAAGCTGTTTTTCACAATCTTCAAACAATTTCACTAAATTGGATACAGGAAATACGACATCAGAAGAGCGTCGAAGAACGTCTGTCAGAGTGGTAAATTTCTAAAAAATAATAACAATATATTCCAAAATGAGTCACGAAAGATCGTCAGGTCTTCGGAACGCGCTACGCAACAATAGACGCTGCACCCACGCACCTCTCGCTAATATTCGCGCATTGGCAATGTGACAAGAGTCCACCGGATGACCTCTGCGTCAATTCTAATTGTTTGTTTCCGAGTAAGAATTGTACACAGAACATTGATATGATATAATAGAGTAGAGGTATCTACTTCAGAAGTAGTGGTGGGCCAGTGGTAACGGTCGCGACTTACGAGGTGTTCTGGGTTCGCACCCAAGCGGGCACTTTGTGTATTTAATTTCATCACCACTGTCCTCTTAACGGTGAAAGGAAACATCGTGAGGACACCGGCATGTCCTAGAACCAAACATTAGAAAACTTGTGACATCTAGATACCAACCCGAACTTGGTTCGCGTGGTGGACTACCACCCACTCACCGTCACAGAGAAGAGGCCTGGCAACACTGAAAACATTTTATGCTGATTATGCTACTAAGAGAAGACGTTTTTTGAGAAAAGATGGCAACCGCGTTTCCTACTACTTCGACAATATCATCAGCTAAACATGCTTTTTGACGTCCCTGATTTCTTTGGCCCCCATTCGGTCAAAACCTTACTGCAGCGGCCAAAAGACCTTCACTGCTACTAAAAAGTTTCTCATAAGGCTGAAACTCACACATAATATTCGCGAACAACTCATCGGAGTAGCGGTGTGGGTCTGTGAAGCCTCCGACTAGCTGTAACTCGAGCCTGCCCTCCGGGTATCCGACTGCCAACTGTTGAACCCGTGATACCATCGCTGCTGATGCTTCTGCGGTTCCCGAGCCGTCTAAGTGTGCTAGAGCAACTGCGCCTGAACCTGGAATATAAAGGACCAACTATTATATCTATTTATTTACATCATTACGTAAACTCATGCCTTCTTCCTATGAGGGTAGGGAAGAACTACAGAACGCCAACTCCTACGATTCTTACATACTTCTTTTGTCTAATTTACGGTCATACACGCACGCCGGATGTCCTGTTTGGTCCCGGCGTTTCCACTCATATCTGCCTTGTCTTGTAGATAAATACCTTTTTCATCCCCCCATCTCGGAAAGAGTATTTTTGCCCTTCGATACCTGAGTGCAAAAGCCGTTTTTATCCACTAGAGGATAAAGTAAATTGAATTTAGAACATCGTGTGCACTAAGTTTGTGAATTCAAAACATCATTAAATCTATTTACTTCTATCTCCATGGTGCCGAATTTATCATTCAACCTTTTTCTAATTTGTAAAACTTAGACTCGGAACCTTCTTGATATACTTTTTTTTTAATTTGCTTTGCGCGCGCCATTTTACTTTTCATGTCACCAACATTACAGTACCTAACAAAAATATTACACTCGACTTAAGTAACTGTAGCAACGTTACTTTCAATTTTTCTTAATTATACCTAAGTATCATTTGAAATAATTTAAAGATTATTCTGTAATACTTACCTATCATAATGTAGTACATAATAAATGTTAATACCTAAACTGAAATAAAAGTATCTTGTGATTGAAATGCTTTGTTTTTGCATATTTAGTCATTTCCTCGCTGAGGTGGGATGAAAAGTTACGTGTTGCACTCGAGTGCAAAGATTTTTCACCTCGTGCTCTTTTGATTCCCTCGCTAACGCTCAGGATTCTAATTTTTGAATCACTCGCTGCACTCGTGATTCAATTTTAGAATCCTTCGCTTGCTCGGTCATCAAAATTGCGCACGCGGTTAAAAAGCAACTTTGCACTCTTGTATAACAAATAACTAATGAGATGCTCAAATAATTCCATTACCTAAAAAGTCTAATCCCTCATCCTTTTCTGAATATCGTCCAATATCCGTCTTACCATTTTTATCCAAAGTCCTTGAACGGTTAATCCACGATCAATTAAGCACTTTCCTCTCCAAAAATAATCTCCTCAACCCTTTCCAGTCTGGCTTCCGTCCTGGACATAGCACCACCACGGCGCTTCTGAATATTACGGATGATATAAGGTCAGCCATGGAAAACGGTAATCTAACGGTCTTAGCTTTGCTAGATTTTAGCAATGCTTTTAATACCGTTGATTTCGATGTTTTGCTTGGCATACTATGCTCTCTTAATGTATCTCCATCGGTTATTCACTGGTTTCGTAGTTACCTGTTCGGTCGTCGGCAACGTATTTGCATCGGAGAGAGTTTGTCTTCCTGGAGTAATACTTCTGCCGGTGTACCACAGGGTGGCGTTCTATCTCCTTTACTTTTCGCAGTTTTTATTAACTCTATCTCTGACGAACTAATTTCTTCCTACCACCTGTATGCAGATGATTTACAAATCTACTCTCGAGCTCCTCTTGGAAATTTGTCCGAGGCTATATTGGTGATAAATCGCGATCTAGCCCGGATATGCGGTTGGAGCAAGAGGTATGGACTCATGGTCAATCCCATAAAGACGCAGGTCATTGTGGTGGGCAGTTCTAGGACGGTCTCAAGGATTGACTGGACGGCTCTTCCTCAAGTTTACTTTGACAACTCTATTATTCCTTTCAGCGAAAAAGTTAAAAACCTGGGGATTTTTATCGATAAGAACTTCACTTGGAGTGCCCAGCTACAGGAAGTTAGTCGCAAGCTATTTGCATCCGCTGCATCTTTGAAGAGACTGCGTAATTTCCTGCCGACTGCCACCAAAATTGCGCTTGCACAATCACTTATTTTACCCATCCTTGATTATGCTGATGCCAGCTATCTTGACCTTACCCAGGACCAACTCGATAAACTTGAGCGGCTTCAAAATGTCTGTATAAGGTTCATATTCGGTTTGCGCAAATATGACCACGTATCCGAATTTCGTGTGAAGCTCAAGTGGTTACCAATTCGCCTTCGCCGGAATGCCCATATTCTTTCCCTTTTATATAATGTGCTCTTTTCCCCTTACACCCCTCTCTATCTTAAGAGTCGTTTTCAGTATCTATGTGACTCCCACACAAAGTTCTTGAGGTCATCAGACAACTTAAAGCTTAAAATGCCTATGCATTCTACAACTTTCTTTGACAAATCCTTTTCTGTTCAGGCTGCTCGTTTGTGGAATGCATTGCCAGTTCAAATAAAACGCGCACATCTTTATCTATATTTAAGAAACTCGTGAAGGAGCATTACTTGTTGTTGTGATCTTGTTCACGTAGCTGTGATTATCTGTACTTGTCTTTTATCTTCTTACATCTATATATATTATATATATATATATAGTACTTATGTATGTATATAAGTATCTATTATACAGGATATATATGATTATTATATATATTTGTTAAAGTAAATTGTATTTTGCACCAGTGACAACCCCATTTTTATGTCCACGCAATCACTGTCCATTCCAAGGTTGCCTGGAAGAGATCGCAGAAAGCGATAAGGCCGCCCATTGTATGTTTTTATTGTTAAATGTTTTTTTTTTATGTATTTTCTGGTGTACAATAAAGCATATATAAATAAATAAATAACTATTGTTGCCACCCTTCATTAATCCTCTCAACTTGATTAAACCATTTAAGCAGTCTCTTTTCAATTAGCAATTCAGTGGAAATTAATCTCAGGCATGAAGAACTAATCAATAAAGTAGGTAGTAATTTACATACTTTCTTTCAACTTCAAATCCAAAATATTTATTTGCAAGAAATACATAATTTACAAGAGATAAAAAAAAGAAAATTAAAATAGATAGTTCCAACTGACTATTAAAAAAAAGTTATGACTGATGCTATGATTTGAAAGTAGAAGAATGAGCTATCAAAGTTACCTGAATGCCTGACAACGACGATTATACATGATGTGGCGTCATCTGATCCTATTATGTTCACGTTTTCTGAAATAAAAACAAAAACCTTTTATTAGTTAAAATTAGATACCCCTATTCGTAAAAACAAAACGATATAAAGAACAAGAATACGAGTGCAGTAAATAAGCATTATTATTCCATCATAATCTACCAGTTACCTGATGTAAAAACTGTAATTCAAATAAAATAATACTGGTTTTCAGGCTAAAAGCCCGAACATAGTTGAGAAGAGGCTATACAGATCATTTTTTTTTTATTGAATTCACAGTATGGTATCTATCTATTACATTACATGTTTCTAGATATCGTATAACGGTTTTTGGCATTTCCCTAACCTCATCAAGAGTTTCACAGCAAACCTAGCATTTGAGCTTTTACATAGAAATCAAGTACTAACTGTCATGTGGCACTACAGCAGCCAGTTCTCGCTGGCCGACGTACAGAAGTCCTGGTGGGGGGACCACTCTCGCCGCCGCCGCCAACAACTGCGCGGCCGCATCCCTATAGCCGGGGTGCGCGACCAACAGCGCACGCACCGACGTAGGACACTCGTCCGCGAGCACGCCATTCAGCACCACCACCATGCTAACACTGAGGACAAACATACATGAAGAATTTTAATGACGATAAATATGAACACGAAGCTATAGTTAGTGGACCGAGAATGGCACCCAGTACTTTAATTTTAAGCTTATGTGTATACTAAAAGGGTTAATAGTTCGAATAAAACAACAGGACGATACATCGACGCGCACCCGTTATAACCATGGATTCAGTACATGATCCTAAATCACCCAGCGCTAAAAATGCTCTTCAGTTATTAAAAACAAGCTGTTCCAATACATTTTGAACGCGTAGTCATTGCACATTAAAGAACATTCGACGCTAAGGAGTCTAGAATCATTCGCTGAATGTTTTGTTACAGTTTGCTTTTATTCAAATCAGGTAGAGAATCAACACTTTTCGAACGTCAAATTACATAGACAGTCCGCCACAATGTTCGCCCTTCACCACTTCCTAGTGCTTTAGCTGGGAAGAAGTGGCGCAAACTCTCCAGCAGCACAGCTGTCTTTCCGATGACCATGCCACCCTGTATTGGCAAAGATCCACAAAACCGTAACCAAATCGATATAGCGAAACCTATTGTTTTTTAAAGTAACTGTGGAGTTTTTTGCCGGCTCTTCTCCATAGGAACCCACCAATTGGAACCACGCACCTAGCTTCTGACATTTCATAAGTGCCATGAAGGTTTATGTGACATAGAATATTTTGATTTAGGGTTGTTTTTTATTATTTATAGGGTTTTCTATTTTACCCTAATTGGACCTAATCACTACTTGAATGATCATCACAATCATTATTTTCTAATAACAGTCAATGGGAAAACTACATCCAGGATCTGAAGAAAAACGCTAGTTTTGTTAATATTTTTGTTGAGTTTGGTTTCCCTTCCTCCTTGGATGGTATGGGCATACGATAGGTACGGAGAAATGAAGAAAATGTCATGAGGAAAGTTATGAGAATAAATTTGGATGGAAAGAGTAAGGAAAAGGCAAAGAAACGATGGATCTGTATCAATGACTAGCTTCTGTCCGCGACTTCGTCCGCGTCAAATTTTTGCTCCCCTGACCCTTCCCGGTCGCATCGATTTGCCTGCTAGTTTTCGTCCATTTGTCGTTGCTGCTCGCTCCTTATGAGTTATAGTGAGTCAACCTTTAAAGATAGACATATGCTCTCGCGGACTTTTTTTTAGAACTTTTTAAAAGGAACAATTCCGTCATACATGATTTTTGCGTTACTTTAACCGTTTACGCAGCGCAAGCAACGGAAACTCTCAAAAGGAATAAATTTTCCCCGTTTTTGCAACATTTTTCATTACTGCTCCGCTCCTCTTAGTTGTAGCGTGATGTTATATAGCCTATAGCCTCCCTCAATAAATAGGCTACCCAATACAAAAAGAATTTTTCAATTCGGACCAGTAGTTCCTGAGATTAGCGCGTTCAATCAAACAAACAAACAAACAAACAAACTCTTCAGCTTTATAATATTAATATATATAAGTATAGATGATATGGTTAGAAATGCCATACTACCGAGATGACAAGTATGGAAGAAAAATAAAAATTTGCACCGACCACAAATAAATTGGGATAAGGGCTTTCACCTTCCTAGTTTTCGTCCACTGCAGGACATGTGTAGATAGGTACCTACCTATATTAGTTTTAGACTTCAGATATTCATATTTCTCTCTTCCTTCTCACACAATAGATTGCCTACATTCTTTTTTCATTGCACTTTTACAGGTTCGCTGAAAGAGATTTCATAAGAAATAAGCAGTAGGTACCTTTGTACTAAAATTATAATTATATCGTATTCGTCGTATCTTAATATTTTACTGGTATATACTTAAAAATAAATAGAAATCATACTTTGTGGGTAGGAAAATTTGAAGAAACATAATTCTCTTCTTTGGTTCACCCACAATCTGTAAGCTGACCTAGAAAACGTATTTTTATTGTAATTTTTTTTCCAATTTAAATTTGGGATCATCAACCTACCTCAACAAAACCAGTAAACCAGATTACGTCAGAACACCAATTTACAAAATAAAGAAATGGTATAAACTCAGGTTATTCACCTACAAACCACATTGGGCTCAGATAGATAAATAATTTGAAATACTCTCTATCAATATGGTCTAAGAAGAGTTCATTGAACAAAACTATACCTATTACGATTAATATCTTGTCTGAGTAAACCGGATACAGGCAATGAAGTGTTTATATGACTGCTAATAGATGAGAATGAATATTTAACATAATTAAGTTTACAACTGTGAGTTATTAATTCTTAGTAAAGTTGTAAAGCTCTATTATTATGAATAATGCTACCAACTGTTCTTTCTTGTACAGTAATTAGACCCTTTTGGGTTTTTCTGTAATATCGCTCTGATACAGTGGAGCTGGGACATAGACGAACAAACTGTAAACTATGAATTGAGCACTTGATTCTTGAGATGCAAGCGTAGTTTTATTTTACGCCTGGTGGGCTAATCAGGTTCCGCTTCGATGATAATTTAGCTGGAACTAAAATCAGCTCTCCGGGATGCTTCATTTTCTACCTGTCTTAACCCCGTGTTAGTTGGAGTTAGAGCTTTTTTTTCACACTTCCCTTCAATTCACTTGATGACGATCATACGTCCTTTTTGACATTCGTATCATCCCCCACTAAATCCCTTCAATTCCCTTTTTTAAAGTTTAGTGTTTTAATAGTATTAGTCGTAAGTTACTCGTATTTTCTGATTATCTTGTGTTCTTTTTTTTAGGGTTCCGTTGCCAAATGGCAAAAAACGGAACCCTTATAGATTCGTCATGTCTGTCTGTCTGTCTGTCTGTCTGTCCGTCCGTCCGTATGTCACAGCCATTTTATTCCGAAACTGTAAGAGCTATGCTGTTGAAACTTGGTAAGTAGATGTATTCTGTGAACCGCATTAAGATTTTCACACTAAAGTAGAAAAAAAACAATAAATTTTGGGGTTCCCCATACATAGAACTGAAACTCAAAAATGTTTTTTTTCATCAAACCCATACGTGTGGGGTATCTATGAATAGGTCTTCAAAAATGGTAATGAGGTTTCTAATATCATTTTTTTCTAAACTGAATAGTTTGCGCGAGAGACACTTCCAAAGTGGTAAAATGTGTGTCCCCCCCCCCCGTAACTTCTAAAATAAGAGAATGATAAAACTTAAAAAAATATATGATATACATTACCATGTAAACTACCACCGAAAATTGGTTTGAACGAGATCGAGTGAGTAGTTTTTTTTTAAAACGTCATAAATCGTAAACCGCAATTTACCTTACATTCAATCAACTAGAATATAAAAATTAAAAAAAAAAAAAAAAATTGAACCGAGAATACCTACAGGTTTGTACGGAACCCTCGGTGCGCGAGTCCGACTCGCACTTGGCCGGTTTTTTTTTTTGTTTGCAAACCACTATTGTATTGGGTCTGCCTGTAAAGATAGTGTGTGTTTATATATAATAAATAAATAATAATAAATGTATGGGCATACTGTTCCGTTTTAATCCATCAACAATTTTATCAATTCCGATAACGGAAAACAGAAGTCAAAGTTAGTCTTTCCAAAGAAACTCATAGAAGAACATACTATTCAGGATTTATTCCTTACACCCTAAAAGAGCCGTAGTATGCACTTCGTCCCATACGCCGTGTATATTCAAAATAAAACTTTATCTCAGAAAACCACGTAGTAGATCTTTTTCAAACTACACAACCCTAAATAAAAGCGAAAGGTATGTAGGTATACTCTCACACATAAACCATCCACACAATTATAGAAGTGTCGTCGATGATCGACGCCACACTTACTCAATTGTCTTACGGCTCGGTAATGTATTCCGAATGCCGCCGGGTCATACGAGTGACACAGCATACGGCGCACTTCCACGGCGTGTTCATTTACATTGCGCTGGCGCCGATGTAAATCTCTGGCTAGAAAATAACTTTCCAACGGATGAGGAAAAAACTAACTTAGAAGTACGAAGCGTCTGAATAATAATTGTGAAATTTGTATGAATAACACTCGTTTTTACAGAGAAAGTGACATTTTTGTAGAGCCTACTTTCTGCAACTGATTATTCACGGATTGGTAGCAATTCCATTGTATATTGAGATGTAGGCGATAAAAATAATGTTGTGTAAAGAGCAAATGGACCGTAAACTAAAACAAGACGAAGCGATAACTCAACAAATAACTGTGAGTAGAGAGATAAGAGGAAATTAGTAATGCTCCGGCGATAAGCACGAGCGTTGGGCGGGTACCAACAACTAAATGTATAGTCCCGATAAATAACATAGTTGCACGTCGAAGTTCATCAATAAAACTGACGAGTAAATTAAAGCAATTAAAGCGCTAACGAGGAAATACACACGTTGTTAGTACAGCGTAATTAAAGCAGTGTGTTTAGCCGCTGTAAAAAAAAACCCGAGCGTAAATCGCACCTTGAAGATTGTCGCAAAATGAAAATTGTGAATTCTTCTAAGTAATTATGTACAATTTTACAATGCGGTAATAAAATACAGCATAATAATAAAACTAACTTTCTATACATAATTTATCGTAAAAAATTTGGTACGTAAAATGAATAAAAGATAAACGTAAGCATAACAATAACAGTTGTAACCAAAAAAAAAAATATAACTCTCGTAAAAAAAGGTATTCTGCATAATACGTAGATACACAATACAATAAGTTTGACTTCAAAAATACCATTCTAAAATGCTCTATTTTAAACGTTACGAGGTTGTAATTAAATACCATAGCTATGTAAACTATTCCTTAATTGATAAACACTCTCAGTTTCAAACTGAGGTACACGATTACTCATAAATGCCTGCCTACTCCACTAGTCAACTCTAATGTGTGTCCCTGCCTGCCAGGGTCGCGAGATTTTTTCGAAAGAGTTACCGTGGCCCTGGTTTATAGGCAACTGAAGGAACACGGGTGGGTTGCAGTCAGTAAAAATCTGAAACGCCCTTCGGCTCCACCCAGAGCGGGAGACGTCATTTGATGATATGCCGCCCACAAAAAAAAAAAATGTGTTGTTCATTTCCAAAAGGCCTTTTCAAGCACTGATCTAAGTTGTCCTCCCATAATCTGACCAAGATTATGTCTGGACGTTGACAGTCAGATAGGAAATCTCGACTCCATGTAGCTTATTATTTTTTATAGGACATGTAAAAGTGATTCCGATATCCTATTAACGGAATAAACAATTTCATTTCATTTTATCATTACTGAATTCTAACCGTTTGTTAGTTTTCAACCGACGAAAAAAAACGGAGGAGGTTATCAATTCGACGCGTATATTTTTTTTTTATGTATGACCACGCATTACTTTTTACATAGTCCGATTGTGACAATTCTTCTTCTATTGGAAAGGGTATACTTCCAAGGTGGTCCCATATAAATTTGGAAAACAAAATCGAACCCTAAGGGTCGGAAAACAGGGGATGATTGATTGTTCACTCACTGATTGTAATGTATAAACACGCATAACTTTATACAGAGTAGTCCGATTTTGATAATTCTTTTTGTGTTGGATAGGGTATACCTTGCCAAGTATTATTAGTACATTAAAGCCACAAAAAAAATATAAAATAAAAACTTTTTGACAAAAAATTAAACCGCCGAAAAACTGAAAAGCATAAAATAATAAACCTTAAAATTTTGAGTCGGCGCTGAAAAATCAATGAACAAGGATCACTCAAAGCGCCGAGTCATAATTTTAAGGTTTATTATTTTATGCTTTTCAGTTTTTCGGCGGTTTAATTTTTTGTTCCATCCCAGCTTTCATGAAACTTTGAAATACTTTCTTTGCGAAATATGAGCTCATCTAAACACTACGTCTTCTCCACTACGTTTCATATATGGATATCTTCTTGGATCATGTTTTGTTCTGCGTTTTTTATTTGAGTAACTAGAGACACCATGAATTCATGATAATTACTTATGAAAGAAACTTTTTCAGTTACAGTTTACAAAGAGACGAATGGCTAATTTTTTCGCAACAGCTTTAAAGTACTACGTGGTTCCTAATCCTAAAGTGGAATCTTAGAAGACAATACCAGAAAAATACACAGCAATATACACCGTTCGTTTTTTGTAATATGCAAGTCAGTGTCTGAACTGACTTGCATATTGCAAAAAACGTAAGAAAATTTGAATTTTGCGATCTACGTAAGCGCATCCTCCTTAAAAGACATTGATGTCTATAATTTTCCAGACGAAGTGTGGAAAAAAATCTTTGACACCCATAAATAATAGTGTACTCAAAGAGACGTATTCAATATTGTTCTTGAACTTTATTTTAATTAGTATAAGAACGTCTTTGAAAAAATACAAATCGCAAGCGCTACTCCTGAGAATAAGGACTTGGGTTCAATATTCGGGTCAGCCAGTGTTATTGAGTTTTGCAATATTTGAACTAAAGGATAAAGATGGCACTAAGATAAGGCTATACTTCTCAGCAGTAGGTGGAACAAAGCTGCCAATGAGTCATCATCAGACGATGAAGGTAAAAAGATATGACTACCATTTCCAAATATTATAGCCATTGATAATTATGTGGGTAGGCATAAAGAACATTTAAAGGTGCGTATAACATTGCACTATAGCACCAACGGGTTTCAAGTGTTTCCCAGTAAATAATAATGAGTCAGACGTGTTAACGAGAATATCTCTTCATTGGCAATATATCACCGATGCTCGCATGACAGAATCGTTAATCAATATCGATAACTATTTTTAACTCTATCATTTCTCGGTTAAGTTATATAAAAGTTTATGTAAAATAATGTGGCTTACGATTTCAAGAAATTGTGGAGATAAAGAAGTTACTAATAACATGCTGTTTATATTATGATTTTTAGGGAATCCCGAAATGCAATTATCTTAGCACAAAGAAAGAAGCTGTTTTAGAAGAATATTTTTTTAAAGACAATGAAAGATACAGGCCAAATTAAAGATGGATTATTTTTTTGTGAAAGGTCAGATATGGTTAGAGATGAACGATAATAGAGAAAGAAGCATTGCCTCACATAAATATATATCTGTACGGCAAATTATCATCTTCATCATCATTTCAGCCGAAAGACGTCCACTGCTGGACATAGGCCTCCCCCAAGCACCGCCACTTCGGCCTGTTCTGTGCCTCCCGCATCCAGCGTATTCCTGCGGCCTTCACCAGGTCATCGGTCTATCTTGTGGGAGGCCTTCCAACGCTCCGTCTTCCAGTACGCGGTCGCCACTCCAGAACCTTCCGGCCCCATCGGCCATCCGTTCTACGAGGAATGTGCCCTGCCCACTGCCACTTAAGTTTGGCAATTCTTCGGGCTATGTCGGTAACCTTGGTTCTCCTACGGATCTCTTCATTTCTGATTCGATCGCGTAGGGAAACTCCAAGCATAGCCCTCTCCATTGCTCTTTGGATGACTTATAGAGAAACAATAATATAACAGTTGTTTAATTTTGCACACTAGTGTGACCTTTGTTTACAAATAAAGACTATTGATAGTTATTGGGTTAAAGACAGGAGTATGACGACAAAATGCTCCATATGCCATAAATCACTAGGGCAAACAACAAACCTACAACATTTTAACCCGCGATATTCAAATTTATTATCATTTTTTTACAATTTGCAGGTCAGTAAGTCAGTAAAACCTCTCTCCTTAATACAGAATCCCTACTTAGTGATCTAGCTAGGAGAGCAGCAAATGACCCAACAATTAGTTGTTGCACCATGTAACTACTACTGCATACTCTGTGAGTTCCTCAGCTACTACAAAATCTTTATGTACAGACGCCAGCACTTAAAGCTACTACAATCTGTCAAATTTCTTTAATAGATTTTCAACTTTAACGCTAAAGTATTAGGTTCAAAATTGATTGGAAAAATTTGACGGTTCGGGATACAAAAGTAAATGCTCTCCATCTAGAGCAGTGGTGGCTCAGTCAAAGCAGTGGTGGCTCAGTGGTAATGACCCCGACTTAAAAGTTGTACGTCGTCGTGGTCTCGAACCCACGCAGGTACTGTCAATAATTTCATTACCACTTGTCTCAAAACGATGAAGGAACACATCGTGAGGAACGAAACAGCATATGTGACATCTACCAATCAACACTAGGGTGGAGACCTGCGTGGTTGTTTACGTCCCCCTCTCTCTCGCAGAAAAGAGGCCTGTGCCCCAGCAATGGGAAACGTTATATACTGATTATGCAAAAGCAAATAATTGAAAATTCTGGAATAGTGATTAAATGAAAATGTAACCTACCTTTTAATTCCAAAAAATAAGATACACATGCAAATTACCACTACACTTTTCATTTTCAATTAATTTTATCACAGTTCATTATACTTATTATAAAACCGAAAATATTTTTCAGGTTATAAAATAACACAAGGAAACATCTATCCCACACGGACATAATACGAAAATGAACAGCATAGATGGACTATGTACTTAGCAATTACCCATACATTCATAATAAGTACATAATTTAATAATAAGTACATAATAAATAACACACTACCACATATAGTAGTATTAACACTACATTGCATTTCCACTTTGGTACCTACTAACAAAACGTTGTAAGTATATATGCGTTGTATGACTTGTATGGTGTATTTTAAAGCTTGTATTCAATTTGTAGGTACCTGATAACACTTACAGAATTAATTTCCGATTATAACTTGATGCCTAATATTGGACTACATATAACAGTCACTGATAACGTCAAGTACCAACAATGTATTACTTAAGAACATCATATAGAGACAAGTGACAGTGAGGAATATTGATGTAGCTAATTATATACAAGTAATTAAATATCATAATTAACTATAGGTATTAATTATGTGTTCACTGATACGAGTTAGTTTATCTGTTAAGTTTTTTTTTTATGATGAAGTTCTGGACAAAAGTACAGACTTCTGTTACTGACTGGTAAATGTCACATTTCTTCAAATTTTTGATTCTAGGACAAGCCGGTTTACTCACGATAATTTCTTTCATCGTTTTGAGAGCAATGATGATGAAAAAATGTACACAAAGTAAAGTGCCTGGTTGGGTTCGAACCCACGACCTTACAACACGTAAGCTGCAGCCACTACAGTCGGATGAGAATATCCAAAAATCTTGTAATACTGCGTGCGATTGGAGACGCTTTTGTCCAGCAGTTGACTGCTATAGCGTTCATCGTTCAAACGAAATAATTTCAATAAAGCTTCACAGTGTGTTCAAAACTTAAGCAAAACAATTCGCACTGTCTTTCTGTTTAAACTTTCAAGCAATATGAACACAATATTCTAAAGAAAGAAGTAAGAAATGGTTGACAACAGAAATTAAATGAGAAATGTAACAGAAGGAGCGAATCAGCGAACCTATAGACAATTATCCCATTGAGATTGATCAATGGAAAGCAGACTCTAGTGAGCCTCTTGTGCTAAATAAAGTAGCTTACATTTACAAAAGAAACCAATCCAACTGACAAAAGAACTTTCGCAAACATACAGAAGAGTCGGTCAGTTCAAAAAGCAAAGTTTCGAGATTACATAAACCCCATATCTTTGTCGTTCGACAAACAAGACTAAGATTGATGATCCCACTGCCCGCTGGGAAATTGAGACCGCACCGCGACCGACCCATTCACTCACACGGAAAAAAACCTCATTCAACCACGAAGAACTCCACATATTATAATTTAACTTCAGTAAACTTACTATTGAACTTTCAATGGTAACAATAGCCTAATTATACATTTCAAAAATAAATTACTAGAACCATCAATCACAGTTGGAGATTTCGAAATATCTATTGATCAAGAAAGTGATGCAGGCGTATCATTGTTGACTTATCGTGTCGATGATAGCTTCATTAAAAGTAAGGAAAAACCAACTCACATTGTTCACACAGATAAGTCACAAAGACACTTTCTTCAGAAATTCACAATCACTAACACATTGTACTCTCTAAATGTTGACTCACTAATGTTAGACAAATTCCTGTTAGCAATGTAAATTTTATTGAACAAACGACGGCACAAAAGTGTTGTGTATTGCTTCTTGCACAAAATCCAACTGAGACGGTTTGTCGGGTTATCGTGTTCCCGTCATGAGCACATCGAATGCCGCGAGTTACTAGCTTGTTATTGTTATGATAATGCTTATTATGTTGGAAATAGTGCTCCGATAGTGTCCGTATCATGCAACGGGCAAATAAGAAGCATACCATCGACCATTTACAAGAAAAGACGCGAAAAGACATCAAGCACAAGAGCAAATGTTGCTTACAGAGATAATTAATTGTTCATAATCTTGTCTTCCTGGAAAGTGATGGCTTATCTGTGTCTATAAATAAACACAATTACACGACTTGATTTGTTAGTAGTAGCGAGTTGAATGTTATCGACAAATCGGAGTAATTCAGAAGTCAGTTGTTAATCTGTCGTCGGTGTATCAAAGAGGTGCTGCAAGTTGTGGGCTAATTGGACTTAATTGTTGTACGCGTGCAACGCTCCACACCAGCTAAATGGATTTACAGCTGTCCGTTAAAATTGAAGAAGCGATTTAGCAACTGTCGGCGATGACTATAAAATGAATCAGTGTCAAAGGTAATAATGGGCTAATTATAAGATGACGGCTCTAAATCTAAGACACGATGAAGAAACTTAATTAGATTCTAAGCCGCGATAAATAATCCTAGAGGCTAATTAGCTATACGTAAGAGTCAATATTTCGAATGTTTTATTTATGTCGAGGAGTAAACGCCATTATGTAACACTCATTGCATTATTGCACACTTTTGCAGTGTAACAACAACTAAGTATATCCGGTATTTGTTCAGCAAAAATTGCAAAATCAATACAACTGCATCTACTGTAGCCATATCTCATACCTTTAAACGAGCAATTCTTGTATATATATATATAATTTGAATCTCGGAAACGGCTCCAACGATTTTCATGAAATTTAGTATACAAGGGGTTTCGGGGACGATAAATCGATCTAGCTAGGATTCATTTTTATAAAATGTCGTTTTATTCGTGTTTTCAATGACCAACTTTGTCGATAATCAACTTGAACATAAACTTATTATTTTAAACGCAATTTACCAAAAAATACCGAGCAAAGCTCGGTGAACCAGATATTATGTATAAAGATTTACAGAAGTACAGACTTTCACATCCAATTTCGATTAAATCGAACAAGAAGTTAAATAACCGATAGTTAATAAAACGCAGACTGAAACCATACACCATTGTCCGTAGGTGGGTCGACGCGCGTAGCTATCCAGATATCCGGGAACATTGGAGTCTGCGATCGTAACTCCGCCTAAGGCCATTAGGATACAAATTCGTGACACGAGGCCAGAACACGGTTAGGCCCGTTATGGCGTGGCCCGGCCAATAGAACTGTCCAGCTTCTTATTAATGACCGCGAGACAATGACACTAATGCTATTAAGTGGTCGCGGTCGCGAACGGGAGCACTGCGCTTAAACGCGTGCACCTTGTCGCTGTCAACTGCGCATGAGTCGGCCGAATTAATGTCCACAGAACCACTGTTCCGGATATGAAATATAGCATTTAGACCAATTAAGCCCGTATTTCGAGTCGAACAGTTCAAAGCTCAATATTGCAGTGGAATTCAATTAAAATATGAATAAATTTTCACGTAATTCAATACTGGATATGAACTGCATTTACTGGCGTTGAATTTATTATACTGTGAACACAGATAAAAAGCATTGCAAGCTCGCCGTAATCATTATGAACGTACCTATTCGATACAAGTTTTATTGAGCAACGAAAATTAGATGTCTCGTGTCGAACACTTTCCGTTCCCACGGCATATTAATGACTAAGCAAAAGTTTAGCACAAACGCGCACCTTTTATGCGGCGTCCTCCATTATCCGGCTCATTTGCGGCAAAAGACAAACGGTCTATCGGAGGCGAGCACAAATTTCGCCGATATAATCGTCCGGTAAGACAATGGTTATCGTTGGCGCGCGATACCGGCACAGATAGGGCACATCGAGAGCTGATGGATGCGGCACGCTCGACAGATAGCATCTCCATCGTGACGCCCGCCCTGCTCGCCTCGTGTGCACCAATTATTATTCAATATCTCCAATATTGGTCCAAACCACAGCCGATAGATCACCGATACCATTATTGAGGTTAACGTTTGATTTGATTCCCCGGGTCCGCTCCGGTCAAGTGACAATCGTATCAGGCGTGTGTCGTGATCGTAATTGAATAATGGTTTTATTTGTCAGGAGCATCGATGGATTTATCATTCAATCAATAATGATATACTCGACGGGAAAACGATCTCTGACAAAATATAAATTCATATCTTAAATGTTTGTGATTTCATCTGAGAGTTTATTACGAACTAATGAAACTTACTGTTTACCGAACTGCCTTTAAATTCAGGCCAACGTTTGATTAATTTTGGATGTGCGATACGTTATCAACAATACATTTTCGGTTAATTAAACTTTATGATAATTTATTTATAGGTTCCAGCGAATATCATAAAATAATATAACTACTCATAAAAAGTTGAGTAAAGAAAGCAACGACCTCACAAGGAAACAAACAAAGCTTGACAGTGGAATATTTCTTGCAAAAATTAATTATATTGTTGACTTACGTTTAATAGGTGGAGCTGTCGATGTCAAGATCATTCAGGTCGCTGAGCCACCTGTAACAAAAACAATGGCATTTATTGATGCGATTATAATGAAGGCGCATACCGGTAATCTTTTATAGAGATCTCCTTATAGGTACGTAAAGCTTAGCACGAGGGAGCATGGGGAAATGCCGTCCACACGTGCCACAGGTGCCACACGGTCCTGTAGTGGACAGAGATGTGAGGATTATGCGTCTAAAACTATCGGCAGGAGAGATCTCGCACGATTCCGCAAGCCGTCGCCGAGGAGCGCGACGGCGACGCACGACGAAAATTAAAATAATGCGACACTGAATTATGAGGCATGCCTCTGCCCGCGGACAACAATATCGAGAACAGCGGTAATGCTAATTCAATAGCGTAATATCTCCGTATCTCGATGTAGTCCCCCGCGGTCGATCCGACCGAGATAGTCTACGATCGCGCCGATATGGTTTTGTTCGTGATTTATTTTGGTCGCTCCCATATAAGTACCGTGTACGGCAACAATGGGCCGAGACTTGGGATTTACGACAGACGATTTGGTAGCGATAAAAGATTTAGCCGCGTTCATAGAAGGGTTGGAAAGTACCTATGCATTAACACGAGTCCGGTTCCACAGTTGCACCATGCGACTGCCTACTGCAGAATAAATGAAACTAACATTACTGCTCATGTCAGTGCGGTTGGATTCTAAAATACCTATACTGGCAATATAAACAAGACGCGGGGACTGTAGATAAGTGAAGAACTTAATGTACGCGCATAAATTTTAATTAGATAGGTACCTCGAAGCATTCATAATGTAGATGCGTAAATAAATTGGTCGTTCTTTCGTCGTTAGCAATTCCAATGGACTTACAGTAATCAATGATCGAGTTGTTTATTAAAAATATGCTAACATTCTATTACTCATGAGCATTTGATTAAATGGTGATAGCTCTGCGGTCAGGAATATTTATCGGTTTATAAAACCGTGGCTTCAAAACGATGGACACAAAACAGTGAAATATTGAATATCGCCTGAAATCTGCAAGTAAATAACAAGCGTTAGAAGTGTTTATACGTCAAACAGTGATAGATAGTGGCACGCGCATAAACTATCGGCGTTAAATGAACATCTAGTGCCTAACATTTATCATATAGATGACGTCAACGGATATTAGCGTGAAGATTATACGCACAATGAAACTTCTGTAAAATTAAAAATACTTAGAGAGAAAGAATACAAGACAGTTTAGACAAGACTTCTGAATTGCATCCATTGCTTCATTGTGAAAAACATTGTTGATCACCTTCATACAAATGCAGTAATAGTTACTGTTTTCTAGAGTTGGGCCACTATGTAAAAGACGCTACATGAAAACTAATAACGTTTTGGGAGCAGAAGTGAAATAGAATTAATGGTCACAAGAAAGTAGCTGTGACAATACCATACTGACAATTGACAGCTCCAATTAAATTTCTATCAACACTTTTGCCAACAATGTCACCCAGATTGACAGTTATGTATATTATACAAGTATTACTTTGAATTTTTCAACTATAAAAAACGAACACTACAATTTGCCAATCGATATTTGAGAAAATAAATGCACCTGAACTAGATTTAGCTCAAGCCTTTTACCAAATGGATATTGCATTTGAAAGTGTATATAGACGATTTTGTAAGGTGATGAAAAACAAGTCTTTGCCGATCTCCATTTCTTGCATTCAGAATACAGGATTTTCTACTTAATCCGATGTTCCTAGTTTAAGATTTTATAATCAGTGTTACTTTCCATGGGTTATTGCAAGTCGTAACTATAAGAGTTATAATTAGAATCATATTGAGCTGGAATTAGATTTAAGTTTCGAATGTAAACCGGTACCGGACCGCCATGGGCGCCATGCCATGTATCGTGTTAAACCTTGTATAGGATGTTGTTTTATTTGAAACAAAAACGTATCGGGAACACTATTTGTAAAATTAACTTACTGTGATTTTAAGTATGAAGCATATATCGCTCTTCCATCGTATAATCACAAGTGACAAGAAAACTGCAATTCAATGGAAAGTGGACAACTATCAAAAGATAGACTTAAGAAAAGAGATGGATGACAACTGATAGAAATGTGGCAGGAGGAGTTTGATAATTTAATTTACAAAAACAAAGAACCGAATAATTCTTCTTTTATGAGAAGATATCATACATAGTTTAAGGAACCGACTTCAAAAAGTAGGTTCCCTCTTCGTTTATTTTTTGGTGATCAATTTCGTTTTTTTTTTTTATGGATACCCTATGCCTCAAGGGTGGTCCCACATAATAGTTTTCCCATTTAATTTATTTAAAATGGGTAGTTTTGCGTTAACATCGATAATACGTATTTAATCTTTGTGTATCTTAATGATGTTCTGATACGGCAGTATCTCTAATCACTGTTGTTTACATAGCAAGTAACTAAAAAGTGAAAAACGTTTTTACCAAAAAAAAAAAAATAACTTTCGAAAATAGCGAAGTCGGTGTGTTTGTGGTTGTACTTTAGTTTTTTGCCACCGACTTCCGAAATTAAATATATTTTTCACTTTGTAGTGTTGTTTTTGGAAATCGGTTGTTACCTACATATGTAAAAAATGTTTAACATAAGAATTAAAGATCTATTCACACGTGAAAAGGTAAAATTGATCCCTAATTATAATTGCGATAACCCAAAGTGACTGTCTACGGATGAGTATTTATCTTTAACTATGTTACATCATCTGTCAAAAACATGCTACCTCTCCATTTGTTATCTAATTCATAGTTACATGTAAATAAATGTTTGATTTGCATACAAGATAATCAATCGATCTCGTAAATAACTTGTTTACGAAGAGGAAAATAACATTAATAAAATAGTTTGCGTAATATAGGCATAATAAAATTGATAGCTATGAATTAAACTGCACTTTTTCAACACGGTAAAGTAATATGGTCAGTTTAGATGTTGTTAATGATTTGAATTAGACTTATAAATGTCTTCGCTATCATTTAGTTTTATCTTAATTTCATACCACTTATAGCGGTCGCACGCTCTATAGTTCTGATCGGATCTGTGCTAGAGTTTATCTGACGTCGCCGGCGCGGACGCATTAACGCAAATTGCGCTAATTGTGGAAACTCGAGGAAAGTTAACTGCGTCTGATGAGTGTCGTTGTGTTGTTTACTAGTTTGTCTGTGTGTATGTTGAAATTTCGTTTGCAACATTAGGCTTTTATGGCACCCACCCATCAAGCCTGTTTTATTGACACGTACGTACGTAATAATTAAAATGACAATAGCTTCGGGCCGTGTCGATTTTGACACTGATATTGTCATGCGTTAAAATAACAATGGCTGTTCAAAGTGTGACGCCAATTCTTCAGTTGCTGGGACTTTAATTTACATGTTAACGTTTTGTGCGAAATATGAAAGCGATATTCTTATACTCAACGTAGAGCTAGGTGAGTCGTAACAGTACAAAAAGTATAGTGAAGAATTGATGTATCTACCTAAGTACGAACATATTTGATATAGGTAAGTACCTCGTTATAAGGATATTAGACGAAGAAGTACAGACCCAGAAAACAGAATCTCAGACACCAATATCCCGGACTCTATGATTTTAGTTAGTAAGGCAATTATTCCATATCTTCTTTGCTCAGAAGTGGCCATATTATTAGCAGTGGTCGAAATTCGAAATTCCGTGTGGTGCAGGACGTAAAGACCATCCCAGTAATTTTCGTAAAAAGGGGTTCAAAGTGTTTGCTTCGGTATAAAATACATGATCAATTAAAATACCCCGTCGCATCGGGCACGATAGATAAGAATCAGTCCTAAAATGCAAGTATATGTATTACACATAATGGCACAGTCGATGATTGTGAAACGCACAATGCAGGCACGGGACGTATTGCGAAATGGCAGATTCGGTTGATCATAATCGCAAAGACATTCTACTTTATTATAGCTAGTCACAGATGCGTATTGGCGACATCGATTCGCGTCTTTCTCAATATCTTGTTAAATAATCTTTTCGCGCAATTGTTACAATAGGCGATCAATATTCTATGTCGACAATGGTAATCGATTGACCCAACGGGAAAAAAATATGAATATTTTTTTGTAATTAAATTCTACGTATTTCATTGATGTTCCAAGGTTATGAAAGGCATGCATAGATCCGACCCGTTATCATTAATTTTCCTATGAAATGATATGTGTCATCATCTTCATCATCATTTCAGCCGAAAAATGTCCACTGCTGGACATAAGCCTCCCTCAAGCACCGTAACTTCGACTGATTCTGTGCTTCTCGCATCCAGCGGATTCCTGCGGCATTCACCAGGTCATCGGTCCATCTTGTGGGAGGCCTTCCAACGTTACGTCTTCCAGTATGCGGTCGCCACTCTAGAACCTTTCGGCCCTATCGGCCGTATGTTCTGTTAGCAATGTGCCCTGCCCACTACCACTTAAGTTTGGCAATTCTTCGGGCTATGTCGGTTACCCTACTCAAATACTTCAAAAAGTGCTGACTCTCAGCCTAGTTTGATTAAATGACTTTTGATTTTGGTATATGGGACGAGAAGATATTTCGTAACTTCCCGAACGCTGCCCAGCCGAGTTGGATTCGACTATTGACCTCTTTCTCGAAGTTGGGCCTAACTGGGCAGTTTGTTCCAGGTGTACACAAGTGTAAGTGCAAATACAACAGTCCATTCTAAAAATGCATAATAACGCATAATGCTAATAATTGGATACTTACAGCAGCTTTTTGGATGGCTAAATGGAAAACGTCGTCAGTAAGGTCAATTTGGCGAAAACTACGCGTTGTACGAGTCAGCACACCTATGAGATGATGACATGAGTTCTTGTCCGCTGAAACATGACAGTTTTCTGGCAAAACCTATCGATATTTCTACTAACTGCATCACACACTTCCGTTTCTAAATACGTAAAGGCATTTCAGAGATCCTTTTCGCGACATCGGCAGTGCCCTACAGCAACGGTTTCTCCTGGAGATTTTCTGTTTACGTAATAACACCGCATTAGAAATCAAACAATCTCAAAGTTTGCCACACCATATCCGCATGGCTTATCATCGAGCAACCATCGTATCTACAGATTCGCGTGATTAGAACCTATGACTCACAACACTCACTGGGACCTGGTATAGGAAGTGTCGGCTATCAGTTGACATCGGCGCACGCGATTCCTGCCTACCCTATAATTAATATTTTTCATCGCGTATAAATTGACACGTCTACCTCTTGCTACGCACACATTAAGGTCGATAATCGACTGAATTTCAATATTTATAGTGAAAGGATCAGATCTAAGTTACGATGAGGAAGAAAGATGCAAATTAGTTTAGAAAATTGTTTATTTGCAGTGAAGAAACATTGACGTGATAAATATTTATAGGCTTGTACTTGATAGCGTTACTAACGTGATATCTTTAATTACGGTTACTCGTTTTAATTGATTAAACACGCAACTGTGTTTTCTATTTATTTGCATGTTATTAATGAAATCAACAGTCGTTTGGTTAACGATGTTTTTATGCATTATTTAGCTGAGTAACGCCTAGTAGGACAATAAATATAGCACCCAATAATGGAGGCGATCGAGTGCAAAATTGGTGTAAATCATCGTGCTAATGAGTCGCGCCTGCGCGGGCGGAGTGCGAGCGCCGACGCGCGACCAAACGCCAACTATGCGCCTGTGACCGTGCCAAATTTCACATACTAACCCAATATTTGAAATGTTGAGGGTAAAAAGTTGTTATTGGAAAAATCACTGTCATTCGAAGTTCAAGAGCAGAAATCCAGGTTTTGTTTGTCTAAAATACGGAAGGTACACTGCCGGTTACTGTTGATGACTTATAACAGGAAAATGTATCTATAATAGTGATATCTCCGTGGTGATAGTAAGGAACCATCATGACCTGCAGATAGCAGTTTCACCAGAGTAAAGTAGTTAGCCTTTTTTTTTAGGATGGGAAATCATCAAATCAAAATCAATCAAATCAAATCAAAATATTTTTATTTCACATAAGCCTGCAAGGGCACTTATGAAACGTTAGAAGCTAGGTGCACGGTTCCAAATTGTTGATTCCTATGGAGAAGAGCCGGCAAGAAACTCCACGAATGACTTCTCCCGCTCTGGGCGGAGCGAGAGGGCGTGTCAGACTTTTACTGACTAAAACCCACCCGTGTTCCATCAGTTGCCCATGTGCCAGGGTCACGGTATCTCTTTCGAACAATCACGCGACCCCGGCAGGCATCGGTCCTAGTAGACCCCTACACTGCTGCTGACATCTCTTTGAGGCGCGCGTGGAACACTACGCGCCGTCGACCCGAGCCTGGTCCTTACCGGGCGGCGAGCTACCCATTGCTCGCCACCCGCAAGCTCGCGCCTACGGTGGCCGGGAGTCCGCTACGGACTCCCGACGCCCGGGGCGTCTCCTCCTGCGGCGGCTAGGGACGTGAGGGCGCAAAGACTGCCACTCCCTCACGCGCCCCGCCTCCTCCTTCACGAGCATTACTGCTTCGCAGAAGGAGGTGACGGCTTCCCATTCCCTCTCGCTCCGTACCATGGCTCGCACCAGGGCCGGACGCGAGAGGTCGCCGCCACCGATCGCCTCCACGAGGATACGGCGGTGCTCCGCCCAGGCAGGGCACACCTCCACCGTATGTTCCACCGTGTCCTCCAGACGATCCTCGCAATGGAAACACCCGGACGTATCCTCCCGCTTTATTCTGAACAGGAACCCACCGAAGCATCCATGCCCGGTGAGAACCTGCGTCAGGCGGAAGGTGAGGACGCCGTGACGCCTCTCTATCCACTCCTCAAAGAGGGGACTTACCGCCGCAATTGTGGCGTGCCTAGCACTGGGTTGCGACAATCGTACCCGAAAGTAGTTAGCCTTGTGGTACACCTAGCGTAGATCTAATACCCCTTAGCGAATCGATAACAAAAATAAAATACCAAAAAAAAATGTATACGTACAATTTTCTAAATTCGTTTGGCCCAAAATACAGCGGCGCGAATACCGTTCGCCGACGCAGCCATTAGATCTCCACGTGTCCAGGTGACAGGGCATGCGGTGCAAGATAGGAGATGAGCCAAGTCTCTGAACAGACGCCACATACAGATCGGAGATCTGAACCATCCATGAACCCCCACTTGTGGAGGTTGCCCTTGGTTGATCTACTTGAGTACGAAATCTATTTATGATTTTCCAAGTAGGCCACGCTATCTCGTGACCGGATTTCTGATGGTTCAATTAATCAATCTGGTGGCTTCAACAGTTCTTGCCGAAGCTCACATCTTCCTGTGCAGGGGTTGGCTTCAGCATTGAATCCAGGTAATGGCGAAGAATTGATTCTATTCTCGTGGAAAAATGCCATTCGATTGACACCTTTTTTTATAACGCCTCTTAACTTAAAGCAACGTTTATGAAAAAATCCCTAAATGTTTAGCCAACAGTGAGTACTACCGTACATACTCATAATAATCATATTAGTTTATCAGTAAAAGGCTTGGAAATCGATTTTATCACGTGTGCGGTACAAATGCAAACAAAGCTATCTGTTTTTGGAAATGTTTCTGAATATCTGATACTGCAACGTCAATATCGAAAGAGTGAATATTACTGACGCACGTTCAAATAACGTAGATAGTAGGAAATGTAAGACTTTGATTAGGGCAAGTTTCTTTGATAGAATCATCATCATCATCATTTCAACCGAAAGACGTCCACTGCTGGACATAGGTCTCCCCCAAGCACCGCCACCTCGACCTGTTCTGTGCCTCTCGCATCCAAAGCATTCCTGCGGCCTTCACCAGGTCATCGGTCCATCTTGTGGGAGGCCTTCCAACGCTACGTCTTCCAGTACGCGGTCGCCACTCCAGAACCTTCCGACCTCATCGGCCATCTGTTCTGCGAGCAATGTGCCCTGCCCACTGATTTGATAGAATAGTTAAATTAAAAAGTATAATCAGCCTATAATGTTTCCACTGCTGGGACACACGTCTCATCTCCGTGAGAGAGAGTAGGCTGTAATCCACCACACGTGCCCAGTGCCGATATGTAGATGTCACATATCTTCGATTTTTTGGTTCTAGGACATACCGGTTTCATCACGATGTTTCTGGCCGTTCCAAGAGCAGTGGTGCTATAAAATCCACACTAATATTATAAATGCAAAAGTAACTCTGTCTGCCTGTCTGTCTGTCTCGCTTTCCTGCTAAAACTACTGAACCGATTTAAATGAAATTTGGTACACGGATAGTTTAGAGCCTAAGAAAGGACAAAGGCTACTTTTTATCCCGATAGTATGTTCCCGCGGGATAATTTCCGACCTCCACGCGGGTGAAGCCGCTGGCAAAAGCTAGTAGTTTATAAAAATAAAGTACCTATCGCGGTCTTACGATCTACAAAGGCCATTCTAAAGGCTTATTCAGACCGGCGCGACGCGACAGCGCGACGCGATTCTTGTAGAACAATTTCCATGAAGTTCACATAAAAATTGTTCTACGAGTGTCGCGTCGCGCTGCCGCGTCGCGCCGGTTTGTAGGAGGCTTAAGTCTCGGCCATTTCCACTGAGGCACTACACTTAAAAAATCAATTCGGTGATAAATAAACGGTATTCTATTTCAAAATCATCATCAATGAAAAAGCAATTTTATTAGATACCGCTATTCGAGAGCACCCTGTAGAATAACTCCAAGTTAATATCCCCTAATCAGTTCCTCGATGTCGAAACTTAATGTAACACTTTATTGCCCATCAAAATATTTCAACAACTATGTTAGAGATCTTCATTAACAAATAAATTGAATAATAATCTTGTATCAACAAGGAATGGCTATTGAATATTCAAAATTGATCATTACAATCGGATGATTGATCATTTACATAAATTCTTTCACGCCTACGCGCAAGAGCATCGAATAAAAACGAATATCTTAGTCCGATTGGTGCCAGCTTCCGAAATTCCATTGATTATCTCGTTTCGCTACGGAATGGTGATCCGAGTTCCGTGAATCTGTTAAAACTTTTTTTTGTAACGAATGTTTTATTATAAAATGATTGATGTCTACTGATAGTGGCCAACTGAAATGTATATAGTTAAACAAAATGTTGCCACACAAGATAAAATAAAAAAATATAAAGTAGACAGCTTACCATGTTGAACCGCGTAGATATCTAACAGAGATTTGTATCGTAAGTGATGTGAACACAAAAGGGCAGTCTGCAGATAAATAACCTGCAACGGATAAATGTCAGAACCTGCTATAATGTCATGCAACCGACACGACACGTCTCGTTCACAATACTTAGTTGTAACTGTAACATCTCAATCAACAACTGAATAGACAACGAACAATAAATAAACACACATCTTCATATATTTTTCTAAGTTGATAAGAACTTTGAGAGATAAGATGACAGTTGGAGCATCTTCATCGCTTTCAATTATGTAGAACAATTAGATATAACTATCTGTGTCGGTACATTAGTTGATAACTAGGTCGATTCAACGCCATTTTCCTAACATACAAGTTTTATAGTTCGTAGAACTGTTTATAATTGCAATAAAAGTACCTACTACAGCAAGTTGTAAATACATAAAGTATCTGTAAATAGTAACATCATAATTATATTTTACGATTATAAAGCTAACTAGTAATTATAATAATTATAAACATAACAGTCTAGTCGCTTCTATTACTCAATCAGTACGTCATTACCTCTGTAAAACTATAAAATACAAACGAAGACGAAACATATGGTGGAGATAAATCGATAGTAATAGAAAACGTATTAATTAAGCATAGTTCCAAAGAAATCAATTCCATACGTCACAACATATTACGACAAATGAGATACAAACTACAAAATTCAAAGTCCTCTACGTTGGAAAGGAAAAAAATCCCGCAACCAAACATGACAGGAGCAAGATAACAATACTGAAGCTACCCAAGCGGCTGTGATTATGACGACTAAAAACAAAAGAAAGGGACTGCAAGACAGAAACTGACAAGCTCGTAGAACCAAGGGGTTAACAGTCAACGTTAGTAACTAAGTGTATTTAAATTCAATTTTCATTCAATCTGCAATAGAGAACACGGAACATGTTAGAAACGGTGAAAGCTTAATGTGATTCGCATAAATAGAATTTCATGTTGGACATGTATATCTGTCTAGACGGTGGAATCACAAATAGATTCACATAAACTCGTTATTTATGAAGATTACAACACGCAGGGTCGTGATGACAAGGGGCTCATGAGGAAATGTGCCTGACATGGGCTTATAATAAAATGGTTCGGATTGCGATAAATTATCCAAGTACTTGATTGCTTTATAGCATCTACCATCTAATTGAGCTACTTACAGGAAATTCTGCTAAAATATGAAACTTGAACGTGAAATATAGTTTAAATTATACTTAAGATTTGAATTAAAGTTTCCTGCCATTTGTCTAAAATTAAGATATACAAGACACTAACAATACAATGCCAGGTGCATTGTATTGTTAGTGTCTTGTATATCTTAATTTTATTTTATACCATAGTAGCTGAAAGGAAATCACATGCGATAAGTCCGGTGGCTGTACAATGTTCATCGTCACTGGACGATCTACATGTCCTGCGCGCGCGTGGGAAACCACCCGTTACTTACAAGCTACATACTAGATTCTGTGTCCGATATTGTGCTAGCCAATACCTTGTAAATGAATCCTCTACAACAGTGAGCAAAGAAAGATAAATTATACATTAGGACTTTAGGAGAATCGCAAAGGCATTCTAAGATAGAGAAAACTGCCAAAGACTCAGCTTTGGTAGAGTTAGGATACTTCATTATGAAGAATCAAATATAGTTACATTATTAGTATATAAGGTGTATCTATTCATACACGAAATATTTTTAAGAGGTACACCTGTAGGTGGTAAAGAAGCTATAGAAGCAAAAATATTTTTTTTTTTATCTAAGCGTTTTTGAATTTTCGTAATTATTATAATTTTAAAACTGCTTGAGACGTTTTGCATAAAACCTTTACTACAAATTCTATGAATGGCCCGCCTGACGCTGCGAGGGCGGTGACCGAACGGCACGAGCATGGTCGCGGTGTCTCGGGCCGTAAAAAATAAGAAGGGGCCAGTAGTTCTTATGCCATGTGCGTCAAGTAATTTATAATTATTAAATTTTGAAAACAAAATACATTTAGAAAAAACAATTTTTCGTTGCTGTAGCTTCTTTACCACCTTCAGGTGTACCTATTAAAATATTTCGTATATGAATAGATATACCTTATATATATTTAGTGATATTTATTCTAGAAGTATATATGTATGTTGTATGTATATTTTTATTTTGTATGTTTATATTTAAATTATAGTATTATTTTTGATTCTATGTTTTCTCTTCTACTATTACACACGTTGTCTACATCTCTTTTTATCTTCTCTCCTATCGCAGGCATGCTAGAAGAGATTTCTACAAAAATAAGGTAAAAGGTAGAAAAGTAATCCTTAGTACGTATTCTTCTGTTCCTTTCTTCCTGTCTGTTTATATGTGTGCATAAATGGTTAAATAAATAAAGATCAGGTGTAGGACCAACGGCTTAACGTGCAACAAGCACACGCAACGGCTTAATACAAGCAGTCATGCTGATGCAGACGTTTTCTTGCTCTCCGCAATGAAGGGCGAGAAAAGAAAATAGTAGAAAAGTCTCAAAAGGTAGATTAAGTCTAATAATATAGGCGATGACTTCATTTAATAAGCTTTATTTACAAGCCGCTCATTTTTATATCAACGGACAAGGATAAGTCAATTTTAATCTAATAGAAAAAGCAATTCAATTAAAACGGTCGTAAATCGTATCGCATTAAATAAAGATTATAGTTGGTCTCGATTTTAAACGCGCTGCCATTTCCATAAATCATAATCACACGGTAAAAATATCTTCCGATGATATTTATTTACATAAAAATACTATCATATTCAAAACCCACATTATAAAAACATCAAGAAATAGGAAACAGATAGAATAACCTATAGATAGAATCAATTCCAATAGTAACAAAAAAAAATACGATAAAAGAACTACAATTAAAACGGCGATAAATAAAATAAAAAAGTATTGTTTAAGGCACGGTCGACGCATGTAGTGCGATGCATCTAAACGCGTAGATAATTGCACACACGTCGGGCACCGCATCGGACCAGACGAAGGCGTTACCGCGCCCGTAGAGAATCAGCGCTGAAACACTGCATCAACGCTAGATGCTAATGATAAAGTGTGATTTTCAGAGAAAGGCTTGATATTCTGTGTATGTAATAATTAAATTCTGTTTCATTAAATTAAATATAAATATCGTATTCAGGCAAATGCAAATAAAAGACACCCAGAGTATACTGATATAGATACAAATTTAACAAGGGGACAAAAAATCTGAATAGTCATAACCACCGCCACACAAAGTACTCGTAAAAAAGTTAACTGTATTATCCATAAAGCACAATAGCAAAAAGTCGTCGACGTAAAGAGTTGGCGCGTTGACCGTCACGCGTTAAAGAGACGTTTGAACAAAACACATTTCACAACCTGTTTAATCCTTAGCAAATTGCCCTTCTAAGAAGTATAGTCTCTCATTAGCCCGCAATAATTACAAGTCAAAATGAACCAGGAAAATAAACATCCGTCTCTGTCTAACACAGCGGTGGACCCTTATAAGGAGAACGTGACAAACCGATCTAGATAAAAGTATCAGATGAGATCGAGATCAGAATGCGGTTTAGATATTACTATTACAAACGTCTCATTATTTATTGCGAAATTTTCTGTTGTAAGTAACAAGTAGTGTTTATTAGCTCCATAATGAGTCTGAATTACGTAACATTTACCATGGTACGTAGCTTTTAGTCGTTAAATTGCGACAGTGTTGATATCATCTGTGGTCGAGATGGAACTCCGCTGCCACATTACAAAACCTAGAAACTGGACTTATAAAAACCACATCGTACCTACTCGGTAGTTTTTTATCCAAACCATTTTTTATACAGAAATCTTGGGCTGAGTATACTTCCTTTAGGAATCCATTTATATTATCTTCATAGATAACGGGAACAATAAAAACTTATCTTACTTATTACGATATATTATTATGAATATATTAAAATAGATAGTTATAGAAACAATCGTAAACAGACTAATAAACGTTAGACATTGGCGATGTTTACTGCCTATAAACCAAAGTATTTATTAAAGCCAATGCTGTATCATTAAGTTTTACTCCATTACAGGGGACACAACATCCACCAAATAAGTACAATCATAAAATATAAACGTATTTCGTAGGCTAACCAGCCCGGGATATGGCTTTAAACAAATTTTAAATAGCCTGTTTAGTACAGAGTTAAAACTTTAATATAAATTTTACAGCTTGAGACATGTGATACACATGGTGTAATATTAAATTTAATTGCAGACATAATAATTAAACTGCTTACATTTATATCACGCTTGAGTCGTAGGCAGTCATGCACGTCGAGGAAACTGTATCTGAAAAAAATAATTAACAAATAGGTTAGAGAGATACCTTTTTTACTTAGTACAAAATGATATACCTATTTGATATGTAAAAAATATGCAAGGCTTTTAAGGGGTAGAACCGATGCAGTAATTAGCAAACTAAAAGAAAAACAGTGTTGTCCATGTGGAAGTATTAAACATATAGCTGGAGTAAAAATAAATCTTTACAGTCGGATAAAAATAGTAAGGTCAATCGAAAGTTAAAAATATATATATATACCTATAAATAATAGTACCGAGGTTGAAATATTAAGTAACAGCAGTGATACTCCGATATAGAGTCGAGATCAACAAACGCTTAAATAGTGTGTCGTCCAGATAAAAACTGATTACGCTCGATTATTTATGCACGTCCAGCGTCTTACTGGTGAACGGCCTACCGCGGAATCACTAACCTACACGTGGAGACACGAATTAAAATGAAGTTTAAATTCCTCGATTACTGTATTCTACATCTTCAAAGAAATCCAACGTTCCAAATAATATTTTAACATCAAATACAAGCGTTTGATATACTCTCCAACAAATTGTGCATTTCATAATTGCTACATAGAAGATGGGGCGATATCTTCATTATGGGCGCACAGAATCGATGCAACGATAATTACGGAGAGCCAGCAACCACCGAGACTAACATGAAATTAATTCTCGACCAAGGTTAGAGAAATAGTGCATAGCTTTACGTAGACAATGTTATTAATGATGCTAATCATGAAACCAGTGTATTGATGATGACTCAAACAAACTATGTAACACTTTAAAAGAAACGACGATACTGAACTTGAAAATGAAGATGTTTTATCTTTCAAACAGATAACAGCCAATGTAAAAAACGAACTCGTTTAACAACATCGTTAATCAACGAATGTAGTGCCACACAAAACCAATGCTTATCGACTTTCTGTTACACATAAATTATTTGAGAAATCTTCAAAATTTGGGTGACTATGGGATTATTATAAAAACACGTCACAGTCTGAACGGCTCAAACGCGTTATCTTGGTTCTGAGAACCGAGATAAAAAATACACGGTGACGAAAAGAACGCGACGCCAACGAAGCTGAGCGTATTTTTTAATGAGTCCGAGTATGTCTATGAAATAGTTATTGTGTGCTGCTATATTTTTTCACATAATAATTAATTATAAACTTGGAATGTTTTACGAACTCAACCTATTTTTAGGGTTCCGTTGCCAAATGGCAAAAAACGGAACCCTTATAGATTCGTCATGTCTGTCTGTCTGTCTATCTGTCTGTCTGTCCGTCCGTATGTCACAGCCATTTTATTCCGAAACTATAAGAGCTATGCTGTTGAAACTTGGTAAGTAGGTGTATTCTGTGAACCGCATTAAGATTTTCACACTAAAATAGAAAAAAAACAATAAATTTTGGGGTTCCCCATACATAGAACTGAAACTCAAAAATGTTTTTTTTCATCAAACCCATACGTGTGGGGTATCTATGAATAGGTCTTCAAAAATGGTAATGAGGTTTCTATTATCATTTTTTTCTAAACTGAATAGTTTGCGCGAGAGACACTTCCAAAGTGGTAAAATGTGTGTCCCCCCCCCCGTCACTTCTAAAATAAGAGAATGACAAAACTAAAAAAAATATATGATGTACATTACCATGTAAACTACCAACGAAAATTGGTTTGAACGAGATCGAGTGAGTAGTTTTTTTTTAAAACGTCATAAATCGTAAACCGCAATTTACCTTACATTCAATCAACTGAAATATAAAAATTAAAAAATATATATATTTTTAAACCGAAAATACCTACAGGTTTGTACGGAACCCTCGGTGCGCGAGTCCGACTCGCACTTGGCCGGTTTTTTTGTATTTAAATACGCCAACAGCATTGTCTGAAATTTTTTTCATATATGTATCGACCTTGGTACAAAATGTCTAAAGCTTTGAGGAAAATTATAGATTCAGATATCACTTGATTATTTTGCTGCTCTTAATACCAACATTATTTAGCGAAAGCCGTGATATTAATGTGCACATTGTTCTATATTGTAGGGACAGTGATATTTTGTAGAATCAACACGGATTATTGTGTAATTGCGAGCAATGGCGGCTCGCAATGGTATCGATGGCTCAGAAAGTTCAGAAACAAATCACAGCAATTTCGTGAGGCATTATAACAACGTTTTTGTAAAATTACACGTTGTGCTGGATACGCAACGTGTGTTTATGGAAAGTACGAGTATGAGGCCATCCATGTAATGTGCTGTATTTTAGAAGAAATGTGCCAATGCCTATGTCCGAGAAAAAATTTTTTGCTCGTAAAATTCCAGCGAATCAATATAACGTTTTGAATGATTAGCTTTATGTTAATTAAACGTTAAGTACGTTTACATTAGAAAGTAAAATTACGTAAGTGAATAGTGAAAAAGTAACGTTGGACAGTGCACAGATATTCAATAGATCATTAGCAATAAATGAGACAATATTGTCAGTGGGCGCGTCGGCCGTGGCGCTCGTCTCACTATCGCCGTTGCCCAAGTCATTAATCATTCGTCAGTGGCGTCCGCACGGACATAAAACACTGAGATTACACTGGCCATAAACGTTACATCACACTGTTGCATACACAGATAAGTTGGATTCAAAATCATTTATTTCGTTCGAACATACCTGCTAAAACGAGTTTAATGAACTGATTACGATGAGGAACCTTAGTTATTCGAATCGCAGCTAGGTACGAAGATCGTAAGTACATAACAATTGGAACAAAGCAAACAGTTATTACTAAGACACAGAGCGGTCAACAATTTCACCGACTATTATAACATCTCGACACGCGACGATGATAAACTAAAATCGGAAACAACGGACAATGGGGCACTTTCGTATCTCACAAGACGCCGGCTCTAAAGACATTCCTCAGCATGACAACGTCGCAACATTCAAATATAAATAAAAAAATGTTTATTAACGAACGCATTCAATTGTGAATTCATAGCAGGCACTCGTGATGTCATTTAACGCTTAATTTGATAGCGTATCATGAACGAGACAAGGAAACCGATGAGCTTTCCATGGCACCCTTGACTAAGCATTTATAAATGACTCGGACAATCCATGTGATTATACCTTTTAATTTGATCGTGTGATTCTGGATGAAATAAAACAGCGCTGTGAAAAAGTACGGGATGAAGAACTGAAGAATGAAGAAATAGCAAGCTTGTTTTGTGAAATGTAAATGATCATATCTTGGGGAGTCACGAAGTGCACCTTACATTTCCGCGAAATTCAAAATTTTCTGAATTAAAATAGCAAAACCTACAAGAGGCGAATACCAAAGCAGTAAAAGTTTTTGTAAATGGTAGAGAAATTCCAGTAGAGGACTGCTTACATAGGTAAAGAGGATAGACCGAGAGCGCCATCTTTGAGAGCTCGATGGTGATACCGCAACTGGTATTGCACTTTTACAGCATTTTCTATTCAGTTTCTGCAGGTAAACGACGTCCCCATGACAGCCAATGCATTTGTGGCATAACAAGCGACGTCGCACGTGCCCAACTAAGAACCCCCGAGTGGGTGGTGAGATCCCCCGATATCGCATTCAAGGAGAGGACCGATTGATCGGCCGATACTTTCCTACGTCGATTGATCCATGTTGTATTGAAACGTCACTGCTGCGATACAATCTTACCTTCGTTAGAGTACCCTCACAGCCTTTTACCAACATCACTTCTGTACGTGGGGAGCCGGCAACATTAGTTATTCAAATATGCGAACTCCGACTATCTGATAGTCGTTTCAACGGGGCTTTCAAGGTATTTTCTTCAATGATACTCGTGAAAAGACGAATAACAATGCAACCACAATAACTCAAACATGAATAGATGGTATCGTCAGGAGATATATGAATATGAAAGAAAAACGTGAATATACCTGGGGTCAGATACGTTCAACAGAGACATTGATCATATTGTACATTTGAACGCGATATAGGTACATATTGGTTATATAACAATAAAAAAATCGTGAAAGTACGTGTGACGTAGCGGGAGGGTGTAAACCGTCGCAGGCGCATCCACGATGAACTCGAATAAAGGCTCGTTACGCGCTCGCGCTCATGAATGATGGATGACCGTAGCCGATCAGCCAACACGCGGCGCACCAGACTTTCCGAACGTTTTGCTCCTATCAATGTTTTTATCCCTTATTCTTTCAACAATACGTCACAAAGTTGTATGTACCGTGGAATGGTCAAGTGTAATTTTGATGTCTGGTACGTATCCATGTGATTGACAAGTCCGTGCCGATGGTATCGGTCGTCATAAATAACACCGCCACCGCTAGTTAGTGCACATTCATTGCTTTATCGCCTTCGTGAGGCGAATGGTACAATATACTAGCTCAGTTCCAAGTGTTTTCGCTCGCAATGCCATAATATATTAAAAACACGACTACAACAATTCCGAGAGAACATAGGTATGGGGCCTTATTTTTTGCATTCATTATGGCAAGGTATAAGCTTGGCACAACATGGGAACTCACGAAAAAGAAACAAATTTTATTATCTTGTCAAGATACCAACGCTATAAAAGTGGTAAGTAACACGACCACCGGCATTGATGTATTCCGCGAATAAAGAAAACGTTGCCAGATTATTTGTCATCTAATTGATATACCTACAAGATTTTTGGCAACAGAAGGATTTTAGTTTAGAAAACAACCGTATATAACGGCGATAAATATTTTAAATAACATGACGGACGACGGTGTGCGAGGAGCATTTTTCAGCGAATACATTACATGGGACAACGACAAGTGGAATAAATATTGCAATGACAGTGAAAGTAACCAATAGATAGCTCACCGGTACGCGTAACGTACAGCGATATAAATTCAATTACGACACTAATAAATATTATAATGCATTTAAAATATAAATTATGACATTAAAGGGAGTCAACAGGTTTACACGGATAGCATTTCCCCGTACAATATATTACGCGGGCACGTCGGACGGCGACCACCGTAGGGCCGGCGCAGACGCAACCGTTACTTCGTGTCCAATAAATTCAAGAACAAACGACAGCAATAAGGAACAGGCCGTGTCCAGACATCCATCTCCTGTCAGCCGGTGTAGAGACTTATAAAGAGCCACCTCGATACGTCATACGTAAATAGCTAGCCGATAAATCAAATTCGGTAACAGTACGCATAGATCGAACGAATAAAATTAAAGGGACCACATTGTAAATACCATTTACATAATTCAAAACGAAGACTAGATAGATGATAGAGTTGAGGAGACGAATGAATGACGCTATTGATACAAATCTTATTGAAGATTCAGACTTGAAATCAATGTGTAAGCAATAAACATGTATAAAGAACTATAAACTTGGAATCATCGTTCATGTTATTGAATAATTGGATTTCAAAACGTGGGATTGGATATTAAACGTAATAGGAAGCTTCTGCAACTAGTATGTGATGTTAATTTATGATAATGTTATAGAACAACTTTTACACCCATAAATATAGTTTTGTGATAGTTCTCCTTATTTAGTTCATGGATGTAGTTGACATCATCATTTGCAGCCTTTCTGATTATATCGCCGTCTTTAGTGATAGCATTAACTGCAATAAAAGCTTTCTCGTAATAAGTCACTGAGGATTTTGCCCTTTAAACATTAATTGAAAGTAAACTAGCCATTACGACGAGAAAAGTTTTGAAACGTTAAAAGAGACTGAAAACACTGCGCTTGTGATGTCATTCATCAGTTCTTTAACACTTATCATTCAAATGAATGAACTTATAATTTAGTGGCAATCACATCTGAGCAACAATCAATGTCAAAAATCTCATTTATTTTGACAAATTGAACGTGAGATTAGAATGCAAACTTGCTTAAAAATATCGAGATTTGTTCCTCTGATTTTCAATTATCAACCTGATGGATGAGTACTATTTTAATCCAGATTCTAACGTCTTCAAATGCAGTAAGACGGCAGATTCCATTTCCTTCGAAACAATTGTAAAGAGTTATATGATCAGATATTATAGCTTTAAATGGAAGATAAGTGATGCGGCAGATGGCCTGGTCCGGATGTTAGTCATACACACACGTACAAAACTTTACATTAACAGGAGTGCGAATGAAGCTCTCAATAATTACAATTGAAGACTTCCTGTCGGTCGACTCAGCTCATAAATTGATTAAATCAAACTCTACATTTGATATTAATCGAATCATAAAACTGATGTTTGCTTATAATTAAAAGCAAACATAAGGACATATTATTTGTAAATCAGGTTATCCCAAAAGAACAGATGATCAATATTTGTGCTTCTAACTATGGTTTGGAACTAGTAACTACAGATTAAAGATGTAAGGATGGAGTAAGTGGATATAATGCATGACTTGTAAAAGCTAAATGCAGAAAGTCACGAAGAGAATTTCTTGTAAGCTTTAGTCAAATGTCCATCCCATATGTCAACTCCAAATACCATACATCATAAACTCAAATGACTGCACCCACTTGGCATTACGTTAAAGCTTTAGGCAAAACTAGGGCTATAAAAGCAAGAAATAGTATAGAATCAGCAACACATTAAGACGGTTGTGCTAGGGAATCTGAGATCGACGCTCGAGATCCAAACGTATGAAGTCACGTCAGGGCTATTAGTAAAACGGTTAAGGGCTTGAAGACATGCAAAACACGCGAAGTACAAATGGAACCACGTTTTTATTAGGATTGAGTAAATAGATATAATATTGGTAGTTGTGTTAACTACTTCTTTGCTTGTTTTAACGATGAGGCAAAAGCTCATTTGAAAATCATTCTTAAAATCGGGACAGGATTATCAATAGTTTCAGGGTTGTTATGAATATAAGAAAGATTTTGCAACTGGCAACATAAGTAGTAATAGCATTCATAAATTGTCAGCTAAATCTCAAATGGAGTAAAGACAATCATTTTTTCATTTAAAAAGACTTATTAATCCAAACACAATTTGAGTGAGAGACACATGGAGCTACAATTTGCTTTTTTATTTTTTGCTATACGATCATTTTCCTCGGAGTTACAGCTTTGTTGAAAATCACCCTAAAAGGGAGATGCTCATTCCTGGCCATGTTCTGCCCATCAATGTGGTAAATACAGAAAAAATACCCATTTAATAACTAAAATATTGCTATTACTTATTTGTTATGAAAACTACGGAATTAAAAGCCGATTTAATAAAAACATTCAATCGTTTATTTTATTATCTAACAGTTCCGGTCGATTGTTAATCCTGAGTAGGGATGGCAAACATTACTGAAACACACAATCGATACACTAAATAAAACCGGTTTCAAACATTGATTTTTGGAAAACCTTCTTTTATTATATGGTTGTTTCGCCTTTGTTGTTTTCTTTAGAAACATAAAAGGTTTTTGTTCATTTCCGGGCTTCTAAACGCGATCCATTGAACCAATTGCGTGTCTCCATTTTTTTTAAATTGATTTACAGATTTTTCGGTAAATCGATGTCATATCGCATCCCTACGTGAATAATAAATCGTAGTTGACAACTAATTGACATTTCACATTTTGTTTGGTGTTGTGTGTTCTTGCGAATCGTGATTTATTTTCTATTGCGTTTTTCTATTTGATTTTCGACGAATTTGATTACGAATATGGACCCTGTAACGGCTCCCGATGATGACCGTGGCTTTACTTTGGATTTTGCACCCGCCTCCCGTGATGACACCGGCTTGCCAATGGTGTCGGACCTGTACCTGAACCTGATTTACACGAACTTACTAGCTTTTCACGGAGCCCTCTCTGTGTCAATTGTGGCGTAGATACACGAAGACTTAAGAGATTTACCTTAAGCAATGTGGAAGTTCGGTCTGTATTACAGCAATGGATTGCACCACACCAAGTAACTTACTATAAAAACATGCAAGGTACATACATACTCAGTAACTTATATTGCATAGCTGTGTAAGATTGATTTGAATTAAATAATTCGGTTGTTTAGTGACAAGGAAACCATAGAAATAGTTTTAGTTTATTTTGTCTCAACTTAAGTTGTATTTTATAGCTGTGTATTGTGAAACCAATTCCTAGATGGCGTGCTTGTCATTTATTTAAATGAGAACGAATAAAAAAACTAAAAGTGTTTTTATTGTAACCTTTAATTTTTATATATGGTTCCTAAAAGTCCCACCAAGTTTTATGTAAAAAAATAGTGGTTGCTTCTTTACCTATGATGTCAGCCCTAATGCCTATAATTTATTTCTTGCGTGGGCATCACTTGGCCAAATCCTCTTTATTAAATGGGCATTTCCCTTTGGATTATTTTTTTATATCCCTTAATTTTTGTGGCAAGTGTATTATCTTTCTGCACTCTATCTCCCATACATTTAAACTGCATGAGATTTCATCCTCCTCGGTCCGCGAAATTTTCTTAAAAGAGGATATTTTTGCCTCCAGTATTAATATTTAGATAAAATTCATCATCATCATCTATCATGTCACCAAAACCATAATCATCTTAAATCACACCTCCTCGGTCCGCGAAATTTTCTTAAAAGAGGATATTTTTGCCTCCAGTATTAATATATAGATAAAATTCATCATCATCATCTACCATGTCACCAAAACCATAATCATCTTAAATCACAACTTACTACACAAAGCAGATACAATCGAAACCTCCAAGGTCACATTAGAGTCTCACATCGCACCAATAACTTAACCCCCCGCGCTCCGAGTCAAGAGGTGCACATTATTGCCTATTAGCGGTCATAAAACTCATAGAGTGCACGCGCCGACCCAGACGTTACTCCTACGCATGGCATACGACAAAACGCCACTGATGTAGTTCAATTCATGCTTTGGGAATTTGCTTTTGTCATATTTCGTTGCTTTGTACGTGGTTATGGAAGACTGCTTCACTTTCTTCATCTTTAATAAAATTATAAGGAGTATGTTTTGGTTACTTTGTCCACGGAAATGGAATGTGAAACGATTGCTTCTTTTTCATCTTCTCTGGATATATTAGTACATAATGCCTATGGTTTTTTTTGTTTGTCTGCGACTTCTCCCGCAATTGTGGATCGATTTCGAAAATATTTTTTAATGGATGGGTATGCCTTAAGGGTTATATTTTTTTTTAATTTTTGCTTGGGTAGTTTTTACGTTACCTTCGATAATTTTGTGCACTTTGTGCATCTTGACGATGTTATAAAACTTTTTGTCACTGTATTAATCAGTTTCGTTCTGTATTTGTAAAAAAGGATCTTGAGTTCTTCAGGTTATGCAGAAATGTAATGAACTAAATAGTGCATTAACGCTCGTATCCTTTAAACCCTCATGTTTTTAGTTCTAAGATTCAGAAAATGTTGCTAAAAGCTGTTACTACGTTTCTCATGAAATCAAACTGTGCTCAATAGATAAATAAAGCTAGATTCATCCGTTCGTCTAGGCCTACTCCTGTCAGTGATGAACAGGAGACATACAAAAAATACACTTCTGCGTGCCGTACAAGGAGCTGAATACTCTTCAATGATTGCTTTATTATACGATACAGACGTATATGGAAACTTTTACCTTTCAGCCCTAGTTGCAAGTGTTACTGTGTTGCGCCTAGGCAATGTCTAAGCCAATTTATGACAGTTTATATGTGCGAACAGTTATTTATCTCTATGTCTTATAACCATATGTGGAACTACTTCTAGAACAGTTTTACGAGTGTTTCGTTATACGCAAAGGCTTAGGAGCTGGCATAATCAGCTTATATTGTGCCAACTAGTGTTGGCCTCATTTGTTGGCCTAAGGAAGGGCCATAACACCCCCCCCCCCGTGAGGAGGCGCGCAGAGGTGGGCTGGCACCAGTCGGGAATCGCAGAAGACGCATTAGTTCCCGTGGTCCCCGACGTAGGCTCGGGACGGAACACCGAGGTGGTTTTAGTCAGTAGGAGTCAGACAGACCCGGCTACGCCTACCCCAGGGCAGAAGACATCAATTTCCACCTCGATATCAAAAAAAAAGGAAAGGCCATAACGCACCACACGAGCCCAGTGCAGGTTGGCGTTGACGGAAGTTGTCGATTTTTTTTGGTTCTAGGCCATGCCGGTTACTTCGCGATGTTTTCCTTCACAGTTTTTTAGAGAGCAGTGGTGATGAAAAAATTTAATCAAAAGAAAGTGCTTGCTTGATTTCAAACCCACGACCTACAACTCGTAACTCGCGGCCGTTACCACTGGGACACCACTGCTCGTCAATTTATTTCACTGCTTATATGGGCGCTTACTTATATATCTCCATTTCTTATAACCCTATGTGTTACTCTTAGAACAGTTTTACTGCATTCTATATACGCACAGGCTTAGGCGGAGCTAGGAAAAGCCAAAATTTGAGTTGGGTAGATATATGTAAGCCGTTACGCAGAGGAATTCAGGGATATTATATTTGCATGCTAGTTTCAGCGAATTGTATTAGAAACTGTTTACTACAATTCTTGCAGATAAATTCCATTTAATTTCATTACTGATCATAAAATTAAGTATTAGCTGCTAGTATCTTTACAATATCTCTATCACCTATAACCGTATGTGGAACTACTCTTAGAACTGTTTTACTACACTACCTATACGCAAGGGCTTAGGAGCTAGGGAAAGCCAAAAAGTTGTGTTGGGTAGATATAAGCCGTTACGCAGAGGAAATCAGTTTCCATTGGGCTATTACTGATCATAAAGTTAGGTATTAGCTACTAGTATCTTTACGATAGGTAATACTCGATATTATATGGTCAAAGATGCGCGGCGACTGCGCGCCTACGCAAGTCTGTATGCGCTGTCGCTGATATTTTTTTATTACGACGTATTAAACCGTTTATTAAATGTAATCAAAGTACCTTTGTGCTGATTTAATTAAAGGCAATTTACTTTGGTATTATATTCAAGTACACATCCGCGACTTTTTTAACTGTTTCACCTCTTAAATAAGAACTTGGTAAGTTATAATTAAATTTTTTGGATCTTAAATATCTTGGTGCCTTATTTCAAGGAGTTACGTTACTAATATTTTGAGTAGAACTGCATCAAATAAATGAACATTTAACGCTGTAAAATCAGTATCAGCAAATTTAGAACACCGTGACAGATTCATATTAAGAAATATTATAATAACCGCTAATTTATACAATATCAAAACCAATATACCAATATTACAATAACCTACATTTCAACAATATTAATCATACAAAACAAATCAACCATCTAATTCAAATTTTAAAACCAATACAAAATCGATTTAGCGAAATTTGATTAGATGTAGACGCAAAAATTTGTCCAAGAAACCTATTTGCATTAACGTCTGCTTCCGAATTTATATTAAAAGCATTTACATGTTTTCTAGCGGTTCTTGGTTTGTTGTAGCATTTGGCATGTTATTGTATAATAAACAATGATGTATTCTGGCGCCGTACCGCGTTGTCATAGTTTCCACAGATATCTTTTGGGACATCGTCAAGATATTACACACGTAATGATTGCCTACATACAAACTTTACATGAGTACTTTGCATGAGCGTACGTAAGATAGTTCCATCATTGTCTTTCTGTCCTATTTCATTGAAGATTTCTAAGCAATAAGCAAAGATATTATAACGAACAGGTATAACTGCAGTTAAAATTTAAAGCTGATCAAACATACCTTTCAATTAATCAGTATCAAATATTTCAAGGTTCTATATATCACGTCCTTTAAAGTAGGCTTCACTCGTCAAAGTGAAAAGGATTAGAGGCGTGAAAGTTATTCTTGAAAACTGAAAAGGCGGCATTTGGCGCGTGCGTATAAGCCTGAAGCTCCGCCCACATTGGAGCAACAAGTAAAAAGTTCAGAATACTTTCAGTTTCAATATAAACTTCTTGAACATAATAACTTTATCATTAATCAGGATCCCTGGTCTGAATTAAAATGTTTAATTTGAATTAATAACACTCTACGCTTCTTAGGCAACGTTATCGGTCTTTAAAAAGTCCATACAATTTGTTTCTGTTATCATTATCAAAAAGAACTTTTATTAATCAACACGTTCAGTATCGGGTTGCCTTGACAGATAAGTAGTTACACGTTCAAAAAATTACTATAGTAGCGCGAATATAAAAACCTCAAAACAGATCAAAACTCACAACAACAAGGACAAAAATAGCTCAAATGACAAAAACTTACAAAAATTTCTTCTGGAAAATTGGTCTTCAGAGCCGTGACGCGCTTAACAAAAAGTAAACGCAAACACCCAAAGTTATTCACACAGCACTCAGTTCATAAACACTGTACGTAAAAACATGAGACATGCGATAAAAGCGTCAAACGTGCGCACTCGATGACGTCTCAACGTGGAATGGTATCTTGATGATGGTGAAGCGCAAGACCGGGGTGAAGCAAGGAGTGCGGGAGCCGAGGGGGGTGGGCGTGGCTTCGCAGGTGTATCAACTCGAACCATGATATATGCGCATGTTAACACTTGGATACGAACACGCCTCACTGTCACGTATGGAGCCGAATTGTTGGAGCAATGTTTAATTGTTTATTCGAAGGCGAAAGTGTAATACACTCGAGGATTCATTAATAATACAAGTCTTGACAGTTTCGTTTTTAAGTGTTCGGTGTCAAGCGACGCTGACACTTTGATGGCAGCCGAGATAAAGTCTTAAAGATAAACCAATAGCGATTAAATTATTTCATCTCATTTTTAATTGTTTTTGTTATCTGTACCGTTACTGTCATTACTGAAGATACAATGGCAAACCTATTTGTTTATACTCGAACGTCTATTTTTAAACAGCAATTAAGATTATTTTGGTTTTAGAACACTGATCAGCATGCAGCCAAGTAAATAATAATCCGGACCTAGCAACAGCTAAACTATTTTATTTAAAAAACTCGCTGTAAAAACTCAGGTGAAGTGAGTTTGAAATGAGTTGTCAATATTGTCAATCAGACAGAATGACAGAGATGTCTTTCTGTCTAATGGACAACATTGACACCTGAAAAATTAAATGAAGTGAGAACTTCAGGCCCACTTCACTTAATTTTTCAGGTGCACAATTCCAGATAACGCTGGAAAGATTCCCAAGAAATACACAAAAACTTAGAATTCTTTAGACCTTGTGTACTTATTTACAAACAACTGCACCTATAAACTGCAACCCATTTGTAATTACAGTAACCTTCAAACGCGATTCCTTTGAGCCGCACTCCGCAGGATCGCTCGTGTAAACAGCAAGTTGGCATTAGCGGCCTACAATTGCAAACCAGTGGTGAACTATAACTCTTGTTGACGTCTTAATAACAAGCATCCCTTCCGTCAGTGCGGCCCGAGATTTATCGCTACCGCGATTGGCCCGACCGCGTTTACAACCAACTTCCAAAACCCTTATCACCAACGCACTAAAGCTCAAAACTGAGTGCTCAAAATAATTATGAAACAGTTTTAACATCAGTAATACAATCATTTTAGAAATTAGTGCTCAATTTAGAAACTTCATTAAAGTCGCAATAACCAGTAATTACCCTATTTTGAATTATTTTAATTGGTTTCCTTTAACAGGTGGGTGTTAAGTTAAACTTGTATGCGTATATAAACGTCAAGCTAACCTTTTCTAATTAAGTACCGCCGAATAGATAAACTTATTGTTTAGGGTTATTACAAAAAGGTGCACGGAATCACCAACACTAGAGAGGAGATAACTAATTAACAATATCCCGGTTAACTTCTAAACATATGGCATCATTATCGAAAGCTAAAGAGAATGCTATATAAAATGCCGGGAAAGGAAAGTTGCTAGATTCCTTCGATGTCTCTGTAACCGACAGGATTCCAGGATCGCTAACTGTGGACATAGAAAGACAGTCGGTAAACGTCTAAATGCCAGTTACTTGCCATCAATGAAAATAGGCCATCTGTCAAAATCATAGTAGGTAACAACAGCAGCTAACACGTCAACAGGCGCGAAGTATAATTGCGGACTCGTTCGAGCCTCTCTTAATTAACTCATAACTCAAACTCGCACTTATCGCGAGCTATATCGAGCAATCGCCCACAGTACGCTCCGAGCGAAAAATCGATAAATAATCGCACACAATCGATATGCCAAACTCATGATTACTATGTTGATATTATAATAATTTTTTGAACAGGCGAAATTCTGTTACAGTCTGAACTGTCAGAAATATGTCAGGTTAGAAGAAATGGCTAATTATGACCTTGGGAATGGAATGAATATCCATGATAATCTTATGTGTAAACTAAAACTTGAAAACTATGAAGATGAGCGTAAAACAAGAGAGCTTAATTCGAATTAATGGTTGACAGACTATGATAACACAACATAAAGTACATAGGTAACAATCAATAAAGAATAAAGTTGTAATGTTAACATAAAATTCAAAAGTTATGTACTGCCTTCACTAGATAAGTAGATACTATAATTGATGTCAATCAACGTTGTGTGCGTAACACTAGAAGCTAAGTTTACAATCAAATAAAGAGAGAAACAGACGTAGATAAGAGGTTGAACTTCGGAAATATTTCAACAGTACTAGCAGTAATTACTAATTCTTATCTTTTTACTTCTGATAATTAATTCAAACAATAAAAACGGTATTACGAAAACTGCAACAGTCTTAAAATACCAAAGCAACCAAAAAAAAAACTACAAACAGCTAGAATAAGATTTCTATAACAAGTCGAGGAACAACAAACCAAAAACGAAATAAAACATTAGCGGGAAAACAGCGAACCAATTCAACAATAATACACACAATATTCAAAATACAGCCTTGACTAAAATATACAAACACAAATCCTGCCTTATTTTAAACGTAAACGAGAATTATTTACATTCGAAACACACATTATAATCACACATAGGCAATCGTGAAAGGTTGCACGTAAATAATCAGCTGATCGGGTGATTTAAATACCAAACAATGATACATACAGACATTAAATCTTGCAGTTTCGCAATACAGCCAAAGAAGCCTGAGACAATAACGGCCTAAACAAGGTAAACTATATTGACATTTGAGAAATAATATTTATTTAAGAAGATACGAACGAGTAGAGCTACAGTAATACTAGTGTAATTCTAACAATTTTGTAAATTACAAATGATGAGAACTTGAATTTTCGTAATACTCCTTTGTGCACTAGTAGCTACTTATACAAGATTACTCCTTACAAGAATCCACCCAATAGATGCAGCCAGTAAGCCACACAAACATATTGCATCACGGCATTTAAGAATGCCACTAAAAATAATTTACGTTCAATACTAAACTACCAAACCTGCAAATTATACAATCAATAAATCACTTTGATACGTACAAATTATCGCCAAAGATTTCACTTCGATTAATAATTATTTCGTTTTCACTGTGATTATTGCTATTAATAGTTATTTACATCTAAACGTCGCACGCGCAGATAGATGGTAATGACCGCCTGCGCCAACGCATCGCGCAGGTGCAATAATATAGTGTGGCGGCGAGGCGTGGCACTGCGTTGATTGATAGCACCAAAATTTTATTCTCTATTGAACGTCGCAACAAAAATAATGACCCTGCCCTACATACAAGTTTATTTTCAAATTGAACATCATGAAATATCTTTTCTTATTATTGAATTAGGCTCTACACAACTAACAGATGTTTGAAAAATTTATATCCAAGTTTGGTGTCGTGTACAAATTATTTTAAAGTATGGTGACATAAATCAACTTGAATAGCTTTATTATTAAGTTAATCAGCTTACACGCGCATACCTTTTTCCCATATTTCTCTTTCCAATACAATACGAAAACAATTTTATTAGATAGTTTGCTTGACACCGAGTCGGCTCTCAAGAAGATATAAAGATAAGCATCGCATAACTATTATGGATTTCTTAACTTTCCAGCTTCATCTGCGTCTATATGGCGCACAATTACATCGGTATAATATATTGAAATGAAAGCGCGTGCGCGCCCATTCGCAGTGAGAGACCGGCCGTACCCAGAAGTAGTATCACGCAACGCCGTTTATAATTCAACAACAATAAACAGATAGTTAATTGCGATGCTGTCACGGGCGCAGTATATGGTAATGAGGCGTAGGGATCGCGGCTGCATGGACAATATCTCTCGACGGTGAAAGGTAAGACGGCGACGGCGCAAATGTGAACAGTAAGCGTGGAAACATAAGGGATGGTATACTCATGGATGAGTTAGTGCCAGATCAAATAAACGCGGTTCTTTAATCGGTACACAAGGGGATTTTTTTTTGGGATGGGTCATCATCAAATGATTTCTCCCGCTCTGGGCGGAGCGGAGGGCGTGTCAGACTTTTACTGACTAATACCCACCCATGTTCCTTCAGTTACCTATATGCCAGGGCCACGGTTTGAACAATCTTGCAACCCTGGCAGGACACAAGGGGGTGAGGGAGCAATTACTAGAGTCGTTACAACTGAATTACTTTCTGCTCGTCGTCATGGACGAAGACCTTTGGACACAGGACGTGGTGTTCTGTCGATTCCGTGCGCAAGTACCACATAAGGACAAGCTAATGAAGTGAAGTGCTACTAACATAGTTTAAGCTTTATTTACTTCCATAAGTATATAGGCTATTAATGCGTGAATTAATATTATTTTAACATGATTTTAATTTGATCAACATGATTGATAAAATAACTTATAGATGAAAAGGGTCAATTTCGGTTAGATGTTTTAATTTCAAAATGAAAAGAAATTATGCCCACAAATATATAAGGTGTATCTATTCATACATGAAATATTTTAAGAGGTACACCTGTAGGTGGTAAAGAAGCTATAGAAGCATAAAGAAAATTTTTATCGAAGCGTTTTTGAATTTTCGTAACTATTATAATTTTAAAACTGCTTGAGACGCATTAAACCTTTACTCCAAATTCTATGAATGGCCCGCCTGACGCTGCGAGGGTGGCGACCGGACAGCACGAGCATGGCCGCGGTGTCTCGGGCCGTATAAAATAAGAAGGAGCCAGTATTTCTTATGTGCGTCGAATAATTTATAAATATTAAATTTTGAAAAAAATACATTTCAAAAACTTTTTTTTTCGTTGCTGTAGCTTCTTTACCACCTACAGGTGTACCTCCTAAAATATTTCGTGTATGAATAGATACACCTTATATATAGAACTCGCGATGAATACTGATAGAGCAAAGTCGGACTATAGTTCAATATAGAGGATAGGTGGTGATAGGCACAGACATGACCAACGATCAGGCAAATTCACCGATAGTGTTATTAAGCGTATAAAATTTCATTTTGGTTAAAACAGAAGTCAAAAATATAACCAAAATGGAAAGTCAAACGAAAACACTACTCTCGCCCAAATCTAGCAGCTTGCACCACACAAGCATAGTGTTTGCTTAGCCCATGGCCCGTGTCGGTGAGATAGGTGGTGTACATGCGCTTTCAGGTACGCCCGCCACAATCTGAGTAGCTGACACCAATAGGTTTTTATCAGCACCCATCGGGGTTATGAGAAAGTTATCGAACGAAGCTGCAGTTGGTATTAGGGCTAGAGGGTCCACTTGGCGTGCATAGGCGCGCGCTGCGCTCTTTACGACGCGTGTGCAAATTATAATGGACAAGTTTTTTTGTATGCAGTGAGAGTTGCAGAGTACCCAGAACTGATTAACAAACATGAATCCAAAGATAGAGCTATTTTTCAAAATATTTTCTAGACTGGGAAAAAAATCGGGATTACCGAAATCGAGCCATTTTTAAGGATATACCTACAGCAATAATAAGAAAACTACGTCTGAAACAGAACCAGAAAGAATGAAAGCAGAATTCGTAGAAACAAGTATCATAACGCAATTGCAATACGATTGTAGAGCAGCTGAGCTCTTATTTACGAGGAAATAAATTACAAGTTATCGTAAATATAACATGTAGCACAAAGGCAATATATTGACAACAATATAATGAAACAATGTATTAAACTTTGATATATTGGATAAAACCAGCCAGGAAGAAGTAAATCAAACTTAAGTACACCATAAAATCACTAATAACGCCCTATCTAGTCATCTCGGTAATAGTAGCTTCAATGCAGACAATTACTAGTTGCATGATTAATTATTTCCTTATTTACTTTGAGAACAAAAACAAGCTCAAACGTGAATTAGATGAGTTTATATGACCTTGGACCACTAATAACTGGTTAAAGACAAATTAAATGTCAACTTAATTGACGCTTGCAAAATTTATCAGACACTGCTCTGTTGTTAGGCGATTAAGCTATTTGTAAAATATTAATAGGTCATATGTTCACTTGAATTGTTTTTTAACATTGAAATAATTATTGTCTTGAAATATATCCGGCTTGGAGATACACAAAAACGTGAGATTTGCATAGCTTGACTGTTGAAGAGGAATAAATAAATATTAGTTGAAATCACAAGCCCAATATTTACTCCTATTTTCTTTAGTAGTGATGCACAAAAAGATGCAAAACTAAAAATTTGACGACAAACAATATCATTACCCCGAGACACATTTTCGGAAAATTCACGTAGCCATAATCATAACATTTATCGAGTAGATAGCAACATTTATTATCCACGTTCATAAACCAACAACATCAAAAAGCTTTCAGGATTTCTAAATAATTATACGTCCAGTGCGAGGACATTCTGTATCTACTTCAAGTGTTTTCACGCTGCAATATATAGCGCTTTATAGTCGTTTTCATTCCCAAGCATTTATAACCGAATGGATTTTCTATATAGACCGGATTTCTTGAAACGAGGACGGGCCCTAACGATCTAAAATCACAGTCTTGAGCTTCAGCGACATTTACAGAACATTATGTAGGTAACACATAGTGTTGTGCACGGAATCTAGTAACGAGTAAACGAATAGAATTACGATCTAATTATACAAATGCCGGTTGAGATCGCGTTGTAAATGTCATTTCACACTTACACAGGCTGGGCCGGGTCGGTTCTCACGATATGGTTGGTTTAGTGTGTTTCCCCGATTAGTCGAGTTACCACCGACAACGATATAGGGCTAATTTTACGAGTACTGCTTGTGTAAGCTGGCTCTAATGAGCTGACATTGTGGTTAGTGCGGCCAGTGTAGACGTGGCCGAGTACTTGAGGCTTTACGTATTGAATTCATTTTATATACGTTAGTAGTTTGAACAAATATTTGTTTCAGGGTTATATACTGGCAAAAGTTACAGAAATTAAACAGCTTTAAAGTCAATATTAATAATGAAAATCCTCACGGCTTCGTTATTAATGTGTATGGCTAACTAGCTTCTGCCCGCGACTTCGTCTGCGCTAAATTTCCTGTTCCCCCGACCCTTCCCATCGCGTCGAATCGCCTACCATCGTTTTTGCAACATTTTTAATTACTGCTCCGCTCCCCTTGGGTGTAGCATGATGCTATATAGCCTATAACCTTCCTCGATAAATAGGCTACACAACACAAAAATATTTTTTCAATTCGGACCAGTAGTTCCTGAGATTAGCGCGTTCAATCAAACAAACAAACAAACAAACTCTTCAGCTTTATAATATTAGTTTAAATTTATATAATCTTATTATTAAATAGGTACCATAAACGATAAATTTACTAACTGGTTCCTCGCTACTATGGACCCAAGAGTCTGGCGAATTACGAGCATTTGCGATTTATAGATATAAGACAGTCACTTTAAGATTTTCGTTGAAAGTACGAAAAAAGCGAAAGTATTTAGTAGCGTGCTATAAAATAAATAAAACCATTAACAGATATTTCCCACGGGATGAAGGAAAAACCGCACGACTAACTACGTTACATTGTATCTTTTCGTAGAAACTGCGCCAACGCTCCTAGCAATTCTTCTTGCTACCATTTGCGAATTCTACTTACATCCTAGGGGGACGGCTAGTTACAAAGTAGGTACAAACACGCACGATATAGGAGCATATCAACGAGTTACAATTTAGCTTCGATCATAACCAAAGTCTCAGTTACAGGGAGTCGTGTAAAGGTCAACGCATACACGACTGCCGTGTATAAAATAATTCGTATTCGAAATCGGAGTGGAAACAAGAATCGCTACGAAGCCTGCGAACAACTGGATCCCGGCAGTTGTGATAAGTAGGATTTATGTTGGGACAACGCTGGTCGTGTTGCATTATCAATAACATAAAGTCGACTAAGCTGATCTGCAGGGATATGGCCTGTTACTTACAGTACATTTGAATCAGGTCATCATTACTGAGTAAAAAGACATGTTGTCTTAATTCAAAACCGTGAGAACACCAAGGGATATCGGCAACTAGGTCTGCGTTTGAATAAGGTAGGAAAAAACCAACCGCGACGGGCTTATCTTAAGGACCCTAGAAATACTCGAGAGAAGACAGTCCCTGTTAAGTTATTACAAACGTTTGCAAAAAATGGACTATCTAAGTCTAACCAAGCAACTCCAGTTCCTGTGATAATATAGGTACCTATGTATATGTTACCGGCCAAACCCGATTTCCGGACAAACTAGTTTTGCCTAAGCTAAACTAGTATAGCAAAGTCCCAACTAATTTGTCCTAAGCCCGATAGGATCTCATGGCGACGTGGCGGGTACGATTGTCGCAACCCAGTGCTGGGCACGCCACAATTGCGGCGGTAAGTCCCCTCTTTGAGGAGTGGATAGAGAGGCGCCACGGCGTCCTCACCTTCCGCCTGACGCAGGTTCTCACCGGGCATGGGTGCTTCGGTGGATTCCTGTTCAGGATAAAACGGGAGGATACGCCCGGGTGTTTCCATTGCGAGGATCGTCTGGAGGACACGGTGGAGCATACGGTGGAAGTTTGCCCTGCCTGGGCGAAGCACCGCCGTGTCCTCGTGGAGGCGATCGGCGGCGGCGAGCTCTCGCGTCCGGCCCTGGTGCGAGCCATGGTGCGGAGCGAGAGGAAATGGGAAGCCGTCACCTCCTTCTGCGAAGTAGTTATGCTCGCGAAGGAGGAGGCGGGGCGCCTGAGGGAGTGGCAGTCTCTGCGCTCTCACGTCCTTAGCCGCCGCAGGAGGAGACGCCCCGGGCGTCGGGAGTCCATAGCGGACTCCCGGCCACCGTAAGCGCGAGCTTGCGGGTGGCGAGCAATGGGTAGCTCGCCGCCCGGTAAGGATCAAGCTCGGGTCGACGGCGCGTAGTGTTCCACGCGCGCCTCAAAGAGATGTCAGCAAAACTGAAGGGGTCTGCTAGGACCGATGCCTGCCGGGGTCGCGTGGTTGTTCGAAAGAGATACCGTGACCCTGGCACATGGGCAACTGAAGGAACACGGGTGGGTTTTAGTCAGTAAAAGTCTGACATGCCCTCAAGTCATTTGATGATTTCCCATAAAAAAAAGGCCAAACTAGTTGATCCTGATATAAATACGCACACTCTAGGATAAACTGGTATGGCCCAGTCCAAACATTATAGTATATGTATATATCGAGAAAGTGAAAATAAATCGATAAACTGAATAAAATACTCCGTAATTGGAAAAACAATCATTTTTATTAAAACCATACTGATTCGTCGTTAAAAGTTATGGATAATTGGTATTACAAATAATCATACTATAACAAGTATGTAATAAGTATTTTTTAATAGAAGCAATAATCATATCTCAATTATTAAAATTGTTTTGCCAAAGTTTTGTGAGATGCAGCTGCAACAAAAACTGTTCCACAAACAGATGCCAGTGCAAGAAGGCAATGACACACTGCAATTCTAAGTGCCACCAAAGCAAACCATGTAAAAATACATATCAATTTTAATAATAATTGACATATGATTATTGCTTCTATTAAAAAAAAACACTTATTGTTTGTTATAGTATGAGTATTTGTATTACCAATTATCCATAACTTTTAACGACGAATCAGTATGGTTTTAATAAAAATAATTATTTTTCCAATTACGAAGTATTTAATCTATTACTATATAATATTATAAAGAGTTTGTTTGTTTGTTTGATTGAACGCGCTAATCTCAGGAACTACTGGTCCGAATTGAAAAATTCTTTTTGTGTTGAGTAGCCTATTTATCGAGGGAGGCTATAGGCTATATAACATCACGCTACAACTAAAAGGGGCGGAGCAGTAATGAAAAATGTTTCAAAAACGGGGGAAATTTATTCCTTTTGAGAGATTCCGTTGCGTGCGCTGCGTAAACGGTTAAAGTAACGCAAAAATCATGTATGACGGAGTTGTTCCTTTTAAAAAGTTCTAAAAAAAGTCCGCGAGAGCATATATCTATCTTTTAAGGTTGACTCACTATAACTCAAAAGGAGCGAGCAGCAACAACAAATGGACGAAAACTAGCAGGCAAATCGATGCGACGGGAAAGGTCAGGAGAGCAAAAATTTGACGCGGACGAAGTTGCGGGCAGAAGCTAGTTCAGTATAACTTTTAACGACGAATCAGTATGGTTTTAATAAAAATGATTATTTTTCCAGTTACGGAGTATTTTATTCAGTTTATCGATTTATTTTCACTTTCTAGATTTACTATAATGATTAGACTGGGCCATACCAGTTTATCCTAGAGTGTGCGTATTTATATCAGGATCAACTAGTTTGGCCTAGCCTAAACTGATCTATTCTATCGGGCTTCGGAAAAAATAGTTTGGACTAGCCTAAACTAGTTTATCCTATCTGGCTTAGGACAAATTAGTTTGGACTAGGCTATACTAGTTACTCCTATCGCGTATAGGAAGAACTAGTTTAGCCTAGGCAAAACTAGTTTGTCCTGAAATCGGGTTTGGCAGGTAACATATATATTTGGACGACATATTTTAATTCACTAATTTGACTATTTCTCGGTAAACAGATATTATTAAAGAAAAACTTTTTTCTGTAATGTTAAAACTACACGTGAAAAAGTCAGGAATAAAGATAGCAAGGTTTTTAACTCCAAAGTATTTGAGATTGAGACAAAAAGTGGCATCTTTATTTCACAAAAAATGGTCGATGTGTGGTAGCAAAAAGAGTAATTCTGCCCCTAGTTTATGGAGAATCACAAACGACACTAGTTTCGCACATATTTAGCTGCTTCAAGCTCTTATCTGACGATGTCGCAAGCGAAAGTCGCTAGTATGCCCTTAAACGTTTTGTAAAGAGTTATTAATATGGTCGGCTAGGTGTGGCGTTAGGCTGAATATGAAGCTTGAAAGATTTAATACCGAGGTTGAATGTTCAGGTTGGTAAAGCTGATTAGATTTTGCATATGTTTCTACAACTTGCGACATAACTTTCAATATGGTTTGCAGCATAACTTATGGATTTATTTGACACCAAAATAATTTAAGCTCATAAACTCATCATTCCTAGAATTCCTAGGATTCGTTCGTCCTTAGATTAAAATTTCGGTAAATTCCATGGAATAAAGATATCGACGATGGTATCGCATGGAAATCATGAGTCACATGGCAACAAAAATATTTTATTTTTATTTGAGTGCTGAAAACTTCTACGCGATAAGGATAAAAGCAAACCGTCGTTACAGGACTGAATAGACTCTTCTACCATTTTATTACATCGATGCACCAAGATGAGTATTGCGTATATCGTAGACGCAAACGATAATAGGCACACGTTTCAAAACTAATGGTATTATGCATCGAACATTTCAATACAAATTATCATTGAAAATGCAGCGAACAAAAAGCATGAGGCATCCAATTTCACGGGCACTAAATAAAATTAGCATCAACTTGACAGAATAACAAAGCGGTCTCAATAATTCGCACAGAACGAGCAAAGCGAACTTACGGACACACCCCCTTAATCACAACACACTCAATATACTTATGCTCAATAATTCAATGAAAGTATAAATTACAAAAGCACAGAATTCAATTCAGCTAATATGCAATAATTGCTATAACCATCGACGTGAGACAGTGCTCGTAGGCGCAACGTGCAATCAAGAAAGAATGGCGCGTTAACATTTCTCTTAGAACGCAATTACAATTCAATTTTATGTGAAGTACTAACCGTTGTAATAAGGCTATCGACACAGTTAAGAAGAATAATGGTGGTGCCTGAAAGGTGCGCGATTAAATCGGAGACGATTGTTGTCGCGCCGTCAGCCTGACTGCAGAGTTATGATCAATTACGAATGTCATTGCAGTGGCCAAGTATATGAGTTACTATCAAGGAGGCTGCCTAATCAAATTCGACCATCGTAGCAGCAAAGTAAACAAGCTTGAAATTGCAAGATGAACGTAACGGGACGTGGTCGTTCTGTTCGCGTCGCGTTCGCTTGCGTCGAAGATAAGATTCGCGAAGTCGGACTCGCGCCTATTGAGGGTCGTTACGAGACGCTAGCGCGAGATGATCGATAATAATGGTAATTTCGCCTGGAACACGTGTAGCATCGCTCGTTCGTCGGCGCGATCGCGATCGTTGCATACCTACCCTATTAGGACGTGCTAAAAACAGACTAGATGACAGAATTGGCCTGCAAACTGTTGTTATCGCTTGGGAATTTTCAACGCATTATTTACACAAAACCATAGATCGATATAACTAAAAAGACGATGAGCAAAAGAGTGAAATCATATTCCAACATAAAAGAGCACTACTTTATAATATTGCATTCCTCAACTGATGTTAAATAGCTATCTGATCCAATTACAATAAACAAACACAGAATTACACTAACAGAGATGCAAGCCACCCGGGCGTTTTGTGTTAGGCATTGAGATATGGAAAGGGCTCGCGTCACAGATACCCATTGAGAAGACGACACAAGAGGCTTTGCCGAGCAAACTGTGTGTATTTATGGGACGTCCAGCCTTCCCGGAGACCCATAATGGCAACACAATATCACAATACGGGCATAGATTTATGCTCGGGCGCATCGCGTTCTCGCACGCGGAAATCCCATAGTTATTTACCGGTTGCGAGTTAAGTGCGGCAGATTTATCGGTGGTGCGCTCGCGCCGGCCGGCCGACGATCTCGTTTCCGTGCGTCCCGTCCGCGTCCGCGCAAGTGCACTATGATAAATACCGCCCTGCTCTATGATACCACTATATCACGGCTTAAGGGAAATTTAAGCGTACTCAGAATAATTGCGGCAGAGGGATTGCGAGTAATTGTGGTGCACCGAGGTTACTGGGCCTGCCATCGTTATGATCTGCGTAGCGTCCTTGATGAGAGATCGTGACCATCTTGTTTTAACATCATGTTGTTACCATTCATGGACGCCATATTCACTAACTGTTTCCTGCATATTATACTCTGCGACGTATGAAGCTTTTTATACGTTAACGAGCCATTACGATTTATTTGAAAACAGTTAATCTGGTGCCAAGATCGATCGCATTGATTACTGCCATTCCAAGAAGTTCATGTGCTTGCAAGAAAACAAGCGATTCATTTCAGAAGACTGAACGAAGTTCGTAGAACCTCTTTAAATATATTTGAATCTCTAAACAATTTGATGACAACATATTTGTCACTTTAATGGTATTTTTGTGCCAGGAAACAGGCGAGTTAAAATTTCAATTACAGTGATGTCAGTCTACAAAGGGTACACGTAGAGCCAGCTTCGACGTTGTATTATTACGGTCCCGTGTGAAATTACACTCGGTCATTTGTCAAGAGCGAAGGAGGCGCTAGCTAGACTTGGTGTTCCACGGTTATTAATTTCATTAGCCAGCTCTTAATCAAACGCAGACGCGGCGGTGGGTGTGAACGGCACGACGCCTGTCCACCATTACTAATAATACTTACAAGTATCAATGAACACCATGATTTGTTCTCGCGATAGCTCATTTATTTACGTGTCAATGCCCTGACTTAAAACTTATTTTAAAACAACAATTTGGGTGTTTTTTAAAGAGACCGTACGATACGGACACGCGATCGTGAAGATTAATTTACAGAAAAAGTGCTTCATAATTGTAGTGTACATTCTGACAGAGCCGGAAGGTTAATTCGAGCAGGAGCCAATTCTCCAGCTCATAATACCAGCTCATAGATCATCTCGACGCTGAGCCCGGACAAGCGGTGAGGCTCAATTGTCGAGATTGGCATAATGACACGCGCCCGGGGCCACCGGCTAACTTATGACCACATTACCGTGACACGCTTGACGCATGTCCAATTATTACACACAATCTGTTTGCTCGTGTAAAATATGAATAAGGCGCCAAGCGACCATTAATAAGAACATATCGTGTGTAGGATGTTAGTCACTTTGAAGGGACGAGATAATGTTGCTTGTAAAATAAATCCTAGACGCGGCACGCCGGGAAACAAATGAACCGACTAAGGGAAAATATTGCAAAAACTCTTTAAAATATCGCCCACATTGTTACGAGTAACATGAGATATTCAACCGCTGCTGGTACGGGACCGAATGTTTTAATTAGTAAGAAGATATTGGAGCATCCCAGCTACAATATTCACATTTTGACGTATGAACATTTTGTGCAAAGCTGTAAAATATTGGTAGCATCTATCAGGCGTTTGATTGGCTATCTCCAGCGACCATCAGCAATTCAGATTTATTCTTGGGAGCATCGGAAGGGTTCGCGGAAAACAATCATGGAAGATACATCCCTTGAGCGGCCCAATCAGCTGAAACAAATAGCGGCCATCTATCTAAACTAAACGAACCGCTTCGGCAGGAATCTTTAGCTTCTGACATGTTAAAACGCAAGACTTTATTTGTAGTGTTCATCATTTTGAAAGATTAGAAGAAATAGCTTCTGATAATCATTATAACGAAGTCAATAATCCGCTTCATAATAATTACGATTAATATCCGAGTGTTGTTCAATAATGAGTCCAGACAAGTCAGATAACTGATGCGGGTGGTTGACAAAATATTGTTGTTCGCGAGTGGACAGTGCCGGGCCGGTAATCCGACGGGCGGGGGACCTTAATTAATGAACATTACTTAAACCGATTAGCCGTAGACCGCCCGGACAGTGGTCACGGTCTAAGTTTTAGGAGAAATACGAGAGATTAGCGTAACGAACGCATTTATAATGAAGAAAGTAAACACGACCCATAAGTTTACACTTTGACTAATCTTAAAGTTTAAATCACCCTATCGGCTTTATTTGTTAAACAAACTTTAGATTCAGTTTGACTTTATTCTTTTGGAGTAAAATCCAAGCACAAAAAGTTTTAAACAAAACCTCTTTTGTATTCCAAAGATTTCTGCGCATGAGTGACCGCGGCCTCTTGCAGTTTGCGCAGACGCCTTTTTATCTAATAATACGTAGCACTAAACGCCGCAATATATGGGTATGTCACGATTTATCTATTCACCTATTGAGAATTTATACTTTAGGGCTCCAATTAAGTACAAGAGAAAATATATATTACCCGTGTTATGGTATTATTTAATTTAGACACTGTACTAGCTAGACGCCTAGTACCTAAGATTTACTATGAGACTTTTGTTGTTAAGCTTTAACTTGACGATGTTTTCAGGAGGAAACAGGTGTAAATTATGAACTTTACCAGTACTAATTCTTTCTCAAATTTGGTAAGAGTATGGTGAAGAGCGCACTGGTGACCTGGTGGTAACGACCCCGACTAACGAGTTGTATGATCATGGATTTAAATCCAGGCAGGTACAAAACTTTGTGTAAATAATTACATCACCAATGTTTTCAAAACGGTGAAGGAAAACATCAAGAGGAAACCGACATGGACTAGAACCAAAAATTCGCAGGAATGTGACATATGCCACCAGGCTTGTATCTCAGCAGTGCTTACTCACCCACAGAACTTATTGTATCATTCGCTGCGGTAAAATTAATAATTTTTCAACACTTTAATTTGATGTAAGATTTCTCTTGAGTCATTACATTACTTTAAACCGTTGAATGCCGCTAATTACAGACACAATTAAAAAACATTGTGTCTATACCAAATGTATCTCAGGGACTTAGAGGTTAATGTCAAAATATACTTATATGAATGATTGTTTCTCTGCTCTATTAATTTACACTGACACACCTGTTCCATTTAGCCTTAGGTCTTTCCAACGAAATCCCCAAAGTTACAAAGGGTCTTGTCCAGTTTCTAAGCAGATTAACTAGAGCAATCGGTAAACTCATTAATAACTATTACAAGTCCAAGTTTCTGACTTCATAATTATTTATAAGGTGTTAACAGTTAATTCTTTAAGTCCATCCATTTAGAATTTATAATGAGCTGATTACTGTTTCCTTTGAATAAACTTTGTTATTAATCGGCTTTCAATTCTCGTAAGATTTTGATATTTGTTAAAGTCTTTGATTATTATTTAACGAGTTTTTGGATTAGGATTGAATTAGGTATTTTATTTTTTGATTCAGAATTAAAGAACATTACAACAACAAAATCAAACATTTTTTATTTGTATAAAAAATCAGTTATATGTCAAAAACCAGCTTACGTACACTAATTACAGAGGTAAACTTTGTAAGTTTGTGAGTTTGTTTGTAGGAAGTAATCTCTGAAAGTACCAATTGGATTTAAAAAAAACTTTTTGCATTTGATAGCCCCATTCTTGATTAAGGTTATAGGTTATTAGTATCACGCTACGACCCATAGAAGCCAATGAAGAAAAGTCGGAAAGAATGCTAAGTGTAAACTAAATAATAGCGCGGGCGGGCGACAGAATACGACATGATGGGTCGGGTGCCAAAATTTTACGCGAACGACGCACACAGGAGTATTTCCATCTAAAATCCGGTCAAAATTATTTAATGGCTTATTTAGTAATAAAACATGGTAATACGATTTAATGTAATGTTTAATGATATTTAAAAGTAAATCTTATACCTTTAAACGAGCAATAATCAAATATATAATCTGAATCTCGGAAACGGCTCCAACGATTTTCATGAAATTTAGTATACAGGGGGTTTCGGGGGCGATAAATCGATCTAGCTAGGATTCATTTTTTTTAAATGTCGTTTTATTCGTGTTTTCAATGATCAACTTTATCGATAGCGCCTCTTTCGAAAAACTTTTTCTCTTCAATTCCAGCATAGTAGAGGGGGGGATTATGCATTAGCCGCTCGCTTGAACTTGTAAAAGAAACACGTAAAATAAAGTTATAGTACGCCGGATGAAATCTTATACCTTTAAACGAGCAATAATCAAATATATAATCTGAATCTCGGAAACGGCTCCAACGATTTTCATGAAATTTAGTATACAGGGGGTTTCGGGGGCGATAAATCGATCTAGCTAGGATTCATTTTTTTTAAATGTCGTTTTATTCGTGTTTTCAATGATCAACTTTATCGATAGTCAACTCGAACATAAACTTATTATTTTAAACACAATTTACCAAAAAATACCGAGCAAAGCTCGGTCATCCAGATATTTCATATAAAAAAACATGGTTTTGCAACTGACGTTGTCTTCTGTTGACGTTGATGGTAAAGATGGCGGCGCGATTGCGACCATCAGATCAAGCGCCTCTTTCGAAAAACTTTTTCTCTTCAATTCCGGTTTTGGCCGAATCGAGCTTAAATAAGGATCGGAGCTTAATAACAATCTTTCCAAATCCTTTTTTGCCTTTTGTTTTAATGAGTAACATGGATAGATACTCCTATTAGCATTATAAAGGATTTCCCATAGCCTTCTTGTGAAGTCACCTTCAACGAAAATTGACAGTGCCTCTTGTGGCGTGTGCTTTTTCATACTTATTTGCTTTTGGGATAAAGTGTAAGATTTACGAACTTTCGACGCTCTTGTTGGCGTTGCCACTATTTCTTTTATCATAGCTGAAGCATCAGTGTTTCCAATAAAGCGTTGATTGACTCCAGCTGCATAAATGAGTTCTTCAGCAGGTATTTGCTTTTGTATTTGTATCTCACTAGTTTTTCGTCGCTTGCTACGCTCACTTAAGTTTTCAAAAGATTTTGTTGGCCGACCCGGTTTATATGTAAGCTCTGCACTGAATTTCTGCAACTGTATAGACGATTTCAGCCATTTGTCGTTATTACGCAAAAAGTGCTCTTCTTTGCGACTGGCTGCTACCCATTTTCGTTTGAATTCTGTCTTAAAAAATCTCAGAGTACGATCCAAGACAGTTTTTTTTTTATAATCAGGGCATTTGGTTATTTCAACTAATTTTGTTTCCAAAAACTCCAACTTTTCTTCAATTTTCTTTCCTTTACAGTCACGCATAATTTCGTACAAAGCTCTTCTGTTAAAACTAACAGTTGATTCTACATTATCTGAAAATAAAAAAATAAAACAACGTAAAGTCAAATGTATCCACATTTTAGACTATCATCTTCAAAAAATAAAAAACAAAAATGGCGCGGGTAGGCGCGGCAAATTTTTATTGTTTTTACTAAAACATATTCTAGGCAACATATTAATCTTAAAATAAAGGTTTGACAAGCCTTGACAAGTAAACAAAAACACGATTAAAGAAAATATTTTACACAATTTATTTAAAATTTTTGGTTCATCTTTCTACATTTTTTTAAACACATAAATAAAAGAAAAAGTATTTAATTGTTATGTTAAAAGAATGTGCATACCTTGTACTTCCATAATCACAATGTTTTTTCCACAGTTTATCACACCAAACGTACAGTTCAAACTCGAATGCAGTGAAAATAAACAAGGGCCGAGAACAAAGACATGCGGTTTAGACAACGACTAGGTTCCGACTGCTTGTGCGGGAAGGGTCGACTACTTGAGTCAAAGATATGTCCCTTTTTCAATGGACCGGTTATTAAACTGCAAACATGTGTGGCTTTAATGGGTTTTTATTAAACTTCGTAAATTCGACTTTTGACCGGATTTTAGATGGAAATACTCGTATGTGCGACGTCGCGGGCAGAAGCTAATTAATAATTAAGTTATGTAATGCCGCCTTGTTTTCATCTCTTACTTGCATCTTCATTATAGTCTACAATGTTATAAGTAAAATAAAGGTGATAAGGAAGCACTCCTTAAGAAAAAACTGTAGTATTTCCAATTTAAAAGTTGTTTATAATAAACTCTACCGATTTATTAATAAAATTATTTCCTTTACAGAAATGCTCATAACAGGGTTCATATTTAGTAATATAATAAATGCTAGATGTTGATAACGACACCAGCTCAATAAAGATTTGATTTGATTTTGAAATCTGAACCTTGCAATGGCTAGTTCGTTGCGTGGACCGTGCTGCGTTTGAACTGCATCTGATTACTATCCACATTTTTAAATAATTTATTTTGGAACACCCAAGAATCTTGTTAATGACTTAATTTAATTAAATGATAAGCTTTTCTCGTAAAGTTATGTAAGAAAATTATCTTTTCTTGTGTAGCTTAATGTAAAGCAGGTTATTAGCATATTTTATATGAGGGAAGCTGTTACAATGAATGTGGAGTTTGGATTTACAACTTAATACTCATCTGTTATTCAAATGTCTAATCAAAAACAGCTTTATAAACTACTTGGTAGTACCACCGACTTCGTCTGCGTTTAGGTATTTTGTATTGCATATCTTTTTTTTTAGTCAGCGTAAAAATATACGACGAAAAGACTTTCAAAATTATTTAAAAACTAATAAAATTCAACTTTACAAACTATTGGGTAAAGTTCTTGTCAGAATGACAGTTGTAGATAGATAGATAGATAGATAGAACGTTTATTTGATACTGCCGTACCGTAATGTGTACTATCTTCATTTTGAAACACTTCTTCTGTCATTAAGTTACTATTTAATTTTCATAGTTGTGTAGATCATTATGAACAGTCTGTTCGTCCCGATATATTGCCCGATATTGATGCTGACTGTATACATATCAGGTTTAAAACGTAGCCTCTGTCTTTCAACAGGTCTCAGACCACCTACCTGTCTAAAAACGATCGGTTCAGAGGTTGTGAAAACTACACAGACAGATAGATTTACTTTCGGAATTATAACATGATGAGTATTGGATTAAATTTAGTCCATTTTCATGTAGTCGACCAGAACTTGCACAACGATAGTTTTGTTCGTGTGTAAACGAAGCATAGTACAGCATCTGCGAGGGTTCGAATGACCGGTACAAATGGGTGAAATTCGTCTTAAAATCCTCTCCTATTTCAATATGGTACGTATTTATTTACATCAAATATTAATAGATGTGTTATTACTTTTTATTTTGCAGTTAATGGAGTTGGCAGTTCAGATGGTAATTAATTAATTAAGGTCGGTATGCGGTACATTTTTAAGTTCTTTTTCAGTAAATATTGATACTGATCTTTTTACACACTGTTAAAAATAACAGCTTATTTATGGCATGGGTATCAAACTCGAGTGTGTATTTAAAACGAGTCGCTGGCGAGGTTTTTAACCTCCGACGCAAAAAGAGAGGTGTTATAAGTTTGACCGATGTGTGTCTATCTGTGGCACCGTAGATCTTAAACGGGTGAACCGATTCGGATGCGATTTTTTTTTTAATAGTAATCTTTCTAGCAGTGGTTCTCAGACATGGTTTAACACATTGGTTCCGCCAATTCGAAACGACAATCTTTTGATCAAAATATAACCTTCATCTTCTTATTAAACTTAAATGGCCATTATGTACCTATATTTACTTTTTAAGGGTTTTTGTGTACTTCGGGGGTTTTTTAAATTATAATTTAACTTTTTTAATAGTATTACACGAGTGTTATATAATCTAGTTACGTGCGGAATTAACTCTACTAAATAAAAGATCAAAGCTAAAATAGTATGAAACAGTTTTGTAATGCTATAAAAATGGCGCGCAATATTTTGAGAAAAGGTGTTATAATATGATTGTATTTTTAAATTTCGGTATTTTGTTTATAAAGTACTAGCTTCTGCCCGCGACTTCGTCCGCGACAAACATTTGTTCCCCTGACCCTTCCCGTCGCATCGCAGCCTGCCAGTTTTCGTCCGTTTTTTTGTTGCTGCTCCGCTCCTTTTGATCGTAGCGTGATGTTATATAGCCTATATAAATAGGCTACCCGACTCAAAAATATTTTTTTAATTCGAACCAGTGGTTCCTGAGATTGGCGCGTTCCACCCCCCATTTTAGGGAAGTGGGGGGTTAGAAAGAGACAAAAAGTATGTCACTCTCCATCTCTTCAACTATCTCCACTTAAAAAATCACGTCAATTCGTCGCACTATGGACCGAAAATCGAGTTTCATAGTCATTTAAAACTTTTTCTCTTATTCATTCTTTTTTTAATTGTGAAAGGCTTCTAATGCCTTCAACAGTCATGAATATGTATATCAAATAACATTACATACGGAAACTAAATTATAAAAAAATAAAAATTGAAAGTTTTGTATGGGGCCAAAGTAATAAATCCAAATATCTTCAAAACCGCGGTTTCAACCGGTATATCCTTACAGATACAATCCTAAAATTTATTTGTAATTTTTTGGTGTACTTTATATAACGGTGACAACTGCGGTTTTTTTTTTAAATACATACGTTTTTAAGAAAAATGGTTTTACTAAAATTTGAACTTACATCTGGACCAATGGGTTTATAAACTAGAAATTTTGCATAAAGGTGTCTGTATTTTAGTGCAACACGACCACATTAGCAAAATTAAGAAATATATTCAATGACATCCAGAAAAAAATTATAAGTGAAAATTAAATACGCATTCTAAGAACTCTTTTTTAAATTACGCAAATTATATAACTATGTACCTTAATTTTGTTTATATGAGGTTTTATAAATAGTCATGATAAGCAGTTAAGGTTAATATTATAACATAAAGAAATATTGATTTATTAAAACAAATGATTACTGTTATATTTTATTATATAACAAGTTAGGTAAGTAATTAAAATAAATACAGGCATACATTTAATAATAAGATACATTATATGCATATTTATTATGTATACATATAGATTTAACTTAATTTTCAAAATCGTTATCAGAATCAGAATCGACTCAGAGTTAGGATCTAAATAAGAAACATCAATAAACTCGAAATCGCTCTCATGAAGTTTCAACAAATCCAGGGTCTCGCTGAAAAGCTCTTGCTTTATTTTCGAACTCTTGGATCTTGTTGCAGAAATAACTGGATCTGATGAAAGAAGTAACATATTGAGGATATCCTCATTTGAATTTTGTCTGCTTTTCTTTCGCGAATTGTGTACGCTAAATCTACCAAAGTCTTTGTTGCGTGACTCAGGTTTCCTCTGATAGGCTCTCGATTGGGTATCAAAAGGTTTAGCTCAGCTTTGTAACGATCTTGTATAACTTTTTTTCTTGCTGGAAATACAACTTTGTCATCCTTGTTTGACAATGTTTATCAAAAGGTTTGTTTTGATAGACATTGTCAAACAAGGATCCGGAACAACGAATCTTGACTATTAACTTATCATGACTATTTACAGAAACTCATATAAACAAAATTAAGGTACCTATGTACCTTAATTTTGTTTACATAATTTGCGTAATTTAAACAAGAGTTCTTAGAATGCGTAATTAAATTTTCACTTAAGTATATTTTTTTTCTGGATGTCATTGAATATATTTCTTAATTTTGCTAATGTGGTCGTGTTGCACTAAAATATAGACACCTTCTATGCAAAATTTCTAGTTTATAAACCCATTGGTCCAGATGTAAGTTCAAATTTTAGTAAAACCATTTTTTTTTTAAACCTTTGTATTTTTTTTTTAAACCGCAGTTGTCACTGTTATATAAAGTACACCAAAAATTTACAAATAAATTGTAGGACAACCGTCTGTAAGGATATACCGGTTGAAACCGCGGTTTTGAAGATATTTGGATTTATTACTTTGGCCCCATACAAAATTTTCAATTTTAATTTTATAATTTAGTTTCCGTGTGTAATGTTATTCCTTATACATATTCATGACTGTTGAAGGCATTAGAAGCCTTTCACAATAAAAAAAAAATTAAAAACAGAAAAAGTTTTAAATTACTATGAAATTGATTTTCGGTCCACAGTGCGTCGCTCCGTTTTGCCGTGAAAGACGGACAAACAGACACACACACTTTCCCATTCATAATACTAGTATGGATGTCAAGATAAACTCTTTTGAAGTTTTAAAATTCAAATTTTACGATATGAGAGTAGATAAAAATCTTTTTTGCTCTTTTGAATTTTGGTATGCATAATCCGCCTCTAATGTTCCCTCTGCTGGGACAAAGGCCTCATCTCTTCGACACGGAGTGAGCTATAATGTACCACGCGGGCACAGTGCGGGTTGGTAGATGTCACATGTCTTAGAATATTTATTCGAATATTTTACCTTTTTGATAGCTTGTTCGCAAAATCTCTTAGACTCTGAATTTTAATTAACTTTATTGACATAATAGTGTATAACGGAAATGTTTATTTAAATTCAAAGAGATTATGCGAGCACGAGACAGCGTCTAGTGTAGAATAACTCACGTTGAAAATTTAATAAACTATCTACCAATAATTAATTCAAACATGGACAAAGTACATACCTTTATTGTATATAAAACTTGTAAACAGTATATACAGATATAGGTATCGAATAAGCCACTTAAATTAACTAAACCGCGGCAATAAATACAGTTTATCTCAAAAATAATAGCTCACTCGTAATCTTAATAACAAATCTAAGATACAAATTTTCTCACTGGCCTATTACAAATAATATTGAGATTCAATTAGAACCTATTTCTCTAGTATTAATTGGAGTCTTCTAGCTACCAAGAGCATAAATGCTGATTCTGCTGGAAACGCCATATTTTGGCTACAACACTCAAGATCCACCGCGTTCTAGCGCAAGGTTGGAAAACATTTCAACGAACGATACATTATCTTTGTAGGTACTGGGAATGTTGTTAGAAGCCTCTTCTAGTATGTTACAGTCTTTGTACAAAAAGATTAATACTGATCAGAATATCGCACGGGATAGTCGAGTAGATACCACAGGGGTGTGTCCGGCAGGCGGAGCCGGAGCTACGCAGTCCAGAGACAAGAAATAAACAATATCCATTTGTGTTTCTGATATTGAAAACGGGATTAAGTTAAATTCAAAATGTTATTCGTTTCATGTAAATAGTAGTTTCACTATCTTTATTATTTAAACGCATCTCACACTTGAAGTTAAATGGCGTTAAAATTTAAAGTTTTCGAAGAATTTACTGCATCGTGACTCACACAAAAGTGATCGGGACAATCTAGGTGTCAAATGTATTATTTATTAAACTTGGTTAAGCATTCGAGTAGTTGCAAGCAGTTAGAGATTTTTAGGTGCAACATTGGTACCGATTCCCTTGTTCACAAACTAAACTAAAGAACAGTGGCGAACTCCCGAACAAATATTTGTTGACATTTTTTTTTTAGCGTCTGCCTATGAAAAATATGTAAAAGTATTGAGATTGAATTGCTAAACAGTTTTGTCTTTGGTTATACTTTTATAGGAAGTCAGGAATTTAAGATATTTCAGGTTGAAGTTTTAGAGGTTATGTCTCGTCTACAAGACTTATCGAAAAAGATATATGTAGAAAAACCTACTTATTGCTCAAAATATCATTGATAGAAATGGATTTTAAATATAAAATAAACTACGGACTACGTATTCAGAATATTAAGTCCAACCGACGTGCGTAGGTCTGCCACATGGTCCACGTAAGTAAGTAGGCAGGTAGGTACTTACCTACTTAATTATATGTCCAGAAGAATATTTATTTAATAATCTTAGTTAACTATCTTTAGAGCAGTTAGTTGTAAATATAGTATAATTCATTACATGATAAGGGTAGGTCATTGGTAGATAAAAAAAAACAACTTTGTTTTTTAAATATTTATTCCTCATCTTCTCTAACCACAATGTCATCAAGAAAACCTGCGGGTGCTGTGATATATGGTTGATGTCTGGCCCATCCTAGATATCATACTTCAGTTATTGTATGAGCGCAACATCCAACTCTCGAGTTAAGTGCCAATGCCGGGTATCGGCGCATTTTATTGACACATTATGTGTTGCAGTTGACACACATGATGCGTTTAGGCCTTACACGGCTACTCATCGTGATAAAAAAATATATGCACACACAACAAAATCCAAGGTACGGCTACTCATCGTGATAAAAAAATATATGCACACACAACAAAATCCAAGGTATCAGGCAGAATCGGAATCCAGAGTCACAGAAATATGTCGTCGTATAGGCAAACAATCAGAATCCTTAGGCAAGCACTAGTCACACAGGGAACCGTAAATCTCAGAGTCCATAAGCAGAAGGGTCGATGAAGTAGAAAATCACGGAAAATCTATGGAAAACAAAATAACGAGACGCACGCGAAGACAACGACAAGTTATCAGTGCCGGCCGATTGACAATTGAAATGTCATGTTTTTTTTTGCGATGTTGCCATACTCGAATTACACTACGATGTCATATCTATGTACGTATTAAAAAAATTATGACCGCTATAATCTTTAGCACAAGCAATCATTTTTATTTTAACATTTGTATTCTATATTTCCTAAGTATATTAATGCAATACATAAAGCCACAGCGTATGGAAGTTGACTAAGATTTATTACATGGCAACATTAAAAGTATCGCTTAGCCAAAAGTCATGAAGTCAAGCAAGAAAGAAAAAAAACTAAGCCATGATTATTTCTTAGCATCAATAATCTAGTCAAATAAGCTCTTTATTATGATGATTTATTTTTCAGACTTTGATAGAACTTATGTTTTATTTGATAAAACTTAGTAAATTATTTTGTTGGTATCTAGTAGGGTGACATACGTACACGCTTAATAATTTCATCAACAATTCTCTCGCCGGTATCCTTTAAGTTCAGTGCATCTTTTTCTTTGTATTTCATTAAGAAGAGGACAAAAGAAAATTTTTAGTTTAGTCCTGTCAAATTAAGCAGCGCCTGTCACTACTCCATACAAGTTTAGACGTGATTAAAAACTTGCCTACTAAAATTACGTCAATTTACGTCAAGCGCTGATTAATTTGACAGGACTAAACTAAAATTTATCTTCTGTCTTTTCCTTAATGAAATAGAAAGAAAAAGATGCACTGAACTTAAATTTAGTTTAGTTTGTGAATAAGGGAATCGGCACCATTATCAGCCTATAATGTTCTCAGTGCTGGGGCACACGTCTTCTCTGTAAGAGAGAGAGAGTGGGCCATAATCCACCAAGTGGGCCATAATCCACCAAGAGGGCAATAATCCACCAAGATATGTTATCCACCAACCCGCGCGGGTTGGTGGATAACATATCTTCGAATTTTTGGTTCTAGGACATGCCGGTTTCCTCAAAATGTTTTTTTCTGAGAGCATTGGTGGCGATTTTTTTTAATTACCCTACACTGTCCTGCTGAGCAAAGGCCACCCCCAAATCCCTTCAGGTATTCTGTTCCAGGACCACCTAAGGAAACTAATTACACAAAGTAAATCGCCTGCCTGGGTTCGAACTTACGAAGTACAACTCGTAAGTCGGGGCCGATACCACCTGGGTCACCACTGTTCAGTTTATTTGCAAACGTGACCCAATTCTCGTCAGAATAAAGGTGCGGCTTCATCGTACGTGAAACCGCAAGCTCAAACACAATTCACCTCTGCAATACGCAAAGGTCTCGAGGAATAAGCAGAGATAGAAAGAAGCGCAACGTCGTCACGATCCTACGACCACTCAATTTCTAAAACAAAGCCGCGGCTATACATTATTGTATTAGCCGCTACCGTTACATGCAACCAGATCTTGCCCGTACTACCGTTCGGCTTTGTTTACTAAATCTTAGTTCAACTATCGACACGGTAGTGGAATTTAGCTTTGTTCTAATTAGTTTTACAAAGTAACGTGGACTTGGCTTGATGAGGCTTTCAGAAAATATATAACGTTTGGCAGATGAAAATTTGATTTCAGGTGAAAATGAGAGATATCAGATGAAAATGAAAGACAACAAATGAAAATTTGAGTTTCCACATAAAAAAATAGAGATTCTAGATGTATAGTCCTAAATATTAAATGGGAAGATTGCCGGAAAAGCAATAAAGATATTGAGTATACTCAATATCTTTATTGACATTGATAAGCTGAACTTGACGCAGCGCATTGTAATGATATTATAGCATAGAGCAGAAACATATACAAGAGACCTTTGCCCTCCAACGACCAAAATAAACCTACTTTGAGATGACACCTGTTGGAGAAAAACAACTAAATTCCTAATAGAATTGAGAACACCGAGGTGAGTAGGCGGTCACATCACAGCAGACATACAATTTTGTATTCAATTATGATTACCAAAACGTCAAGTCAAACGGCAAAAAGACCATTAAATTAACATGATTGATTAACTTTTTACAACGTCAAACAGCCAACATAGACAACGCTGCCACCTTCCACAAAAATAAACAGACAAGCGTAAAATCGTACCAAATGTCATTCACCCATAGACGAAGATCATAGCTAAAAAGTTTGCCTTCGATCATAATCAAACGTCCCGATCACTCATAGACCATGGACCCATAGTAGGGGACTCTAAACCTTGTGTTGGAAACCCAGCTCTTAAAAAGACATGTTCGATTTAAAATTCACTCCCGCCGGTACAGCAAAAAATAGGTCTCGGATGCGCGAGAGTGCATTATGCAGGCGTGCGGCACGATCCGTGCAACTGAATGTTGCACAGGGAATGTTAGACTGCGGAGACAACGATGCTACAAGCTTTTGGTATATAGGTGCAGTCAGCAGCAAAAAGACAACAAAGATTTTGATAAGAATTCATTTGATTGTCTACAATTTGAGTTCCATATACCAACGGGCATTAACAATGAATTAGCCAATGTGTAATAAGTTTTGTGGTTACACATTGATACAATAATATTTAAAAATGATTGTAGTCATTTAAATATGCATCGTTGTGAGGCTGACTGTACTACAATGGGGTGTGTTCAAAACAGAATCACATGTTCTCGGAACTTTTTGTACGAGCAAGTTGAAGTAAGACATTATATTGTAACTTTGTAACTGCTGGTTCTCGGTGAGGGATACCTTGAAGGCATGCGCAAAAATACCGAGTATATGTTGCACTTTCATATAAAGAATAATAATATTTGTAATGCAAAGAACGAAACAACATGGAAAAGGTTTATTTTTGCTAGATTAGTGTTATTTAAAATGTAAATGAAATCATACTTATTACAGATATAGGTTATTTTTCCAGAACTGAGAAAGAATGCCTAAGATGGATATGTAACTAAAGACAGTGTAAATATTGATGGTAATAAAGCGGCTGAAAAAAGGATACTGGAAGGTTCAGAATACAACAACAAAAAATCTGATTACAATCTTCCCAAGGCGTCCAGTCTATATATCATATAACTATATAACTGGTTGCAGCTGAATACCAGCCATTTACATAGAGCAACTGACTATCTGGCCTCCACAACCCAGTAACTGGGTACCAAGGAGTGATCCCCAATAACTGTTGTTATATTCTATATCTATGACTGTTTACAATAGTAAACAACAATTACAATTTCCGTACTTACCGGTCAATCATCACGCACCCGCTTGCTTCAATCTGAAACAGAACATACACCTCTATCAGCAAATTCATGATACACACGACCACACAATAATTGCATCCAAGCGATGATATAAAACTTAAATGCCTACACGAACATGATCGAGGAAGCAATCTCCAAACTAATATCTATGCAAATCCCCTACAACAATAACACGACTTCATTAAAATCTGATCGGCGAAGACTAATTTCTATACGAGATTGGAAACGCATCCAAGGAATTTCGCCCCATAAACTAGGCTCTAATAAATTCTGATGACATATTATAAAGGCAATTTACATCCATTTTAGATTAAACAGCTCTAAATAACTATCGTAAAGATGGCTGTAAAGACTATGGAAACAGAGAGGCACGATGCATCCCTGACATAAAACTGGCGATATTTGTTACCATCATAAACTATTTTATAAGTCAACAGCGTTCAAGAAACTAGGCAACGCTTAAGAGGAAGCTTTTCATGAGATCATCTCCTTATTTACGTGTTTGTTGAGACTTCGATTTATTACCGACTTAAAAAACTTATGTTAAACGACGGTATATTACATTCAAGTAAGCCAAATCGAAAATCAATTTTGTCAAACAAACGTACGCATTTAAATAAAATCTTGTAACATAATCCGCCTTAAAGCAAATTAGATGACAATATTTTACTTGTCACGTAGTGAACACCAGCAACCTGAATAGAAGTATGTCATTTTAGCGGTTTAATTGCATGGAAAAAACGGCATTCCAATAGCTTATGGCAAAGCAATCGAGCCATAAATAATGGTTGTGTAATAGAGCAATAAACTATGAGTATTATGCATGATAGTATATGCGCGCGCGCAGGTTGCGGATGCAATTTAATCAATCGTTAGCAATGCCCTGCAAATAAACAAGAATATTATTGATGATGGAAATAAATATGTATGTCAGACGTATTGATATCTTTAGACCTAATTTGTTTAAGACTGAATGGACGTAACTGACAACTTGACATCATACCATTTCCCGTTGCTATTAACAAATTAGGTATTGTTACGTAGATCGTAAAGTCTAGAAGCATCATGCTAAAAGTCTAGAAACATCACGCTAATTCCATCTAAGTACGGGGCAGTGTTAGAAACTACTGGAAATGACACTCTGATGCCATCTGTTGTCAAGTAGCAAGTACTACACTAAATTGTACGTAGACGCTACCGCCATCTATCGTCTAATAGTGGGATTAAACAGTTGGCTCCCGAAAGGACTCGAAGCTTCTACGCTACTTGTGGACTGTGGCACAGTATAGAATGTTCCCGAATGTTCTGCTCGGAATATAAATAGCGGATTGTGGGGCCGATAGGAGTTCGATTTCGGAAGCGAGCGAATACGATTCGAGTGAGCGAAACAAGTGATTCCTAGTGACGTTTCTTGTAGTTGCGATATTTGTGTTTATTTAATTAAACTGTGTTGTGTGTTTTGGTAAATTGGTTTCCATTAATTTATCCCGAACCCCAGCTCGTAACATTTGGTGTCAGAAGTAAGGGATAAATTATGCCAGTTTTACCGAAGGAGGATACGGAAGGTATCCGTACCAGGAGTCAGCGCCAGCAGGAGGTGGATCAGAGGCGGTTTGAAGGAACTTCTAGACAGACACCTGGGGGTAATCAGCCGACGACGGAGCCAGTCTCCCAAGCGTCTGGTGTTCCTACAGCATCACCAGCCATGGATCTTTCTGCGCTAATGGCGATGCTGCAGGAGCAGGCCCGCCGACAGGAAGAACAGGCCCGCCGGCAGGAAAAACAGGCCCGTCGACAGGAAGAACAGGCCCGCCGCCTACAGGAACAGCTGCAGCTGGACAAAGAGGAGCAAGCTCGCCAACAGGAAGAACAGGCCCGCCAACAGGAAGAACAGGCCCGCCGACAGGAAGAACAGACCCGCCGCCTGCAAGAACAGCTTCAGCGTGATAAAGAGGAGCAGGTTCTCCTTTTGAAAGATCTATACGCGACATTTGGCAAAGAGATCAAAGCCATGAAGGAGAAGGTTCAGCTACACGAAAATCGTATCTCCGAGGTCGAAATTCAGGTGGCTGATATAAAAAAAGCGTTGGAAAATCTGAAGACTGGAGATGGGACTGTGGCTTCTGTAGTTGCTGTACCTTCCGCGCGTGGATTTAAAGTGCCAACCTTCGATGGAACATCTTCCTGGTCGGCATACAAAATCCAGTTTGAAGCCGTTATGGATGCAAATGGTTGGACAAAAGGGCAGGCCATGACCGCGCTTACTTTGGCCCTTCGCGACCAGGCTTTAACCGTTTTAGAGGCTCTTGGCAAAAATGTTACCTACGAGCAGCTGGTTGAGGCGTTAGAATCCAGATACGGTGACGCACACCTAGAGCACGTATTTCGCGCCCAGTTGAGGGATCGTGTGCAGCGCAGTGGTGAAAATCTGCAGCAGTGGGCCCTAGAAATTGAAAAGTTGGTCCGAAAGGCGTATCGGTCTGCGCCTGCACTCATCGAAGGGACTTTGACTCAAGTATTTATAGATGGCATACGGGATCTGGAAGTAAGAGCTGCTGTGAGACTTGGGCACCATGAGAAGCTGAAGGACGCCTTGGCCCACGCGTTGGAGGTGGAAGCAGTGAGGCATGATCATCGAGCCCATCGCTTCAGAGAGGTTGTGGAGTCACCTGCTTGTGACCGTATTAGGTACAGCCCTAGATGTTACACTTGTGGAGAAAAGGGCCACCTCCGGTCAAATTGCCCGAAGCGAAACACTGCCAGCGAAAATCACACCCAGGTTAGAAGGGTGTCCGATATCACAGCGCAGCATCAAGAGAAATTAGTAAGTGATAAGTGTGTAGGGCGAGTATTGGTTGGTGTTAATAGAGCCCCAAGGATTTCGATGTCACAGGCCAATGACGGCATATCCCACGGTAACGCGGACGCTTTATCAAGAAGACCTTCTCCTGAACAGTACAAACATTGTGTCAGACAGGAAGCTAAGGAAGTAGTTCCTGTTAGGGTGCTAAGATCGGAACTTCGTGACAAATGGAAGGAAACCCTACGGCATGCCCAGCAGCGTGATACAGATATCAGGCCAATTCTCGAGTGGATTAAAGCTGATGCTCCCAAACCGAAATGGTGTGATGTTGCAGCGATGAGTACCACCACAAAGAATTATTGGGCACAGTGGGAGAGCTTGATGCTCCAGGATGGTGTCTTGTGCCGCAAAAAGGAAAATGGTCGAGGGGATAGCTGTCACTTGCAAATGGTCGTCCCGAAAGCAAAGATACCAGATGTTCTACAGTACTACCACAGCGGTTATTCAGGAGGACATAGGGATGTAAAAAGGACTCTATTGAAGATCAGAGAACGGTTCTACTGGATCCACTATCGACAGGATGTTGAGGATTGGTGTCGCAAATGCACCAGTTGTGCGGCGGTAAAAGGATATGCGAACTGCGTCTAAAATTGTTCATGTAGATGGATTGGCATGATACTACGGGAATAATGATGCTCGGGACGAGCATGTCTAAGGAGGGGGCAGTGTTACGTAGATCGTAAAGTCTAGAAGCATCATGCTAAAAGTCTAGAAACATCACGCTAATTCCATCTAAGTACGGGGCAGTGTTAGAAACTACTGGAAATGACACTCTGATGCCATCTGTTGTCAAGTAGCAAGTACTACACTAAATTGTACGTAGACGCTACCGCCATCTATCGTCTAATAGTGGGATTAAACAGTTGGCTCCCGAAAGGACTCGAAGCTTCTACGCTACTTGTGGACTGTGGCACAGTATAGAATGTTCCCGAATGTTCTGCTCGGAATATAAATAGCGGATTGTGGGGCCGATAGGAGTTCGATTTCGGAAGCGAGCGAATACGATTCGAGTGAGCGAAACAAGTGATTCCTAGTGACGTTTCTTGTAGTTGCGATATTTGTGTTTATTTAATTAAACTGTGTTGTGTGTTTTGGTAAATTGGTTTCCATTAATTTATCCCGAACCCCAGCTCGTAACAGTATTAATGTGAAATTCAATTAATGTGAACCCACGCATGTACTTATAAATCAAAGCCTGGCGAATCTTGGAACGAAATTGAAGCTAGTAGCTAACCAAATACACCGTTACTTTTTTGAAGTGCCTGAGGGCTGGAATAATATTCATTTCCTATTTATTTATTTTATTCAGCCGCTTGGCTACTGCGCGCCACGGTCTCACGACTCAATCTAATAAATAGTACTGGTATTACTGGAAAAGATATTCAGTAATAAGATATCCAGTAGCGCAATATACGCCTATGGTGCTAGTGAACGATAATAGGAAATTATTGACCTGGCAACGCGTATAAAGAAGGGGAAATACGAAGAGGCAGAACGCTAAAAACTTTGTGGCCACAATAAATTGGAATTGCAGAAACTGCACAGAGTAAGACGGCTTAATTTAAATGCTTGAGGCTGACTTACTGGGGGAGTCAACGCGGAGGATCTATTTGTGTAACAAATTCCACTTAAATCAGTGTACAACACGACTAGAAAGTGTTCCAATGTAACGACAGGCTGTCACGCCACCTCACCGAGACAATGTGGCCAGTGCAACACAATCGAGTATTAATTTAGGAGAAGCCAGCGGCACGGTCACGCAGAGAGTACCGTTCATACCTGCGGCTATACTCTGGACAATTTCAGAAAGACTGAATTATCTCTCCTATTTGGAACAGTAGTAATGTCTGTCAGTAGGACAAACATATTTAAATGTTAACACATCAATTTTGAAGGAATAATTAGATGTTCATGAAGATCCGAATGAAAAAGCCTTTCAACTCCAATAAGATGATGATTAGATTAAAATTACAGAGCATCAGATTTAAGTGGTACTATAATGTACTCCTATAACGTTAACAGGACCAGTTAAACTTTCTTAGAACTACGGAAAACTCAGCTCACGATGTCGAAGAATCACTTTTGCGCAAATTCTAAATTGCTTCGTCTACAAATTTGCATCTGCTTCTAACGACATACATCGACGCCTCTCACGTAGCCTCAGGCTTATAAACAAAATTAACATCTACCTTGAGCACCTTTCAAAATGGGAGACTGACAAAGGCTTCGAGTAAAATTTTGTTGAATAAATGCGTTGAGACGAATCGCATAATGTGAACACATGTAGCATTGCCTTAGCACATTATTACTGGATCATAAACGCGTCGCGTTCCCGTTCCCGCTTGCTTTATGGTCAGAGCGGGACTCACGATGGCAATTTCATAGGACATTTACCGGTGAAAGCCCGGGACGATTTGTAGAGCTCAGGGCGATAACTAAGTGGCCGACTGCCAGTAAAAACTGTGATGTGTCGCTAAAACAATTTGCAGTAACGCGAACTTTGTACTGAACAACTAGGCAAAGGGAAAAATGCCGACGCGGCGACGCCGACGGCTGTAAAAGAGTACTCTTTGGCCGATAAATTCTCCAGCAGTTACAAATGTTATTCCACAAATGAATGAATAAACTGAATGGTAAGAGTGAATAAAATAAATGATAATTCATAGACACACAATCATATATCGTAACCCAATTAAGAATACAACATTTATCAAATACATCCATGTTTTAATAATAATCAAATGAGCTTGCCGCCTTTCGAGTGTGTTATTTGAAATCCCTACAATTATTATGTGCTTAGCGCCGACTGTAATCAATCAAGTTTGAATATTAATATACATATTAGATTATTATTATAAGAAATCTAAATGGCTACGACAAGAAATTTTGGAGGTCGATTTAGGGACATATTTACGGCATGTTTCCTTTCCAAGCAACGTTATTCAAAATTAAAAGGAAGGATATCGAATCGATTTACATAATTAACATTTACATTATTATTCTTAAAACTAACTTTGTATGTAAATGAGGGTGTCGTTTAAATGCAGCTGGCTCCGTGTTTTTGTTGATTTCTGACAGACAATACCTATGTTAAACTAACTTTAAATTAAATCTGTTTATTTAAAACCAAGTGATACTTAATACTACAACAAAATGTGCATATAAAATATCCTAGGGCTGTAAGGAACACCGTGCATTAATAAAAACAAACATGCATTGTATCGGGAGGATCTAAACAATCCCACAATACAAACTGAGGAGGCCGAATTACAGCACAAATTCGCTGCAAGCAAGTTTATGTGAGCGCATCTTCGATCAAAAATGTACTAGATTCCCGATGAGCGCTTCAAAAACGGCCCGAAAAATAAGAGCACAAATATTTTTGTGCTCTTATTTGAAATTAGTTTGGTCCAATGATAGCCAACGATAAGACGTCCTAAATGTCGTAGCACGCGTTCAAAAATTGTGTAAATAACCACTGTAGCACCAAGTTTTTGGAAGGAATATCTTTTTTTCCATAAGTTTAATTTTTTAAGTGTTTTTCATAACATAAAAACAATCAAATAGTAAATATAAATCATTTAGCAAATACATTATGATTGTTTGACCAATGTTTGCGACAACGCACTAACTATTGTAACAAACATTGTCTGTTCTGGAACAGAGAATGCATGAAGTAGTATTTTTATATTTTATTTCTGTTTGTAGATTTCCTAGCGAGCCATTTCGCTGTGCAGAATGGGTATTTATTGTAGCGAAAGAAAGAGGAGAAGAAATATACAAACCTTATAAAAATTCATATTTGAACTTTAATTTAAATGAAAAAATAATTTGATTTAATACAAATTTAACTTCTAAATACTGGTACATAAAAGTAGACGCACCCATTTTTTATACGGGTGGATCACATTGATTTAACCCGTACTTAATTAAATAATATAACTATTATACTATTTTAGTCCTACTAGTTAGGGTTCCGTTGCCAAATGGCAAAAAACGGAACCCTTATAGATTCGTCATGTCTGTCTGTCTGTCTGTCTGTCTGTCTGTCTGTCTGTCTGTCTGTCCGTCCGTATGTCACAGCCACTTTTCTCCAAAACTACAAGAGCTATGCTGTTGAAACTTGGCAAGTAGATGTATTCTGTGAACCGCATTAAGATTTTCATACAAAAATAGAAAAAAAAACAATAAATCGTGGGGTTCCCCATACATAGAACTGAAACTCAAAAATGGTTTTTTTCATCTAACCCATACGTGTGGGGTATCTATGAATAGCTCTTCAAAAATGGTATTGAGGTTTCTAATATCATTTTTTTCTAAACTGAATAGTTTGCGCAAGAGACACTTCCAAAGTGGTAAAATGTGTGTCCCCCCGCCCCCCCGTAACTTCTAAAATAAGAGAATGATAAAACTAAAAAAAATGTATGATGTACATTACCATGTAAACTACCACCGAAAATTGGTTTGAACGAAATCGAGTAAGTCGTTTTTTTTTAAAACGTCATAAATCGTAAACCGCAATTTACCTTTCATTTAATCAACAGAAATATAACAAATAAAAAAATACATTTATTTTCATAAATATGAATCTTCTGCATAAACCGAGAATACCTACAAGTTTGTACGGAACCCTTTGTGCGCGAGTCTGACTCGCACTTGGCCGGTTTTTTTTAAATCGATTAAAAATGTTTGCCACCATCAAAACGTACCTTTTCACCTAAAAAAATATATTCTGCAACTCTACGTCTTTCCATACGTACTGTGTTCTGAGCATTGAAATGTAATACCAAGAACTACGTCTAGTTCCAAAATAGAGTAAGCACGAAATTGTCAACACATTGTTTTTAACCATATTGCTTAGACTTTAAGTTTCAGTTTAGAATAAATAATTTTGTACTTATATCAAAATGACTTTTGATTTTTAAGGGACATTTTAAATTTATTGCTCTTTACCTTTCTCCGATGACAAAAGGACTTAAATATGAATATTTTGCAATCGTAATTATGCTTTATGTTTGAGTGTTAAGGATTATAATAAACTGAACTTGTTATTATAATGAAACGTTTTTCTATATTTCGTAGTAAGAAATATAAATGTGTAAGTGTGTGCAAACGTGGCCACTTGAGCGCCTTATTTTTGTTCCTGATCCTTTATCTAGTGCTATTATTGATCGAAGGAGCGCATGCAGTGTACTATAATTACGTCCTTTCAATGCGGTACTGGTTTATTGAAAGCCTGGTTGAGGGGCGGGGGATATTAAGATGATGGCCGGCTTGTAATTTGATGGATTAAGGAACACACCCGCGGGCCTAACAACGTGTAATGACGGTCACCTAAAAACATCTTGATCGTACATGCAGGTACACTATTGGTACTGAGGAATGCGGAATCCGAGGAATTCGTGTTAATGCTTCTTGTGAAGGTACGGTACTCGTCAATTCAATGGCAGGTTTGCTAATAATGGATGCCAAGCATTTAAGGACACCACTCAGGATATTGCATTTTTTTTGCGTCTAGGTTAAAAATTGCAAGACATCAATAGTCTCAATGTTTCTTATGAAGGTACGGTACTCGTCAATTCAATGGCGGATTTGCTAATAATGGATGCTGCTATGCATTTGAATACTACGCAGTTTTTACGCGTTACGAATTGTCATTAAAAGTCTCATGTCTTCTGCCATTTCTTCTATTTCTGAAGTTTCTTGCAGTACTGATGATTTGTGCGTTAACTATAATTTATCTAAGGATATGAAAATAGAGGTAAACTTTATATGCTCCAGCTTTGCGCTAGGTCTAGATTTCCAGCGATCTCACTAAACATTAAATTCAGATTGGCATAAATTGTGCAATAACAGTAAAACTAAGGGTGCGCATATAAATGGTCAAGTTTTATTATTATTCAAATGCGAATGCACTAGCGGTGTTAATTAAATGTAGCAGTAAATAGCTTCACTGCTGCAATCTGTGATGTTCGTTGGTTACCATCAAAATTATTTATGTTACAGGTTGACAGGACAAACGGACATTAGAAGAATAAAATCATAATATAGCTGATCTACAAAATGTATTTATTGGTCGAAGAAGAGATGACGATGGATAACAAAAGAACTTGAAAGGTATTAAACGATATTTCACAGAAATATTACACGTGTCCCAAAACACAAAAGAAAAGTAAAGATGGATCAAACTAAATGAGTAAATAGTAGCCAAAGCGCTTACCTAGATGACTGAAAGATCAATTAATGAACCTTGCTATGGTATTGAAAAATCCTGAACAAGACAGGCGAGAAACAGGGGAGAAGACACTGAATAGGGAGTAAATAATAGTACTGCAGGAAGTTGACAGTGAATGTGACAGATAATGATTACAATACCTAAAAAAAATTAACATATAAAAACGATTACACATTGAAACTACAGTGACACCTGTAGCAATAGAATGACAATAAAATTCTAAAAGCCCACCTCTAGACATCACAGGCGTGACATAAATGTCACAGATGTCAACAAAACGAAGCATAATGAAGACTTGCCCCCAATATCACTGCACTTGACGCATTGCAAAACGCTAACAAAAGTAACAATGTTCCCGCAATAGCTCTGAGTTTAGTTGACAGTCGGACATGATGTGGCTCGTAGAGGCGGGTCGGTTCAACCCACGTCTCCCCGGACAAGTAGAAGTGGCCGTGAGAAATGTAAGGATAATTGTTTTGAAATTATATCCCATCAAATTGTGGATAAAATGTAGCTATTGTTCCACAGAGAAAAGGGTTTTGAGAAAGATTTGTGTTTGGTTTTAAATGAAGACAACAGTCATCGTAAAAAGCTTTCTCCTTACGTAAGTCTGAATCATGAATAACACGGTTAAATACAATCAGAATTCTAATCCGTGCAAATATACATCTGTAAATTTTGAAATTCCTGTACAGAATCCCAAGTACCGCCGTGTCCTCGCAGCATAACATTAAAATCCAAGCGTCTAGCCAACATCGGTCGATAAATCACCAATGACGTTGTGTAGCGATTAAAATCCGTGTCGTCTGCACAGAACGTTTAAACAGGCGCGCCACTCGTGAGAACACGCCGTATAAAACGGTAAGCAAACATTCTTCGGACACTATGAAAGTTTCAATGGTTTTAATCGCAGCGAAATTGAAATGGCATTAGATTGAGGTTTCTGTGCAATAGACATAACCAGAATAAAGCTCTTTCGTCGTCGCAATTTCGTTTAATACAGAACGAAAATAGTTTCTTATACACTCAAAAAGCTTTTATCGTATTTATTGCTGCAGTTATTTCTGTACCTATATATTGTATGCATATTTAAAACCCCTTTCGCGAACATTGTTTAGTATCGGTAATAGTATCTAATCTCGGGTTGGAATCATCCCAGCCCAGTTCACTTTCCCCGGTGCATTCCGACGCGCGCCTCAATTGATTTTCCACTGGTAATGCTTTGCTTATAAACTGCGCCAGACACGGGACATGGCTTGTCGACATCCGTTTGAGATCTTAATGGAGAGAGCCCGTGGAACTACTGCTCACGACTATCGAGAATTCGATTCTAATGTCAACACACTCTGTTTGTTAAAAGTTCAACAATTTTCAAACACCTACAAATCTGCTGAAAACTAACTGTGAATACTAATGGGGGTAAAACTAAACATAAGTCGAAAGATAGTCAATTTATTTTCAGTATTATACTAGGCTATAAAATGTTGAGGCTTCCATTCCGACAAAACACGTCAAACGGCAGAATATGTCAATACAAGGCACAACAGCCTGTCGTTTCAGGTAAAATATGAAGCTGCCAAAACAAACAAAGCCTGGCTTAGAGCAATAAAGTACACACTGCTCACCAAACAAATTAAATTACCTGTTCGAAGCTCAGGAAAATTACTTACGTCGAAATAACTTACAAGATAGATTTCTTCGAGTTATTGATCATATATCAATTGAATATTATTGGCTGGAGGACGTAAATGTCAACTAAGAGAAAACGGCAATCGCTAAACAAATTGTAAGTACCTGCACGATGGCACAGTAACCTATCATAGCGCTATTGGGATCACAGTAATATCTGCAATATTATACTGTTTTCCTGGTCAATTGCCTTGCCCAGCACTAAATATCAAAATGTCTGTCAACGATTCCATGTGAAATGGAAATTTTCCTTGTTTAGACGACAGCGGTGACCTTCTCAGTCAGTATAGACACGAGACTACGCTTTTGCAGAATGCTTTTATCATTGATTGCTATAGATCAACATGACAGTTTCATTGGTTTTCCCGAAAACAGATTCACTATAGACTCTATTTCAGGAGCAATTGCATTTTCGGAAATGTCGATGTTGCAAACATCTAAAAGAATGTTTTCTAAATCAGGAAAAGGAGAAAGAACTTCAAAAGACGTCTGCATCTAACCTAAATCACCAAGTAAAGCAACAATTCAACTGCCTCATACAAGAACCATTAAAACATGTGCCTTAGCTTTCATCTACCGAAAACCATTTAAGTAACGTTTACCGGTTGTCTCATTATTCGGAGCCATTGTGCCTTCCAGGTTTAGCCCAGACGGGTTAGCCGCTATGGATAGAAGATGGGCCGTACCGATACCTTAATTGACGAGAGCTTGAGTTCCCGAAACCTTAGAGCTCTGCATAATAATGGTGCATAATCCCTTATCGAGGGCCGAACGTTAAGGGGAATCATTAAATTTTTGAACGGAAAAGCTTGGGAACTTTGTGAAAATTTGACGGAAATGCTTGGAACGATACAAGGTTTTCAGTTAAACTGTTTTATTGTGACCTTGGCATTCTTACTCACGTTACTAGCCAAAGGATCACTGTCCACCTATTATTGCATGGTGGTTTTTCTAGTAATTACTGAAAATTTCACTTCAGTCGTTCCAAAATCTGTTCAAGGGATAAATCTAAATATAAAAAATCCTTAAGTCAATCAATATGGATCATTCTATAAACAAGAGCATCAAGTATGATACATTCTGGAGAAATGGTAGACTACTTAACCTATAAGTCCCTGAGATACCACATTTGGTATGTAAACAATCGATTTTTAATTGTGTCTGTAATTACGGTAATTGACCGGTTAATCTGCTTTGTTGGTAGCGAGCAGATGACTTTTATAGCTGAAAGACTCAAAACTTGTAATTTTATTGCAAAGCTATCAACCGACTCAGCGACAAAGTACTTTGTAAAACAAGAAAGTAGTTTGATCACATGTCAACACATTCTAAAACCAATACACCCTCACCGACTACGCCTTAACCGTCTAAGCAGCGCAGTTAATAGCGGCGAGCACACAATACGTTAATTAAATCGTCGTCTAGTGGCGAGGCAAGTCGCGGGCGTGCATCTAGCTAACGGGCACACACGACTGAAGGGCGCACTACACCTTCATAACATTGATTCGCCTCTTTGTAACGTTTTAGGTGCTTTCTCACGGTTTTTACTTGGCCTGGAAGCTGGGTGAGCTTTTGTTATTTCATTTTTATTTTCTGTGCTGCCCACCAATCCACAGCCAATCAATAGAGCAGGAATGGAACGCCATGATATTTCCAGCAGAGGGAACAGTACGCTATTTTTCACTCACAGTCACTTTCCTATGGATATCTACCACACCAGGGACATCACCGGAGCGGTGTTGCCATCCCAGAAATGGTCATGACATTTATGTCAGATGCCATTTGTATTTTGCTAAAGTGGACAAACGACTGAAGGGTGAACTACACCTTTATATCTAACGTTGATGCAACTCTTGATAACGTTTTAGGTGCATTCTCAAGGGTTTTCGTGATATTGTGTTCTATGCCAGTCCTAGACTCCTGAATGCTGTAGATACTTGACTTATTACAAAGCCTAAGAATACCAAGAAATCTATAGTAGCTTTTGCCAACGACTTCGCCCGCGTGAAGGGAAACTGTCAGATTTATAGTATTAGTAGGGTATTTGGCGACCTCACCATCACCATCGCTCATTCAGCGCTTTTCATTAGGAAACCGCTGGTAGAAGTCTATAAAAAAACTGAGTTCACTCCATAGCTGGGAAGTCTTATATTTATAACTAAATAAGCACCGTTTTTCCTTTCATCCTAATAATACGTCATTCACTTCCAATTAAGTAACTCATAACTCGCAATCCAGACATTCATACGCCTCTGCCTAATCACCCAACACCTAAAACGTATTACCATTAATTAATTACGCCCAACCTCATTCGTTAACATTTCTCTTACACCGTTAACTCACACTTCCTAATTAGTGGTAGCCAGTATTATCTATCAATCAAGTACAAAGGTAAACAAACGAAGTACGTTGGTAGGTACTAGCGCCGGATCCGAATAGGGCACGAGACGGCTACCGGCCGGAGGAGCCGAGATTACCTTAGCTTTATCTGGTAGCCCTTAATTGGAAACTTTTAATGTCAAACTGCTGCCTTGTACCTTTAACGGTGCTTTACTGGCAGCGTATAAGGAGTCACTTAGAAATTGTACATGAAATCATTACACTGTTCGGATGCGTAGATGGAGATATTTGGTCAAATGTCAGTGGTGTGTGGTCTATGTTTATGCCAATTAGCTGTATAAGGTTTTTTTTAATTTCAAGAAGCTCCTTTAGTTTTACTTGTTTTGGGGAAATTCGAGTCGCAATCGCGGTGTCACCTGTTCAGTCAAGAGTCAACGCCATGATGGATTTATTACTCAGTATTAGTGTTGCAAAGGACTCGAGTCCTCGAGTCGTAATTTTAAAGACTCGACTCAATTATGCAAGACTCAGTGTGCTCAAAAGGCTTGGAGTCTAGAGTCAAGCCGAGCCCGAGTCATTTACAAGCCACTCGAGTCTTAAAAAGGACTCGAGTCTTAAAAAAGGTCTCGAGTCTTAAAATGAATTCGAGTCTATGAATAATTCGTCAGATTATTTGTACGCATAATTACATCATAACCACTCATTAGAACTTATCATTCTTCTATTCGAGTCTTTTCGAATGATGAGCTACAAGTTTCATCTTCATGCTCCAAGTTTTTCTCTAAGACTCGAGTTAATTTTAAGACTCGAGTCCTTTTTTGACTCGAGTCCTCTTTAAGACTCGAGTCCTTTTTAAGACTCGTGTGCTTGACTCTAGACTTCGAGCCTATTGAGCACACTGAGTCTTGCAAAATTGACTCGAGTCTTTAAAATTACGACTCGAGGACTCGAGTCCTTTGCAACACTACTCAGTATTGACCGCATTCTCTTATAGTCACTCAAAGATGCGGTACAAATTAATTAATCAATTACTTTAAAAATGCTTGATCGATTCCCAGTATATGTATCTACATATTATCATGACATAAGATGTTCGAGAAGCAACAGATACCATGGAGGGCATTTGGAAACAGACGATACAAGAAATAGAAGACAAAATATGATTTGTAGAAGCATTTTTTAAATTGCATTTCTTGAACATAAACGCTATTTAACTCTGACATTTGCATGTCCTTAACAGCTAAAGTGTTTGCTCTCTATAATCTTATGCACATTCCTGTAATTGCATCGTGCATTAAGACAATGAGCGATCTTCTAAACTTTGACAGTTCAAGACGATTGTTCTCTATAATTGCATACTTTATTACACCAAACAGTAATTGCATACTAATGTAGGTACTTACAGTATGTATCATAAGCAGTACTTTTAGGAGGAATTTGGCTTGATATTTATTTTATTTATATTGTTATGGGTGGTGAGTGGGTTACCTACCAATGTTATTGCCTTCTAAAAATTGACAATTCTAGACGATTGTTCTTCATATAATATAGCATAAAAATTTATAGTTTTCAGATTTTTCCCTATACTTGTAGTATACGACGGTATATACCAAATAGTAATTGCATTGCTATTACGTCAGTATGCTAAGTAGAACTTTTAGGAAGCTTTATAGGATAAGTGGTGAGTAGATTTAACCTAAATTATTTTGCTCATTCAATTTCATTTGGTAGACGCTCAATTTGCACATTAATATATACCAATCACGTAAAAATTGACAATAGCAAATTATCGTTTTGGGGACAGTTAACAGCCGAAACTGAAGTGATGGTTAGTAAGGTACCTACCGTAGTAATAGACGATTTTTTTTCTAACATAAAGTATTATGTGAGAGACTTATAACATTTTCTATTAGGTTTTCCTATCAGATATTAAATTAGGTAATTTGAATTGAAGAATTATCACAACTAACTATACCGACCTACTGCAGTGTAGCACATTAGCAATTTTAATTAACTAAGTATCATATAAAATAGTCGTATCGAATTAAATCGACTTGTTCACATTTTGTTAAAGTTAGGTACACCGGCTGAGCTTTCACCTGTTCTTGGCAGTTTATTTTTAATACTATCAAAGTTGCCCAATTTATCTGCAACCAACTGTACCCTACTGCATATCGAAACCAGTACAATAATCAACAGTTAGTCTCTCTTAGTAATGCAAATACACGATACAATAGAAGTTTGCACCAACCATTACGTACTGACGATTGACTTTTAGATGTAATTCACAACTATTAGCGAAGTATTAAGTGATTTGTGGTCCCTAAAGTATAACTTGCACTACGTGTCGTAATTAGAGCTACGATTCTTAGAACGTAGATATAAAGGTTGAAATTAAAAGATTTTTTATTCATAACTCGACAGGAAAAACAGAAAAATGACCTTTATCCCTTTTACAAATCTGCCTGAGATGCAATTATGGACCTCATCATCGTAGCCTAGAGCAGTCCACTGCTGGACATGGGCCTTTCCAATTTCACGCCATTCTAGGAGTTTACTCTTGATTTTAATTCCAATCGATTGACATTGGAATTTTGACGCTTCGTATTCTTGAGTTCGACGCTAGCGCCAAAATGTGTTTAAATTGGGTGTCCATTTTGGAGAACTAAGTGGAATCAAGATCGGGCGTTGTTGTTGTTCCAATGTTGACACTATCGTTTTTCAAGAGTCACGTGTATGCAAAATTTACATTGGAATCGTATTGGCTTTAGACTGGAATTAAAATTAGGTTGAAGAGTAAGCCCCCTGCTCGATTTTAGGCAGCTCTCATCTAGCTGCTTTATGGACCTAAACAGCGATAATTTATCAATAGGCGGATTTGGAATTGCTACAGTCATAGTTCTTAAAACAGATAGATACCTAGGCAAGTAACCTTGGTGGAAAGTAGCAGAATTTGATGCTGGCTTAACGCGAAGCTGTCAATATCCTCCCATACAATTCGAAGGTTACATGCGCTGAAACATTCCTTTATTCCCCTAGTTACAAGCTACAACGTCTTCAAAGGTATTTAAACAACAAAAAAAATAGACGTAGAACTTTCACTGCCACCATAAAAATCGCATGCAATTCCAAGTGGCGCGGGCCCCGACAAGCAAGTTTAACATCCCATCCACCCATCTAAGCATAAGGTCTAAACCAGCGATAAACGCGAAGCAATTGGACCCGTTTTTATAGCCGTTTAAAGTTTAGTTTTTACTGTCATAGCAAATTGCTTGCAGTCTGCGATACTTAACGAACTACTGAGGGTTGAGGTGGACTTCTTGCAAAGTATTCGATGTATTTGAGAAAGATGTTATCATCACTGATTGTAACAAAGTTGCTGACTAGATATTCAGTGGGGAAAGAAGCCACGACACGTTACTAACGGTGCATTCCATCAAACTTTCACTACATTTAAATTAATTTTTCTAAGGGCTGATTTTTCAATAGTCAGACATTTAACTAATGAATAAATATTGCAGTTTGACAGTTCTTGTATAACAAATATTTCTATTTATCTGACTAGCCCTAAGAATAAATTTTGAATATTTGACAGTTTTTCGCTACTAAGTTCTAATATAGTCAGAAGCCAATTTTATTTGATTTCATTATCTTTAGACTTGTGTGTAGCTTTAGGCTTTACCAGTGTAGTGCCGGACGTAAAGAATAGCGACATTCCATTTCTCCCCATGGGTATCGTAAAAGTCGACTAAGGGACTTACTAGAGAATGGGCAGCAGCGATCTCTATGCAATTTATTACCGATCGCCAACACGTCTACCAAGCGTGGCGATTAAGACAAACCGCGCAAATTGGGGAAGGCCTATGTCTAACAATGGACGTCTTTCAGCTGAAATGATGATGAAGATCTTTAGACTTCGGTCCTATAGAGGGCGCTCACTTCAGAAAACAGGAGTTCTGTTTCCTAAAGTGATCGTACTTTATAGTAGATGCAATTACTAGATTATGGATCACAAATCAATGGTACCGATTCCCTTGTTCACAAACTAAACTAAATTTAAGTTCAGTGCATCTTTTTCTTTCTATTTCATTAAGAAGAGGACAAAAGAAAAATTTTAGTTTAGTCCTGTCAAATTAATCAGCGCCTGTCACTACTCCATACAAGTTTAGACGTGATTAAAAACTTGCCTACTAAAATTACGTCAATTTACGTCAAGCGCTGATTAATTTGACAGGACTAAACTAAAATTTATCTTCTGTCCTTTCCTTAATGAAATAGAAAGAAAAAGATGCACTGAACTTAAATTTAGTTTAGTTTGTGAATAAGGGAATCGGCACCAATGACTTTTTGTTTAGTCTTACATAAAACTTAATGCCATTATGCAGAATATTGATTCCAGCTACGGGTACGACAAAAAGGCTAGGAATCTATGATGTTGAAAGCTTTATTCCCGCAGCTCTGACCACAGACAACCCTATTAACTGTGGAAGTTTAGACGAATCACGAAACGTTGACGCTACGACTATGCAGGGTGGCCTAATGGCCAAAGGCCCTAGTTTAACTTTGGCCTATTGAAGGCTTTGGTCTACGATATTTCTTTTGTAGACTGTCGTGCGAAGCGTCTTGGAAATGGAAAATTTCGTAAGTAATTTTTTACGAAAACGTTCGCCTTATTTCCTACCACTGTATATATGGGGAGATTCGTCTCAACTGCCCCAGCGCCACCGCAAGCGGCCCGCTCGAGTGCTAAACACAACATTTTGACTGCGTTGTTTCGGCATCAAAACATAAATAAAAAAATATCAACCATATACATTCTGAAGCGTCTTTACCTCAGCTTTCGAATGGTATTGTTTATTTTCATGATTTTTCTTTACATAACCTCGAAAAATGTAAATTAAAATTGAAAACGTGTTTTCGGCATGATCTTCAATTTTCTAATTTTTTGTACCACACAGATCGAAAGATCAGGTGTTTTTACTTCGATATAGATTATAAAAAAATAGGTGTTTTTCGTTTTTTGCGAATAATTAAATGCGAAGCGAAACGATATTCACACGCCGCGCGCGGCAGCCGGGAGTACCGACGACGCCGCCGCACGCGTCGGCTGTCGGTCTTTCTGTCTTCTGCAAAACGAATGGTCAAATTGTAAACAATGCGCATAACCCAACTTTGTGTTTGTACTTGTCAGATAAAATTCGCTCGATGATATCATTAGTTACCATTACTGTCTGAACTGTTCATGCCACAAAGCGAACTTTTGACTTTAAAATTCAGATATACAATACCTCAGACCAAATAAAAAAGGTAGACGGCGCGTACGCCAACAATAGCGTTCGAAAAGTGAAGCACCATTTAGAGAATTGTGTGCGTAACCTCAGTGTAGCAACACTTGTATTGCGTCTGTGTGCGAAGGAAAAAATGTTGCCACCAAAAACTTTTTTCCCCATTTCTGATTAAATAATTATGATTTTTTATGACATAGAAATACTTTTAAATAAAATACTTTTTTACGATTGGGTACTTTTAATAAAAAAAAAGAGACAAATTTCAAAAACTTTTGAGTTGCATTAATTTCCGGTAATACTGCCTTTTTTATCCCGACTTCTGGATATAGTATCTAGTTTTGAAATATGGTGGAATATTATATTTATATATTTTTCAACAACAGTACGTATAAAATTTACTTTGTGATCCATGCCGGCGAAATTGTGTTCGTTTTCCAAATCAAAAATAAATTCTTTTGCCCATATAAAGGTTTTTAAAATTTGAGAAACGACATATTAATGTTGTCTCTCTGACATTATTATTATGTCATCTTTGATGATTCTTTTTATTACGATTTCACAAGCGGAAAAAATTGCAAAAATATCTTTTGACGGAAAATGTAAACCACCTTTGTCCCTGACCGTAATTAACTTATGAAAATAAAGTCTCTGAGTGGATAAAAGTCTCGAGATATAAGATTCACATTTTAACTTTTTTGATAAGTAATGTACTACAGCACCAGCAATATAACCAACAAGCTTTTGCTCGCGACTTCGTCGGCGTGGAGTTCGGTTATATCGTAGCGTAACGTAGCGTTGGCGAACGCTAAGAAAGGAAGTAGAATTGCACGGGCGAAGTCGCGGCCAGAAGCTATTGTTTATTCACTTTATATTAGTTCGAAAAAACACAACGTTACCGCGTTTTAAAACGATCCAACGCCATCTATTGGTAGCGATTGGAACTTATAAGTAGGTTCTCAGGAAGCTTATTTCTTTTGGTTTTGCCATTTTATTAATTTGAAAAAAAAAATATTTGGTTTGGTTGTTTATTTTCATTGATTTTTAATTATATTTTTTTTGTTTAGTTGTAATTTTGTGCATTTTTTTTGTATAAATCTTCTTGTCTATTTTGTTTTATGTTTTTGTGCAATTTTTGTGAAATAGTTGTTGTTTTCGTAATCGGCGACCCGATAAACCATAAAAAACGTCAACGTTTTCAGAAACGGCAATATCAATAGCATTGCCAGGTTGGTCAATAAGCACCTAAAAACAATATTGATCGAATATTAGAAGGTACAAAAGTGTACAAAACATATAACATAATCTAATAGCAACATGGGTTCATATTTTTTTTGGTATTGTATTTTTCATCACACGACGCAGCCCACATTTAGAAACATACAAATCATTATCTGTAAAATGTGTGGAAGACACAACACTAAATTTTGATGGCAACCAAGTTTCGTTATTTCGCCTTAACCTAATAATCTCAATCCACTTTTGTTTCCACTTTAGGTCTCTTGGGAAACTAAAATAATAAAAACACTTTGTTTTCAAATGTAACAAATGAAAAGGTTGAGAAATAAATTAATCCAAAACTATATTTGACATAAAACCGTTTTATATTGTACTTGTATATAGAAATAATTATCCTAATAATCACATACTTATAGCTTATCGTATTGTATTCATGTTATATTACAAAATATTTAAACCCGAGTAATTTATTAATGCTTACTCTGTTTATTTGACGTCGAAAATAGATATAATAATAATAATTTTCGTAGTAATTAAAAAGATTTAACCAATACACAAACAATTTTAAAAATAATAATTCTTAAACTACCCGCAATTCAGGGAGTTTTGTTTACGGATATACTGGTCACACCGAAGATATTATGCGAGGTTTTGTGTTCCAAAAACGCATTACGAAATATTTTTGTATTTTTATTTCAAATTAAACAAAATGAAACACTTACTTGTGAAAAGTTATCCCACATGGATTTTTTTGTATTACAGAATTGTTTTTACAAGTTCTTACGACACAGGAAGGCATTTTACAATAATTTCCAATTTTAGGGTTATGACGTGTAGCGTATTCGGTGTCACGCGACGCACTGGAACACGATCGGCTTCCTATTTCTAATTTGGCTTCCTTTACCCTGCTTCACTGCGAGAGCGCGGCGCTCCGTCTACCTTTTTTATTTGGTCTGAGTACAATACAGACAGACTTATTATTAATTAAGTTGTTTCTTCAAGTCCTGCAGGTAATAATTAAGTTTTTTTTGTGTGGTCATTACAGTGAGCTAAAACATTAATTCGATTCAATCACGATGTTGTAACCCTTTGATAAAAGATAATCACTTTGTAAACAAAGGTCTTGTCAAATGTCCACAATTCCTGCAAGATGCTTTTTCGATAATACCGAAAGAAAGATGCGATGATTTGTATCTAGTGTTGGGATTTTATCCGGATAAATACTCAAAATGGATAAATACTCGATAAATATCCGTTTTTACTGAGTATTTATCCAAAACAGCGGATAAATACTATTTTATGTTTTCGTAACGTAAGTTTTGTCATTTTACTAACAAAAGGATTAAAATTAATGAAAAATAGACAATGAAGATTGGTATCGTACTTTATTAATCATTTTAACAATTACAAAACGCCGATATTGACAATAATTTCATTCGAATACAGTTAGTCAGTCACTGTCAAAGTTAGATAAAATTATACATTTGGACATTCATTTTTCACATACATACATGAACTCATGCCTTTCTCCCACGGGGGTAGGCAGAAACTATTTAAGTAACGCTTAAATCATTGTAATAATAAAAAAACTACCTCGTGAAAGTCGAGAAAGATAAACAAATCAAATATCTTGATTGGCTCGCGAGGTTGTCGACATTGTAGGATATGGATTCAGCGAGCAATGTGCAGTTTTGAGACCAGAGGTGATGTAATTATTCACCACAAGTAAAGCGCCTGCCTGAGTGCGAACCCATGACCTACAAGTTGTAAGTCGGGGCTGATACCACCGGGCCACTACTGATATCGCCAATATGAAAGGTATGTCAGACTTTTACTGACTAAAACCCACCTGTGCTCCTTTAGTTGCCTGTGCCAGGGTACCTCTTTTAAACAGATCCGCAACCCTGGCAGGCATCGGTTCTCGCGGACCCCTTCAATATGTAATGACATCTCTTTGAGGCGCGCGTGGAACACAACGCGCCGTCGGTCGACACGGGCCTGTTCATTACCGTGGCGAGCAATGGGTGGCTCGCCGCCCGCAAGCCCGTGCCTACGGTGGCCGAGAGTGGCCCGACGCCCGGGGTGTCTCCTCCTACGCTGGCTAGGGACATGAGGGCGCACAGACTGCCTCTCCCTAACACGCTCCACCTCCTCCTTCGCGAGCCTTACTTCTTCGCAGAAGAAGGTGACAGCTTCTTATGCCCTCTCGCTCCATACCATGGCCTGCACCAAGGCCGGACGTGAGGGATCGGCCGCCACCAATCGCCTCTACGGGGATACGGCGTTGCTCCACCCAAGCAGGTCAAACTTCCACTCTATGCTCCACCATATCTTCCAGGCGATCTGAACAGTGGTAACATTTACTGAAACCTGCATTTAGATTTTCTCAAATCTAATGACTCATTATCAGTATCTGTCTGTAAATATAACCCATTTTATGTTGATTTCATATCCTTAAATATTATAAACACTAGAAGGGCATTGCATTTGTTGGACTCTTGTTGAAAGACAGGTTCTGTTATGGGTTCAAAAACAGATATGCATTGATATACCTAATCCCAAAAGTTATCATCAAGCAAAGCTGCTTGTAGCATTTGACTTGACGATATATTTTTCTTTTGCGTACGCTGAGAGAGCGGCTTTTATATTTTTCATACTCCTTAGTGATCGTCAGGCTGCCCTATCTTGTGTAGCATGGCAGGTTTAACTTTTCTCCCGTTACCTTTTTTTTTCGATTTGTTGTAGCTCGATCGTGGTTTTTTGGGTTTAGTTCTTGTGATTTTTTGACTGTCTTATAAATCGATGAACGCTAGCTGCACGTACGGAATAGCATGACTCACTGTCACGTTCCACCTGAACCGAGCGTGTAAGCGAGAGCGCGAAACAAGCGATACAGAGGCACGATTGGCCTAAGCGTTAGACTTGTGAAATCTATCTCTCATCCACTCCATCGGCCAATACGTGGTCGGTGGGGTAAAAGAGACTTAAACATTATCACGTAAAATTATCGCCCGTATACCGACTTTACAGACGAACAATTGTTTTTTAAAGATTTTATCATATCTACATAGTTTATACATTTTTGAAACTACCGCATTTAGAAACCGCAAAAAGATATTTATCCATCATTTTGAGTATTTATCCGATAAAAATGAGTAAAAACGAGTATTTATCCGTTTCGGATAATAACCCGAGTATTTATCCACTGCCCATCACTATTTGTATCCAATGTAAAATTGAATCACTTACGATTACGAAAGAACGCGAAAAACGTAACCAAAAATCTTTCGATCAAGTCACAATCTTACTAAAAAACTAATTTTATTTACAGCCCGTCAAATTTTCTAATTATTTTTGTTATTCAGGAAGTCAGAAAGACCGACAGCCGACGCGTGCGGCAGCGTCGGCCGGCACTCCCGGATGGCGCGCGCGGCGTGCGAATATCGTTTTGCTTCGCATTTAATTATTCACAAAAAACGAAAAACACCTATTTTTTTATAATCTATATCGAAGTAAAAACACCTGATCTTTCGATCTGTGTGGTCCAAAAAAAATGAGAAAATTGAAGATCATGTCGAAAACACGTTTTCAATTTTAATTTACATTTTTCGAGGTTATGTAAAGAAAAATCATGAAAATAAATAATACCATTCGAAAGCTGAGGTAAAGACGCTTCAGAATGTATATGGTTGATATTTTTTTATTTATGTTTTGATGCCGAAACAACGCAGTCAAAATGTTGTGTTTAGCACTCGAGCGGGCCGCTTGCGGTGGCGCTGGGGCAGTTGAGACGAATCTCCCCATATGTATATACAGTAGTAGGAAATAAGGCGGACGTTTGATACTACATCATTCGAAATTCGAAGTAGCAAGTAAAAAAAATACTGTCGTGGTAATGCGTATTTTATATTTAATCTATACTATATTATCTATACTATAATATTATAAAGCTGAAGAGTTTGTTTGTTGGTTTGTTTGTATGTTTGTTTGTTTGAACGCGCTAATCTCAGGAACTACTGGTCCAAATTAAAAAATTCCATTTGTGTTGGGTAGCCTATTTATCGAGGAAGGCTATAGGCTATAAAACATCACGCTACAACCAAAAGGAGCGGAGCAGTAATGAAAAATGTTGCAAAAACGGGGAAAATCGCACGGGTAAGCGATTCGATGCGACGGGAAGGGTCGGGGGAACAAGAAATTTTACGCGGACGAAGTCGCGGGCAGAAGCTAGTATTATATCTATACTAATATTATAAAGCTGAAGAGTTTTTTTGTTTGTTTGTTTGTTTGATTGAACGCGCTAATCTCAGGAACTACTGGTCCGAATTGAAAAATTCTTTTTGTGTTGGGTAGCCTATTTATTGAGGGAGGCTATAGGCTATATAACATCACGCTACAACTAAGAGGAGCGGAGCAGTAATGAAAAATGTTGCAAAAACGGGGCAAATTTATTCCTTTTGAGAGTTGCCGTTGCGTGCGCTGCGTAAACGGTTAAAATAACGCAAAAATCATGTATGACGGAATTGTTCCTTTTAAAAAGTTCTAAAAAAAAGTCCGCGAGAGCATATGTCTATCTTTTAAGGTTGACTCACTATAACTCAAAAGGAGCGAGCAGCAACGAAAAACGGACGAAAACTAGCAGGCAAATCGATGCGACGGGAAGTGTCAGGGGAGCAAAAATTTGACGCGGACGAAGTCGCGGGCAGAAGCTAGTAACATTATAAAGCTGAAGAGTTTGTTTGTTTGATAGAACGCGCTAATCTCAGGAACTACTGGTCAGAATTGAAAAATTCTTTTTGTGTTGAGTAGCCTATTTATCGAGAAAGGCTATAGGCTATATAACATCACGCTGCAACTAAGAGGAGCGGAACAGTAATGAAAAATGTTGCAAAAACGGGGAAAATCGCACGGGTAGGCGATTCGAAGCGACGGGAAGGGTCGGGGGAAAAAGAAATTTAACGCGGACGAAGTCGCGGGCAGAAGCTAGTTATCTATATATATAAAGTCCTGAGTGAGTGAGTGACTGACTGACTGACTGGTATATCAACGCACAGCCTAGACCGCTGGTCCTAGAGATATGAAATTTAGAGGGTGTGTTCTTTGTGAGGAGTAGGAAAGAAATCCACTAAGAAAGGGTTTTTTGAAATTCCATTCCTAAGAGGGTGAAATGGGGGGTTGAAATGGTGAATTTCTCGACATCCACGCGGGCGAAGCCGCTGGCTGAAGCTAGATTATTATAAAAAAAAGCAACTGCTTTCACATTCAAGATTGGTTTACTATTACTGGGTATTTAGGAGAAAAGTATTTTTATTATGTAAACCTATAAACAGTGTCAAATTGACTCTGCAGATGAGAGCCAGCAACACTCTGCAGATGTAATGGGTATCGACTTACAAACATGATAAAACAAAAAAAAAAAAACATTTTTTATGGAATCATCAATCGCAGTTAGAGCAGTCACTTGAAATCTCGGTTCAAACATCCGTTCAAAAAATTTATTGTATTGTTTTTACTTCACAGACGTGATTAGTATCGATATCTAAACACGATAAAACAAAGAAAACCGATTTTATGAACTTACCCATCACACCTGCGCAGTTTCGCTAATTTAATTTGACCATGTTTATATATCATCATTTCAGCCAAAACACGTCCACTGCTGGACATAGGCCTACCGCAATTTGGGGGATTTGCCATAATCGCCACGCTTGGCAGGCGGTTTGGCGATCGCAGTATGGTGGTAAAATGCATAGAGAACGCTGCTGCACATTCTCTAGTAAGTCCCTTAGTCGCCTCTTACGACACCCACGGGAAGAAATGGGATGGTGCTATTCTTTATGTCCAGCACCACACCGAACAACATATTATGTATAGACAATTATATTTAGAAAAGCATACATATAATTAATGCATATTAAGTGCTTTCCATTTTGTATAAAGAGGAAACTTAAAATGAAATAAGTCTTAAAATTCATACATCCAAAATAAAATAAAAATTAAACCACAATATTCATTAATTCACATGTATCCCATGATGTGAACAACCTCAACAACAAACAGATATTGTAGTCAATGGATGTAATATGGGTTAGAGGAGGCCAGTGTAGCCAAAAGATAGAATGAGGAACTTACACTTGGCACACTCTCAATATATTTTTCGGTACGTAGGTCTAGGTATGCAGATAATTTTTGTATGACATATAATTAAAGAGTAGTTCATAAATGAAGATTTGGGATTTTATTTTCAGTTTAACAAAGTTAAACTGAATTTTGCAAAAGTACATTGTATACCTACTCATTAAATTCAAATTCAATCATACAGTTCATATTCAAGTCATAGACTTGCAGAATATTTAACTCCTGTTGCATACAGAAAGCAAACCCCGGGGTCTCATAAGATATCTCTCGTGTGCTTCTGTGTGTGTTTAAAAATTAAAAAGATATTTTATTTTTAGTGTTTAACATAATAAAAATAAAATCTCTTTTCAATTTCAATGTTTAAGAAGAGAACATATATTGAACCCCAGGGGGTTTAATACAAAGTCACATATAGTATCAGTATTTTATATAGATTGGCAGGTACTACTTTACAAGCACAACCTTACCATGGAGTCAGTAAGTACATTTTTAATAACTGGGAATAAATTTCAACGCAGCGTAAACAGAATCATGTAACACTGAATCCTGCCCGGCGATTGTCACATATAGGGCTAAGTACTTTGGTAACCCAAGTACCCTATGTGAGAAAGTGACTAACACCAAGGCGTTGCTGGCCATCCACAAGGAGGATCTAACCCAGGTAGATTGAATAAGCAATTTCCCACCCATTTACAAAATATGCACTGGAGGGAGCTGTACGGAGTTGCGGACACCAGCCCGTTCTACCTATTACCTAAGCACTGAATCCATGGTAACAGGTGGAGCATGTATTTTAATGGAATTAATACTTTACGAGAAGTTATGTTAACGGAGAAGTAAAATGTGTGTTGAACTATTGATTAAAGCCAAGTAATCCGTTCTTTTTTAATGCAACTATCAACTGCAACAGATAAAATAGTTGACATTGAAAGAATTAATATGTATGCATTAATTATTTAATACTGATTTACTTAATACAAATGTGAAACTTCATAACTTGGACATTTGGTTTGACAAAAATCAATAAGATTTTTATAAGTAGGAAACTACCACATGTAATTGCTAAGAGTAAAGAAAATAAATCATCTCGGCGCTAATAATGTAACCTCAGAGTAAAGTTAGAAAAGGTTACATAGGTCAGTAAAAGGATGGAGGCGGGCTGGAGAGACAGGTAAAGAATATGGTTAAGAAAATAGCGATAATTTAGTATCATCAAATAAATTAGTTCACTAAAGACGAAATATTCACTGCAGGAAAGCAAATGTGAACAATAACAAAACACAAACATAACCTAAAATTTTAAATGTAAGGAATTAAAAAACTTACCAGACATAATGTTGTTAAATCATAGTTTTGTAGAAGATAGCTAATTTTATCCTAAATAATGTCCTGAAAACAGGCAAACTAAAAAAAAAACTATTTTTGGAAAACTTTTACTATTTTGACATTGACATCTGACATATCACAATCACAAAAACAATTTACCAGCCATTTTGAATTTTTAATATTTGTTTATGCTTGGCCGATAATGCTGTCTCACTCTTGCTAAGACAATTATTTGAAGTGCAACAAGATACAAAAATATTATCTGGCAACAATCATATGTATTATTTTATGTTTAAGGTTGTTACTATTGAATAGAAAAATAACTGATATGAAATGATTCATAGTAAAAAGGAGTAATTAATTCTAATAACAACTATTAAGTGTAAACGTAGAAGATATCTGATAGAAATCTGCGTTAGCCAAAGAGCCTTTTCGGTATTTTAGAATTACATGTTTCGGTCAGCGGGTCGTCTTTTCTCATGGTGAATGGAATGCGCTTAGGAAGCCCGCGAAATTCACATTTTCTTTTTTTGCACTTTAGGCAGTGTCTGGTTGTATGTTGATTAAATATAAATATCTGGATGACCGAGCTTTGCTCGGTATTTTTGGTAAATTGTGTTTAAAATAATAAGTTTATGTTCAAGTTGATTATCGATAAAGTTGGTCATTGAAAACACAAATAAAACATTTTCTAAAAATGAATCCTAGCTAGATCGATTTATCGCCCCCGAAACCCCCTGTATACTAAATTTCATGAAAATCGTTGGAGCCGTTTCCGAGATTCAGATTATATATATATACAAGAATTGCTCGTTTAAAGGTATAAGATTCGCAACGGTAACAAATCTGGCTTTACAGAACTCTAGTCATAAAACTCAAAATAAAAAATCGTCAATACAACGCTCTCAATTCATTTAATCTCATAGAATGACAATTTCATAAAAAGTCGTGCATTATAGTCAGCTTAAGAAAATTTGAACTTCGTGGGCTATCCTGGCATTTCAACCGAACTCTACCTACCTCTAGATTCCATGATGTGGGTTCCTAGAACAAACTCTATTAGGTGCATATTTTCCCATACCAACTCGTATTAGCGGGTAAGTAACCCTGTACGTGTAATATTTAAGGCAAGATACCTACAGACCTTAAGCAATAGTAGATTTCTTCAGATCATCGGCTGTAAATAATCTGGACACAAACACAAATTCGATAAAAAAAAAAGACTAAAGGAATCTGATTGCAGCTGTTACAATGAATTGTACTGAATATAAGGTGCATTATTTATTTTTTATTTTTCTTAGGACAACCAACACACCGTTATCTGATCCCAAACTAGGCAGAGCCTGTACTATGGTAACCACACAACTGATAAATATACTTATATATTTCTAAATACATACATATTATAGATAAATTACACCCAGACACAGAACAAATGATTGTGCTCATCACACAAAGATTTGTCCTGAGTGGGAATCGAACCCACGACCTCAGTCTTTGCAGTCAGGGTCACTAACCACTAGACTAACAGGCCAGCCATTAGTATTCAAATAGCAATTGTTATTCAATTTAATATCGATATGCGATATATCATCATCATAATTTCTGTCGAATGACGTCCACTACCTTGCCTCCCCTAATCTAGAGGGGTTTGCCTTAATCGCCATGCTTGGCGGGTGGGTTGTCAATCGCAGTATGGTGGTAAAATAGATAGAGAACGCTGCTTCCCATTCTCTAGTAACTTCCTTAGTCGCCTTTTACGACACCCACGGGAAGAAATGGGATGTTACATCCGACACCACACGGATCTTGCCATGTATAGCGCGTAAATCTATACTATATTTACTATATATTCTATATTACTATATCTATACTAATATTATAAAGCTGAAGAGTTTGTTTGTTTGATTGAACGCGCTAATCTCAGGAACTACTGGTCCGAATTGAAAAATTATTTTTGTGTTGGGTAGCCTATTTATCGAGGGAGGTTCTATAACATCACGCTACAACTAAGAGGAGTGGAGCAGTAATGAAAAATGTTGCAAAAACGGGGAAAATCGCACGGGTAGGCGATTTGACGCGACGGGAAGGGTAGGGGGAAAAATAAATTTAACGCGGACGAAGTCGCGGGCAGAAGCTAGTAATTGATGTAGGTACTTACTTATTAAAATTATAGTGCAATAAAGATAATTATGCTCCTAGATCTGCGTAAAGAATTTCGCTGTCGGTTTGTATACAAGCTTACTAAACAAAAAATACATTGAGCTATTTGATAGTATGCCAGAATAAAGGTGTACGGTATAACACACTGCATATAAATTATATACCTAACATTTGTAATTTTAGACACTAAGACACTTTATTTTATATGATATTTCAAAATGTCGGTATGTACCAACGTGTTAGATGTACTAGATGTACCGCTGATATTTCTTAAATAATATCAGCTTGGTACCTACTTAAAGAAGAAAAAGCCATTTCACCACCACGAGGTGACGACTGAAATTCTGCTGAATTACAAACACAAACTTTCCTTTATTGAAATGAAAACTGCTGCTTATATAAAATTCGTTTAAGGTTTGAATTCCTTACTACAATAAAGCATGTAAAGATCGAAACAGCCTGGTAACTAGGTATTAGGCTTTATTAAATTGCTTATAATAATAGTTTAAGTTTGGGTTGTAATTTATCATAATCTAAGAAAACGACGCAGACACATGTTTATTTATTTAACATAAGCTCAAACATCAAACCACTGAGACTACTAATCAAGCAGATGGTATCTATCCAGATACCTACCTGCTCCCCTGCTTCCGTTGTTGTAATTATTTATTAGGTTAATAGCTCACATAATGTAGGATACAGGCAAGCTATTAAAAACTACTGCTATGTGATTACCTGCGTATATTTAAACCCGACTAAACTAGCCAGACCTGTTTGTACACCTACTGAAAGAAGATACACCGCAATTATGCGCAATTTACATGTAATTAAATAGATCCCGTTTAGTTTCTCACATCACAAGAAAATGCACTTCTAGTTTTCTTACCAGGTCGTTGATCGTAACATTTCCGTCACAAATTGATTTTTGTATGTGCAGTAGCACAAAAATAACCTCCCGGGTGTCGCTGCGTACGCGCTGCCAGTAGGAACACCGCCGTCGCACGCCCAACCCGTTCCGCCCTACACCACATATTTACCGCTTATTACGATAACCATATCTACTACAACCTGATGTGTTTATAGTATTATATCCAAGTGATTATGAAAATAATAATGAAAAGTCGGGGACTCGTGAAATCTGAGTGGTACAAGTGATTGGATTTAGTCCAAGTGTATTGTGTGTCTTATATGAACAAGGGCGCCTGCCCTTTGAGTTTTGGTAATTTCCATTTGTGTATTTAATGTTTATGGCATGTATAGTTCATTAACCTCATCCACTTTTAGAAGGCATAAAAGACGCAGCAAGATTTTCTATATCGGGTAGTAAAAATCACCTTTAACGACCGACGTTCGCTGTATTATCAAATGAATACCAAAGTGCATATGTAACAACAAGGTTAATTCAAAAAATGAATACGTAACAATACAAAATATTAATAGTGAATAGTACTACCTCCATGAACACATGGCCTTACCTTATCCTCACATGGTACGAGCAGAATTATATGCTCCCACATGTGAGTTAGTGTGAAAGATAAGGGACTGAATGATAGCGTGACGAGTACCAAAAGGCAAGAAGAAAATGTGTTACGCCGACCCCAAGTTACTAACATGGGACAAGACAAGAGCAGAAAGATAATGATAACAGGCAAACCCAGTGATTCCCAGTTAGTATGTTTTCGCATATCGTAAAAGAAAAATATAATTAGGTGCTTGTGACTATTATCAGAAAATTCAAAACTTGGCATTAAATGCATTCATAAATCCTCGTTTCCGTAATGCAGAAATGAGATAAGTAAGTGACTACTCTGTGTGCTTTTGTGTAGGCCATTGGTATTTCAAATTAAAGTCAAAATTTCACAGAAACACAAGTAAGAACGTAGGTATTTTTAAAAACGCATGTAGTTACAGTTGCAATAGAAATATACACAATATTAGTTAGGTGTTGATTCAGGCACGAATATCAGGTTGGTAATAACCATGCATTGCTCACGTATTTAGTTCTTAATATAGACAAGTAGTTCCTATTCTTGAACTGCACTAATGCACTTCTGAAATAACTCTCTGAGTACCTACCTAAACATTTGATTAAAATATTTCGTTGAAATTCATGAGTTCAGAAGTAAGCTTTTATTGTATCTAAACACTCACCACATTAGAATGAAAATCATAATAAGAAGCTGTTTAAGCCATTACAATTCACTTTTTCGTTTACTGATTTTCTGTAAGTATAGTATTTTTAAATAGTTTACAAAAATCGAAAAGAGGAGGCCTGTGTCCCAGCAGTTATGAAAAAAATGATACAAAAATCATACAAAACCATTTAAAAATATAAATAGTGGCCCATCGGCATCAAGAGCAAGGTCCAAGGTGCCGCATGCCGGTGGTCAGGGCTCTAGCTAGAGAGAAGCTCCTGACTCTGCGTGTCGTGTCCAGGGGTACTGTTTTCCTGCCAGAGTCGCAAGATTTGTTCGAAAGAGGTACCGTGATACTGGCATGGGCAACTGAAAGAACACGGGTCGGTTTTAGTCAGTAAAAGTCTGACACGCCCTTCCGCTCCACCCTAGAGCGGGAGACGTCATTTGATGATTTCCCACCCACAAAAAAGGGTACTATTTTCTGAATCGAGCCCTTGAGAAACTCCTGGGGTGTTGGAGGAGGCTCTTCGTTATTGAACCTGTAATGAATATCGGTACAATAATTGCAGGGTTCACGTCCCACATGTCGACAACCTCGTATGCTAACTACTAGATTTTTTAATTTTGCTCAACTTTGACGATTCTCGTCACAGCAATATCAACAATTATTGCACGACGCTCACCTCGATCTATCACCACAATATCAAGCTAATAGAATACAATACGGCTACAGTAGTCCTGTCTGCGGTGATCTAGATCGATCACAGTATAATGTAGCGTGACCAATTCAGTTTATAATTATCAAAATTTAGTTACAACACGGGCAAAGTTGCTTAACCGAACATTCTCTATCTCCCTTTCCCAAACTACCCCCATCCTACAAAGATAACTCGAAAACTCTATGCCATCAAAGAAGGTAGTACACAAAAAAAATATTTAAAATGTTGAAAATATAATCGCAGAAAAATATCAAAGCAATCTTTGACTTCCAAGCCTGCTTCGTAGTTTATTGTCAACATAAGCAGCAGCTGAAAACACTCGCTCAGGTTCTACGCTGGTCGGAGGAATAGACAATACGTGTAGATACTTATGTGCTGTTTCTAAGTGATATCCACGAACTCCTCCATTTTTGAACAGGCTCATTTCACGTCTAATACTACAATATTTGCCAACCCCAATTCATTTTGTACTGGTACTTCAGGATCTGGGGATTTCATACTTACTCTTGTTAATTTCCAGCTGGAACTTTTCCTTTAAGTCCCTTCTAAGTTCTACGACAAACATATGTATATTAGGACTGTACCTGTTTAGTGTGTACTGTGTATAGTACGTACGACGGCGTATCTAAGGGTTGTTTTTTGTCGTTATGTAATAAATGCTATTCATATAATCTAGGCAAGGTTTTTGTCAAGGCGCAACGAACTACGGAATACAAATTGTGGCAATTGTGACTTGTTTGTGGCAATCCCGAAAATCCCGGGATTAGCCAAGTACAGTCCCGGGATTTTCGGGGCCTGAAAACGGGCGGGATTGTATCCTCTAGCCATAATCCACCACGCAGGCCCTGTGCGGGTTAGTAGATGTCACATGTCTTCGAATTTTTTTTTCTAAGTCATGCCGGTTTCGTCATGGTGTTTGCCTTCACCGTTTTGAGAGATTCAGATTCAGATTCAGATTCAGATAACTTTATTTGCTCAAACACGTGTTTACATACAATTAATAACAGAAAATGCATGCATGGTGTTATACGTACATACAGTTGTGCAACATGTTTACCATATTATCATGGTGTGCAAATATTAATTATGCAAATTAAATTATTACAAATAAAGAATTAAAAATAATAGGAACATTACTGAACATGGGCAATAGGTACTGACATAAGTAAATTAATTTATTTAAATTGATTAATTACATAATTAGTTAGAACTAGGAGTTAAATACAATAAATTTTTCACTATTCAATGTCAAAAATAAGCATAATTATGTCAACGTAAGACCAAAATATTAAATAGAAACATCATTATCAAAATCATTATTACAATACATATATAGAGCAATGGTGATGAAATAATGTACACTTAAGTGCCTGCTTGGGTTCGAACCACAGAACAGATCCGAACCCACGAAGTTCAACTCGTAAGTCGCGGCCGTTACACTAAGCCACCACTGCTCTCGCAGGCCGACTCGTCAGGCACTTTATGTAAATTATTTCATCAACACTGCTTTCAAAACGATGTAGGAAAACATCGTGAGGAAACCGGCACCGGAACAAGCGCCCAAAAAAATCGAGGAATGCGCAATCTACGAATCCGCACTGGACTCGCGTGGCGGATGAGTGCCCTCTCCTTGTCACAGAGTGGCGGCCTGTTTCCCAGCAGTGGGAACGTTACAGGCTGATTATGCACCACTGTTTTGGCCCTAAGCCCAAAACAGTTGATGTAGTAAAAGCCCATTATCTAGTAAAACGATCAAAGCCAACTAATGTCTGTGTTTTTATATGCCGCAATCTGGCCAGCATGAATGAACTGACCGTACGCTTCTTACTGAAAGAAAACACAGCTTTGTGTTTTAGAAAAACAAACCCTAGATTAGCCAAATAATCCGCTTAATTCTTGCAGTTTATTCAACTTCGAAATATTATACGCTGCGCTGCTTTTTTTATATGTTTATTGTGTTCATTCTTTCTTTGCGTCATATTCACCGCAAATAAACGCATTTTCTTTCTTTCTTTCTTTCTTTTGTTTATAATGCAATGCACAATATATATATGCCAAGGTATTGGACTTTCAAGATGACAAAAACCTCTTTAATGGTGTTGGCCGCAATATCACTTGAGTAGCTGTTGGTGTAGCCTGCGGTTTTAGTCTTTACTAGAGGGAACTCCCTCGTGGACCTACCTGTATAAAATGCATCCGATGTGTTAGTCCAAGACTTATTGTTCCTGAGTGCTAATTTTATGCGTTTAACCAAAATAGCATAATAAAGACAAAAATAACATCCAGACTTTAAATAAAGTAGTACTGATAGGTAGGTTTAAAATGTCCTAGCAACACATGTGATAATTTTTGCTTTTTATTCGCAAGTTTTATCTATCACCTTACCGTAACAAAAAGTCTGTGCATCTTCATCATTCTTCTTTTTAACCGACTTCAAAAAGGAGGAGGTTATCAATTCGGATGTTTATATATATTTTTTTATGTATGTTCGGCCATAACTCCGTCATATATAAACGGATTTGCAAAATTCTTTTTTTGTTCGAAAGGGGTTTATTCCGAAATGGTCCCATATAAGTTTCATATAAATCTGATGATGTCTTCCGGAGACAGACATCAGAACTCTTTAAAAAATGACAGCAAATCAACCGCGATTTCTGCTATCGCATAAATATCCATTGTTTGTTTGAAATTAGTGCGGGATAGATACTATAACTAAAAATTAAAAAATAAAAACTTTTTTACAAAAAAAAAACAACCGACTTCCTTAAAAACACTACAAAGTGAAAAATAAGTTTAATTTCGGAAGTCGGTGGCAAAAACCTTAAATAAAAATCCTAAGACACCGACTTCCGAAATTAAAGTTATTTTTCACTTTGTAGTGTTTTTAAGGAAGTCGGTTGTTTTTTTTTTTTTTGTAAAAAAGTTTTTTTGTAATACATAACAAATCTCGTTTCAAAAATATAGTACCTACATACTTATCCTGTTTTAGTAATCTAATGATTTGACCTAAAAGAGAGGAAAATTGGTAGTCCCTAATTATGTAAAAACTTAAACCCTCCATCACCAGCCTAGCCTTTTCCCCAACGATGTTGGTGTCAGCTTCCAGTCTAATCTATGCAGCTGAATACCAGTATATGTGTTACTTGGAGTGACTATTTGCCTATCTCACCTCCACAACTCAGCCACTTACTAGGCAACTTACTCAGCAACTTACTAGGTAACATGGTACCCCTTGGTAAAAATTTTTGTCAGATTTTCAGGCAAAACTGTAACCCCCGATAGGGTTAAGTTTTACAAGTCCCAAAAGTCCATTATTACAAACCAAGTTTTATCGACAAGAATATAGCGTAGTATAGAACATGATGCCATCTAAACCCATTTGGAATGTTCCGTAGGTAACTTCTGTTTTATATCATGAAAACAAACAAACCGTCTGTTCAAGCTAAATGTGATTAATGGCAGCTGGATGACTATTATGTGAATATTTTTTACTTGACCTAGCACTGATAAACAACCATTTGTTATAAGTTTACTTAAACAATAGATTGCCGAACTGCCACGATCATTTGTAGAAGCATCGTTATACTTTGTTACGGAGTATTGAGAAAATTGGAGATGTTTACATCACTTTCTTTTTGGAAATAAAGTTTTTCTAACAAATTTTTAATCAAATTCGACGAATATCAGACAAACAATGAAAACATCATCATATCAGCAGCCTGTAATGTTCCCACTGCTTGGACACAGGCCTCCTCTCGGTGAGAGGGAGTGGGACATAATCCACCACGCGGGCCCAGTGCGGGTTGGTAGATGTCACATGTCTTTGAATTTTTGGTTCTAAGACACGCCGGTTTCCTCACGATGTTGTCCTTCACCGTTTTGTGAGCAGTGGTGATGAAATATTTTACACAAAATAAAGCGCCTGCTTGGGCGCCAACCTACACAACCTACTACTCGTAAGTCGCGGCCGTTACCACTGGGCCACCACTGCTCTCTCATTGTAGCTTATTAGCCTGATATTGTGGTGATAGATCGACGAGAGCGTCGTGCAATGACTGTTGATATCGCTGTGACGAGAATCGTAAAAGCTGAGCAAGATATAAAATCAAGTAGTTATCACACGTGGTTTTCGACATGTAGGACGTAGACTCTGCAATTATTGTACCGATAATCGTTACAGTGCAGTGGTTCAATAGTGAAGAGTCTCCACCAACACCCAAGGAGACCCTAATTGCGCGGCTGGGTTAAGGACTTGATTCAGAAAGCTGTATTCCTGAATGAAAACATACTTAACCAATATTTCACAAAGCTTTCCATGATGGGACGATAGTGGCAAATGATAATGACTAAATTTTTATGAATCTGGATATATAACCACTCCTGAATGGGAGAAGCTGAGTTTAGTTATTATTAATTTATTGGTCAGTATTTATGCAATATTCTGTATCGAACTGGAATAGATAAATAAAATATTCGAAACACTTTCATTACATCATTAAATATCTAGTATGAGACGTTAGGTGACGTCACCATATGACGTACGTGTACCGTCTGGATCTGGAGTAGACATCAGGTCCTGGCGTTCATCCAAGAGCATTCACTCAACGATTTCACGAGAAATGGGGACGTCTTGAACCGCTCATTCGACCTACCGGAAAGAGCTATGCTTAAATATTTAAAAAAACCTTAGACAATATCCCTACTTACGAAATTGTTCCAATGTTTATTTTACTTTTCAGATAAAAAAAGAATGCGTTGTTTGTGGCATCCAAGATGAATCATGGTTCGAGAAGGGCTCTAACGGGCTCCATTCATAAAATCAGAGAGTTCGAATTGGAAAAAGTAAGATTTATATCTTGTATTGGTTTTTATTATGCACATAAAAACTTCAACACTTACATTAAAACTGTCTTTATTTATAGGTGAGTCTAGTAGAAGAATTTGACATTCTACAAATAGTTGGAGAAGGATGGTTCGGAAAAATTTTGCTAGTAGAGCACAGGGCTTCAGATACAGAAATTGTCTTGAAAGCCCTACCAAAGCCCTACGTATCCATTAGAGATTTCTATAGAGAATTTCATTATAGTTTACATTTAAGTGCCCATAGAAACGTTGTAACTACATTCGATGTAGCATTTGAGACTGCCGGATTCTACGTATTTTGCCAAGAATATGCACCTTTAGGTAAGATAACTTCATCATAATATACGTATAATTATGGAGATGTGGACATTAATATAATGCTAATAATTTATCTTGGAAATCAAAATATAAATGCTGAGTAATCTGGGCTTCGCTTACTCTGGTTCACACACACTTTGAGTTGGCTTGTAGCCAAAACACGTCGTGATTTGAATGAATATTAAATCTAGCACATTTCCAGTGCTAGCCCTCATTAATATCATGTTGTATTGAAAGCTAGTGCACTGTTTTCTTTTAGTTTAAAATAGCTGAGAACCATTGTTTAGCAAGTAAAATGTACAAAAATATTTGTATTTATTTTTTTCATTGCATACATTCAGCGAGTCCACTGATTTACTTGCTTTTTTCTCGAAACAAATACGATTCTTTCTTTTTCCAGGAGACCTAACATCTAATATGCTTGACACTGGGATAGGAGAAATCCATACCAAAAGGGTAGCAAAGCAACTATCGGCTGCATTAGAACATCTTCATCAAAGAGACTTAGTACATCGTGACGTAAAACTTGACAATATTCTCATATTCAAATCTGACTTCTCAAGAATAAAACTTTGTGATTTCGGAGAAACGAGAAAAGTTCTATCAGTTGTGAGAAGACGGAATGAATGGCTGCCCTATTCACCACCTGAAGTGCTGAAATTATCCATGGACAGTAGTTACAAGTAAGAAATTAAAATGTTTCATGAATTTATCTCTGATATATGGTGTATGCGTTATTTATTTTCATTAAGCAGCTGTAATCGAAATATCGAAAATCGAACATTTTATGATTCCGTATCATCTTTAAATTGAAAATATACGAATAAAAACTGATTGAAGCTTATTTATACAACGAATACCTTGTATAAATAAGATTCGATCAGGTTTTATTTGTATATTTTCAATTTTAAGATGCTAAGGAATCATAAAATTGAAAACATGAAATAATGTGTGTTGTTGTCGTCAATCTTACACTTGTTTATTTCTTTACTTACAGAGCTTTAATTTCTCATGATGTTTGGCAATTTGGCATCGTTATTTTCATTTGCCTCACTGGATGTTTGCCTTGGCAGAAAGCTGCATTTGATGACCCTCGTTACACAAGGTAACATTTAACTACATGCATCGAATTCTTGCCATACCAAACCATGATTTACCGTTGGTTTCTGGCTTAAAATGGTCAGTATAATTATAAACTCTTTTTAATTTAAAAAATGTATTCTAGCTATTACAATTGGTACAACAGTTCAAATCCACTGAAACGACAACCGAAATTGTGGAAAATGGTTTCTTCGAGGGCACAAAAAATGTTTAAAAAGTTCATAGAGCCAAGAGAAGAAAAAAGGGCATTCAATTTCTCAGAGATTTCTCGCTACTTGGATGATCGATGGCTGGGAAAAGGCTATACCGATAGAGTTGGTAAGTCTAAACGTATTAACGCTTTTGAAATATTTGCCAAACTAATGAAATAAAATGTAATAACGATGTATTCTTTTATTAGCTGGCGAAGACATAGATGAGCTATGTCCATCAATGTATAGTTTCCACAGTGACCCTAATGAAAAGAACATACTACTAAAACATTTTAGGGATAATGGTATCGAAACAACTGTGGACCGGCAAGCAAAGAAACAGAGAATCCGTGAATGGATACAAAATAGCGTAATAGAAGAAGTAGATGAAGAGGTTCGTACTTTTAAATCTTTAAATCATCATTGGCATCATGGCTGTTGTTTGACTCATAAAACAAGAATACAAAACCTATTGAATGTGGCTCAACTGCGTTCATATTGTCTAGAATTTTAAATAGACGTAACTTCCTACTCACAGTTTTACGGCGCCACCCATTGAGTCAAAAACTATTCTATCTTTCGAGCTGGACCCAACCATACATTCACAAAATTTCATTGAAATCGATTGGGTGGTTTCGGAGATTAAAGCGTACGATAAATGAACAAATACGTGATTTTTGTAATTAAAGAATAATATTGATAATACTAAATATTTTCCAGGAGGAAAACCTCGAAGCTGCGTTTGAAGACAGCGATGAAGAATTAGAACATAGAACAAGAGATCATCCTATCGATGAAAGTCATAGAATAACTTTACGTTTTGATACAGAAAAACATATTAATCCGAGAACTGGTGAAATTATTGATGGAGTCAAACATACTCCTCCGGAAAGAAATCCTTTGTCTTATGATGTACAGAACATCGAAGCTGTTGCACCAGCAAATGTGGTAAGAAGATATGGAATGCAAGAAGAAACTTCATCCCATAGTTCAACCAAAGATAGTGCTTATGGATCTATGGAAGCTAAAGTAAATAAACCAATAAGATCAACTCATAAAGCCGAAAATAAACAAGTCTCATCAATAGATAGTGTCCAAAATAATTCCCCCAGTAGATCATTAAGCGCCACATCTATAAATCAAAATAGGTCACCACTGACGTCACACGCGCAAAGATTTCAAAGAAGTGAAGAGGTGTTTTCAAAGGAAATGGAGAGTTTAAAAGGCAGTTCATCTACGCTTCATTCCCTGGGCAATTCTTCTCGGTCTAATAGTCTACAAGTCACTCGAAACGATTCCTTTGAGACGCCTCCTGTCACAAGCACGCAAACTCCTCCAAAAACTGAAAGTGTGAGTACGTCAAGGCCTCATAATCCTGTGGTAACACAAAATGGATTTAGTCCTGGTCCTAAAACTGTTCAGCCATCTACTCAGGGTTACGTTTCTATGAAACATACGGTGTATGATAATAAGAATACTCGTACTGAGAACAACGTGTCGAGCGAAAGTAATCTACAAAAAAATCAGACGCCAGATAGTCCATATACATCGATGATGAACATAGTACAAGGCCAAATGAAAATTAATCCACATGCTACTGAAACGAACCGAAACACTATTAATGTTTCAGTAGCATCAGTTAATCGTAAAAAATAAATTGCTCAAGTATTGTTACGGATTTAAAATAAAGCTATTTGTTTATGTCCTTGAAATCTGATTGCAGACATGGTTTCAAATCACTGTGCTTCATGATGAGCTGATACTTCAGTTCAATAAAACAATGACAACCATATGAAGTATCAGCTTCAATGCAGCCAGTGGCCCTGTTGTAAATCAGTTTTGGCCACGGTCAAACTCTAAATATACCTCTATTCACGTTGCCAGCCTCTCTGGGGTCAACTCCAGTAAATTCTACTATGTTTGTTCAATTATTCAAAACGATAATACAGAGATCACTAAGCACGCGTTGTTCTGGCTTATCTGGTTATGCTCCCACGATTGCCTGAATAATTTTGAAAAAGTTGATCCAAAAACCCTCGTCTTCCGAGCGTGTCTGTTGTCGTGTTCATAATAAAGTCATCTCGTGCATGCCGACTGTAGGTAATTTTCATTAAAACTTTTCAGAAAAGATATACATAGTTCATATTTTGCATTGACCCCCAATCACGGTTAGCACCATTTTCAATTTGATTTTCAAAAATACAATGTGAGTTTGTCAGTCTCCATTTTCTCCCACATTCATTTTGCCTGTTGTATTTTCTTATTTTACTCTTCCTGACTAATTCTGAAAACGGAATTTTGAAAACGTCCGTAATAAAATAATTTTGTTATCTAACTAATGCTTATTCTTTTCTTTTCATCGCACGTACCTGCTTCTTCTTACAACTTCTATAACACCTGTCTAACAAGGACCTACAATTCCTGCAAGCGCCACAATACGTTCCTGGCGTACCCGATTATAGAAGCTTACCCGTTCCCAGAGAAACAGAGCTATTTTGGAACCCACAATGAACTTAATATGATGCTGACGTAGGAAACAGCAATAATGTATAATGAACGAACGCATAGTAAAGATTGTAGGAACTTATTTATGGAAACAAAGATTAAACATGAAAAAATAAACCATTGGTAAGTGCCTCTACAGGCTGTGATTTTGACTTAACATATGGCCAAGGCTTGCAAAACTGTTAAAAAAGTATATTATTTTCGTTTACTTTGATGTAGTTTCCTTAAATATAACTTTATTTTTTAAATAATTAAGTTTAAGAGCTTGAAATTAGAATAGCATAAAGACACCAATAAGTTAATATGTTTAGTATGTATTTTAATGTAATCTTTCCAAGTTGTACAACTGAAATACATTTATTATTTTTAACCGACTTTTTATTTAAAAACCTTGGTATAACTTTATCAACAAAATCTCTACCTTTGTTTACATAAACAAGACTTGTTGAAATTTTTATTGAAAAAGGAAAGGAGTTACTCAAAAAAAATAAAAACATATGGGGTCATAGTGAAAGGTTTTATTAAAATTTTCTAATTAGGAACTCTTTCGGAATGTAGATGTTTATTGAATTCTAAATTGTCATAATATATTATTTTTACAAATTGGAGGCAATTTAAAACTGTCTGTCGGTCGTCGAAATTCGACGAATTCCGACGAAATTCGCTGCCGACTTTCGTTGCGGTGTTACTCAACAAATGTTACGATAGACTTCGATTAGCATTTCATGACGAAGCCCCAGCCCGTGCCACTGTTTACAACTGGACCTGCAGTCTTGGGATAGAAACCGACGCTGTCACAAACTGCCGGTCGATAACATATACCGAAAAAAGCCACTTGTCTAATTCTTTGGACGGACGGGCATTTCGCAGCAATTGTCCTAGAAGATAAAAGGACTTTTTCTGCAGATAGGCATGTCCGTCATTGTTTACCATATGCCTTAGAAAATGTTAGACTGCAGCGCCCAAGAAATAGGATCCTCCTCCACCTCGACCAAGCTTCAGCTCACTCCGCCAAACGGAGTATCGAATATTTATTTATCGAAGGTGTGAAGTTAGTGAGTCATCCTCCTTACAATGCTGACCTGACACCTTGTGAGTCTTGTGACCAAAGAGCTTGTGACTTTTATTTATTTCCAGAAAACAAAAGATGAACTTAGAGGAAGTCAAACGCAGCCACGGCAACTTCAGGTTTCATAAAACATGAACCCTGAAGATGCCGTGGTTGCGTTTGAAAAATGCGTGGAAGAGAAGAAAAGAGTGTGCCCACTGCTTCAGTCAGTGGTTCCATCGCATGCGACGATGATTAGAAAGGAATGAAACTAATTCGAAAAACAATTAAAATATTAATAGGCATCATTTCATTTTTTTTTTTTTTTGTTTTTTTTCCGGTGACTCACGTACAAATACAAAATAAACGAATGTGTTATGTACCTTTACCCCGAACGATTCGGCCGTTATAGTAAATTATGAACAGTACTAGGTAACAGTTATTTTCTGTAGTATCAGCACAAAACATACAACATCAAGCGGGGAATCAGTCAATCCCTCCACGTTGCTATTGTCAGTAAAATTCGTATTCGCGGTATTCGTGGTTTTCGCGGGTTATATTTTGGTACTTGAATGAAAATGTCAGTGGTTGTTTTTTTTTTTTTTTTATTTATTCCTGGCCATGGATACATGTCCTTCAGTCGTAATCATTAAACATACTACTCTTATTCTCAGCTAAGTACATCTGAGAGGCGATGAAATTATCTCATTAATAACAACAAAATATTAGTTAAATATCTCAATAAAAATACATAAAACAATAACAAGTTCATCAAAAGTGTTTACCGCTCATACGAGCTAAGTACATCTGAGAGGCGATGAAATTATCTAATTAATAACAACAAAATTTTGTTGTTAACATAACAAAATATTAGTTAAACATAAAAAAAAAACAATCTAATGAACCCCGAAACAATTAAATTTTTTCTACAGTATTCAGTAAATATCTAAATAATGAATTGAAATAAACTGTGTTGGAAAGTAATTCCTGAACGTGGCGGGGAACACATAAAAGAGTTTTGTTCTGCTATATCACTAATTTCACTGACAAGTAACAGTCTTTGCATGGCGAACGATTCACAGTCTAACGTGTTTTATATCCGCATTTTCTTCAGAACAATAGGTACATTTGCTTTCACTGATGAATCTTAGCTTCAATGTCTTCAGTAATTATAATTACTTTAAAATATGTATTTATGTTTTTGTTGTATTCTCTTCCGTTTCATCTTCACATTCTTCATCTTCAAAGTTTTCGTGTGATTCGTTCTCAATTAGTAGCAAATCATAGATCTCGTCGTGGAATAAAGCAGCTGTTTCAATGTTAACATTTTCGTAGAAATCTGAACTGTTAACATCAATTTCTTCAACATTATTTGGTTTTTCATCCATATCTTGAATTATATTAATAAATATAAAATTATTGAAAACTTTTTGTATCTTTCCCGCCAATCACCATTTTCCTTCTTCTCAGTGGTTGTTGTGACACAAGGGTTACCAGTTAATAAATTTTCCTTAGTTTTAAGGGTACATCAATGCAATGAAATGAAGTTCATTTAATTTTGATAGAATAAGAAATTGGGAATGGCGTTAGTTTTCCATTTTATGTATTTAGAACCAAATATGTTTGCAGTAGGCTTGCAACCATTTTTTTTTTCAATTACTATCAGATCATAATTATAATTCAACTCATAGTACCGTATCTTCGTTTTCATTATCCTCTACTTAAATACTAAAAATCTTAAATGCTTTTTCATTCATTCACTCTCCAACGGACCACGCTCAGCCTAAATCGCTAGGTTTAGAGGTTTGAAATACTGCATTAAGGATTTTTGAATGTTCAGCCCCTAATTAGGAGATGAAAGTTTTGTATAGAAGTTCGTAATTTTTTCCGAACACAACAACGCACATGGCTTGCCTTCGTATAAATCTCCATCAGTGCTACCACTTTCTTCATTTTTTTTCTTCATATAAACGCACTTGAATGATGGACGTCTAACTAAGTATCCGGATCCAAATGTTTAATCTTAATCACATGGGAATAGTAATTGCCCCAATAATCGATAGTCACGAATGAATTGTCTACCATTTCTTGCTGTGGACTGGATGACTTTCTAACGTCCACATCTGCACTTGCTTCTTTCTTTTTCGTAGTTCAATGTTGCTGTCAGAATTATCCAACAACAGTGTGTTTCTTTATTTTTCTTTTCCGCCTTGGTTTAACTACTTCATGTTTACTCAATGATGCTTCAACAATTCCTTTACTTGAGATTCTTGTTATAGTACGTTTAGGAATACCTGAAGAACGAAGAAATCTATAAGTCATACAAACATGCACTAAACTGACATCAGGCCGCCCTAAGTTGAAGATAGCCAAAGCATACTCAAAGCAGTTCGGCTTACTAGTAAATCGTTTGTTCAGGATTTATAGGATTAAAATGAGTGGGACTTTACAACCCTCAAGTACGGCAACACTTACCGTTCATTCTCTTTATTCAAAAGGCTTGCTAGCTCCTTCTCCTTGATAAAAATAACTCCTTAGTTTTTAAGACTACCTGTCTAACCTCATTTGTTATTAGTTTGGGCATATTCCTTGAAAACAAGCAAAAATAACATCAAAATGCACAACAGATGTCAAAAAGTGACATTCGAAGATGGCGGCTTTATTCCCGAAATTGTCAACGTGCCAAAAAAATTGCCGCATTGTAAAAGGAAGCAGTAGTTACTAATTCCACGCGCCGCTATGTTGGAGTCGGCTTCCAGTGTAACCGGATGCAGCTGAGTATTAGTATTTTACATAAAGCAGCTGATTATCAGACGTTCACAACTCAGTTATAGGTTGGCAAAAAAGAGTCTGTCGTGGTAACCATTGGAACTAAAATATTATTTTGGTGGCAACACTGCTTTGTTTATCATCAACAGAATCTATGTATACGACTGAAAGACTTGTATCTATGGTCATGAATAAAATATTAAAAAAAAAAAATATCATCAACAGATTCTCTGCCGGGAAATCAAATTGCGCGGGTGTTTAAAAATTTCTCCTACGTATTAATTTGTATTTTTGTGTATATTTCCTTAGATAGTTTATTATATTCCCAGTGTATATAGTATAATGGGGACGGAAAGCGATGGAGGCGATGCCCCCATCGATAAAGAGCCGCCGAAAAAGTGAAAAATAGCTCTCATGGAGTCGGCACAGTCTGCAGATTACAAAATCTTCATGAAACCGAATTATAAGAGACAATTTCCCGAATGCCACAGTGGCGATTGTGTAGTCTTTGTGGAATCGATAGAAAATGAAAAATTGGGCAACAAAAACCCAATTGGACTTACAAAATTATTCACCGAAAATGTTAAAGGCATCATAGGTGTACATCGAGTCAATGCCTACAAAGTTGGGATAACTTTCAAAAAACCTGCACCGGCGAATAGTTTTCTCAAAATGGACCATTTCTTGGGAAAACATAAATTAAAAGCATTCGTTCCTGCATACATGACGGAAACAACAGGCGTCATCCGCTATGTACCGAAAACGATGTCAAATGAGGAAGTTTATAAAAACATTCAAAGTGACGTAGAAGTTATAAGTATTAAAAGATTTATGAGGAAAGTTGAAGGAAAACTTACACCATTAGGTACAATCGCAGTTACATTTGCTGCAACGGCATTACCACAGTTTGCATACATTCACATGTTTAGATACCCAGTACATACATATATACCACCATTGCTACAGTGCTACAAATGCCTTAAATATAACCACTCTGCAAGAGCTTGCCGTGGTGAGCAAATGTAACTGCGATTGTACTTAATGGTGTAAGTTCTTGCTCCGGTCGACATTCATACAAAGAGTGTGATGTTGAAGAAATTGTTTGCATTAACTGCTGTGGCCCCATTAAGAAGCAAAAAATGGAAGAAAAGAAGAAGAAGTTCCTCAATCGCAAAAATTGTTAATTGATGGATACAGTTTTAAATATAGCACAATTCAATTGTACTAAGCTTGCTGAGTAACAAGGCCTGATTAAACGTGTGCGTAGTCCCAGCGGAAAAGTGTCGAATTTCTTAATTTCAGTTTAGCAGATATTTAGTGTATGACGTCGTGTAATTGTGTATGGTAAATAAAAATTTGTGCATCCAACCATTGCGGAGATATTCAACAAAAACTGTTTCCGCTGGGACTACGTATTCCTAGCGGCACTTTTTTTTTCCTATGGACGTACAAGAAAAAAAATACATACAATAATTAGTATGTAACGAGAGGTAAATGTGTATGTTAAAATGAAATTTGTGTGTCTTATATTTGTCAAGATATTCAAGTTGCCGCTGCGCTGACGTTTGGCTATTTGATGAAAATCATATAAAACGGTTTAGCACAGAGTTGTATTTTTTTACGCAGGTTGCTTTGAATTTGTGTGTAATGTGTGTGAAAACAGAATTTGAAAAAACCTACCGTGCAGAAGATATACACGTAAAAGTAAAATAAGGTTATTAGGTCCAAGTACTTAAAATAGGAACTCTAGAGCCTAACTCATCTCGTTTATTTATATCTTGTAAGGGTCTACAATGTCCTGCCAAGTTTCATTCATGTGCTCTTAGTAATTAATGAGCAGTGGCATAATTTACTACGACTGGAACACTATATTTTATGACATCCGATTGTAGGGTTTTTAAAGGAAAAGCAAAATGAAACTTATTCAAATATTTAGTGTATTAATGCAACTATTCACATGTAAAATTTCAGCTCATTACACTGAATGATTAAAGATATGATATAATAAAAATAACAGAACAAGAGCAAAACATCGATAAACCGACCAAGTTTGAATGGCTACATAAAAGCGGCCGTGCAGACCTGGAAAAGAGTATGGAAAAAATGAGGGCGCCTGCTTAGCAGGTATGGCCACCCTGTATACTAGGACTAAAAGTGATAAGATACTTGTTGTTTTAATCCACAAACACGAGATCCCGGAAATTCTCAACAGTCAAGATTTCAAGACTTGATAGGCACACAGTCTTTTACTTTCTTTGTATTTAGTAGATTGTGCATTATTTCACTGGCATAACCTTTTATCTAAGAGTGCCATCATAATAACATAATGAAAACTTATTCACTATAAAAATAAATTAAATTACGCTCTGGGATTGCCGATTGAACCCGATACATAAGACATAATGTTCAGTAATCGCATTTGCGGCCACCATCTAGGGTTTTCAAAACCATTCGATGGTAGGTATGCCTCTATCAAATTTGACATGAATGATACTGAACGAATCCTGTTAATGCTGACAGTTTATAGTCGACAAGAAGGCGACTAACAGCTGTTTACTCTCGGAAACTAATCGGAAGTCAGAGAGTACCTATAACATGTCGCATTCGAAAGGTACGGGCAGTATCAAATAAACTAGAACAGTTGACTAATGAAGGCGTCAGGTATATCTATGTGGGGTACATAACATTATCACTATTCACATGACATTGAAAATGAAATAAAACGCTAAAATTTAGATTTTATTTAAAAAGAAAAACGTCAAATAACATTATTCGTGTATTCCTTTTCGGTGCTATGATAGATTTTTTCCATTAACACTGATGTGTCAGTTTTACATTTCTTATTTATGAAATCTAAATAGTGTAAAAATCTTTCTTAGACGTTTACGGCTCCCATTACAACCCGTCTCCTAAAAGTATAGGTAATATATTACGTAGAATAGGTACCTGAAAAATAATAAATATAAATTATACTTTTTTTTTTACTGTAGTATGCGATAATAGCATTAACAAAAAAAAAAATACTTGCCTGTTTCTTTACAGTGTTGAAATTTTTGTCTAATTGCACACAGATCGAAATCGTCTAATTCTTTCTTCCGCCAACTGTTTTGGTGTTTCTCAGGAGTAGAAAAAATCCTTAACTTTTTTCACCTTCATTAACAATTTCTCTAATTGTATTGTGAGATGTACCTTGAAAAAAAATATAAAGACAATCATATTAATTCCATGTATGTACCAGTGGCGAAGGCACCATATAACACGATTCCTACCGGCTTGCCTTCGGGGATTCGCATTGGTAACTCTACCACTATTAAAAATACAATAGTATGTAAATAGTGGCTACTATTGTCAATAAATATAGTTACACAGGCCCGGACTGGCCATACGGGCAAATCGGGCAAATGCCCGATGGGCCGGAGGCCCAGTGGGCCGGTCGGGCTGCTGGCTATACCAATAGTATTAAAATGATTTTTTAAATTCCCTTTAATATAATAAAATTTTATAAACAAACACATGACCTAAACTAAACCCTAAAGCATTACATTAGTTCAATAAATGTTCAGTTCCTAATCAAAACTATTATTTAATTCAATACAATAAAATCTCTATCAAGGTTTCTCTGATAAGTTTCGTTCTTCTTCAGTCCTTTCAATTCCGAAGCCACAAGATGGTGGTCAAAAGATGTGGCCTTAAAGATTTTTGGTTCGTTCACAAACTTTGATTCAGCTTTGTACGTAACGCTTTTAAGAACTTTGGGAAAATACAAGAAATTTTAAAATTCAATCGGAATTCCGCATCAAAGTAAAATTCGTATGTAAATTCGAAACTGTAATCACAGCCATACTATTCTAAAGGATATTCAAAGTTACCACCTTTTTCAAAGTATCTATAGTTCTCCTTATCGATTTCAATAACGGCGACAAACAAAAAGCGTATAATATGGTATCACAAAGCTGTTTGGAATTGTAAAAAATGGTGAGAGATTTTCATACTGTGAAACAAGATACAGATGATTTTATTTCTTGGGCCAATATACAGTTAAATAAATTTGAAGATTTTGATATAGAAGTTCAAACAAAGTTTCCCAAAAAAAGGCTAAGAAAAAAGAAATTAATGCCAGGCGAGATCGCATAGGATGAAGTTATCTCTGAGGCAGTTAGTGCATTTAAAGTAAATGTTTATAACATTGTCTTTGACACAGTTACTCAAAGTATGGATCGCCGTTTTCTCGCAAATTGACTATTGTGCGTTGATTTTTCATGTCTGAACCCAAAAAACATCTCAAACATTCGTGACAATAAATTTAAAGGAGGAGAATAATTAGATGAATTAAGCAAACATTTGCTGAAGTTTAATAAAACCACTACCGGTGAAAAAATAACTGAACTGAAACATTTAGCTATACATTGGGATAGCATTAAATCTACTGATTTGGAACCAAATAAAACATTCAAAAAAATCGTGGATGACGAAAGCGAAGAAAACGATGAAATTGTTTTAGGACACGAAGAAGAAAGATTCATTGTATGTGAGACTTTCTTTCAAAACTTGCGCAGTTTGATGCTTCAAGATTTTGCATAGATATAATTTATTTACACTGAAAAGCAATGAAAGATATGGAAGGAAAACCTGTCAATGAAAGTTGGAAAGAAATGGCAGATTATATAAGGAAAGTAGCAAATGATGCGTTTGGAGAATCGAAAGATAAAGGTATGATAGAAAAATATACATAGTGGTGGAATGAAGACGTGTAAAAGATGCTGAAAGAGAAGAAAATTGCGTATAAAGAATGGCAGGGTGTAGAAAATGGAAACTATAGTATGAGAAAGATAATATGAAGATTTATGAAGAATGTAAGAGAAAGGCAAAAAAGGCGGTAGCAGTTTCAAAGGCCAAAGCGCAGGAGAAGTTGTATAACTCACTGGATAGCCCGAGAGGCCAGAAGGAGCTCTACCGTATTACAAAAGCAAGAGAAGGAGAACGAGAGATATAATCCATATTAAATGTTTTTCAATTAAAAAGTTGATGCCAGTACAGTTCTGTCCAAAGATGACGAAATAAAAGAAAGATGGAAGGTTTATTTTGAAAAATTTATGAACAAAGAGAATAAATGGAATGGTGTGCTCGGAGAGGTACATATAAATATGGGTTTGGTGAGGGAAATTATCATGGATGAAGTAAGAAAGGCAGTTTAAGGTATGAAAAATGGAAAAGCTATGGGCCGAGATTATATACCCATAGAAGTATGGAAGTGTTTTAAAGAAGATGGATGTAGGCTGACAGGATTCTTCAATAAGTTGTTGCATGAAGCAGGGATCCCACAAAAATGGTGCTATAGTTCGCTAGTGCCATCTTTAAGAATAAAGGTGATGTACAGGACTGCAATAACTATCGAGGGATAAAGCTGATGTCACGGAAGTTATATAAAACCATGGTCCGACCAGCAGGTCTTGAATGGGTCAGAATGTTTGGCCACAAAAGGCAATTGCATGCAGCTGAGATGAGAATGTTAAAATGGATGTGTGGTGTTACACGAATGGATAGAATAAGAAATTCGTACATAAGAGAAAGTCTGAAAGTGGCACCAATAACTGAAAAGTTGTGTGGGAATCGTTGTCATGGTATGGTCACGTGATACGGAGGAATGAGGAAAAGGTCGTGAGGAAAGTATTGAATATGAATGTCGATGGCTATAAGAGTAGAGGGAGACCAAAGAAACGATGGATGGACTGTGTGAATTATGATATGGATAGGAAGTGTGTGACTACTGAGGTGACTAATAGAGAAGTGTGGCAGAAAAATACATATTGCGCCGACCCCAAATGAATAGGGATAAGGGCAGGAGAATGATGATATTTTACTTGCACTAGCTTTTAAGTTTCTAGTTACTTTGTTGATGAGACAAGTTGGACGTGAAAGATCTTTTCCGACCTGATGTATTATAAAAAATTGCATGAGGAACACTATGTCCTCTGAAATTTTTTTTTCATGTAATTGGCTGTGGATTGGTTGTGGATCTTTTAATGAAATTAGATTCCGATATTATAGACAAATTAGCCGAAAGTAGCGAACTGCTTCGAAAATAATTAATACAATAAATAACAAAAAATTTACGTTAGCAATTTTTCTTTTACGATTGACAGAGGGCCGTTGTCTGTGAAATGCCCGGACCGATTCAAAGCCCCAGTCCGGCCCTGTAGTTACACTACGGGTATTTAATTCACCATAACATTCAAACAACAAAAAAGGTTATTTATACCTTTGTATTACAACAAAAGAGAAATGTTGTAAATTAACCCGGCGCCAAAACGTAATAATTGGGAACTAAAAATTCATACAACAGCGATCCCGTAATGATGTCACTTTAGGTCACGTGGCACCGCTTGATATGTACGAGAGCAAGCCGCTGTACAACGGGTTATGACAGAGACAGGTATAGAAAAATGCGTGAGCGAGAACGAGATAGAGGAATATTGCATATTTTATTCGTTTTCATCTGTTCAATTTAATTGTATTTAATTCATTACATTCCTATATTAATTTTAGAATGATAGTAAGTATTCTTTATTGATGAGTCAGTAAGTTAAGGCCGACTTCGCTTCGGCTTCTCTTTTAGAAAAATTTTCGCCTATCAAGAGTCAACGTACACGCGATTTGTCAAACTAGAAAACATAACCTCAATAATCTATTAGTAAATAAAACAATAAAATGGCTTGAAACTTATAATACCGATAAAACTTAATATTAGAAAGGAAAAACAATGACTGGCATTGACTTAAATATAAATTTCTTGGATAAATACCTGTCGTGTCAGCAGTTCTTTCGAAAACATTGTCAATCGGAGACAAAATTTGTTCCGCTTCAGATTCCGCCAAATTTCTTACGAAAATTTGGTATATCACAGCTCACACCACTACTCCTTATTGTTTTATTCACTTTTTTATGCACAACAACAATCATAATTGATAATTAATTATAAATAAGTAAAATACAACTGGGAACATAACACAATGACAGATTAGCTACTTGTTGATCATATTTTTTTTTTTTTTTTTTTTTATATTTTATTCATGACCATAGATACAAGTCTTTCAGTCGTATACATAGATGGGTTTTAACACTATGAATGTAACATTACAATGGTTATTAGATACCTACTTATAATAATGTTAATAAGGCACTTTTTTAACAATAATATTTTTTCAATCTGTTTTTACAAATTACATCAATATTTTTCATTACTTTCTTTATACTACCAACTTGCCCCCCTTTCGGGTTGGGTGGGTACATCTCAGTGATATCATGGTTAAACCTTGATGGTTTTCATACAAATTTAAATTACAAATACACTTCTAATTACAAATTAAATTAAATTTTTTCTACCGTATTACAAATATATTTAGACAACACACTAAAATATTTCTTATTTTTTAATAATTCCTGAACACTGCGGGGAACACTTTGTCGTTCACTTTCAATGTCATTGTCATTAAATTCACTCAATTCACTGACCAAGATCAAACGTTGAATGTTAAAACTTGAACACTGTAAGATAATGTGATCCAGATCAGCATCCTCTGCTCCACAATGACGACATTGGCTATTATTAATTATGCGAATCCTATTCAGGTGAGCTGGTGTTAGGCAATGTCCCAATCTCATGCGTGATCTAATAGTTATAATTCTTCTTGTGATATATTTGAAGTTTTGGTACCAAGGTTTTATCGGTAATTCATTTTGTATTCCAGCATACCATCTGCCTTTCGTTTCCAGGGTGATGTCCCAATACTCCTTCCATAACTGTCTATTATGTTCGTTAAAAAGGCTGTAATAATCAGTGAATGGAACCTTGAGCAACTTAGATCGATCCTCATCATGGACTGAACGAGCCGCAGTGTCAGCAACTTCATTTCCACGAATGCCACTGTGTGAAGGTACCCATACTAATTCTACTCTAATACACTTGTCAAGTAGTTTTTGGATTAAAAGTCTAATATTATAAATAATATAGTTTAACTTAAAAGAAATATTTACATTATGTAGAGCAGATAAAACACTTTTAGAGTCTGTAACTATCAAAATATTATGTACATTATTTACAAGACTATTTACATGCTGCAGTGCACAATCAATTGCATAGCATTCTGCAGTGAAAATGCTACACACTCTGTTTAATTTAATGCATTTAGTGAAGTCCAACTGTGGATCATAAAAAGCGGCTTTTACATTATGATCTGTTTTAGATCCATCTGTGTATATAACATAATGTTCTGGTCTATTGTCTTTAAACTGTAAAAATTCAAAATGATTGTGCACTGTGTCTAAATGGATTGCAAAGCTGTTAATAATACCATTATAAGGAATTTTGTATATAGGCCAAATATCATTTTTAACAATATCTTTTGAATTATTATTCACATGTTCAAATATTATTGGCATTTCAGGTAGAGTTCCACCAACCAAAGAAGAAGCAGAGATGGCATTGGAAGCAATTGACTGTGAGATTTTAGGATGTATTGTTAGCTTCATAAGTAAAGGATTATCATTTGATGCCATGACTTTTAATAAAAATCTCTCAGTTAACAACAACCTTCGTAATGACAAGGGAGGTATACATGTTTCAACTTCTAATGAATTGATAGGTGTGGAGCGCATAGCACCACAAATAAGTCTCAGTCCCATATTTTGAATTACATCTAATTTTCGTAACAAGGTGCTATTGGCATTCATGTAAGCTAGACTGCTGTAATCAAAATGGCTTCTCACTATACTTTTGTACAGCATACTCATAACTTTGGGGTCAGATCCCCAAAAACATCCTGCTAAATGCCTCAATAGATTAATACCATTCAGTGCTTTGTTACTTATATGTTTAATATGTTCATCAAATTTTAATTTGTCATCAATAATTACGCCTAGAAATTTATGTTGCTTAACAGCAGGAATTTCTACATTATTGTATGAAATTTTAACATTGCTATGAATATTTACATTTTTACTGATAATTAAAACTGAACTTTTTTCTGGACTTATTTCTAATTTAAGTTTACTATGGTAATAGCTGTATAATTGAGACAAAGCCTTATTAATATTAGCCATTGCTATATCTATGTTTTGATTTATGCTGTACAAAAGCAAGTCATCGGCAAATTGCAGGATATTTACACCTGATACATCTACATATTTTAATATTTCAGAAGTATACAAGTTATAAAGCAAAGGAGACAAAGTTGCCCCTTGCATTGTGCCTTTGTTGACAGTCCTAGGTCCATGCAATTTATTATTATATTTAACAAATACAGTTCTATTGTTTAAAAAAGAATAAAGCCATTTCAGAATATGACCAGGTATACCAATATCATGAGATACTTGAATAAGTTCTTCTATATTTACATTGTCAAAAGCACCCTTTACATCTAAAAACACACAGATTGCATTAGAGTGACTTAATTTAACCTGTCTTAAATCTGATAATAAAGATACAAGGCTTTCAGAGCAACTTTTACCTTTTCTGAAGCCAAACTGTATAGAAGGAATTAAACTTTGCGATTCAATAAAATAATCTAATCTTAACTTCAACATATTTTCAAAGAGTTTACCTAAACAAGATGATAGAGAAATAGGTCTATATGAAGAAGCACTATTTGCAGGTTTATTAGGTTTTAATATTGGAATTACACACTGTGTTTTCCAAGACTCAGGTATTACGAATTCATCCCATAGTTTATTATAAATATTAAGTAATGTTTTTTGTGCATTTAAATTTAACTTTTTGATTAATATATAAGGTATGTCATCCAATCCCGGTGTAGTATCTTTCCTGCTCTTTAAAGATGTTTTCAACTCTTCTACAGTGAAATTGTTCTTAAGAAACACATTTACATCATTTTCTGTAGCATTTTCGAACAAATACTCAAGCCTATTGCCGTCTATTTCAGTAGAATCAGCTAAGTTATCTAAAAAACTTGGAACCCACTCATCATTGATGTTTTTGTTTCGATTTGTTCCAACTTTTTTAAATTTTTTAATGTATTCCCATATCCTAGAAACTGGAGTTAACCTATTAAAGCTACTACATAAATTTTGCCAAGAAGAGGAACTTTCTTCCTTCAGAATTCTTTTCTTTTTTGCATCTAGTTTTTTATACCTTATCCAGTTTTCAATATTGGGTTGAGAAAAATAATACTTTAATGCATCTTTTGATTTTTCGACAGCATCACTACATTTTGTATTCCACCATGGTACTGGTTTTTTAATAGCTGTGTTTGCACCTAATTTACGTTTTGGAATTGTTTTATACCTTAGATCATTTAATGTTTCTATAAAATGATTGTATGCATTGATAGGGGAATCATTTATTGAGTCCAAGTGAGAAAAACAAGTTTCTGATAGGCTGTAATATTCGTCCCAATCTGCCTTGCTATAAATATATTTCTCTTGATCCACAGGAGGTGATGTGTCATACATAGACGGTTGAATATTGATCTCAAGTAAGGTTGGAAGATGATAGCTACCCATGGGATCGTCATGAACATACCAGTTACATAAATGAGCTATTGAAGAGCTAACAAGGGCAAGATCTATCGCTGAAGCTTGTCTATTAGGATAAGGAACAGTTGTTGGTGATCCATCATTCAGAACACATAGGTCAAATTCATCAATTATATTATATAAGCATCTACCTCTATTATTATCACTATGACATCCAAAGGCTATGTTATGAGCGTTAAAATCACCCATAACTATACAAGGTTTGGGTATTTTATTTATTAAATCCTTTAACTTTACTGAGTCAAACCTGATACTTGGAGGGCTGTACACACAAAGTATAGCCATTGCTCCAAATTGTGTTTCTATAGTGATACATAAATTTTGAATAGATTCTGAGAAGTGTGTATTAACTACTTTGTATTTTAAACGTTGGCTCACCAAAATAGCTACTCCGTTATGAGAATTTATGGAATTTTTGTGGATTAAATTATATGTTGGAAAATGTGGAATTATAGAATTAGTTTTGAACCAAGTCTCATTAAGAAGACAGACATCTATATTTTTATCAATTAATAAATTTTGTAGTAGGCTCTTTTTACTCTGTAAACTCTGTATATTATACTGTAAAATATTTAGATAATTATCCATGTTTAAATTAAATTTGATAAAAATATTTCTTTTATTTTCTTATGTGTGAGTGGTCCATCAGAGTCACTCTTGTTTCCTAATGCAACCAACGATTTAACAATTGCGTTAATTATAATATCATTATTTGCTACTTGTTTAATATCTAAAGTCTCATTGGATTTAGTCTTATCAGTAACCTTGGGTAAAACAGGGAAAGATTTCTCATTTAATGTAGGGGGTGGTTTCACAACAGTGGCATATGATTGCTGCATAAGGAATTTGGCCTTTTTCTCCTCAATTTTTTGTTTTTTAATGGGACAGTCTCTTGAAATGGCAAGATGATTACCTGAGCAGTTGATGCATGTGATCTCTTCGACATCGCATTCTTTGTAGGAGTGACGACCAGCACAAGAAGAGCAGTTTTGCTCACCTCTGCAAGTCTTAGCAGAATGATTGAATTTAAGACACTTATAACATTGTAATAATGGTGGTATGTATGTTTTCACCTCGTATCTAAATAGTTGTATATAGGCGTATTGCGGTAAAGATGTTGAAGAAAAGGTAACAGCAACTGTATTGAGAGGCACTAATTTTCCCTCTACTTTACGCATGAATCTTCTAATTGAAATAACTTCAGAGTCGCATACTATATTTTTATATATTTCTTCATTGGAAAGTTCTTTGGGCACAAACCTCAATACACCAATCCTTTCTGTCAAATATGATGGTATAAACGCTTTAAATTTATTTCTCCAAAGGAAGTCTTCCATCTTCAGAAAATTGTTGGCCGCAGCCGCCTTTTTGAATGTTATGCCTATTTTGTGCGCATTTATTCTATGTACTCCTGATACTCCTTTAACATTATCCGATAATAAGTTGGTGAGCGTGATAGGGTTTTTATTCCCTATCTTCTCCTGCTCTGTTGATTCGACGTATACTACATACTCAGAATTGGTGTTTTCTATGAACAGTCTTTTATAATTTTGTTTAGTAAATATGTGACACTTATTATTTGGAGTGCTGTTGTACTTTCTTTTTTTCTTTTTTTCTCCCTTCTCTGGCGGCTCCTCACCGCCACTGGTGACACTCATGGTTGTTCGAGGTCGAGGAAGTTATTTTAGTGGTATTTCCGTATAATTAACTAGTTATTGAGTTTTTTGCGAAATCAAAATTACCGCCTCGTTTAACTTCCCGCCAAAAAGTCCTTGTTGATCATAAACAAAGCAGTGTTGCCACCAAAAATATATTTTAGTTCCACTGGTTACCACGACAGACTCTTTTTTGCCAAGGTATACGCGTTTGCCGAAAAAATCAATATACGTAATATATTACTACACCCCCCCCCCCCCCGCCCATTCGAGCCTCACGTGATTAATGGATAGCCCCCTTGGTAAGACTAGTTAGACTTTCGGGCTTCTGACTATCCGTAACGAGTGTCTAAGATTTACGAAAGACAGCCGGGACCAACGGCTTAACGTGCTGTCCGAGGCACACGTAAGAGTCTTGTTCTGTAAAGATGGTCAATCATCCGCGGACCAACCGCGGCAAGCGTAGCTATACCTGAATGATGAACCCGTACGGCTGTTATTACTTAGCCACTAACACTACCACGCACTACCTATACTAAAAAGTACAGAAAAGGGTGTATCAAAATTTACTTTTTCAGATGTTTCGGTCCGAATAGTGAAAAAAGTTGTGTGCAAAACCAACTGGCACAGACAACATAAACAACATAATAATTTGCAGATAATGTTTATAGCCTCCGCAAGACCAGCGATGTGTACGAAAGTAGAGATTTTCTCCGGATGCAGCTGAATACCAGTATTTTACATGGAGTGACTGCCTATCTGACCTCCATAACCCAGTTACTGAATAGGTAACACGATACCCCTTGGCAAGACTGGTTGTCAGACTTTCGGGCTTCTGACGACTTTCAAAGATCCGCAAATGACAGCCGACACCAAAGGCTTAAGGTGCTACAATGCTCACACAAATAGCTACTGCGGAATCATCACTGCACGAAGAATCAGTTTGAATTGAAGTGATTCTGTTGAAAAACACACACTGTACACTGTTGAAAAACAATCGCCGTTACGGTATATAATGCGCTGGTGGGTATAGGGGCTAATACCGGGTGAGCGTTCATTGGCTTGAACGAACAGCTGTCAATGTCAAGTCAACTTTGTATTTTCGATACCGCCGCGCGTTGATTACCGATTAAGATTTTAATTATAATGGAAATTCTTAAACTATTTCAATATATTGTAACGCTGTAACACCTAAGCCAACATTTAATCACTAAATTAATACAACTCGTTAGCAAAATATAACATAACAACGTCACCGCATCAATAATATGTATCATAACCTCTCAAGAATTTAGTTTTCGGTTGGAAGTGAAAAAATTGCAATAACAAGTAATTAAAAATGCAAAAGCTTCAAGATAGTGTGTTTTCTATTGTCAAAACAACTAATTTGTCTCCTGCCGTGTTCAGTTTTCTGCAACCTACCGAAGAATATACAGGTATGTTTGTTTTAGTGACAACATAAACTATAAATAGCGGTTTATAGTGTCAAGGTGTTGTGTGGGTGATAATTGTGTGCATTTCGCAGATAAGACGCCTCTCGGCGGAATTTTGAAGGACACCAAACATGGCTGGCTGGCTCTGGGTCCTAAATTCTGTGTGGTTGACCTTAGAACCGGATTGAAGGTAGCAGCGCGAAACTTTGGCACCCCATTGAGGTTGGTACTAATTAAATTAACGAAACCTTTATATGATTATATCTAGGTGTTCAATAGCAACAGCTTACTTTATGCTAAGGTAAACCTTGCTAATTTTGAAAATGTCTGTAAATCTAATACAATTAGAAGAAAATTCTTAATATGAAATCTGCCTTAACTTATAACCTGTCTAGACCTAGCCTGAAAACCTGCTACCATTTTCCATTTCACTCTTCCATTCTAAAATTGCACAAAGTACCCACTATGTATATGATATAGTATTTAATTAATTGTTTATTTCAGTAATTTCAACACATTAGTAACGAGTGTTGTGGAGCTCCCAAGACCTTTGACCAAAAACTCCATACAACTCATCATCAGCTTACAAAGTGATGAAGTGGGCATGATCTGTATCTTACACGTCAATGGCTCTCAGTTACTGCGCTGCATACAAACCGAGGTGGTTGTTACAGAGTTAGCAGTGTGTGACAGAGTTCCGGATGGTCCAATGTTAAGTTTTGATGGAATTGTCATGGCGGGAACTAAGACTGGAGAGATATTTGTATTTGATCTCAATAGAGCAAGTTTAATACAAGGTAAGATTTGCTTTTACAAAGAGTGTGAAGGATCTCTCAATATTCATATCAACACATTTCATACAATTATGAAATCACATTACATATTTTCTTCATTTTCTTGCCATTATTTCAACTTATTTGAGGTCAGCAGTAGTCAGCACATAATATCTTCAGTGCTGCCAGACTTCTGTATTAGAAGTATATATTAGTCATCATCATCAACATTTCAAATGAAAGACGTAAATTGCTGGAAATAGGCCTCTCGCAAGCTACACCACTTCCACAGTTCTGTGAAGCATCCAGTGGATTCATGTAGCCTTAACTATCGTTGGTCCTCGGTCCACCTTGTAGGAGGCCTTCCACCTCAACATCCGGTATGCGGCCGCAATTCCAAATCCTTTCAGTCCCATTAGTCACCTGTTCAGTGAGCAATGTGCCATGCCCAGTGCCATTTATGTTTGGCAATTGCTTGGGGTATGTTGGTTACCTTGGTTCTCCTGTGGATCTCTACATTCCTGATTCAATCTTGTAGGGAAACTAAGCTTAGCCCATTCCGCTGCCCGTTGGGTTACGTTTAGCCTTGTAATATGGCCCATCATCTCAGTAGTCGCCCTTTATAGTCATATGACTACAGGTCTTCACACAGTCCATCCATCGTTCTTTTCACACTCTTTATAAACATAGCAGAATAAAGTATCAATTATTTTTAAAAGGGAATTAATTTTTACAACTGTTATTTAAACAATACAGAAGTTATCATGATCAGTTGAAAAATTTTATAGGCAGTCATTTAATTTTTCGGCGGTTAGTAAATTAGTGAGTCAGTAAAACATAAGCAGTAAGTAATAAACATATTGGTCTGTTATTTTATCATTCAATGTCAGTGCAAAAATTACTCAAGTAGTTTAATAAATTAATGAGCAGTAAAACGGTTGGAATGGGCAGTTCGAAAATGTGTTTGCCAATTCACAGTGAGCGTATACTTTACTATACTTTTTAAAATTCAATTTTAAACCAAATTAAAGTTAAAGTATTGTCTTATAAATTCAATATGTTGTGCTGTCTGCCCTACCCCTAGAGTGTAATTTAAAACCGCATAGGCGCGGAGGGGCGAGGCGGCCCGCGAGCTAATCGCTAATCGCTTCTGCTCGCTGGCCGGGACCGCCGGAGCCCCGTAGCGCCGGAACCGTGACAGAAACCATACCTGCTGGATGCATGCTTGCATGCTACAAGCCTGCTGCATGCTTGCTTGCATGCAAATTGCCTAACCGCCCAATACAACTATTCCACAGCTCAGTATTTATTGAACTGCCCGTTTAAATTATTTTATGACTCATTTTTATTTAGTTTACTGCTCAGTTTTTACTGCCAAACTAGTTTGCAAATATGCGTTTTTTTTTTATCAACCATAAATATGCCGCTTTAATTCTATGCCTTTTTAAAATTGTTGTAGAAAGCTACATTATTGAACTTCATTATTTATTTTCCATTTCAGCATTAAAAGACATCTCCCAAGGTTATGAGCATAAAGTACAAAACGAAGCCAATCCAGCCAACTTGAGCTTCCTGCAGTTCTCTGCCATACACAGGATTTTAGAACAACGAGAACTAGCATTAGAAAATAATGATCATTTGGCCATCCTACTCAATGAAAACTCCTTAGTAGATGGCCAGTACATATTCCGTAACCCCGACGGTACCGTACGAATGAAGGCCAAAAGGGATCATATTCGGGTGACCGTATTGCAATACATTCCACAACTGGGAAGTCTGGCAGTTGGATATAACTTTGGTGCATTCCAGATATGGAATATTATGACTTTGGAGTTAGAATTTACATCACTAGTCAATGTGGAATGCTTGCCGGTTACGCATTTTGGATTCCAGGTAAGTTTACACTTTGGTACATTGGTTAATCTAATACCGCGTTCCCACGGCCTTCTTTCTCACAGGCTGCGCCGCGCCAGGTCAGGCCGTCGACCAATGGATGCGACGGTTCGAACGGTTCTATTTGACCTGCACTGGCTCGTTTCCTTTTGCTTAGTTTTCAGGGAAATGTTTGGCACGGGCTGCGGCAGGCATCGACAGGCTTCAGACGCCTAGCACAGCCCTGTAGTTAGCGGACCGTGGGAACGCAGTGCAATAGAAATTCTTTGCACACGATGCAAACAACAGAAGTATGCAATGGTATTAACAGGAAGGCATTTAGTCTCACACAATATTTTACTAATAAAATGGATCATGTTGACTGAAAAAATAATATTTATAAAAGTTTGATTAGAAAATAGACTGTCCGTATATATATATAGGTAACTGTAGAGACAAGGAATTGTTTACACACAATTTTTTTTTTTTTTTATGCCTGAAACGAATTTACACTAGCATAGTCCGATGTCAAAAATACACATATGGTTGTAATTATTTTTTTTATTTACAATTTTAATACAGAATTTTTATTATTCACAGGAGCCCTGTGATGACCCTCGAGCGTTCTGCTACCTCTGGGTGGTATTTTCAGTGACAGACCGGTTTGAAGAGGAGGAATTCCCACTGGCTGTGATGTACTCCCTCACATACCAGGGAAAGCGGATGCTGTCTGATACCAAGTGCCTTTATCAGGTAATTGAGCCAATAAATAACAGTTCTTTAAGGCCTGGTCCAGAAAATAACTAATTTTGTAAAGGACCCAACATATTTCGTCCTCATACTTTTTTTTCACTTATGTTACTGCACGCCAGATACTCATGGCGCCTAGCCTGCACCTGAGTTCGAATCTTCACCTCTTGTATTTCGCAGTTTCTTGATTGATATATTTCAGTTTACTAAGAGCTTATCTATACTAATATTATAAAGAGGTAACATTTGTTTGTATGTTTGTAAGTTTGTATGTAGGGGGTAATCTTTGGAAGTAATGAACCAATTTTAAAAATTGTTTCACTGGTAGAAAGCTACATTATTTGTGAGTGCTATAGGCTATAAATTATAAAGATGTCATGGATATTAGCCGAACTATCTCAATTTTTGTCTAGCCAGTCGGAAAAAAATTGCTCTTACAACAGAGTTATTTGCATGCGCTGCCTTAACAGCTGTATATAATTCAAAACAATGTATGGCAACCTGGTCCGCTTTGAATGGTTCTACATAAGAGTCCGCGACACCATATTTCTATCTTTTATATTTCAGTAGCTTTTATGTGTTAAAAAAAGTATTTTTCGACGTACTTACCTTTGGATGATTTTTTAAACAACTAAATATTAAACCTTATCGAAAAAAATATTATTATGATCACAAGAACATCATAGAGATACGATTTGCCCAAAACAGTATGTTAATTGTTTAAATAGTTTCGAAGATAATATAAAATGACTAAATCGCAAAATGCCGCCGTCCATTCACGAACCGCATTAGAACATGCTATGTACGGACGTTTTATCCATTTACCCATAGATGACCAGCTTTTGATGCTATTGCCATAGATGACAGTATTATAAATAACAGGGGTAAAATGTTTTTTTCTAGATGCCCCAGGAGGCACTGAGAAACATTCCTCGCAAATTTGGTATTGGCAAAAGTCAGACAATCCGAGAAAAATGGGCTAGCTGTTGCCTCTTTAGGGATTGCCGCAACTCTATTAAATGATGGGAAAACAGCACACTCCACCTTTAAGCTACCACTGACAGTATCATTGGAACAATACTCAGTATGCTCCATACGTAAAAATGGACAGCTCGGGAAACTGTTACAAGAGACATCTTTAATTTGGGACGAATGTACCATGAGTCACAGAGCTCATGTTGAAGCAGTAAACCGAACGCTTAAAGAGCTCAGAAACTCAGATGCTGTTATGGGTGGTGTTACTTTTGTTTTTGCGGGTGATTTTCGGCAAACACTGCCTGTATTAACAAAAGGAACACGCGCCGATGTTATCAGGGCATGCTTAAAATCATCTTACTTATGGAGTTTCGTTGAAACTCTCAATTTACGAACAAACATGAGAGCTTATTTAAGCGACAACTACGATAACGACTTTCCGCATCAACTACTAAATCTTGGAGAAAGAAAAATTATTACTGTTGGTGCTAGGACAATTAAATTTATTATTAATTAATTGTCCTAGCACCAACAGTACTAGCGATGACATTAACCTTGTCGATAGATTAGGTCACATATTACATAGGTTAGAACATCTGATAGACGCTATTTATCCCGGTCTTGAAAATTTATTGGAAAGAGATTATCATTGGCTTTGTTCCAGGGCAATAGTGTCTCCTAGAAACGATACAGTGAATGAGATAAATAAACTGATTTTAGAGAAAATTCCCGGTCAAGTCAAACACTATAAGTCCATTGATACGGTGTGTAATATTGAGGATACAGTGCACTATCCTCAAGAATTTTTAAATTCTTTGAGCCCTTCTGGCTTACCTCCTCATGACCTTATGTTAAAAGTTGGCATTCCTATCATGCTATTAAGAAACTTGAGCCCCCCAACATGTGTAATGGCACAAGGCTGCTTATAAAAGAGTTGCGGGAGAATATAATCGTGGCGACCATTCTCACAGGGCCAGCAGTGGGACAACTGGCTTATATTACGCGGATACCCATGATTCCGACGGATTTACCCATACCGTTTAAAAGGCTACAGTATCCCGTCAAAATCTCTTTTGCGCTCACTATAAATAAGTCCTAGGGTCAAACATTCTCTCTGGTGGGCATTGACCTGAGAAAGCAGTGTTTTTCCCATGGACAGTTATATGTTGGCTTATCTCGGGTTGGAACTCCTGAAAGACAATATATTTTGATACCAAATAATAGCATTAGGTACATCTAATATAGTATACAGAAATGTTTTGAATAATTAAATTTAACATAATTTATTCAATCATATACATTTCATTCACTCATTTGAAACCCGGTTATATAGCCAAAGTGGCATGCAAATACATACATACATACATACATACATATGCAATAAAAACAAAACCCTCCTTTTGGCAGTCAGGAAATAAATCATAGAACTCACAAGTAACCCTACCCAACTGTCACCCACCGATCAGAATGAAACTTTGCACATCGATATAACACTAAAAAATATTGAACCCGTGTTTTTTTTTATTTTTCCGGAATCCACTTTTTAGGGGTAGAAACCACCCCCTAGGTTTATAAGGGTTATAACGGTTTGTGGGGATAAGTTATATTAGGGTTAAGGTGGGTTAACCTATGATCGGTGGGTGACAGTTGGGTAGGGTTACGTGTCAGTACTAGCCAAACCACACTCATAATTTCATCACAAGTTAAAATGTTTACCGCCCAACGAAGTGGGCACGGGTCAGCTAGTCTATACTAATATTATAAAGCTGAACCCGCTAATCTCAGGAACTACTGGAAAATCGCACAGGTAGGCAATTCGATGCGACGGGAAGAGTCGGGCGAACAAGAAATTTAACGCGGACGAAGTCGCGTGCAGGAGCTAGTTCAAATGATATGCGGTTATGTATATGTATTCTTTTCTACTGACAGCATATCTTTTTTATAATTGTACTTATACATAGTTTAGTCTTTGACCAGTGCGTGTTGCTAGTGATTACCTATGGCACTGAGATGTAGTCGCTCACAATTGACCTCATAAGAAGGGCCTCAGTCTTAGAGGACAATGGAAAGGGCTATGCTTGGAGTTTCCCTACGCGATCGAATCAGAAATAAAGAGATCAGTAGGAAAACCAAGGTAACCGACATAGCATTGGAAGGCCTCGCCCAAGATGGACCAATGACCTGGTGAAGGCCGAGGCCTATATCCAGCAGTAGAAGTCTTTCGGCTGAAATGATATTGATGATGATAGTTTAGTAACAATTTTTTTTTGTTTTTCAGGAATTTTCAACAGCCACAGTAAGGTTCCAACTAGAGTTGAGCACAGTTGATGAAGCTGCATTGCTTGGAGGGAAATGTGTGTCCTGCCACGCTTACTCTGTCAATTCTACCTTAGCAGCAGAAGGAGAAGAGAGTGAGTAAACATTTATTTAACAAAAACATACAATTTTAGCGCAGTGGTCAAATTACAAGATGGGGTGAGTCACCTGAATTTGTGTTAAGACACAATTGTATGAAGATTCGAGAAAATCTCCCAAAATCATTTTTGTCTTAACACAAAAATGAAGAATCCATTGCAGTATCTTATGCTTTAACAAGTCCACCCGTTGTTGCGCAGACAATTTTTTCAAACCCCTGAATGAATTAGGCTTTTTCATGAATTGATGATTCCCCAGCCACAAAAAAAAAGCGGTTTTGCGTTAGCTTCAAAATCACATTTTAATCTGTTGTATGTTGTCTATTCTGTCACTGTTGAGATGCTAATAATTTTATTTCTACTCATTTCAGGCATGTTGAACATTTGTCAGATAGTCTGGGAATGTTGGGGAGAAAATGCCAATTCGTCCACACAGTATGGAATGCTTCTTTTCGATTTAGATCAGTGGTACAAGGATCAAATGCCAGGTATGTTATATTACTTATTTTTCTAGTTTATTTTGCTGTAGGTACAAAAATAAGGTTCAATTTCTGTTGCATGTGATGACTGATCTAAAGGCCAATTCTCGTAATTAAAAACGTTCAAAAACTAGTCGCAGTCTCATATTGGTGACAATTAAAAGTCAACAATTGTTTGATTGAATTTATACTTTGAATTTTCTTAAAATTACTTTCTTAAAGTAAGCTCTAGTCGAAACGCTTAGGTCTTCTAGGAGGCACAATGGATTTTTTTTTTTACCAGTGCCCAATTTTTTTTGTGGTTCATTATCAGTAATAGAACACATTTCAACTATTTTTTCAATACTTTTTTTTTAATTTTTATCCGACCTTAAATTGGTAAACTGTGGACACTCTACATATTTCGTAATATGATATCGACAGTAGGAATAGGTCGGTACCGCGCGCCGGCGTATTTACTTCGACCTTCTTAGAATTTTGACTGATCGAACAGCTGGTAGGTACTCGTAGCTACGCTCGGTCGTTTACCTTCGCCGCCGCACCGACACCACGCGCCAGTTAAAAACCAGTTTCAAAATAAACATCTTTCTTTAAGGATAATTTATTATTTTTTTTGTACTAAAATATATCAAAATAAAAATTGCATGGTTATTATAACTCGTTTAAGTTTAATTTGTTAAAATTTGCGAACTAGTCAAAAACTTATCCTGTATACCTTATTGGTGATGTTCTTCAGAAAGGTCAGTTGCATAGTACTCGCAACCGGCGTGCATACTAGATGTATATACGTCAACGAGGCAAAAATGCTATGTAACGATCGTAGCTTATCAGCTACGCCATCGCGTTCTGTAGTTTCTGCCTACCAATATGAGAAGACGACCGAGTTTTTGTATGTGCGGTCTAAATAATAATTACTGATGGGACCACCACTTTCTAATATAAATTCTTCTTCCACAGCAACCTGGCCTTTACAAAGCAACGCGTTCATGAGTGTAACATGGTGTTGCGAGCTTTCAGCCGGAGACTGTGTGACGTTGGACGTTCGTCTGGACCCCGCCTCAGTGGCTGTGTACTCGCACGCTACGAGGCTTGAGGAGCACTTCTATCCCAACTCCTTGCAGTACAGTGAGTATAGTGTTATTAATAACTGCAGGGTCCATACCATAATCATCATTAATTATTATCATAAATCCACTTTTTTTAAATAAAGGAGGTATCTTATGTTTGTCAAGTGAAACATCATTAAAATCTTGATTATATCTATAAATAAAACAAACATATCTTAAATTAAACTAGCTTTTGCCCGCGGCTTCGCCCGCGTGGATGTCGGAAATTAACGCAGGTATTTTTCTAAAATAAAATATTTTTTTATAAAATATAAGTACCCTAAGTTACTCCTTCTTACATCAGCTACCTGCCAATAAAAGTCCCGTCAAAATCGATCCTGCCATTTCAGAGATTAGCCGGAACAAACAGAAAGACAGACAAAAATTAAAAAAAATGTTTTTTTGGTGTAAGTACCGTATTTACTTTTATATGCATTTAGTGAAAAGCTGTTAATATGAAATTACAAACAGACACTTCAGTTTTATTTATTTGTATTAATTTTAAAAGTTTTATATTTTAAAAGATAAATTAATTAAAAGTTTATTTGAGACCAACGTCCATATTTTGTTAGTGTTTTAATTTTTATAATTTTGCTTAGATCAATAGGTTAATATTATTCGTTTTCACTAACTAATTATTTATTCAGTCCTATGACTATCAATAGAGGAACCACCTCTTTGCTGATGCAACATAACTTAGTTAACATGGCAAAACTTCATAGACGTGATGGGATTGTAGCAGTTGGCGTTCGGTAATTTCTGCCTACCACCATGGGAGAAAGCGTGGCTTTATTTATGTATATGTACAGACGTCAGCACATCAAGCTACCCGAAACGGACATATTATGCCTATCAACCTTAAACCTAATGCTTAAGCGGTAAAGTTGAAAATCTATTAAAGAAATTTGACAGATTGTAGTAGCTTGTTGTGCTGGCGTCTGTACGTGATGGGATTAGATACCAATACATAACATATTCATTTATTTATTGTTTGTCATAGGTGAAAATACAGTTCTTATAATTAGCATGATAGTATCACTGAACCATACCCAAGGGGTGTACAATATTTGTCTGTTACTCAATGTTATCAGCTATGTTAAAAATTAAAATAAATAAAATAAAAACGTTGGCTGAGAAGTTAGAAAATGTTTATTGTGGTGATAGCTGTGCATCACCTCTTGTCATAATTATACTGTGAAGTACCATAAACGGAATAAAGAATCGTATGACAGAACTGTATGAACAAAAACCCTTCACCTTTTCAGACTGCATCTGCCTCAACACTTCAGAAGCTTGCGTGCTGAACACAATAGGCATACAGCGTCAGATAATAAGCTCTATAGACGAAGTGGGTCCCACCGCGCTACTGAACCCGCCGCGACTGTACAGCGCCTGCATGTCGGCGGGCTTGACGCCACTCTACGTGAATACGTACAGCAGTAACATTAGTGCGGTACGTTGCTAATTAGTTTTCATCGAAATATCGAGCATTAGTGTCGGTCGTGAGGTCGAACTCGGACTACTTTGAGTATTTAATTTCATCATCACTGATCTTAAACGGTGAAGGAAAAGATTGTGAGGAAACCAGCATGTCCTAGAACCAAAAATTCGAAGACGTGATGTCTACCAACCCGCACTATAATATAATAATCTTTATTGACACAAATTTATACATATATTTTTGTGAATTCCCTAGCTCCTGCGCTAGTGTACACTGTATTACAGGAGCTAGTGTCTTCCCCTAATTACTAAGTAACATGTAAATTATGGCATACAAAGATTAAAAACCGAAACAAGGAAAAAGAATAATAAAGTAATCTAACATGCAAGATAAAAAAAAGAAAAATGAAATGACTAAAAAAAAACCAAAATAATTTACGGGATGTGTTATGTGGGCGGGCAGTATATGCTCGTGATATGTATGCTTGTGTGGTCTGCCGGGGTCGCGTGATCTGCCGGGGTCGCGTGCTTGTTCGAAAGAGATACCGTGACCCTGGCACATGGGCAACTGATGGAACACGGGTGGGTTTTAGTCAGTAAAAGTCTGACACGCCCTCCCGCTCCGCCCAGAGCGGGAGAAGTCATTTGATGATTTCCCATCCTGAAAAAAAAAAAAACAAAATGCTTTTGTGGTAGGTTATGGTCCACTCCCTCTCATAGAGAAGATGCCTGTGTCCCAGCAGTGGGACACAGACCTCTTCAGTGCATTTTACGACCATACTGCGATCGCCAACCCCACCTGCCAAGTGTGGTGATCATGGCAAACCCCCCAAAAAAATGACAAGTACTAAAATAATATTAAAAATAATATTATTAAAAGATCTGCGCGAGGACCGCTTGCAGGCATTTCTTCGCCGAGGAGCGGGCTGTGATTTTAAAGCGCGGTGTGTGACGGTTATCCACTATTCTGTATTGACCTTAAAATTTTCTTAAATGCATTTGATTTATAGTCCTAATTTGAATAACAACATATTTGCTGTATCGGAGCGGTGCTGTTATAATTAGTGGCCTTAAACATTCATAATGATATTGCCAAAAAAAGAAAAAAAAATACTTACATTTAAGTCACTAAAGTTTGACTAAGAAAAACACGGATTTTTTGCTTTTATGGTACCTTGTCACTCTGGTCAAAATGACTTTAATATATATAAACACAATTATATCTGCGGTGAATATCCACCTTACATACTGTCATAAAAGTTAACCCACCTTATCGGCGTAACGAGGCTGAGCTGTATTACGTAGTAAGTTAGTCTGTAACTGTATGTAACTTAATAGTTAAGTATAACGATTTACCAAAAATAATAATATGTTAGCAACAAATTGTAACTGTACCTACGTGTATATTACCAAAATGTTACTTGTTTGTAGACAACTTATTTTTTGTGCGTAGGAAATCATCAAATGACGTCTCCCACTCTGGGAGGAGCAGGACTGTTACTGACTAAATCTCACCCGTGTTCCTTCAGTTGCCTATATGCTAGGGCCACGGTAACTCTTTCGAACATATCTCGCGTCCCTGGTTTGTAGACGCCTTGGGTTTACCTGTTAAGGGTCGGTTCACATCTGACGGAAGATGCGTCAGCGTATCATCGGTCGCGTCTATTCGGTCAAATAGTGTGTTTTCATATCTGACGGAAGATGCGTCGGGCGTAATTTTGAAATTTAAAATTTCATTGCATCATATCATGCAAGAAAACTTCGAACGGTCAGTAAACAAATATCTCCGCAGATGTTACGTCTAGTCTGAATGCATCAGTCAATATACACGTGGCACGACGATGCCGCCCTTTACGTCGGCCGACAATGCGTTGACGGAAACGGAACAGACGCTGTACGCTCGACGCACTAACGCATCTTCGGTTAAGTGTGAAAGGTTGAATGTTTTCTCATATAATTGTTTGTTCTGGCGTTACGCGACCGATGATACGCGACGCATCTTCCGTCAGATGTGAACCGGACCTAAGTCTACAGTATGTTTAAGAATAAATAAATAAATATAACGTCAATTTCACAGGACGAACAACGCCGATACTTACTATCGGTGGCGCTAGAGGCGCGCCTGTCTCGGTTCCTGAAGCGTTGCGCGCACGACTGGGCCACCGGCAGTCACAGTGGCGCGGGCTGTACGCTTACATTCTTGGTAAGTGACATTTTAACTATTAATAACTAATTTTAGTTTTATTACTCTGACTGGCCTGTTAGTCTAGCGGTTAGTGACCCTGACTGCTAAGACTGAGGTCGTGGGAATCGACCACCCAGGACAAATGTTTGTGTGATGAGCACATTCATTTGTTCTGTGTCTGGGTGTAATTTATCTATAATATGTATTTAGAAATATATAAGTAAGTTTATCAGTTGTCTGGTTGCCTAGTACAGGCTCTGCCTAGTTTGGGATCAGATAACGTAGTGTTGGTTGTCCTAAGATATTAAGATATTACAGCAGTATAGACTTGAACTTGGACCACTGTTTACTTACTGATTTGATTTGAAAATTTATTGTACGCCACACAAAATAAACGGACTAACATATTTCACAAGACAATCTTATATAGACGGCTTTTAAAGCTGGCCTTCTGTTTGAAGGTACCAGCAAATTTTGTTTGTGTCAAATTGAATGGAATTTCTACTTTGCCCAGTATCAACCTTGAAAGATGAAAATACTGAAATTATTGTTAAGAAATGATTGACCCCTGTATTCTAATTCTATTTTATATTCATTGTTTTAGGTGGACTGGTGCTGGAAACGAGCCATCGAATTAAAAGAGAATGCTAAGGAACTTACTGCCCCTTTATTTGCCTCTTCGGCTCTTCCTGACAGGTAAGATAAAACATACCATAAACTTTAATATGTAAATGAGTTAGAATGTGTATAGGTGACCATCTTTACATACCAAGACCTTCCGTACCTCGGAAAGCACGTTAAGCCGTTGGTCGTGGCTTCTTATACAGTCGTTACGGGTCGCCAGAAGCCCGAAAGTACTGGTATCGTATTACCCAGTTGCCGAATTCTAGAGACCAGATAGGCAGTTGCTCCATAAAAAAATACTAGTGTTCAGCTGCAGCCCGTTAGACTGGAAACCAATCCATCGTTGGGTAAAGGCTAGGCAGATCATGATGATGATGATGATATAGATGAGTTAACTACAACACTACCTGAAATGGCCCTTTGAGTTTAAAAAAAACTTGACAGTCTCTTTTTCAAGCCCGATTAACGCCCAAATACTGTACTAAGATATTGTATATGCAGGACATTGTATTTTAATTTAATTTGTATCTCTTTGCTTTTAGAAATGTAGTGCGGTGTCTGGAACATTGCGTACAACAGTTAACTCAGCTGACTGGCTTGTTAGACGCCGTGCTTACAAAATGCTGCAACCTGATTATACCTGATGGTAAGTTATCATTATTATTGGGTAACTGCCCGCGACTTCGTCAGGTTTTAAACTGTAGATCTAAATCTGTGTGCTAATATTCACAATCAGTTCAGCCGTTTGTGCGTTATTGAGTAACAACCATACAAACTTTCAAATTTAGGTTTGTACTAAATGCTGAAATCTTAATCTTATATTAGCCAGATAATTATTATATGAATGAAGAATGATATTATTATTGCATGTATTATTTTCCGAGTTATCTATCCCTTATGTTGCACCTGCTATGTTTTGTATCTGCATCACCCTGAGGTTGACAGGTAGAAAATGCCTCAGGTAGGCATGTCCATAAAGGTTCATTACATAGATAATAACTGGTTGAATGCAAAAATATCATTTAGATCACTTTCTTACATTGAGAAATGCAGCAGATCAAAATAGTTCTTATGGTGCAATTTTTAACCTCTCACTAGCCATCATCTATAATTATTTGTGTATTCCGCAACAAACTTAGTTTTACGTTTGAATTGGAGTATTATCTTGTATTTCTCAGTGTGTAAATGATAAAATCATACCTCGAAAGGTATCCATAAATAACTGGGTGTGTATTTGCAGCTCTAAGCGAAATCGAAGAGAAATACAAAGGCATCGGCACAGTGTCGCTGTACTTCCAAGTGGTGCAGTGGTTCCTGCGAGTGGGCTTACTGCCGGAGCGACACGACGGGTACAACGCACTGCCCTATCCTGCACAACAACTGTACTCTATCTATAACAAGAGGTAATATTATATAAATACAAAGGCATCGGCACAGTGTCGCTGTACTTCCAAGTGGTGCAGTGGTTCCTGCGAGTGGGCTTACTGCCGGAGCGACACGACGGGTACAACGCACTGCCCTATCCTGCACAACAACTGTACTCTATCTATAACAAGAGGTAATATTATATAAATACAAAGGCATCGGCACAGTGTCGCTGTACTTCCAAGTGGTGCAGTGGTTCCTGCGAGTGGGCTTACTGCCGGAGCGACACGACGGGTACAACGCACTGCCCTATCCTGCACAACAACTGTACTCTATCTATAACAAGAGGTAATATTATATAAATACAAAGGCATCGGCACAGTGTCGCTGTACTTCCAAGTGGTGCAGTGGTTCCTGCGAGTGGGCTTACTGCCGGAGCGACACGACGGGTACAACGCACTGCCCTATCCTGCACAACAACTGTACTCTATCTATAACAAGAGGTAATATTATATAAATACAAAGGCATCGGCACAGTGTCGCTGTACTTCCAAGTGGTGCAGTGGTTCCTGCGAGTGGGCTTACTGCCGGAGCGACACGACGGGTACAACGCACTGCCCTATCCTGCACAACAACTGTACTCTATCTATAACAAGAGGTAATATTATATAAATACAAAGGCATCGGCACAGTGTCGCTGTACTTCCAAGTGGTGCAGTGGTTCCTGCGAGTGGGCTTACTGCCGGAGCGACACGACGGGTACAACGCACTGCCCTATCCTGCACAACAACTGTACTCTATCTATAACAAGAGGTAATATTATATAAATACAAAGGCATCGGCACAGTGTCGCTGTACTTCCAAGTGGTGCAGTGGTTCCTGCGAGTGGGCTTACTGCCGGAGCGACACGACGGGTACAACGCACTGCCCTATCCTGCACAACAACTGTACTCTATCTATAACAAGAGGTAATATTATATAAATACAAAGGCATCGGCACAGTGTCGCTGTACTTCCAAGTGGTGCAGTGGTTCCTGCGAGTGGGCTTACTGCCGGAGCGACACGACGGGTACAACGCACTGCCCTATCCTGCACAACAACTGTACTCTATCTATAACAAGAGGTAATATTATATAAATACAAAGGCATCGGCACAGTGTCGCTGTACTTCCAAGTGGTGCAGTGGTTCCTGCGAGTGGGCTTACTGCCGGAGCGACACGACGGGTACAACGCACTGCCCTATCCTGCACAACAACTGTACTCTATCTATAACAAGAGGTAATATTATATAAATACAAAGGCATCGGCACAGTGTCGCTGTACTTCCAAGTGGTGCAGTGGTTCCTGCGAGTGGGCTTACTGCCGGAGCGACACGACGGGTACAACGCACTGCCCTATCCTGCACAACAACTGTACTCTATCTATAACAAGAGGTAATATTATATAAATACAAAGGCATCGGCACAGTGTCGCTGTACTTCCAAGTGGTGCAGTGGTTCCTGCGAGTGGGCTTACTGCCGGAGCGACACGACGGGTACAACGCACTGCCCTATCCTGCACAACAACTGTACTCTATCTATAACAAGAGGTAATATTATATAAATACAAAGGCATCGGCACAGTGTCGCTGTACTTCCAAGTGGTGCAGTGGTTCCTGCGAGTGGGCTTACTGCCGGAGCGACACGACGGGTACAACGCACTGCCCTATCCTGCACAACAACTGTACTCTATCTATAACAAGAGGTAATATTATATAAATACAAAGGCATCGGCACAGTGTCGCTGTACTTCCAAGTGGTGCAGTGGTTCCTGCGAGTGGGCTTACTGCCGGAGCGACACGACGGGTACAACGCACTGCCCTATCCTGCACAACAACTGTACTCTATCTATAACAAGAGGTAATATTATATAAATACAAAGGCATCGGCACAGTGTCGCTGTACTTCCAAGTGGTGCAGTGGTTCCTGCGAGTGGGCTTACTGCCGGAGCGACACGACGGGTACAACGCACTGCCCTATCCTGCACAACAACTGTACTCTATCTATAACAAGAGGTAATATTATATAAATACAAAGGCATCGGCACAGTGTCGCTGTACTTCCAAGTGGTGCAGTGGTTCCTGCGAGTGGGCTTACTGCCGGAGCGACACGACGGGTACAACGCACTGCCCTATCCTGCACAACAACTGTACTCTATCTATAACAAGAGGTAATATTATATAAATACAAAGGCATCGGCACAGTGTCGCTGTACTTCCAAGTGGTGCAGTGGTTCCTGCGAGTGGGCTTACTGCCGGAGCGACACGACGGGTACAACGCACTGCCCTATCCTGCACAACAACTGTACTCTATCTATAACAAGAGGTAATATTATATAAATACAAAGGCATCGGCACAGTGTCGCTGTACTTCCAAGTGGTGCAGTGGTTCCTGCGAGTGGGCTTACTGCCGGAGCGACACGACGGGTACAACGCACTGCCCTATCCTGCACAACAACTGTACTCTATCTATAACAAGAGGTAATATTATATAAATACAAAGGCATCGGCACAGTGTCGCTGTACTTCCAAGTGGTGCAGTGGTTCCTGCGAGTGGGCTTACTGCCGGAGCGACACGACGGGTACAACGCACTGCCCTATCCTGCACAACAACTGTACTCTATCTATAACAAGAGGTAATATTATATAAATACAAAGGCATCGGCACAGTGTCGCTGTACTTCCAAGTGGTGCAGTGGTTCCTGCGAGTGGGCTTACTGCCGGAGCGACACGACGGGTACAACGCACTGCCCTATCCTGCACAACAACTGTACTCTATCTATAACAAGAGGTAATATTATATAAATACAAAGGCATCGGCACAGTGTCGCTGTACTTCCAAGTGGTGCAGTGGTTCCTGCGAGTGGGCTTACTGCCGGAGCGACACGACGGGTACAACGCACTGCCCTATCCTGCACAACAACTGTACTCTATCTATAACAAGAGGTAATATTATATAAATACAAAGGCATCGGCACAGTGTCGCTGTACTTCCAAGTGGTGCAGTGGTTCCTGCGAGTGGGCTTACTGCCGGAGCGACACGACGGGTACAACGCACTGCCCTATCCTGCACAACAACTGTACTCTATCTATAACAAGAGGTAATATTATATAAATACAAAGGCATCGGCACAGTGTCGCTGTACTTCCAAGTGGTGCAGTGGTTCCTGCGAGTGGGCTTACTGCCGGAGCGACACGACGGGTACAACGCACTGCCCTATCCTGCACAACAACTGTACTCTATCTATAACAAGAGGTAATATTATATAAATACAAAGGCATCGGCACAGTGTCGCTGTACTTCCAAGTGGTGCAGTGGTTCCTGCGAGTGGGCTTACTGCCGGAGCGACACGACGGGTACAACGCACTGCCCTATCCTGCACAACAACTGTACTCTATCTATAACAAGAGGTAATATTATATAAATACAAAGGCATCGGCACAGTGTCGCTGTACTTCCAAGTGGTGCAGTGGTTCCTGCGAGTGGGCTTACTGCCGGAGCGACACGACGGGTACAACGCACTGCCCTATCCTGCACAACAACTGTACTCTATCTATAACAAGAGGTAATATTATATAAATACAAAGGCATCGGCACAGTGTCGCTGTACTTCCAAGTGGTGCAGTGGTTCCTGCGAGTGGGCTTACTGCCGGAGCGACACGACGGGTACAACGCACTGCCCTATCCTGCACAACAACTGTACTCTATCTATAACAAGAGGTAATATTATATAAATACAAAGGCATCGGCACAGTGTCGCTGTACTTCCAAGTGGTGCAGTGGTTCCTGCGAGTGGGCTTACTGCCGGAGCGACACGACGGGTACAACGCACTGCCCTATCCTGCACAACAACTGTACTCTATCTATAACAAGAGGTAATATTATATAAATACAAAGGCATCGGCACAGTGTCGCTGTACTTCCAAGTGGTGCAGTGGTTCCTGCGAGTGGGCTTACTGCCGGAGCGACACGACGGGTACAACGCACTGCCCTATCCTGCACAACAACTGTACTCTATCTATAACAAGAGGTAATATTATATAAATACAAAGGCATCGGCACAGTGTCGCTGTACTTCCAAGTGGTGCAGTGGTTCCTGCGAGTGGGCTTACTGCCGGAGCGACACGACGGGTACAACGCACTGCCCTATCCTGCACAACAACTGTACTCTATCTATAACAAGAGGTAATATTATATAAATACAAAGGCATCGGCACAGTGTCGCTGTACTTCCAAGTGGTGCAGTGGTTCCTGCGAGTGGGCTTACTGCCGGAGCGACACGACGGGTACAACGCACTGCCCTATCCTGCACAACAACTGTACTCTATCTATAACAAGAGGTAATATTATATAAATACAAAGGCATCGGCACAGTGTCGCTGTACTTCCAAGTGGTGCAGTGGTTCCTGCGAGTGGGCTTACTGCCGGAGCGACACGACGGGTACAACGCACTGCCCTATCCTGCACAACAACTGTACTCTATCTATAACAAGAGGTAATATTATATAAATACAAAGGCATCGGCACAGTGTCGCTGTACTTCCAAGTGGTGCAGTGGTTCCTGCGAGTGGGCTTACTGCCGGAGCGACACGACGGGTACAACGCACTGCCCTATCCTGCACAACAACTGTACTCTATCTATAACAAGAGGTAATATTATATAAATACAAAGGCATCGGCACAGTGTCGCTGTACTTCCAAGTGGTGCAGTGGTTCCTGCGAGTGGGCTTACTGCCGGAGCGACACGACGGGTACAACGCACTGCCCTATCCTGCACAACAACTGTACTCTATCTATAACAAGAGGTAATATTATATAAAGGCATTGTATTACCCCCATGCCTCGGAAAGCACGCTAAGCTTTTTACCCCGGCTGTCATTCAATAGCGAAAATGTGAAAACCAGTCTAACCCTGGGGTATTGCATTACCCAGCAACTAGGTCGTAGAGGTCAGATAGGCAGTCGCTTCATAAAAATATTGGTATTCCCCTGCATCCGGTAACACTGGAATCCTATCATAGTTGGGAAAACAAAACGTAGGCACATGATGAAGTAACAAGCAAAAGTATTGAAACTTTGGTTTTCATTTACTATTTAAATCCAGAGATTGCGCATTAAAAGTGTTCAAAAACTTTGCCCAATATATTGATTGGATCGTACCTAATAATTATTTACACAAAAACAACAATAATCTTCAATCAACGCCACTTGTCACTCAAAAATAACCAATCTTAAGTCACAAATCGAATACTAGCTTTGTAGGTGGCGGGTCGAATATATGACGTATGTCAATGTTATAAGATTGAAAATCCATCATCACGAAACGTAACTACTATTTATCAAGGTTTACAATTTGTTTCAGGCGTCTAAAGCTGAATCGTTTACAAGACAACGCGCCGACAGACGAGAATGATGCGAACAAGCCTTGTTCTTTGTTATACATCGATCAGCTGATTGAACAGGAGTTTGGTGGCGATAGGACGTATCAGTAAGTTATTTGAACTTCAATAGGTTTATTTTTACCTGACTGTGCAGGAAAGACAGGGTTATGTTTTTAATTTGTAAAAGTACATTTTTCGCAAAGGTTTTGGGCCCTGAAACGAAGCAAAAATAGAATATATAATATAACCAGCTGACCGTACAGACGTTGTCCTGTTTCCTAGAACTCGATAGCAGCGCCACCTACCGGATCCAATAATGAATCTAAACCATCCAGGGTGCCACCCAAACGCATACAAAAAAATTCATTCAAATCGGTCCAGCCGTTTAGGAGGAGTTCAGTGACATACACACGTACAGTATAAAATTATATATATAAAGATAGACGGGAAAAGGGGGGAAGCGAGAGCGTAAACCAAATCAAAACTACGGCTTCTAAAATTAAGTCTTGAGTACAATACTGCTTGCAAAGTGCATATTGCGAAGTTAATTAAATTGTTATAATGGGGTCATATTTTGTTGACATGCATTCAGTTTTCCATGAATCGTTCTACTATAGAATCAGTCTTCAAGTGTAATATTTTTTACAGAATGTGGTTAAAAGGCGGCAGCGAATGCAACGGGCTGTACCCGCCACCGTCCCTGTACTCGCTCCTACGACTGTACCTATTACCGGACATCGCGGAAGAACATAAACATTCTCTAGTACTCTACCTACTTGTGGATTACTCTATGGTGTATGATGAAGTGAGGTGAGTCTATATGTTATGCTTATGAATTTTATTCTTTGTCTTTTTGTGAATGTGAAGACTATATGGATCCTTTTTTTTGTTTGCATTCTTTCTCAGTAAAGTTGTAATCATGATCTGGCAGTTTGAGTAATTTATGCGGCCTACCCAAATTTCCTTTCTTTGGTATTATTCACCGAATTGTTGCTTCTTAAGTTCTGAGTTGAGCTGCTTGATTGGACAGGTGCACTGACTGGACAGGTCCACTTTATCCGTGTGGTCCTCGTAAAGCCATTTCAGACACTTATCCATATGGCCTTCACATAATGTGACCAAGATTATGTCTGGACTTTAAAAGAGACTGACCTCTGAGTTTGCTTCGGCCATTCTGCTCAGAATAGTCAGATAGGTAACGCCGACGTCGTCATCTAGTTTAAAAAAAAATTGATTGTCGTGTAAAAGTGTATGTACAAACCTACTTACAGAATTAACCTCTAAGTCCCTGAGATACCACATTTGGTATATAATAGACACAATGGTTTTTAATTGTGTCTCTAATTACGGTATTCAATGGGTTAAAATCATTTAACAACTATTGTTAGAAAACTTGATCAGTAAATTTATGGTCAAATTTCGGGCTTCTCCCACTAGTTTCTACTTCAAACGGAGATAATTAGTTGTGAGTACAGTCACCAAACGAGATAAGTAACCAGGGTTGTCGGATATACAGGGCGTCCCACGGATATGCCACGTGAAGGGAAACTACCTTGAATATTGTATATGGAACATTTTACTGAAAGAAAACATTATTTAAATTTAAAAAACAATTTAAACTGCATTCATAGATATTTAAATAATTGCATGGCTGAGCCGGGAATCGAACCCGTTACACAAGAAAAATAATCACCCTGTAGTTTTATCATACCGATCGAAAGGCTTCATCATAAGGATTATTTTTTGGTAAATAACATAGTGTCAAAAATAAAAAGAAGACCATGAATTTTAACATTTTTAATACAAAATTAATCAATTTATCAAAAGCTCAAAATGAGTCCTTTCCTGTTGAATGCAAAGTCGCACTCTTTTGATTATTTCGCTCCCTGTCAATTTTTTGATCATGTTGTGGTGGATATTTTTTATATTATTTTTTTATAAGTAGCCAGCTGCATTGCGATGGACACAATAATTTACGCGTCTTTCGGCTCCGGATACGGCTCTATTTGTTGCATACAACCTGGACTAGGTACCTACTAATTACGTATCTCTTTATCATTTTATCATGCACTTAAATTATAATAGGGAAATGATGCGTACTTCTCAAGTGGGTACATTTATTAGTAATAGGTACTTATGATAATGTCAGTTGTATGTCCTTACGGCAATGTCAGCTTTTAATTTTTCTGAACAAAATTTCACATCAAATGTTAATTCATGGTCGTTCTTTTATTTTTGACACTATGTTATTTAGCAAAAAATAATCCTTATGATTCTTCTGAATGATCCTTCGTCGGAACATCGGGCACTCAACAATAAGATAAGATCTTTGGTACGACGCGACGCTCTAATACACGCTTCATAGAGAAAGCGATTGAGCAAAATCGGGGGTCGAAAGTATTCGTTCAACCACTTGGGAGGAGCCACCTGACGAAGTTGACTACATCTAGTGGGGATATCGTCGTTTCGAAGCCGGAGATCCTTTTGGAAGTCGAACACTTCTACGGCCATTTGTACGCATCGCATGCATCTCGACCTGATCCCGAAAATGAGGATTCTAGAGCCACTTTAACCCGCCACTTCACAGAAGACCTGCCAGAAGTCAGCCAAGACGAAATCGAGGCGGCTCTCAAACAGCTTAAAAATGGAAAAGCCCCTGGTGAGGACGGGATTACGACCGAGCTCCAGAAAGCGGGAGGAAGTCCTGTACTGAAAGAGCTTTGAGAGCTCTTCAACTCTGTCCTGTTCTCTGGGAGAACTCCAGAAGCGTAGCGAAGGAGTGTGGTCGTACTGTTCTTTAAAAAGGGGGATAAAACCCTTTTAAAGAACTACAGACCCATTTCGCTCCTAAGCCACGTAAATAAGCTGTTTTCAAGAGTCGTCTCGAATCGTCTAGCGCGGAGACTCGACGAGTTTCAGCCGCCGGGGCAGGCCGGGTTTCGAGGAGGATACAGCACCATAGACCACATCCACACAGTGCGGCAGATTATACAGAAGTCCGAGGAGTATAGTCGGCCGCTGTGTCTTGCGTTTGTGGACTATGAGAAGGCTTTTGATTCTATCGAGACCTGGTCTGTTTTGGAATCTTTGCAGCGATGCCAAGTTGACTGGCGATACATCCAAGTGCTGAGATGTCTTTATGAAAACGCCTCAATGACCGTCCAAACTCAGGACCGGCAAACTGAACACATCGCCCTGCGTCGAGGAGTGAGACAAGGAGACGTAATCTCCCCAAAATTGTTCGCTAACGCACTGGAGGATGTGTTCAAGACGCTAAACTGGAGTGGACGCGGAATAAACATCAACGGCGAGTACATCTCACACTTGAGATTTGCAGACGACATCGTCATATTGGCGGAATCGCTGCAGGACTTGCAGCAGATGCTGGACGGCCTAGTTGATTCTTCTGTACGCATTGGTCTCCGGATGAACTTGGACAAAACACAGGTTATGTTCAACGATCACGCAACTCCGGGACCGATTGCGGTCAATGGCGGTGCCCTCAAGGTTGTTCGAGAATACGTTTACCTCGGGCAAACTCTGCAGTTTGGTAAGAACAACCTTGAGAAGGAGGCTAACAGGAGAATTCAGCTGGGCTGGGCAACATTTGGGAAGCTTCGTCGAGTCTTCTCGTCGCGTATTCCACAGAGCTTAAAGACGAAAGTCTTCAACCAGTGCGTCCTACCTGTTATGACCTACGGAGCCGAAACGTGGACACTCACGGTACGGCTGGTCCATAAATTTAAAGTCGCTCAGCGAGCTATGGAACGAGCTATGCTTGGAGTATCTCTGAGGGACAGAATCCGGAATGAGGTGATCCGGCATAGAAACAAAGTTGTCGACATAGCTCATAGGATTAGCAAGCTGAAGTGGCAATGGGCCGGCCATATTAGCCGTCGAACCGATGACCGTTGGGGTAGACGTGTTCTTGAGTGGAGACCGCGAATCGGCAAACGTAAGGTAGGACGCCCTCAGGCTAGGTGGAGCGACGATCTTCGCAGGGTGGCTGGTAGCAGCTGGATGAGAGTTGCCGAAAATCGAGCAGAATGGCGTGCAATTGGGGAGGCCTATGTCCAGCAGTGGACTGCTATAGGCTGATGATGATGATGATGAATCCTTATGATGAAACCTTTCGATCGGTATGATAAAACTACAGGGTGATTATTTTTCTCGTGTAACGGGTTTGATTTCCGGTTCAACCATGCAATTATTTAAATACCTATGAATGCAGTTCAAATTGTTTTTTTAAATTGAAATAATGTCTTCTTTCAGTAAAATGTTCCATCTACAATATTCAAGGTACTTTCCCTCCATGTGGCATATCCGTGGGACGCCCTGTAGTTTAAGTTTAGTAAAAAAACCGATGGATGTTTTGGAATGAAAAATTTGAGAAATTAACTCTTCGTTTTATATTCATTAAATTCATGTAATGAATATAAAACGAAGAGTATAATAATAACTATCCTAAGTACCACTGATTTTTTTTCCAATAAAACTTTATTTGTTGACAGATATGAAGCCGTGATTCGTAGACTGATGCAATTCCCTACAATGTTCGGTCTCAGTAATACCGCAATAAAGGCCACGCAAGCCTTCTGGCATCTCGACCACAGGGATTTTGATGTAAGTCTATTATTAATACAATGTAGATTACTTAAGGTGGGCCGGTTAGTTGCTTATTTGCTGGTTTATAATCGAACATTATAGGCTAATAATAGATGGATTATGGAAGGGACATCAAGGCGTTACCTGTAGACCCCCTGCGCTGAAATATTTCGTCGGTTATTTATTAAAAATTAATAGGTGTTCCATTCATATTGACCGCGTAGATATTATACTGTTACGAACTGGGATTCGGGATAAATCAATTTAATTCAATTTTACCAAAAACACTAACTGTTACATAATCAGATAATCAGAAGTATCGTAGTAATCAGAAACGTTAATCAAAAACATTTGTCTCGCTTGTACTTCACAGTTTCGCTGTATTACATTCGTAACCGAAATGTCCTCTCAGTCCAAGAATACGCTATTCAAATGCCGTGCTAAGCATTCTCGAATATGTACTCGTGAAACATTCCCACTTAATTACAGACAGCGGCCATGTATCTAGAAAGTACCGGATACATAATTCCGCTATTCGATAAGAGATGACGGTGGCGATTACGGATATTCGATCGTGTAATATCTGCTAGTTGATAATATATGGTGTTAGCGTTACGTTTCACGTCATTACGATCTACGTAACAATACTTTTCTACAAAACCCCTTTTTAGGGTTCCGTTGCCAAATGGCAAAAAACGGAACCCTTATAGATTCGTCATGTCTGTCTGTCTGTCTGTCTGTCTATCTGTCTGTCTGTCTGTCTGTCTGTCCGTCCGTATGTCACAGCCATTTTATTCCGAAACTATAAGAGCTATGCTGTTGAAACTTGGTAAGTAGGTGTATTCTGTGAACCGCATTAAGATTTTCACACTAAAATAGAAAAAAAAACAATAAATTTTGGGGTTCCCCATACATAGAACTGAAACTCAAAAATGTTTTTTTTTCATCAAACCCATACGTGTGGGGTATTTATGAATAGGTCTTCAAAAATGGTAATGAGGTTTCTATTATAATTTTTTTCTAAACTGAATAGTTTGCGCGAGAGACACTTCCAAAGTGGTAAAATGTGTGTGTCCCCCCCCGTAACTTCTAAAATAAGAGAATGACAAAACTAAAAAAAATATATGATGTACATTACCATGTAAACTACCAACGAAAATTGGTTTGAACGAGATCGAGTGAGTAGTTTTTTTTTAAAACGTCATAAATCGTAAACCGCAATTTACCTTACATTCAATCAAATGAAATATAAAAATTAAAAAATATATATATTTTTAAACAGAAAATACCTACAGGTTTGTACGGAACCCTCGGTGCGCGAGTCCGACTCGCACTTGGCCGGTTTTTTTGGATAGCTGAAAATAAATTTGTAGGGGAGAATTCATGGTTAAATTTAACGCGTTGATGACTGACACCCCATACATTTACTTTACTTGTTTTACCCTTCTAGGTACACTAATTTACCCTCCCTTTCCACAGTTCGCGCTCGACCAACTCCAATGCCTAACGGGCAACACCCTCTCCGACTGGCAACACAACGTAGTCCTATCAACGTTGCTAGCCCAAAAAAAGACTCAAGCAGCCCTCCAATACCTCCACGTTCGTAAACCAGCTCCCATACAGAACATACGCGACAGAGATGGCGATGTAGCATCGTGTTCCATCCGGGTATCTGACCACGATAAGTTGGAAGATTGGCAGTCTTGTTGCAACTTATACCTGGCGAGGGGCCTGGTGTTTGAAGCTCTCGATGTTATACGTATGTGTGTCCTCAATGCCAGTTGTGTTGAGGATAAGGTTACCGTTCTGCAGTTCTTTTTTAAAGGTTAGTGGGATTTTTTGTGTATGTCGTGATTTGATTATAGGTTTTGAGATTTGTAATACAGATATTTATCATCTGCTTCGCCTGTTTCCAAGTTTGTTGGGGCCGGCTGGATACTAGTATTTTATATGAAGCGACTGATTGGCCTAACTGACCTCCACAATCCAGTTACTGGGTCTAACGCTTTGGTAAGACTGGTTTACAGACTTTCGGGGTTCTGACGACCCGTAACAACTGTCAAAGATCTTATAAATGGCAGTTGGGACCATGGCTTAGTGTACTTTCCGGGGCACCACGGGGTCTCGGCAGGTAATGGATAGAATACCCATCTACAGACCAACCTCAGCAAGTGTTGCTTAATTTTGCAGAGCGACCCGTGCCGCTGTTTCTTTACCGCGTATGCTAAGACTGGTAGCTGTCCTCAACATTGTTGGAAAAGTCTAAAGCTAATGATTATTCTCCTGAAAATTAATCCATATTCAATCTTAGTTTAAAAAGACAAGGAAAATAGTATTTCTTTGTAATTTGAATGGGGTTTTAGGTCAAACTTACACATAACACTTTGTCCTCAGGTTGTAGAAACACTGGAAATCTAGCCAAAATACTGCAAGTGACTATGTCGCCGTTTGAAGAAGAGATGTTCGTGAAGTATCTAGAAGATTGCCACGAACCGCATACATCCGATATTCTAGTTATGTATTACTTACAGCAGTCTAGGTAAGTTTGTCATTATGTCTTGTCGTATTTAGTTAATAAACATTGGGCTGATTTGTGTAGATGCATGTATAAGACTACTTTCGCACGGTCGTAAAAATATCTCACCAAAATTGGATTAGGAGTAGATTTGAAAATTCTCGATGTTGAACCGAGTATTGAGAATCAACAGCAGGGCGTTGAAGGCCCAGTGCGCGAAAAATATCCCTCGCGATATTTTAACGTCTGTGCAAAAGTGGCTGTTCCTTCTCAAACCTGAGGGGCAATTCTTGTAATTTTAAGAACGTGCACAGTCTGATCTAAGTCTCAATCTGTCAAAAATACCTTGAGCTTCCATACATTTTTGACAAGTTTTTGACATTTTACTGTCGCCGAGATGAGACTGCGATTAGATTTTGTACGTTTTAATTACTAGAATTTGAATTCTGATATTAAATAAATTGAGTGTAAAAAAATTAAGCTTATTTTCATGATTCGTTTATTAGAAGTAAGAAAATAAGTTTATTTAAAACATGACGCAAAGAAAGACCAAAACACACGAAAAAACAAAGACAAGAAGTAAGAAAATAAGTTTATTTAAAACATGACGCAAAGAAAGACCAAAACACGAAAAAAGAAAGAAAAACCTAGTGGAAAACATGCGTCTCGTCCACGTAAAACGGCCATCGCTGAGCAATTGCCAATTGATTGGATTACTCTAATACGTTGGCGTTTCTTTTGTCTCCGAGCTTTTAGGCTCAGTCTTGATTACAATATTGTCCAGGAGCGTTAGCCGGACATTATCTGAGATCCGCGGGACGGATTTTGATATGATTTCTGCTCTATTAGCAAACCGTAAATTATTTTCAATCACTAAACTAAACCTACTTTTTGCCCTGACATAGTTAATTTTATTTTTAGGTATCTAGAAGCAGAACGCTACAACAACAAGTTGAAACAACAGAAACCTCGTGCCAAGGACGTATCAACGTCAGTGGAGTCTCTGTTCGACATGATGGACAGGGACAGCGCTAGAGACGCCCTCGTGGAAGTGGTGTGCGCGTCTCTACCGGCCATCGCTAACACTGTCGCGCACTACGCGCTGGACAGCAGAGATGTAGAGCCGCACGGTACGTTACTAATTATTTTAACGAAATAAATAATGATTGGGCACTCAACAATACTAAAAAAATACAAAAAAAAAATCTCATCACAAATGTTGTTTTGAACAGAAAGTGTTTAATCTGAAAACACTGCTGCCTGAAGTAAAATTAAAAACATAATTAATACGAAAATGAAATTAATAAAGTCAGTATTAAAATATAAAAATATATCATGCGCACATGATTGAGGCCCGCTTTTACCACCGATCACTATAACTACATTTAAGTATCTCTAAATGCATTTTAAACATAATTCTGCCTTGGCCTGTATCGGTACCCTAACTTACGAGGTCGTTATTTCGAACCCAGGCAGGCGCTTTAAATTATTTACAAAGGTAAAATAATTGCATTACCACTGCTCTCAAAACAGCGTGAAGAAACCGGCTTGTCTTAGAATATAAAGATTCGAAGACGTGACATCTACCAACCCGCAATGGGCCCACGTGGTTTATTACAGCCTACTTACTGCTTGTAACAGAGAGGGCCTGTGTCCCAACAGTGGTACCATAGCATGATTAAGTCAGTTCTGTCTCTCTCAAACAATTGCCAGAATTAGAACGATATTTCAAATATGTTTAGCGCTAAATGCATTGAATGTTTTGTGATGCAAGCGGGCCGTAGTGATATGAACTACACTATTCAAACTCTCCAGTTATTTGTGATGACGAAGATGATTGTCTTACTGCTTATATATGCCACTTATTGAATACTAGCTTTTGCCTGCAACTTCGTCCGCGTAAATGTCAGTTATCGCAGACGAAGTCGCGGAATAAAAAGTAGCCTATTTCCTTTCTTGGGGTTCAAACTCAACCTGTACGAAATTTCATCAAAATCGGTTCTGTGGTTTAATCGTGACGAGTTCACGATTAAACCACTACACTAACAGACGGACAGAGTCACTTTCGCATTTATAACATTAGTATAGATAGATTAATGTTTTGTTTTCAGTGTTTGCACCAAAGCCGATGTCCGTTTACGTAAAGGCGAAGTCGCCTAAAAATACGTTCACATACAAATCATCGTTTATTCAAGTAAGTTCTCTTGGTTTTTTCGCTGTTTTTATAGTGTACAAAGAAAACACAAATTGACTTTTCGGAATTTATTATTTCAATATTTCAGCATCATCTTAGATAAGTTATTGATATGCCAAAATCGTCATGATTGAAATGGCTTCTATCTGTTCCTAAGCGTGCCAATGACTCAAAAGAAATACTAGTATGCAAATCAACTTTTTTAGTGTTTCTAAAGATAATACGGCCTACATGAAACTATAAATCTATGCAATGAATGACGCCATACACGGATGATGCTTTTGTAGAAATAAAATATCGCAGTCAATTTTTTTATGTGGACAATGAACTCTGGTGTATAGTTTTAAATATTATACACAATAACTTCAAGCCTGCTATTGTATTTTGAACTTTATTCCGACTAGTGTAAAGTTCTTTGTATTAAATTCATAACTTAGACTCTGGTTTAACGTCTATTTTTGTAATTGGAACGTTATCTTTGTCGAAATAAAGTTTGGAATTCATAAATGGGTCGCTGGTCTAAAGATAACGTAGGCCGTATGTTATTTTTTGTATAGGATACCATAGAGAATGCTAGTGAAACATGGATGTCTAGACCGAAAATGCGCAGAGGCATCAAACGTGCGCTGAATATTGAGGATACGCCATTTATCTGCACTCCGAAGTTGACTAGGACTACAAGGTAAATATACTTTTATTTATTTATATAAGTTGTAATTGATTGGTATAAAAATTACTTCAAATGTGAAAAGAGTTCATCGACCTCATCTTTTTAATAAATTTTACTGTGAGCTATAAAATAATCAGAAGGCCAATTCTCGTAATTAAAAACGTTTAAAATCATCGCAGTCTCATTTCGGAGACATCCAACTGTCAAAAACTTGTCAAAAATGTGTGAACGTTCTTAAAATTGAGTGAATTTCGCCTCTGATTTGTCAATTCATTCATTGAACGTTCACATAACTCGCAAATGTACCTACGCACTTTTTTATCGATGACAATTTCCGTCTTTATGACACAACAATACAACAGTAAACCTAAAGTGAGGTTGGACGCCGATCCAGAACCAACAGCATTAAACTTCAACTATAACTGAACCTCTGTGCATCACTGTTTAACATTATTTAACGCATTAAATAGCCTACACATTAAACTTTTCACACTGTCAATCACCATGATTTCGTAATATACTTCGCCATCACTCCGAGACATAGTTGTCACGTGGGAGACACAAGTCTACGTCAGCACCGCTGTGTTACCAGTATTGCATAATAAAAACTCCCCAAACACATTTATTCCGTGTGATGCTGTACGTAAAGAATAGCATCACCCCATTTCTTCCTGAGGGTGTCGTAAGAGGCGACTAAGAGACTTACTAGAGAATGGGCAGCAGCGTCGTCAATGTATTTTACCACCATACTGCGATCGCCAACCCGCGCCTGCCAAGCGTGGCGATTATGGCAAACCTATGTTTACCAGTTGACGTTTTTATTTACGTTGGTATGTTTAAATTGTATCGTTACGTTTTACGACTATTTAAATAATTCATATATTGTTAAGCAGAATAGAGACTGAAAATGTTTACATAATTTCGAGTTTTATTGCCTATTGCAAATAGATGGTGACGTAATCACGTGTTACTCCCGGAATGCGAGACCTTGATTTTTATTTAGACCCTGTCGATCACCACTCAATTTTTAAATATACCATATTTCACTAACGGAGCAACACCCACATTTCGCGAGTTATGTTTATATTGATCAACTAGCTGCGCCCGCGCGGATTTAGGAAATTATCACATGGGAGCGTGCTACAAAAAGTAGTATGTTACTCCTAAACCCCGTCTTATTGTCTCGTCAAAATCAGTTTAGGTGTTTCGGTGATTATCCGGTATAAACAAACAAATTTTAAAAGTAGTATTTTGTTAAAAGTATCTTTTATACGTTCGTAGTATGCATTTATTAAAAAACCTGTTATTTGAAATAATAAACAGAAACGTCAATTGTATTAATTTGTATAGATAATATAATAGTGAGGTGAGTTTATTCATACCAAACGTTAACGATTGACATACTTTTTGTCTCGCCTAAATGTATTTTTGTTATTGGAATAAGTGATGCGACATAATAACTATCGACATTATGTACAAAGAGTAATTAATACAAATTTGTTGAAGAAAAACCTATAATTTGGTAGGTGCCTTACTGGGTGACTTTTTTACCACTTGAAAACTAGAGTAAATAAGTAAAATAGGTGAACGGAGTAGAAAATTTGACGTAGAATTTAGCACATACATTTTTTTCATAAATAGTGTTTTTTTTTTAATTGTAAATTAGCTTCAATCAACTCAGCCTATCGCAGTCCACTGCTGGACATAGGCCTCTCCCATGTTGCGCCACAACACCCTGTCCTCCGCCTTCCGCATCCAGTCTGCCCCAGCGGCTTTCCTAAGGTCGTCGGTCCATCTAGCTGGGGGGCGTCCCACACTACGCTTTCCGATACGCGGTCTCCACTCCAGGACTCGTTTGCTCCACCGGCCATCGGTCCTTCGACAGATATGGTCAGCCCACTGCCACTTCGGCTTGCTTACTCTGCGAGCTGTGGTCGGTAACTCCAGTTCTTTTCCGGATAATTTCCGGAGATTTTATCCTTCAAAGAGACTCCTATAGTGATGGGCAGTGAATAAATACTCGGAGGATAAATACTCGAGTTTTTATCCGAAGCGGATAAATACTCAGTTCTTACTCATTTTTACCGAGTATTTACTCAAAATGATGGATAAATATATTTTTTGTGCATTGGATGATTCTTTTATAATGTTAATGACGTGTACTGTTATTTGAACTTTCCGAAATACTACCTTTTTAAATTGTTTAGTTCTAACATCAATTGCCAGGGCTGTAATTATGTTAAGAGTCCCACTGTCTTTAATAGAACATGCTCTTAGATATTTTTTTAGAACCTTTCTATAAAGAGAGCGTACAGAATCGCCACACAAGTGAATCTCCGTGTAGAAATTCTAAAAGACATTATAAACACGGCGACGAAAAGTTTGGTGTTGTTGGTGACCACGCTAGATTATATATATATTATATATAGAATTCTCTCAACAGTGGCAAATGAAACGATGAAATGATGATGATCTGCGTCACTCAAAGACTAAACATCGAGTCAAATCAAAGACAAAGAACTGAATGCCATAGATTTTATAAGCGGAACGTCGAAATGGTTGTCGAATGTGGAAGTAATGCCCACATTCGTTGCATAAGGCCAGGAACGGTTGTTAGTGAAAACCTTTAACCTTTATTTGGATAACCACTAACGAAATAAGCCCCTTAGCCGAGCGCGAGGGACAGGCAATCTCTGCGCTCTCACGCCCCTAGCCACCGCAGGAGACTCCCCGGGCGTCGGGAGTCAATTGCGGATTCCCGTCCACCGTAGACACGGGCTTTGGGGGTGGCTAGCAATGGGTAGCTCGCCGCTCGGTAAGGACCAGGCTCGGGTCGACAGCGCGTTGTGTTCCGCACGCGCCTCAAAGAGATGTCAGCATTTTTGATGGGGTCCGCTTGGACCGATGCCTGCCAGGGTCGCGGATTTATTCGAAAGAGTTACGGACGGGTGGGTTTTCGTCAGTGAGTCTGAAACGTCCTTCTCCTCCACCCAGGGCGGGAGACGTCATTTGATGATTCCCACCCAAAAAAAAGCCTGGTGGAAAGAGATATGTTTTTCGACAAAGTTAACTAAACTAGCATTCTTTCAACACCCTATGCTTTTGTCGCAACAGAAAGACCTTTAAGACTACACACAAATATTCAATGAAAAAAAAACGTGACGACAGAAAAAACGGCAAAACTTGCATTTATTAAATATAATTGGTTTATTTTGAATGATTGAAGTGATTATTTTTTGAACGTGAAATTATTGGGAATATAGTCTTTTTAACTGTTAAAGTAGGTACACAGCTTCTTCTTTTTTAATTTGAATTAATTTCCATCCTTTTATTTGTAAAATGACAAAATTTTCGTTAATGAAAATTAAGATAGTATTTATCCGCTGTTTTGGATAAATACTCAGTAAAAACGGATATTTATCGAGTATTTATTCATTTTGAATATTTATCCGGATAAAATCCCAACGCTAGACTCCTAGCATAGCCCGCTCCATAGCGCGCTGAGCGACCTTGAATTTGTGGACCAGCCCAACTGTCAGTGTTCACGTTTTGGCACCGTATGTCATTTAAACAAATTAAACCTCACAAAATTAGCTTAACAATTTAAAAAAAAAACTGAATGAAGTCAACTTCTCATAAATAAATAATTAAAACAAACGGCACACATCGAAATTAAAATAATCCAATCTCGCGTCGAAATTATTTGTAACATCGATTGTAACACAATTATAGATACCCCAACACTAAACTATATATAAATTCGAGCGATCATTATTGTAAACATCTTTTGCTAATTTGAAAACGATGGAGTTAGGAGTATACAATTGGCTACCGTGTCGTGTAATCACCTTGAAATTAACATTAGTTATTTCTTTTTGTCTTTATTTGGGTCACCGTCATCGTCATGTCACGTGAACCACCAACATTTTTATTTTACTTATGTTTTAACAGATGACCCGAATCCAAGTTTTGTAGTTGTAGGTTCAAACGCGTCTGCGTTCTTTTCTTTTTTTTGTAAATTAGTTTATCACCACTGCTCTCAAAACGGTGAAGGAAAACATCGTGAGGAAACCGGTATGTCCTAGAGCCAAAAGTTCAGTGATTTGATATGTGACATCGATGAACACGCACTTGACCCGCGTGGTAGATTACAGCCCACTGTCTCTCAACGAGAGGCGGGCTGTGTCCCAGCAGTGGGAACATTATAGGCTGATTATGAGATGAGTACAATTTTTACCGAGTAGCCGAGATAGATGTGTTTACCGAACCTAGTATTCTGCTGAGTTACTCAATTTAGGTGTCGCAGGTATTGGGAACGTACGAAACACTTCAAATATTATACAAGAATGCAATGCACTTGGCATTGCTACGAGGAATTAGCGTATTCTACAGCGCTGCAATAGCGTGAAGATCCAAAAAGTACCATCACGGTAAGAGTTATGTTGTTGACAATGAGTCGTCCTCATAAATATTGTTAAGAGGTCAGGTTATGTATTTAAAAGTTCTTTACGAGTACCTCGACAGTCGAACCGAGTTATTCCGTCGATAACGAGTACTACCAAAATGGTCGATTATGCGCCGACTGCCAAGTAATAAACAAGTACTCGGCGCACCTCTAATTTGAAACCATTTTTACAAAAAAAGTAATTCGAATAGTGTCAAAGATATTTTCACTAATTAATTCATTCTTAACATTATAAATGCGAAAGTCTTAACGGCTGAACGAATTTCGGTGTAATTTGGAACGGTGGTAGACCGTGACCTAGATTAGGACATACCATACCTAGGTTGAACGTTCCCGTAGGATTATAACCGACCTCTACTCGAACGAAGCCACGGGCAAAAGTTAGCTAGTCATACTTAAAACTCCATACCTCCATTATCAATCGACATTCTTATCACAAGCCGCGATAAGATCGCAATTGCTCTTTAAAACATAATTGCATTGTATCTTTGTAAGTATTTTAACTAATTCAAAGTGTATTTCATATTCTACAGCATATTATCCTCTGAACAAAAGCCATCAGAGTCGACACCTCCAAAACGCGCTCGTCTAGACCTGACGGGTACCCCCAAAACTCCTAAGATGGGTAACTCGTTCCAAGTCAGCGAAAAGCTGAGCAGTCAGATGTCAATACTGCTTGATATGCCCGATGTTCAGAGTCCTGACTGCAAGATGTTTACCGACAGGCCTGGTACACCGCATAGTATATTGAAGGTATGTTTGTTACCATTAAATATTTATTTCATACCTCGAATACACTTCAATCATTGCAGTTTGAACCTTATTTTAATTGTCATTGATCATATTACATGTTTATGATCAACTGAAGATAAAGAAGTCACCAGTCTTAGTAATAATCAATAGACATTTGACATAAGTACAAGACTGTCCCCATTACTAGAATTACAAACACACTTTTAGGTTTAACAAACGGATACAAAATGCTGTATATCTCCGAGCAGTGGTGAGCCAGTGTTAATAGCCGCGAATTACGAGTTGTAGGTCTTATTTTCGTATGTACCCACACAGGTGCTATATTTTACGTAAATTATTTCATCACCATTGCTTCAAAACGGTGAAGGAAAACATCATGAGGTAACCGGCATGTCTTGGAACCTAAAGTTCGAAGACATGTGATATCTACCAACCCGCACTGGGCCCGCGTGCCGGATTACAGCCCACTCGTCACAGAAAGGAGGCGTTTGTTCCGGCAGAGGAAGCATTATTGGCTGATTATGTATGTCTCGTAACAGACCAGTCTTACCAAGGGGTATCTATCGTATTACCCCGCTTCATGTATAGCCGCCAGCACATCGAGCTACTACAATCTGTAAAATTTCTCGAATAATTTTCAACTTTATTGCTAAAGCATTAGGTTCAAGTTTGATTGGGAGAATTTGACAGTTTCGGGTACCTTGATGTGCTGGCGTCTGTATAACACTGGTATTCGGCTTCATCCAGTTAGAAAGGAAGCTGATGCCAATAATGATGATATGTCTCGTTTACAGACTCGTAGAAACTCGGACATGGACAGAGAAGCTTCTCCTGCAGACTCGCGGTACCTCGGGGAGAGTGACGACGAATTATTGGAAACTGCCAGCAACCACACACATTATAGCGACGCTAACAAGTTTGTTACTTGTCTTTAGTTATTTTTGCATCATCATAATTTAGTATCCCAAAACTGTATTTAGATTTTGCTGAAATCGTCAATCAAAATGTTTAACCTTGACCTGATTAATCGCAACTTTGTCATATTACAATTATCTCGAAAATGTGGCATGAACGTTGTAAGGTTTCTAGTGAAATGCGAGAAACAAAACATTTCCGTATGTTGATGATGGAAGACGTAGCGTTGGAAGGCGTCCTACTTGGTAGACCGATGACCTAATAAAGACCGCTGGAATCGCTGGATGCGAGGTACATCAATGAAACTTTAGTGTGGCCTATATCTAGCTATGGACCTCCATAGCGGGACAAAAAAGATTTTGGGCTGAAATCATGAAGGTCATGATGTTGAAATGTGCGCTATAAAAATATAGCAAACATATCCCTGTTTTGTGGAACTTCCCATTCATCTTTACCTAGTCTTTTCGGTATATTTACTACTGTAAATTGCAAGTGTCGCATTTAATAAGTATAATACCCTCCGTTGAATGCGAGAAGCACATAACCAATCAAAGTGTCGGAGCTTAGGAGAGCCCTTTATCAAGCAGTGGACGTCTTCGCCTGAAATGATGCTGATACCCTCCGTTGTAGGGATTGTCTTTTTTCAGTGAAAATAACCAGAAAATACGTCAAATTTTCAGACATCTCCGCTTCACAATCCCCACTGCCTCGGAATCTGGGTCAACGCCATCTCCTCCGCTCGCATCGAGTAGAGACCTGCCACACGTACAGCGTGTGAAAGAGATGGAGCGATCCGCGTTCGAAGTACAAGAGAAAGAGATGGATGTATCCGTTGACAGTTTTGTTACTACCACGTCGCATGCTATGGTAAGTCGTTATATTGTAATGATGACGTATCACATTTAATGTGAGAAAGACATGGAGCGATCTGCGTCCATTGTACATAAAACTGTCAATACAAAGTAGTGAAAATGAAGTGTCTGTATGTAATGTCAAATCAAAAAAAGTTGTTTTTTTGTTCCGGCTACTCATCGAAACGGCTGAATTGATTTTGAAGGGACTTTCACTCGTTCTCGTGTAATAACTTCCGACTTTCACACGTTCCCGTATGATAATTTCCGACATCCACATTCCACGGGAGAAGCCGTGGGGTATAGCTAGTTAAACCTCAACCATGATGCGTTGGTTTCACTTAATTAACCTTATTTCAAACAAAACCACATTTATTTTTAGACTGAGACCCATCCTTTGGAGTCTCCACCTAAGAAGTTAGCCACAGAAGAATCAGTAAAGACGAGGAAATCGTTCAAAGATACAGTTCGCGCCAGGCGATCTCTCTCCATATCAGTCAACAGCAGTCTTTCCGACGATCCAAACACCTCAATAGAAAGCATAGCAGACATTCCTGTGACCCTCATAAACCCACGTTACTCGGGAGAAAAACGTCACAAGTACCCGTCAGAAACACCTGAACGTCAACTTGGAACCGGACAACAAGATTCAAATGTCGAACGTTCGGTATTAGAGATGAATGTCAATGTAACTGTCAGTAGTGCGAAAGAGAAGGAAATAGCCGAAGAGAGGCGGGAATTGCCGAAGACGCCGAAAGGGAGGAGGGGGATTCGAGCGAGTAATGAGAGTACGCCGCTGGTTAATAGGTGAGTTTCGTTTTTAACACGCTTTTATTAGCTTCACCTATATGTATGTATGTATGTTTGTAACCGACTCCTTTGGACTTAGTTTTGACCCATTTCAAATGGTCACTTTGTACACTTATCGAGGACCGATGATAATACAATAATTTCATAAATTTTCCTTGCCAAGGTTAGTAGTTACCAGGATAGCAAAAAAAACTGTCTTGTTAGGGTACTTTTCACGAAAACTACGCTGACATACGTCACAAAATTCGAAACGCCCTAAAAAATTTAAAATTATAGTTTAGTCTATTGAAGCGTGTTTTTAGTTTTTTTTTTTTTAACTATTATTTTTTATTTAACTATTTATCGTGATCCAGTAACTGGGTTGTGGAGGTCAGATAGGCAGTCTTTCCATGCAAAATAATCGTATTCAGCTGCATCAGGTTAGATTGAAAAACAACCTCGACCAAGTCGAGAAAAGTTTGGGCAGATAATGCTGTTTCGCTAAGGATAAAATATGATGTTTTTTTAATCACTACTTACCCCACGTACTTTTGTTTTTCTTTTTTCTTGAGTTGATACTAAACAATGAATGTTTTGTTATAGAAGTAAAACTACAACGCCTGAACGAGTAGATTCTCCTGTAGTTACACCATTGCGAAGTAGCCGAGTTACAAGGTAAGAAAATAATCTACCCGTATCATATGCAATCCTACTAATATTATAATTCTATATATATATATTTTTTTTGCTTTATAAAGTATCACATTAGATGATACTTTATTCACATTACAATCTAGCCTATTAGCTAAAAGTACTTTAAATATAACTTAAACTGCTACGTAACTATAAAACTAAGAAATCGTCCAATAACGTCTATCTTATTCACTGACAGTTAAGGGGAAGACACTTGATTAACGTGTTCTTTATAAAAGTTAGCACTTTCACTGCACTACACTAACTCAAAGGGTTTAACCCTTTTTAGCCTTCGCACTAATTCAGTGGATATTTTTTCTGCATATTTTTGTATAACCAAGTTATACAAAAATATGCAGAAGCTCATGAACACAGACTTCATCATCACGTGAATGTCGAGGCGATTCAACTCTAATATGTATTGACAATGGCGACTGTCTACCAAGTAGCCAATACATTTTTTTGTATCGAATATCTAGTTCAGCTCTTTTCTTTTTGACATGTTCTTTCCAGCGCAGTTTTGCGTCCAAGGTCATGCCAAGATACTTAGCAGTATTCGCGTATGGAATTTGATGATTATTCATGAATACCGGGATGTATTGTGGCTTTTTATTCGTGAAGTCAATGTGGTGAGACTTGGTTTCATTAAGTTTGATACGCCATGTTGCAGTCCACTCATATAGATGATTTACGGACTCTTGAACCTTTTCTACGGCTTCCTCGTGACTATTTCCAACAGCCATGATAGCGGTGTCGTCAGCAAAGGTTGCATTTACCCATTTTCTATCTTAGGAATATCACAGGTGTATAGTAGATACAGGACTGGGCCTAGAGCACTTCCTTGGGGTACGCCAGCTTTTATCTGCCTAAGGTTTGAGTAGACATTTCATTGTCTTATTCTAAACAATCTGTTTGATATATAGGACTCTATGATATCTGAAAACTGTTGAGGCAGCATTGTTCTTAACTTATAAATGAGGCCTTCATGCCACACTTTATCGAACGCCTGGGCAACATCAAGGAAAACCGTGGAGCACACCTTCTTCTCCTCTAGTGTCCTTTCAATAATATCAGTGATTCTGTGTACTTGGTGGAGCGTAGTGTTGTTCTCTAAATCCGAACTGGTAATCGGGGATTAGATTTGCAGCTTCAATAAGAGGCTTTATAAAAAGCCATTATAGGCATTAGATCTCTTTAGAAAAAGTTTCTCAAATAGTTTTGACAACACTGGTAACAGTGAGATTGGTCTGTAAGATGTGGTTTCATGAGGTGGCTTCCAGGGCTTGGCTATCATGATGACCTCAGCTACTTTCCACATATCAGGAACGTGTTTCAACCGAAATACAGCATTAATGAGCGTGACCGTGACTTTGTCCGCGTAAATGTCGGTTATCGCAGACACAAACGATGTGTAATGAAAAGTAGCCTATATCCTTTTTTGGGGTTCAAACAGAAGTATAGATAAACCTACAGGGCCACTTATAAAACGTCAGAAGCGCGGTTCCAATTGATCGATTTCTATGGAGAAAGGCCGGCAAGAAACTCTATGGTTAAAATACATACATAAAATCACGCCTTTTTCCCATGGGGGTAGGCCGAAGCTACAGAACGCCACCTGCTACGATCCTTAAATACTTTTGCATCGTTTATGTTGATACATCTGGTCATACACGCACGCCGGTTGCGAGTACTTCGCACCTGACCCTTCTGAAGAACATCACCAATAAGGTCGCTATATGTTCTCCTAGGGCGACCACTCCCGGTGTTTCAGGCGTCCTCGCCTTCCGGCGTGCAAAAACGTAGTGTAAAAACTACCGCGGCATTAATCTTTTGAGTGTTGTCGGCAAACTATGTGCGAAGGTTTTGATAAATAGAGTAATAGGAGCGACAACTGTGAAAATATGGTTAAAATAGCTTTTAAAAATTATTGGCTTTTAAAGTGGTTTTCAAATCTACAGTCTACAATGCCTACATACTCGTCTACTTTATGACAGGAGCCGGTCGCGAACTCCAGACCTAAGCCCTCGCACGTCGCCGCTAGCTCCCATCCCCGAGCAACCCAAACAGGAAACTGAGAGCGAACCGCATGCGGCTAAGACCACGCTCAGTGTGCCGAGACAGCTCAGGTATATCATCATCATCATTTCAACCGTGAGAGGTCCACTGCTGGACATAGGCCTCCCCCAATTTGAGGCCTTTGCGGGGCCTGAAGGTTGGCGATCGCAGTACAGTGCTAAATGCATAGAGAACGCTGCTGCCCATTCTGTAGTAAGTCCCTTAGTTGCCTTTCACGACACCCACAGGAAGAAATGGGATGGAGTTATTCTTTACGTCCGACACCAGATGGACTTAGGTATTTACAATAAACAAATGGGTGCTTATGCAATGCTTTTATAATTTATACAACCGCTGAGACTATATCAGTACGGGTAGCATGACCACCATAAAAACGGGTTTTGTCGACAGAATTGAGAAAATTACAGATTGTAGAATGATTTCTATCGTCTTAGGCATGGCTGTGTTAAAACTCAAGAGAAGAAATGTTTCAATTCTGCAGTCGACATAAGTCTACTATATTAAGCTCAAGCATGTCGACCAGGTCCTGCCGGGGTCGCGTGACCTGCCGGGGTCCCGTGATTGTTCGAATGAGATACCGCGACCCTGGCACATGGGCAACTGAAGGAACACGGGTTTTAGTCAGTAAAAGTCTGAATTATAATCATTAATATAACCTTCTATATTAATATATTCCCCTTGAATGAATATTTAATGTTAAAATCGAATACCTTAGCGCATCCAACTTAACTACATCACTAGTTACCTTCCTTTAAAAAAAAAATCTATTACTGCAATAATAGTGTCTGTAGGTACTTTCTAGTGCACATTTTTGGGAAATCATCAAAATCAAATGTCATTTATTAAAATTAGACGGAGGGTCAGCACCGCCAAAATTACATAAAACCGTAAAAACCCAAATGACTTCTCCCGCTCTAGGCGGAGCGGAAGGGAGTGTCAGACTTTTACTGACTAAAACCCACCCGTATTTGCATGGATGGACCGGTGCCTAGAAGCACTTAGTATTGTCTTTCGCTAAGTGTACCATGTAACTTATACAATTTTCATTAAACTTTTTGAAGGGCGACGTTACCTCAATGTAATAAAATCGATCACAAAACCAAGTTGCATTGTAATTTTTTTTTCTGTGTATACTAACAGGAGCAGATCCCGCACTCCCGAACATTTAGACAAAGGCGTGAAGGAGTCTCCTAAACTGGAAGCCATCACCGAGTCACCGACCAAGTCTACAAACACTGAATCATCTTCCTCGTCATCAACGTCGTCAAGACGTGGTTTGAGGTAAGAAATATATTCATGTACTAGCTTCTGCCCGCGACTTCGTCCGCGTCAAATTTTCGCTCCCTTTCCCGTCGCATCGAATTGCCTGCCAGCTTTCGTCCATTTTTCGTTTGCTGCTCCGCTCCTTTTGACCGTAGCGTGATGTTATATAGCCTATAGCCTTCCGCAATAAATGGGCTACCCAACACAAAAATATTTTTTCAATTCGGACCAGTAGTTCCTGAGATTAGCGCTTTCAAACAAACTCTTCAGCTTTAAGAAAAATAATGCTGCTGCTGTGCTTTCTAATAAAGTATAGAGTTTTACTTTTCTTTTAGTTTTGACTACGTCGTTGTTGTAGTAGTCGCAAACGTTACTGATGAGCGCGAGGTCCTGGCTTCCCAGGTTGCTATTTGGAATTTCTTAGTAGTAACCCGGAGTCTGGATTTGTGCCCGGTTGATGGCAGTAGGCTCGCCCCCGATTACATGGGACTTATACCGGATGACATTTTTTACCGTCTCGACCTTCATACGGTGTGTTGTGTAACTAGAATAGAAGGCAGGAAGGCCTTCAGATTCATCGCAGGTGACTAAAGGAACGCGGGAGGCGGGCGGACGGGGATGCGTGTGCGGCTCGTGCGCCTGCGAAAGATCAATTTGGCCGCCTATCGGCCGGCTTCAAAGGGTAGGACCGCGCTACTAAATGTTTGATACATGCCGCGCATTGAGTAGCGTGCGTATGATTTGAGTTTCGATAGATTTTAATTGATTTTTTATTTTATTTTTTCCAAATTTCTCTTTTTGTTGTTCTAGTATGAAAATGTTACTTTAAATGTGTAGTATTTATTGCTGGATCATTTTCATTACATGCTATTCAAAAATAAAAATAATAAAAATTTCTATGCCAAAGGCTTCTACTTCGTTCACCTATTACACCCATTTTTTTTCAAGACGTTAAAAAAAGTCACCCGGTATATAACTGGTGAAATGTGGGTTTACACATCTACCCAAATCCTCGGGCAAACTAGGCGTGATCTTATGCAATTTAATATGTAATTTAGCTATGAGAAATAGATAAAACAGCCAGAATCGGAACGACTGTCTGTACGACGGTCATATAAACATTCGTTCGATATGGAAATTGACTTTCAACTCAGTTTTTGCGCCAACTGTGCCAGTTCAAAATATTTTCATTTTGCTGACCTACAGGTCGACAACAAAATAAAAATATTTTAAACTGGTACGCACGTACGTACACAGGTTATTTCCAAAAACCTGTATCAGGTACTAGTCTCACACAAAGGTGGAATAAATACAGCTGAGACGTTTTTTGTCCACATTTACTTTAAATCAGGTTTGTGAAGATCTAATAAATGATAAATTACATTATTATTTTGAACTTTGTATGTACAGACGCCAACACATCAAGCTACTACAATCTGTCAGATTTCTTTGATAGATTTTCGACTTTATTTCTAGGGCATTAGGTTCAAGGTTCATTGGGAAAAAATTACAGTTTCGGGTAGCTTGACCTGGTGGCGTCTGTACATAATGAATTAAAAGTTATACATTTTCAATATTATTCCTTTTTACATCCATAGAAGCCGCTCGCGCACACCAGAAATAGAAGTTGTTCAAGAATTGATCTTGAAACAAACCCCTCGCAGTCTTAGGTAAGTTTTACAAATAAACATATACAAAAAAAAAAAACATACAATTTACTTCCACTTTACTTGGTTTTATCTCAATATTATCGTCATAATTCTAGGAGCCGATCAAAAACTCCAGAAAAACTAATGTCTCCAAGAGTAGAATCCTCAGCACGAGCCAAGAAATCTTTATCGCGCAAAGCTTTTGAAAACATCTTGATCGCTAAAGCAAAACAAGCAGACCTAGAAATGGAAACCGAATCTTCCGAAGACAAACCTGAAGTCGCTATCGAATGCACTCCAATGAAAGCGTTCAAACAGGTCCCCAGTCTAATGGACGTCACTCTATCTCCTATAGTCAACAAATCAGTATTGCAAAGTTCTACAGACACTACAATATCAGAAACTGCTGAAAGAGAACCTAAATCCGATAAAAGTACTGTCGAATCAGACCTTAAACCTCTCCCAGCATTTACTACATTACATGAAACTTGTACAGGGAAATCAGTACTACATAGCTATGAAAGCAGTGTCGGTGAAACTTCAGTGAGCATTCGCGAGGAAAAAGTTGTTGTACAAAAGAGTCAATCGGTCTTGAAACCACTCCCAGCATTTACTCTGAACGAAACTGAATTCGACAAATCAGTCCTACACAGTTATGAGAGCAGTGTTCCTGAAGAATCGAGCGCACAGGAAGATAAAGACGTCACTGGAACTGATCAAAACCTTTCGAAACCCTTCGCGGCTTTCGTTCAAATGATACAAACTGATTTCGAGAAATCTGTCTTACACAGTTTTCAAAGCACTATTGGTGATGCTTCACAATTCAGAGACGATTCAAAGATATCTCGAGAACCGTCCAGTTTAATGACCAATGATAGCGACGTAGAAATGGAAGAAAATGTGGCTCAAGAGCAGAGTGCAGCCGAACAGAAAGAGAGGAAGAAAATAGGAGAGATAGAGAGGGAGATAGATGAACTTCAGGATATGTCTGATGAGGAGCCGGATATTAGTGATTTATCTGAGAGTGATGAAGAGAATGAGGCTGAAGAAGAGAATGAGGCCGAAGAAGAGTCGGAGATCAGTTCTCTAAGTGAGGTAAGTTACACAACATGGAAAAAAATGTAATTTCCTATTCACACAGCATTTTCGTATACAGAATCCTACATTTCCGTCTACCGGAACATTCCTTTCATGTTAATCGTCTCTCTTAGACTATGTCCCGTATTATAGAACCTCACTCAAGACTCAAGCATTACTTAAAGCTAGTTTCAACCAATCAAATGCCTCTATACTAGTTTTATGTAATGCTTGAATCTTGAGTGAAGTGTCATGACTATGTAACTTCGTACAAGCACCATACATTGTTCGTATCAAGTGACAAGAACGGGCATAAACCTTTCCTACAACTTTCAAAGCGTGTAGATTCTCCATATGTATATTTTTTTCAATTATCTCAATTTACTGTGCGTTTTTTGAAATTCCATTATGTGTTCGAACATTCCCATTAAAATGTTGACCTATGAATTCTTAGTTAAATTAATTATTGGTTTGCCAGCAGATATCTAAGTCTGAAACAAACAAGTGTTCCACGACAAAAGATCTGACCACCAGTGATGGTAAAATATGTCCCAAAATCAACTCGGTAATTTACTAGATACAGATTATTTATTATGAAATACTGTTAGATTTATTCATTACTGTCGATTATTTTTTCTTTGATCCAAACTCCGTTGAAGTAAAGTTAGTTTAGCTAAAAAGTGTAATAGCCAGTAATCATTTTAATACTAATAGATTAATTATTTATTCTCGTTTATTTTGTTTTAGTTCCAAGATCCGTTGTAGTAAGATTAGTTTATTTAAAAAATGGATGCCAGTAACCATTTTCATGCTAGGCATGAAAATTTCCATAGTACTTTTATTTCGTTGATTTTAGTTTAGTCTGACATTTTTAAGGTATGTTAAAAGCATATTTTGTGTAAAATTTAAAGAATTAGAACTCAACACACCTAGTTTAGAAATGTAAACACTTGTTATTCCATATGTAGATACCAAAAACATTAATTTTCAGTCAAATTCGTCAAACGAAGAGGCCGACGAAGAACACGAAGAAGAAGTGATATCAATTGCAGACTCCGACGACTCTAGCGACAAACTACAAATAGACGAACAGTCCAAAAACAGCTCAGAATCAGAAGAAAATAATGTTGAAGTTGTAGAAATAGAAGTAAAAGATAAAGAAATTGAAATAGAAGATAAGGAAACTGAAGAAAAAGATAAATTTGATAGTCAGAACCTAACACCGATTGAAAGTTCCAATGATCCGCTGAATCAAGCTAACTTCTCGCTGATGACTGATGATAATTCTATGCTTCAGTCTGATAATTCAGAATTGAATCTTAACTATTCTGGTGAAAGCGATAAGGTTAATACTAGCGGTGAAACTCCTGATGAGCAAATGGATAAAGGTAAGACATAATCAATTTGAAACTTATTATGTAAATCACTCTTTTTAACTTATTCTGTTCCACTGCTAAGGCCAAAGTCTCCTAAATAATTCCACATTTCTCCGGCTCTTTTCCGTGAACTGATTGAATCCAAATCGTCCTTAAATGTATCTTTTTTTTTGTGTTAATAACAAGATAAATACTTTATAAATATTTTAACAATATCGTACAGCAAAAAAAAACTATAATTTCTTGTTTCATAGCTTTCAATTATTATTTTACAGTACCCGAACAAGCTGTACAAGTTGAAATCTCAGCTCCAGTCGACAATGTAGATGGTCCTAGTCATATTGATGTAATTCCTACAGAAATAGATAAGAAGATTACAATAAAATCAGTAAAGGAGACGGAGAAAGTACCAGAGTTAGCACAAAAGATAGAAAAAGTTTTTGAAAATACTGAATTGACAGATAAGGTTACAGAGATTGCAGAAAAAGAGTCCAAATTTGTTGAGGCAGTACCAATGATTGTTGAAGAAAAATTGAAGGTTACAGAAAAAGTGGTTGTTGAAAAGTTGCCACCGGTTATTGAAGAAGTTCCTATGGTTACTGATGAAACACAAAAACCTACTGAAAATGTTCTAAAAGAAACAGAAAAAATTACTAAAGCTTCTAAAAAAACTTATGAAGTTACTGAAAAGGCTTCAGGGGTTACAGAAAAAGCAACAGAAAAGATAGAAGAAACTGCCGAAAAAGAGACAGAAAAACCAACACGCACAAGAAAACGTGCCAAATCAACATCCTCAAACAAATCCACCACAGAACCCGAGAAAGTGATCGAAGTTCGTACACCAGTAACAAGAAAACGAACACAGTCTATCGCTTCAAACAAATCCACAGACGCGGAACAAAAAACACCGGAAAAATCTGAAACAACAACAGCATCTCGAAGGCGGGCGAAGACCCCAACCAGTGCCGAAGTCAGAAAAATAATCACAAGACGCGTATCCCGTGAAATGTCAGGCAAATTGGACGAATCGAACGTTCTAGACGAATCCCTAACCGTAACCACACCTAAACGTAGATCTACGCGTTCGCGAAGCAAAAACTTCGATGATAATGAAAGTGTGGCTTCGGAAGGTTCTTTCGTGAGTAAGGGTAGTGAAGATGCTGGAGATAGGGTCGTTAGGAAAAGCCGTAAAACCACGCTGGCAACTAAGCCTGAACTGTCTGTGATACCAGAAGTTATTGCCGAAGAGGGACCAAAGGCCGATGCTGAAAAGGTTATCAATGAATATTCCAGTGCTAGAAGGTAAGAATTATGTTTTTTTACTTGACATCCACCTTAAAAACCGGTACCCAGAAGTTACAGCTATAAACCATGCAGCTTAGAAACTGCATGGTTATAGTTGTACTAGCTTCTGCCCGCGACTTCGTCCGCGTCAAATTTTTCTCCCTCAAAAGGAATCAATTTTCCCCGTTTTTGCAACATTTTTCATTAGTGCTCCGCTCCTCTTCGTTGTAGCGTGATGTTGTATATCCTATAGCCTCCCTCGATAAATAGACTACCCAACACAAAAATAATTTTTCAATTCGGACCAGTAGTTCCTGAGATTAGCGCGTTCAATCAAACAAACAAACTCTTCAGCTTTATAATATTAGTATAGATTTTAACGCCGTCTTAAAATAAAATGAAAAGATGGCCAGTAATAATTACTGGCATAGAATTCACTAACATTTAAGGATTAATATGTTAATTAAAATATATCGCAACTGTAACAAATACGTACTTACAGAATTATAATCATTAGAATCAAGTTCAAACGATTGACAGAACACATTGTGGTGCAAGTGAACATTGCTGAGTAAATTTTTATATTGCATACAACATTTGTCTTCTTCTTAGCGTACCGATAGTTATCTAAATACAATCAGCGCAGAATTTGGTACCCCAATGTTTGTGGGACAGCACCACATTTACACTTCAGGACACTCCACCCTGCCAGGGTCGCGAGATTGTTCGAGAGAGATACCGTGACCCTGGCACATGGGCAGCTGAAGGAACACGGGTGGGTTTTAGTCAGTAAAAGTCTGACATGCCCTCCCACTCCGCCCAGAGCGGGAGAAGTCATTTGATGATTTCCCATCCAATAAAAAAGGCCACTCCACCTGAGCAAGTTTTCTTTAATGCGGTCTACCTGAGTTCGGAGTCTATGAAAAGACAGGTGCGAGATTATCAGCAGGTGGAACGAATGGTTTGGGTAGGGAAGCACCATTTCCGTACAGGGCTTTCCTTAGATTGTTCGCCAGTGAGTGTGAGAACACACTCAAAAACTACAACGTTCACAACCCACAGACTGACTCGTCACCAAAAAGCCGTACTGGAGTCGTGGCTAGAACCCGCATCCTCTCCTCGTCGCCGCACCAGTACGACGTCCCGCACGTCGGTGACGTCACGCTCCGTGGCCTCAGAAGTTGATGACGACGACGCTTCCTCGACGCATTCCGCCGCCTTCGATGTACAGCCTATTGATAGAATGAGTCTCATGAACAAGACTGACTTTGAAGGTAACTTGTAGGTTTAGACTTTATGCAGATATTCGAAGGTAACTTGTATGTTTCGAATGGTCTTTATTGATGCACTATTCATATTTAGATCCTAGTGCCTGGATGTAAGACAGTTACAAGGACTTTTTGGCGCACGAATGACATTGACATTTCATATAGTGCATTAAAACTTATAGAATTACAGTATTTTAACTGTAAAATCGCCCCTATAAAATCAGGTAATTCAGCAACATCCGAAAAATTTCATATGGGCCGTACACGAAATGTTTAACCTCGAACTCTGTTATTTTTTTTTTTTTTTTTTAAGATCTGTGAGATTAATAGTTGTCTCCAATTTTGGAGTATGTCGGATGTGTTCCTCAACGCAATTAGTCATTTTCGCATAAATAAAGTTAAACGACCTCACGGTTGTATTAGCTTGTGTTGGGAACTAGTTACGACAGGGCTATTTTGACACTTGTCTACCCATATTTAAAAAAACAAGATGGTGGCATTACTTCTGGTTTTGGCTACACACCGAAGAATCCTTGTACTGTTCTAGACTCAAATTGTTTTATTTATTTTTATTAATTTATGCAGGTTGTATTCTACTAACCTAACATTTTTTACTTGACGGAAAACACGCAATTATTGTTTGATTTCATCTTATTGAGGAAAAGTACAACCTGTGTAAAGCTCATTTGCACTGTAGTCAAATGTATACAATGTATATTATGAATTTGATGTAAATTGAAGACCCTGCTTCTATAGCACGTTTCTTTCTCTTTACTTTTATAATAAGCATAACCAGGCCCAAATATGTCACAGAAATGCACAATATGCTATTGCGCAATAATATACTTACGCATGGCAACCAATTAACTAAGTCCACGTTCGCACTGTCGTAAATATGTTGCGGTGGGATTTTTTCGCCCGTTGGCTCTACGACGCACTGCTTAGCCTCGTAAGGCCCAAACTACGTTTCCCATGATGAGCTAAAACACCCAATGAACAATATCGTCCAACATGGTTCCAGCCCACGCACATTAACTAGGTTTCTTTAGGAACAACTCAACTATCTGGGTACTCTTATTTAGAAAGGAATTGAATACAACTACTTTTAAGTTGATAATTCCTGTTTATTCAAGTGTTATTTCGAGGCGCTGGTATACACTCAGTTGAATTCTCAATACTCGGTTCAACACCGAAATTTGAAAATCCATTACACGATAATAACCCGCCGTGATATTTTTACGTTGTGCGACCGTGGTCTAAGAATGGAATTAAAATGGCTTCACTATTCCCTCTCGTTCTTAAATCATACGTTTGAGGGAGAGCAGAATACTGGCGTTCCCAATACCTTCACCTCTCAGTCTTAACTCATACACGCGAGTGAGAGGCAAATAACAACACAGAATGTAGTGCCTATTTTTTTCTACCTTCGCATGTTTTTTCTGTATAACTAGCATTGTTCTAACGCTTGCTTAGGGGTCCCGGATATTGACGAGCTTCAGTCAAACCTTTCGCCCGAATCCCTGGCTTCGGATGCCAGCAAACAGCGGAGATGTGAGTATGCTTCGTAAAGCTTGTATTAATTTGCAATTTTGACTATTTTTGTAACTGCATGAAGTTTTGTTTATAGTCTGCACCTTTGTAAATAATTTCCAAATTACAGCGCGACTTGGCAGAGCCGCATCTGAAACTAAAACTATGCCGCGGGCGGCAAAAATTAATAGAAGAGTTTCTGTTGATGTCGGTAAGTTATGTCTACAACAGAGAGAGACGGAGATTAAAAATGAAGGAGTATTAGTTTTAAAATGAAACTGTAGTTTAATTCCACGTTCACATGACACTGACAATATAAACGTGCATTGGCTCGTTTATTTTTTTAATTGTTATTATTTGAAGCGCGAATTAAAATAAAAAAATCGTTGGATTGGTCATTTAAACTTTTCAATTCGAGTGTCAGATGGCACTAGTAAATGTGGAGCGTCTGATATCAACTTTAAGTAAACCAAACACAAAACTATCTGCTGTTTCATGTTAGCAACTTACCAGATTTAAAATGTTTTTTTTTTTTTGTAAATGGAAGTAAATAAAAAAGTAGAAAGTTTAGTCTCCCAAATGAGACCATTCACATGAATTTGATACATAGATACAATATTTATTTACTGCTAATGGTAATGAAAATGGTTTGCTATTTGTTTAACATCTTATCACCATTACTTCCTCAGTCAGCAGTCCCGACCACGGCTCCCCAATGGGTACAGACAGCCCGGCCCGAGGTCGACGCAAGTCCTTCAACCGTGCGTGTGAAGCGCTACACACTCCTAAAGGCAGGCGAACTTCCACTGATGTTAAGGTATGTATTACAAGTCCTATATTATGTATCAATCAATTGAGAAAACAATAATTAAATAGGATTTTCTCACCTCTTTTGTTACCGACACGTAGAAACAACTCGACATCCTCCAGCTTATATCTAGCCCTTCACAAATTCAGTCATCATCATCTGCCTCGTCGTTTCAGCCGTAAGACGTCCACTGCTGGACTTAGGCCTCCCCCAATTTGGGGGGCTTTGCCATAATCGCCACGCTTGGCAGGCGGGTTGGCGATCGCAGTATGGTGGTTAAATGCATAGAGAACGCTGCCATATCATCTGCCTAGCCTTTTCAAAACTATGTTGAGGTCGGCCGCCACTCTAACCGGATGCAGCTGAATTACCATTATTTTACGGAGAGCGAGTGCCTATCTGACCTCCACAACCCAGGTTGTCCGAATGGGGCTTCTGGCGACCCGTAACAACTAGTTACATTTAAAAAAAAATGCTTTTGTTAGTCCGATTTTTGAGGCTATAAGCTATTTATCATTACACTAGGCCTCTTCGCAGCCGAGCAAAAAAAAAAATGAGATAATAACTCGGTTAGGCGATACGACGCGACGGGTAGAGTCGGGGCAAAAAGAAATTTCGTTCCGATGAATTAGCGGGCACAAATTTTACTAGCTTCTGCCCGCGACTTCTTCCGAATTTCATAAACATTTTATCTCTCGATATTCATACATTTAAAATTTTATTTTTATTCTTTTATAACCAACTGTCCGCTATTGTCATTTTCATACGAATGAAAAGAGAAATAGCAACAGTATGTATCATTGTTTTAATTTTCACAAAAAAGGCTAATCATTACACTGCAAAAGAGAAAATAATCGACAGCTAACCACTTCCTTGTCGGCGGAGGTGCCTTACTCCTTTGACGATATTGTACTTAGTTTAACTCCACAATTGTCTTTACAATTTATTGTATGAACCTAAACGAGGCAAAAGGAATATGTAAGGATCGTAGTAGGTGGCGTTCCGTGGTTTCTCCTACCCGCATGAGAAAAAGTCGTGAGTTTATATAAGTTGTATCTATTCATATACGAAATATTTTAAGAGGTACACCTGTAGGTGGTAAAGAAGCTATAGAAGCAAAAAGAAAATTTTCATGTAAGTGTTTTTGAATTTTCGTAATTATTATAATTTTAAAACTGCTTCAGACGTTTTGCATAAAACCTTTACTCCAAATTCTATGAATAGCCCGCCTGACGCTGCGAGGGCGGCTACCAGACGGCACGACCATGGCCGCGGTATCTCGGGCCATAAAAAATAAGAAGGAGCCAGTATTTCTTATGTGCGTCAAATAATTAATAAATATTGAATTTTGAAAAAAATACATTCAGAATTTCTTTTTTTCGTTGCTTTAGCTTCTTTACCACCTACAGGTGTACCTCTTAAAATATTTCGTGTATGAATAGATACACCTTATATATGTATGTTGTCTTAAGCAAAACATCCTCCATCCCTCTTTACAGAAAGGCGAGGGCGAGAGTCCAATAGAGTCCCCCCCGGAGACGGAGCCAGAGCCGGTCGCGCCGACCGTGACTCCCGCGCGACGGACGAGACGCACCGCCTCCGCCGTGTCCACTTCTAGCCAACCTAACTCGGAATCTGGGAAGAGGTGAGATATGAACTTACGACTGAAAATACCTTATGTAGCTCTTAAGCCTACCGGGTGTAAGGGACAGCCCTCCACAAACTGAAAGAGTGCATTCAGCTCCTTATTTTGAATCATATTCCACCGGAATTTTTCTCCGGATTTTTTATTTTTTTAAACGTTTTTTTCAGCTTTTTCAGTTTTATTTCAATGTAAAATTATATTCTCTGAAAGCAGCACTCCATTTATGTAAACAATACAGCTAAAATCAAAAAAGGGGCAATGGATGTTGAAATAATCTAACGAACTACGCGTAAAATCAGCTGTCCACTTCCCGTCTAACTACAGAGTTCATCGAACTCGTCGTCGGCGATTGCACAAAGGCGGCTTTCCGAATTGATCCGAGATACATTGCGTGTGAGAAAATAAAACAAATCAGGTTTATTGGATTCCCATAACGGTCCTGAAATAATTTCTTGTACTGGCCATCTTATTAGGCACCTCGCGCACTAGACGACCACGACCACGACTGGTCGTAGTCGTGGCCTCAACCTTGGTCGCAGAAGGTACGGTTGGGCTGCGATCAAGTTTACGGCCACGACCACGACTGGTCTTAAAGCGGCCATTTGTAGAGCTGTTTTTGGTTGTGGAACGATACGAAGCGTGTTCACTCACGAACTGTCCGCATGACACTGAGAATGGCTGGCCGCAGCCGCGCCGCATTGACGGTCGCAGATCTAGTGCGCGAGCGCTAATAGCAAACTATACGTAAGTTGGTCGCAACGACCAGTCGTGCCGGCCCGGTGTGCGGCCAGTTAGCCGTTGCGGCTAAGTGCGCGACGTTTATATGGTTTCTTTAGTAAATCTGATCGTTGCGGCCACTTGTCGTGGTCGTGGTCGTCTAGTGCGCGAGGTGCCTTAGTATGATATACTGAATCCACCCCATCAGTTTGTGGAGGGCTGTCCTTTACACCCAGTATATATTATAATGGGTGTAAAACGATGCAAACGAAGCCGAGTCATTTGTTCACCCCGACATCAAGATATTATTGTATTTTGTACTGGACCATACATGTAAACCTACTGGTTACGGACATACTTTCTATGTATTTAATACTTCACGCACAGAAATGTGCAGAGACGGACTTAATGCCATAGGAATTATCTACCAATCAACCTACCATACCTACTTCATCATCATCTTATAAATGGGAAAGTGTGTGTGTCTGTTTGTCCGTCTTTCACGGCAAAATGGAGCGATGAATTGACGTGATTTTTTAAGTGGAGATAGTTGAAGGGATGGAGAGTGACATAGGCTACTTTTTTTCTTTTATAGGTGGCTGGGGTGAACTTAAAATAGCCGTGCTTTTCCCATGGACAATTGTATCTACTGTAGCGTATTAACATAACATTCTGTTCAGAGTTCTCTTCTGTGTTCTAAATCAGGAAAGGGGAACCGCGTTACCCCGAATTCAAGGCGAGCGAAGCCGCGGGCAAAAGCTAGTAAGATATAAAAGTCCAAGTTCCACCGTTTCTTCACGAAAACAAGTTTGAATTTTATGTAGTTAGATACCCCTACAACCCCTGTACACTTACTTGCTGTGTTTGTTTTATGTGCACCACATTTGTCTCTGCTTTTACACACCAAAATTAAAAGGTGTTTCCAAGACGCGTGTGTGCAAAACTTATTGTTGAATAAGTTCTTAGGTGCCTAGCTAAATTTACTGCTGAAAATGAAAATTTACGGATTACACTTTATTAATTAGGCTTTCACAAACCGAGAGCAATATCAACAAATAATCAAATGTTTTTATTTTAATTACAGGTCAAGGAAAACTGCTGTAGATGAAAATAAGGAGACAAAGAAGAAATAATTTGAGAACTAATTTATTTTATATTTACGTGAAAGTTATAAGGTTTCAGTTTTGTTTTCGCATTTATAACATAATAAATCAACTACCATTAATATAGAATCAGGGTTTTATTTTGATAACTGAAGTTCTAAAAAACCCACCCCTATTCCTATAGTCATACTTTATGAACTAGCTTTTGTCCGCGACTTCCGTGCTCGTGGCAGTCAACTATAGCACATGACACTTGGTAATAGAACACCTTTCTGTAAAATATTTTTTAAATCGGTCCAGTCAGCGTAATCGTTTCAGGCAGCCTCTTACCAATAAACAGAGAAACAAAATCCTCCTTATTACAAAGCATGGATTTTATGTAAAAAATTATAGTTAAAAAAAAACTAAAAAACGCGCTTCCATAGAAAACCAAAAGTAGAAAATAATTGGAAAAAAGCGTTGGGTGTTTTTTAAGGTACTTTTTAGTTTGGTTTTCTATTGAAGCGTGTTTTTTAGTATTTTTTTAAAACTATTATTTATTTTCTATTTTTAGGGTGTTTCAAATCCCTGCCGGGGTCGCGAGATACCGTGACCCCGGCACACGGGCAACTGATGGAACACGGGTGGGTTTTAGTCAGTAAAAGTCTGACACGCCCTCCCGCTCCACCCAGAGCGGGAGAAGTCATTTGATGATTTCCCATCCTGGAAAAAAAAAGGTGTTTCAAATTTTGAAACGTATGTCAGCGTAGTTTGTGACGTATGTCAGCGTAGTTTTCGAAGACAGATTTTCAAGGATAATGGCACTTTATTAAATTATAGTGTTGTCATCGGTCCTCGATAAGTCTACAGAGTTATGAAATCTGGTCGTTTAAAGTGGGTCAAAATCACGCTATAAGAAGTCGGTTACAAACAAACATACAAATATACAAGTGAAGCTAAAACAGAATATAAAGCATGTAATATCACAGTGATCTTTATTCATCTTATAATTAGGTTGCTGTTGGTTTAATGCTATAAGGTGTGAACGGACTTATATTTTTTCTGGATAAAAGTGAAGGATGTTGTAATTGAAAGTAATAAATAGTATTTAAAATGCTTTTATTAAATACACAATCAGTCAATGTTCCTTACATATCATTACATTATTTATTACTTTATGCGCTTTGCAAAGAATTAATTCGAAATCTCATTATTTTATCAACAAGTAGCTTTTGCCAGCGGTTTCTCCCGCGCATTGTACATATAAAATTTCCTTTTGAATGACTGCATATTGATGAAAACCGCATCAAAATCCGTTGCTTATTTTAAGAGATCTAAGCGTATTTGGAAGCGACTTTGTTTTATACTATGTAGAGATGAATGGCTTTACAGGTTGTTAAACCAGGATTTATCCATTCGATATACGTAATGCTATCGGTTCGATATCGCATTTAAGAACACTCACTTAAAGAAGAAATTCGCTTAAATTCGGCAATAGGAGAGAGATCTTACTTTAATAAATTAACTGGGATCATTTATAAAAACTTGAATACATGTATACTGCAACAAGCGCCATTTTTAAATACATAATATTATGAGTAACAATCCGAAAAGCATCTAACAGTTTTTATAATTTTACCAATAATTTAATTTTAAGTATCTAAGTATGGCAAAAATCTTTAAAAAAAAATTGAATCTCATCCAAAATGTCCATACTTTCAGAATAAACCCTTACAGAACTTAAAAAGAGTTATTATCAAGAATACTGTCGTTTACAAACGTATCAACAAAATGCATCACAATAATTATTATTTAAGAGGCCCTATACAAAATATTGCCGATTTCGCTGATTTACAAATACTTTTACACGTCGAGTCATATTTTTTAAACTAGATGAGGTCGGCGTTTCCAAACTGACTACTCTGAGAAGAAAGGCCGAAACAAACTCAGAGGTCATATTCTCTTTTACTTGATTTTATAGACTTACTTTAACAGTTGAAATCTGTATTTCCATGAATTTTAGTGCACAACATGAAAGATCGTTTTAATTATTATCTAATGAATGCGCTACTTTATTATTTTTGTCAAGTGGCGAGATTTAGGTTATTTTAAAAGATAATTTACTGCCAATTCGTTTTATTTTTTTCCTTTTTTCAGGAAATGAATTGATTTTGAACTCAAGTTTATTTCTGCTGTATTAATATTTTAAAAGAGAGTTCTGTGTAGCCGAAATCAAATCAATTATTTGCCCATTTTCTCTAAAATTTGACTAAGTTATTTTTTTTATAATGAAAGTTGTATTATGTGATTAATACATTGTATACATGACTTTCACAGCAATCCATTATATTTTTTTAATACCGTGTATACGTCAAAACGACTCGTAAATATGTGATATTCTAAACCTCTTACAGCAAAGTCGCCGGTTTGATGTGGATCATTAAAAAAAAAATAGCTCATTCATTAGATCATAATTAAAATGATCTTTCATGCTGTGCATTAAAACGTATAGAAAGAAACACCGTATTTTAACTAAAATCACGTAACTTAGCGAATACCGGAAAATTTTCGTACGGCATCTTAAGTGCACACATATCAAACCAAAAAATTTACAAACTTATTTTACCTTTCATCTTTATCAAAACTTTTAAGTTGTCTACTAATATGATGTAAGATATTAGCATCCATAGGCAAGTGTTTGGGTAACGCAACTTCATTCATATCCACATTCTTTGGGAGAATTTCTACAGAATCTTTCGTATTTCCATCGACTAAGTTACGACAAATTTGTTTATCTTCAGGTTTTAACGATATTTTTTCCGTACAATCTACCACTTCCCTTTTCTGTCTAACGGGTACTGGGTTGGCTATTTGCGGGACAGCATTAACTATTGGTACAGAATTCCCATTTGCTCCATTATTTTGAACTTTAGGAGGCACATTTACTTGAATATCGTCGTTCGGTTTTTGAGCAGCTTGCTTTATATCTGTCTTTCTTAAATTATTCCCTAATTCAGTAACAATAGGTAGAGGCACATTTTGAACAATTTTGTTTTCTGGTTTGACAAGTGTATCTTCGCCTTGTTTATATGATTGTGGTTCGTCCGGGGAATGAGAATGTTGATTTACTGTATCACTTTGTGAATTTAAAGGTTTGTTTAATGCTTGTGGTGAATTTTGTACGTTATTTGGTATTTGTGCGTTGACTTTCGGTATTTCATTCACGACTGGTTTTACTTCTTGTATTAGTTGTTTGTTTACATTAGGTCCAAGATTTTGAGCTACAGCACCATTGTTTAGATTCACATTATTGTTTGCAACATTTTGATTTACAGCTGCATTATTTTGATTGGCAAGATTGTTTGCTTGTGGAACTACGTTCGCTAGTATATTATTTGGTACTTCATCTTTTGTTCTCGCCGCAGGAGGGTTAGCAAATTGTGGAACTTGAGGGTTGATCGGTATTTGCGGCTGAACATTTTGATTGTCCTGTACATTCTGATTAGCCAGTAAATTTTGATTGGCCTGTACGTTTTGTGCGGGATTTGCTTGGACATTTTGTGCAAGATTTGCAAGCACATTAGCTTGAGCATTTGGCAGATTATTTTGCACAGGTTGCACTTCATTCGCCTGTTCAGGTTTTTCTTTAATATCTTGAATAGCCTCTATAGTTTCGACAGCTTTCTTAGCTATCTCTTGTACAGCATCATTCGTTAACTTCTCCAAGCGTTCTTCAACCTGTACATCATTTTTAACTAAGTCAGGTTTTTCTGACACACCGCCAATACTTTTAATCGCCATATCTGCGATTTGTTTTATACTCTCCACAGCTATTTTCTTTGCTTCACTAGCTTCTACAGCTTCATTCTTATTCTGCTGTAGTTCCTTTTTCGTCTTCTTAATTTCATCTAGAATTTCCTTTTGTTCTTTTATTAACTCTTTCTGTTCTTCGCCATGTTGTTTAATTGTTTCAATAAGTTGTTGTTGCTTAATCATGTCTATTTTATCTTCGGTAGACTGTGGTTTGTCTTCTTTAGGCTTTTGAGCTTCGCCGTTACTGACGCCATTGGCTAGTTTAGTTTTAAGATTTCTGGGATGTGTTTCTGAGACTTTGTCGATAGGTTCTTTGACATCAAGTTCTTGTAACATTTCTTTCTCTTCTGTTTTTATAACGTTCTTTGTGAGGGCAATTTTCTCATTGGATTGTGATTCTGGTGGGACAGGGTTTGGAGGCTGTACTTCGGAATCTTTGATTTCTTTGTTTTGTACTATAGTATCGGGAGGTTCCTTTTGTAATTCATTATTTGGTGGCGGCTTCAAATAGACCTCTGTAAAGAGAAAAGTCAAATGTAAATCAAGAGTTTATTTTCCTACGGCAAGTACAACGTGTGTTATCGTAATATAAAATCGGGGGAATCTAGTCTTATTTAAACTTCTTAGCTTATCGATGGCATTCAGTTATAAGATCATCAAATGCACAGGTGACAAGGCCAGCCGCGCAGCATGGAAGATTGACCATTGTCATTTATTACATTGTCATTGTATAATAGCATTACACTTGAAAATCTGATTAAAATCAGCCATAAAACTAACTAAAAACGGACTACGTGACTTCAAAATTTAAAAACTAACTCCATTGGAATTCTAGCAACTAAAATGCTAGCACCCGTTTGTAGCATACCAACCTGATACCTGCATCATGTGGTGGAAAAAAGCTTTTGGATACAGGATGTAACATTCCGCCGATTTCACGGACAAGTGCCACCGGAACGCACACAGACATAGTGCAACTAAATGATACTAACATAGTTCTAGGTTTTATTTACTAACACAATTGTTATTAAATATATACTTAGGTTAAGGTCTATGGGTCTTCGTAACCTGAAAATAAATGACTTCAACGCTTACCATCCTTATCCCGATTCTCGAAGAAGTCCTCAACGATCTTATCGATCCGCTCCTGCGTGTACTTGTCATCGTAATGTTCGATGCTACTCTCGGCCACCTGCAGGTTTGCGTACGTTCCTAGTACCATTATGACCAGGCCTAGTACTAACACACCCTGGAATAAAATTTATAAACAAATTAGGAAACTATTTATTTGTATCCTGATACAGTGAGGATTACAATTTTGACCGCTATTTACCTATGTGTGTTGATCTGTTCCCTCATAACCCCTTATTATAATTTGACAATTGAAGCACCGTTGGAAGTGTCTTAATTTTCCGCTGATTAAAAGGTGTGTGACATGACATTGATGAATATGCGCCCTCTGGACGACAAAAGAGACGAACCAAAAAAGAACATGCCGCAAAGCTGGGATGAGAACACGGCTTCGAATCATTTAAATTTTATAGGTGTTTCTAGGTGATATTAGTAATTTTATGATACGGTAAGATGATCTGATCCAGTATTGAAGTGACTGCCTATCTGACCTCCACAACCCAGTTACTGGGTAATACGTCCTATCCTATATCCCTTGGTAAGACTTTCAGGCTCCTAACGACATGAAACGACTATCAAAGGCCCACAAATGACAACAGGGACGAACATGCTTTCCGAGGCACAGAAGGATCTTGGTATATAAAGATACACGGACCAAACGCAGCAAGCGTAGCTTAACCTGATCGATCGACCCGTGCGGTCGATATGCGTATTGGTTGCGTTGCGTGCGGCTTTACCAGAAGTTGATGAAACTCAAAGCATTTGTTCCAAATAAACTAATTACAGGCACTTTTAAATTGTCAAGTGGCGGTGAGTTAGAAAAATAAAGCTAACTGCCCATTTCAAAGCATGAAGAACGGGCAAGAAACTTCATGAACACTCTTTTCCAAATTTTTTTTACAAACAGTTGGTTATCTGTTGGATCTGATATTCTCCGGATCTTCCAAATTGAGACAACTTAAGAACATTTAAATACACTCACCTTAGCCAAAACCCGTTCATTAGTATTTTTAAAGGTCACACTAATGAAGCAGGCGGCAGGAAACACGACGCAGATCAGTACTCCTATCGTGGAGCCGACCAGACCCAGCACTAGCTCTATGTTGGGTATCAACAGGCTGATGAACAGCGCCACGGCCACTATGGCTACTGTGATGCAACGGAACGTGGTTTCTGGGATAGAGTGGTTGATTATATGGTCGTGGTGGGAGGAGTGTACCTGTGGGAAATGAATAATCATTCATAATCATTATCAAAAAAAAAGAGGCGCATCATGGGAGAGGCCAGCAGTGGACTGCGATAGACTGAGTTGATCAATTGATCAAAAAACAATCAAGTCAAGGTTAGCGTCAGAATGGCTGGTTGCCTATGGCAAGCGGCTCTGAAAGTATATTCAAGAATTGCTACTAAATTGCTTATATTTGCTACATTTCTTCAATAATTACTACATATGATACATTCAGAGAAATATGAATATTTTTTTGACCAGTCATTCTGATGTCAGGATGGCTGGTGGCCTCCGTGTTCAGCGTGAAGGACGCAGCATTTCTAAAAGTTTGTTGTATCAATAATTACTTACTAATTGCCACTTTCACGAATTTTAGTTTGAGCTTCGTACATACATTAGGTAAAAAATATAGATTTTATTAATATTTGTACGAAGAAGCGCCTAATAATTCAGAAAGGCAACAGTTCTCTTTATTACAGCGAGCGTGTTGTTCAAATCTTGCAGGCGTTCATCGACTTATTATAATGATGTTTGGTGAGTAGTTTATTTATAAAACGTCTAGTATCAGTATGTTTAATAGCTGGGTCAGATACACGTTAAAAACTGGTTTAACTTATTTGCTAAGTACCTACATCAAATTAAAGCAAAATATTGCAATAGTGAAATTTAGTGCTTGTAAGTCTGTGGTTCTGATTTACGTTTAGCACAGTCTTACAAACACTAAACTTCACTATTGCAAATAAGTTAAAACAGTTTTTAACGTGTATCTGACCCAGCTATTAAACATACTGATACTAGTAAATATTGTGTACACTTGTTAGCGTCAGAATGGCAACCAGCCATTCTGACGCTAACAAGTCAAGTCTGACGAATATTTTGTACGGTTAACCCTAGTTCATTTCTAATGAAAAAGGTTTTAACATACAACGTGTATAATAATTAACACAAAACCTCATACACCCCAATTAGAGTACTGAGTTAAAAGCATTACACAATAACCAAAAGTTATTTTTTTAAAGCAAACTATGATATTACTGTTAATAAAAACGTGCCGACATTATTCATTTAAATTGATTCTTATTACTTTGAAATAAGTTTTAATTTTCTTTGACTCAATTGACGGTAGATATGGCCAAAATGAATAATTTTTGAAAAAATAAACACCTTATCCAAAATTACTTAAATCAATTCCGTGGTCAATTATGAACACGTCTTTCAGGACTTGCGTTTATTCTGTTACATCTTGAATATAGAAATAAATTATATCTAAACAATTTATATACTTAATAACTTTTTGGCCAGACGTTATTTTAAGTAAGTAAGTACTGAAAAGGTTGTCTACGAATGACTGCTATGTTTTGGTTTTTGGAAATTCTTACGAATCTCTCTCTCTTCTTCTTTTGTTCTTCTTATTCTTACTATCTATGTTCCACGAAAAATTACAAAAAAGGCAGATCAATTACCTTCGCTCATCGAATATATATTTTATTATATTATTCTTGTTCCATTTGTTTTGAATATCGATACCCAAAACGTGGGTAAAGTATTGTTAACTTAATTTGACCCTTTATATTTATAGCAATTAAAAAGTAAATAACGATCAAAAAATTACCTTCTTGTACAAGAATGAGTACAAGCTCGCTCTGCACGGGAAGATGATGAGCGGGAAACTGAACGCGAGCGACATGACGAAGCCTAGCTTGATGACGTCACTCGCCATTGTGGGACTCAGGCTCATTAGGATGTTGCCTGAAAGATAAGTTATTTCCAATTAACATACTTGCATTATAGTTGAGACACTCTCTGCCTGTTTCTCTTATTATCACAGATTATTTATTTAATACTTTTTATTTATTTATTTAATACTGTAAGCACAAAAATGAACAGAGGCGAAATAAAGCCCTAAGCATTTTCTATAATACTAGTCAGTATTTGGATAGAATAAATATTGTAAATAAAAACGCATCATAACAGCACCATCCCCATTTCTTCCCGTGGGTGTCGCAAGAGGCGACTAAGGAACTTACTAGAGAATGGACAGCAGCATTCTCCATGCATTTTACCACCATACTGTGATCGCCAACCCGCCTGCCAAGCGTGGCGATTAAGGCAAACCCCTCAAATTGGGAGAGGCCTATGTCCAGCAGTGGGCTTCTTCAGCTGAGATGATGATAATGAGGATAGTGTGCGTCCCGATATTTGTGACGGTGTCTGTACTAGTTTTAATATCAAGAATCTCACCTGATATTACATGTGAAGAGAAGGCAATGTATCCAAACACTCCCAGAGTGAAGTACACCGCAGTGCAGATATTGATGGCGTTCTTAGTGACGACGTTCATCTTCTCTAGAGAAAGCGTCGGTAGAGACTCGAATATCTCGAATAATTGTCTGAAATAGAAAGAAGCAGTCATTTTGACTGGCATGTTAGTCTAGTGGTTAGTGACCCTGACTGCTAAGACTGAGGTCGTGGGTTCGATTCCCACCCAGGACAAATCTTTGTGTGATGAGCACAATCATTTATTCTGTGTCTGGGTGTAATTTATCTATAACTAGCTGACCCAGCGAACTTCGCACCGCCTCAGAATCAATAAAACCCATGTTAGATGAGCTCCTACCAAGTTATGCCAACCTGGTACTTCGAAGACATAAAGCGTTTTCTAGCTATCACACACCCATGTTAGGTGAGCTCCTACCAAGTTATGACAACCTGGTACTTCGAAGACATATTAATAAGGAACTTTTTTGGATGATTTTTTACACGTTGGGTCCGAAAAACCTAAATATTTTACGGACCCCTATTTTTTAAAAATAAAATATAGCCTATGTTACTCGCAGATAATGTAGCTTTCTAATGGTGAAAGAATTTTTAAAATCGGTCCAGTGGTTATTGAGTTTATCCATTACAAACAAACAAAAATACAAACTTTTTCTCTTTATAATATTAGTATAGATATGTATGTATTTAGAAATATGTAAGTATATTTATCAGTTGTCTGGTTGCCATAGGCTCTGCCTAGTTTGAGATCAAATAACGGTGTGTTGGTTGTCCTAACATATTTATTATTGAAAAGAATAATTTCGTTCCGTTCGTTATCATCTGTCAAGCCTTTCCCAACTATGTTGGGGTTGGCTTCCAGTCAAACCGGTTGCAGCTGAATACGGGTATTTTACATGATGCTACTGCCTACATGACCTCCACAACCCAGTTACTGGGTAATACGATACCCCTTGGTAAAACTGGTTGTCAGACTTTCGAGTTTCTGACAATCCGTAACGACTGTCAAAAATTCACGAATGACAGCGGGGACCGACGGCTTAACGTGCTTTCCGAGGCATGGAGCAGTCTTGGTATGTAAAGATGGTCCCATGGCTGACGTGGTTGGTCGTCAGACGTAGCTAAACCTGATCAATAGAATATATATTGCTTAGAATGTAGGTACATACAAATAAGTTGTTAAATTAAATCGACCCATGCTGCTGTTATTACTTAACCATAAGCACCTCAATACTTAAATAAACGAAATAGCATAAATATTAGCCACGCCCAACAACGAGTTGGAACCTTTGACTAGTGTGGAACCTTAATTGTGCAGACTAACTGTATATCTATTCCACAATATTTCATACTTAATGTTAAGTGTTAACTATACTGCCAGGATCGCGAGATTTGTTCGAAAGAGTTACCGTGGCCCTGGTATATAGGCAACTGAAGGAACACGGGTGGGTTTTAGTCAGTCAGTCTGACACGCCCTCCTGCTCCGCCCAGAGCGGGAGACATCATTTGATAATTTACGACCCACAAAAAAAAAGTGTTAACTATAAGAATGTCATTCTTCCATATACCTGTATGTAATTGTAACAGTCGCTCCATGTGAAATTCGGGTATTCAACTGATTTGGTTAGACTGGACCCCAAAATTTTCGGGAAGAGGCTAGATAGACAACGACTTGTATGTAATTGTATGGTATATACTTACGTCTGACAAAACAGTGCCATAGAGAATATGGGAACGCACTGCAACAAGCCGGCCGGTCGCCACATCTCCACGCGCTGGTTCCAGTCACTGGTTATCATTACAGTACCAGCCTCGAATATTACCTGAAAGATTATTTTTGTAGGGTTTTTATTCTAATAAGACAGAGATAACGAACCAAGGGCAGGCGTGCCTTTGGCGGCTCGCGACAAAATAATTTGGGCAGCAATTGAGGAAAAATAACTTTAATTTCGGACGTCGGTGGCAAAAAACTTAAATAGAGATCCGAAGACACCGACTTCCGAAATTAAAGTTGTTCGCTGCCAGGCCAGGCCCCTACCATAGGATTTTAATAGCGCAGTGGAAGTTATGTGGAAGTTATGGTGGGCCCTGGGTCAAGAGTGGCGTAGCGAACTTGTCCGCCGTGCGCGGAGCTTAACACTATAATATTCAAATAACTCACCTGGTTGAAGAAACTGGTTCTGGAGCCTACCTGGATTTATGTATGTAAGTGAGTGTGTATTGTATTGTGTTGTGACGTTATGAGTATTCTCCAGGATACCACACGGCCGCTGCAACACGCCTGCTACCAGGACATGCGGTCTTCAATGGTATCACTTAACCTCAAAGTTTTCAACAAAGAAATATCCAAACTCAACCCGTATTATTACATCCAAGGGGGTTGATTTCGCACAAAAACAATTGGATCACGGCAAATTGCCACAAACGGATCGATTTAAAGGGATTACTTTCAACAAACGCGTCGCGAGGTCCCAAAACGGCGACGGACCTTTTTCCCTAAGCCAAACCAAGTCAGCAACTCAAGAACTAACAAAATATTGGTTTCAATTCAATTCATTATTATTTTATCTTATTTTGCACTTTGTTGTGTTTTTAAGGAAGTCGGTTTTTTTTTTTTTGTAAAATAGTTTGTTGCCTCAATCGGCCGTACGTATTAAAAGCTACTGAACTCGATTCAATAGTCAATATGAACCAACTCCTTTCAGGACTTATTCTGTAACACCATGTATAAAGAGATATAGAAATACATGTGACTAGTTATGAGTGTTATGATAACAGTATTTTATTATAGAAGATGGATCGATAGATGGATACCGTTACTAAATCGTGCAATCTTACTACTATTATAAATGTGAAAGTTTGTGAGGATGTATGGATGTTTGTTACTCTTTCAAAAACTACAGAACAGATTTGGATGAAATTTGGCACACAGATAGTTTTGACACTGGATTAACATATAGGGTACTTTGTGTTTGAGGCACATGTCGACGGCGGCGCGTTGTGTTCCATGCACTCCTCAAAGAGATGACAGTAGTCATTGAACGGGTCCGCTAGAGCCGATGCCTACCAGGGTCGCGGATTTGTGCGAAAGAGTTACCGTGGCCCTGGCACAGGCAACTGAAGGAACACGGGTGAGTTCTAGTCGTTAAGTAAAGAGTGGGAGACGTCATATTTTGATGATTTCCCACCCAGAAAAAAAGATACTTTTGTGGTAGTACATTCCCGTGGGAAAATTTCCGACCCCTGCGCGAGCGAAGCCGCTGGCAAAAGCTAGTATACAATTACTAACGGCATTGATTCTGTGTGAGCTATTATTACAATATTTCGTGTTTCAAGGCAAATCAGTGTCGATCAAATAACGGTCGATTCGAGAATGCGTCATAATCATTAATTGAATCATGCTGTGAAACCAGATGTTAACCCGTAAAAACTTGCGCTTTTCAATTATAAACCATAATTCCATCTAACACAAGTCGAGTTTCCGATATAACCAAAATTATTTTATGCTATGTGAGTTTTATGGCTCTGAAATTAATTGAATAGGTAGAATTAAAGTTGAAAATTGTTCAACAATTGATAAAATTTACCTTTATCGTATTTCCTGCTCGTTATCGTGTTAGAACGGGACCAGGAAAAATTGACATAAATATAGGTACCATGCATAAGAAAAATGTTTTGGTACTAGCTGGATTTTGGTGGCACATTGCATGTGAGTACTAAATAATAATTGTTAAATATATGTTGAGAGCAGTGGTGGCCCAGTGGTAACGGCCGTGACTTACGAGTAGTAGGTCGTGAGTTCAAACCCAAGCAGGCGCATTACTTTGTGTAAATTATTTCATCGCCACTGCTCTCAAAAACGGTGAAGGAAAACATCGTGAGGAAACCGACGTCTTAGAACCAAAAATTCGAAGACATGTGACATCTACCAACCCGCACTGGGCCCGCGTGGTGGATTATGGCCCATTCTCTCTCACCGAGAGGAGGCCTGTGTCCCAGCAGTGCGAACATTATAGGCTGGTGATTAAATATAAATGTTGTGTGATTTTCAGGTCTCAGTGATGAATCGAGCAATGAGAATCATACATACCTAATATAATTTCGCTATGAATAGACAGATATTGTTCATGTTCGAAACAAAACAATACAAAACAGTTCATGTCAACACAGTTCCATGCGCGTTTCGGAGTTGCACTACTTTTATTATAAACCTTGAAGATGTCTATGTATGGAAGGTAGAGGATTAACATTCTCGATTCTTTATAAAGTCAAGACAAACAAAAACTTACTTTCATGACGAGACAGAAATAGAATGCGATGGTAGCTGCACTGACGTTACTCAGACTGTCCACATTACGTAGCAATCCCAGTGGAAGAACGCAGACCAGCGATACTATCACCATTATTGAGGTTCTAGAGCAGAAAAAAAGAAAAATATTTTATTTATCATCTCATTAGCTATATACATTCCTTTCTCTTTCCACGTTAAATTAGGAGCATCCTGTTAACAAAAGCCAAGATATTACTAACACAAAGATGTGACTATTCATCGGTAGCTTTTAACCCTCTTAGTTATAAAAGTTGCTTAAAGTATACACGTTTAAACGCCGAAAATGTGCGGATAAACAGTCGTTTATAATTACTTAAATTTAAGCAGAGTTTATAAATAAAGGCTCCCACAAAAAGGCGCGACGCGACGCTCGTAGAAAAATTTCTATAAAAACTTCATGGAAATTGTTCTACAAGAGTCGCGTCGCGCCTGTCTGAAAACCTTAAAAGGGTAAATGTAACAGTAATCGTAACAGTAGTCGTTCATAAAGATTTAAATACACGTGCATTGCATTTCACGCCGTGCAATAATGGAAAAATTAAGTCACGCTTTTCTGTACCTTAAGTAGTTTGGACTACTTAAGTCACATTAAAGCGTGAATTAATTGCCGATTATGGTGGTAAAATTAGTATTGCAAAGGACTCGAGTCTTCGAGTCGTAATTTTAAAGACTCGACTCAATTATGCAAGACTCAGTGTGCTCAAAAGGCTCGGAGTAGAGTCAAGCACTCGAGTCTTAAAATGAACTGGAGTCTTAAAGAAAAACTCGGAACATGAAGATGATACTTGTAGCTCAACATTCGAAAAAACTCGAATCGATACAAAAAAACCTGACGTTATTCGAATTTTTTCGAAAGATGAGCTACAAGTCTCATCATCAAGCTCCGAGTTTTTCTTTAAGACTCTAGCCGAATCCGAGCCTTTTGAGCACACTGAGTCTTGCATAATTGAGTCGAGTGTCTAAAATTAAGACTTGAGAACTCGAGTCTTTTGCAACACTAGGTAAAATGCATAGAGAACGCTGCTGCCCATTCTCTAGTAAGTCTCTCTTTTACGATACCCACGGGAAGAAATGGGATGGTTCTATTATTTACCGCCGGCACCTCACGGATACGAGTAGGTAATAGGATACCTTTCGGAAAAACTGATTGTCAGCCTATTAGGATTCTGACGATCCGTAACGACTATCCCTGCTTTCCGAATTGCGATAAAAGTGATTATATCGCGAATCCGACCAACGCGGAACGTCACAATTATTACTGAACAACCCTTATATTTTGCGACTATTAAATTTGGTCGGATTCGCGAAATAATCACTTTTATCGCAATTCGGAACCGGGCCTATCAAAGATCCAGAATTTCAGACAGGACCAAGCCATTGCTTAACGTGCTTTCTGAGGCATGGAGTGGTCTTGTTATGTAATGATGGTCACCCATCGAAGGAACCACCGCGGCAAGCATAGCTTATCCTGTTCGATACTTTGGTGAGGCTGTTAATACTAAGCCACAAGAGAAATAAAAAAGTCTACAATAAACATAACTACTTTATGATAATGTGCATAAAAGTGTAAAGTTACACTTAATTAACTCTATTATCCTTCACAGTTAATTAACCTTTTCAATGATATTTCTGGCTTAATACTTTGTAAACATCTCATTATTTTATTAAACTGTGTAGACAGTTATTATTAATAAATAATTACTGCAAGAGAATGTGTTTAATACCTACATAACATAACACATAAATCGATGGTCCCTATTAACAATGTCAGTTCTGCAAAAAGACTACTGACTGTTCAGTGGAGCAGTTCAAAGTTTGTTTTACTACTAACACCGTTGCGCGGACAAGGTTAATACAACCGACAATATTATCTTTAAAACAGGCTAAATATCATGATTTAAAAAAAATACGTACAATAGATCTTTTTATTATGATTGTACTTATGTAAAAAGTGAATATTGGTAAAAATGCATAACCGACATTTTTAATAGGGACCATCGAAATAATGGTTTAAAACAAGCTTTCCATTGTACCATTTGCAATTTTAACTATGTGCTCTCAAGGTGGTGCCATATAAATTTGGAAAACAATATCGAACCCTAAGGGTCGGAAAACAGGGGATGATTGATTGTGCACTCGCTGATTGTAATGTATAACCACGCATAACTTTATACAGAGAAGTCCGCTTTTGATAATTCTTTTTTTATTGGATAGGGTATACCTTGCCAAGTATTATAAGTACATAAAAGCTACAAAAAATTATAAAATAAAAACATCTGCCTAGCTTTTTTCTCAACAATGGTATAAATATAATAAAAAAACTTTTTAGCAAAAAATTAAACCGCCGAAAAAACTGAAAAGCAAAAAATAATAAACCTTAAAATTATGAGTCGGCGCTTTGAGTGATCTTTGTTCATTGATTTTTCAGCGCCGACTCAAAATTTTAAAGTTTATTATTTTTTGCTTTTCAGTTTTTTCGGCGGTTTAATTTTTTGCTAAAAAGTTTTTTTATTATATTTATACTGTACGCTGCCAGAATAGACCCCCATAAGGTTTTTAATTATTATGTGGAAGACCTGACCGATGCCGTTGGCAACAAAACCGTGTCTATCTGAGGGGTACTGGAAGGTACTCCACCTTAGCGGGGCAGGCGCCAATGTCCTAACAATGCCTGGGCGGCGACCGATCGCCGCACCCAGGCCCAAGTCTTTCCCGACGAGGATGGAATTCAAATTCCTCGTACGCGCGGTGTCCCGAGCCACGCGCCATCGCTGGATGGTCATATCCCACCGGAGGCCTGAATGGCGGGGGGCGTGACTCCAACCGGGGACGTTCCGCCAAAGGAGGAGAGGGAAGGCGGTGCTGGTCTGGCCAGCGCTGCCTAGCAACAACTGCGTAATCACCTTTACGCGGGGAGACCAAATGGCGGTCGCGCGGCTCCCGATCAACTTGCGCGGGGGGTGGAGTGTGGCGCTCAAAATTGCGGGCCTCTCCCCGGTTCTGAACCGGCGAGGCAGAAGCCCGGTGACCAACTCCATGGTACCCCCCCGTACGCGAACCTTCATCAGAGGCTGGTCTGCCAGCGTGGTTCGCGTTAGCACACAAAATGTCCAAATGGGACCCCCCACAAATTCTACAAGGGCGGGGGTTGGGGCAGTCCCGATGGAAGTGAGCCCCCAAACAAGAGAAGCACATGCGGCGTGCATTGGCAATTCGGCGGCGGGCACTCACGTGCAACTTCAAAAAGGCCGCGCAAGTTGCCATGCCCCGTGTCCCTACAAAACTCACAATCAGGACGACTCTGGGTGCCAGCAAAACGAGCGGCGGGGCAACCATCAACAGGCCCGCGAGCCCTAGTCCGTCCCTGGTCTCGTGGCCGGGAAGACGGCTGGCATGACTCAGTGGCAACGCCAGAGTTGTCCACAAACCGACACTCATCCTCCAAAAATTGGAAGAGGTCATCAAATGGGGGGAGATGTGTGACACTATCCCCACCATACTTTTGCTCGAAACGAGCACTCAAATCGGCAGGAAGCCGTTGCAGTACAACGTGCACCAAAAGGTAAGACCAATGGTCCACCGGCAAGTCCAATTGCTTTAAAGCGTTGGTCGCTGCCACCAACGGGTTCAACAGGTCAGTACGCAATGCTGACAATCCAGTAATGACCGGTAACCCCAAAATCAATTCAATATGAACGTCAGCCAAACAACGTTTATTTTGGTACCGCCGGGTGAGTAGCTCCACAGTAGGGTAGGCTGAGTCAGTCAACGACAGATACTGTACCAAGGCTCGGGCCTCACCTTCTAGGACAGACAACAAATAGGCCAACTTTTGGGCGGGTCTGAGGTCCGAGCGTGCATCAACCAAACTTTCAAACAGGTTTTGGAAACCTAACCACTGGTCCAAGCGACCGTTAAAGTGTGGCAGTTCCAAGGTAGGCAGTCTACTCAATAGTCCGGGACCTGAAACAATCGAGGTCTCCGGTTTGACCTGGACAGGTGTCCGGCTCCCCAATATTTCCCGAGCACGTTGACCAATGACATCCCCCAGGTCCAAGATCTGGTCGTAGTCAGCAAGGACCTTGTCACGTGCTGCCTGATCCAGCACTTCCAGAGCCACATCACAAATGTACTCGTTGTAGCGGGTAAGCAGAGCATCAACGTTGCCGAGTCTCACGTTCAACTGCTCGAACCGAGCCAGAGTGACCGCTTCAAGATCCGGGCGCTCAGCGGTTGCTGCAGCTGGAGTGAACCACCGTAGCTGTGTGGTCAATCCACTGATTGCCTCTCTCACCGCTTTGTGTGCCATTGCACAAACAATACAATTCAAATAAACCAAGCAAAAGATAATTAAGTAACAAAGTTCAAACAATCAATTACAAAATAACTACAAGCAAACAATCAAACTACCAAACTGACTAATCAGCAACTCAAGAAATAACAATATATTGGTTTCAATTCAATTCAACAATAAACTTTTATTTTAATTCAAAATCAATATCAACGTTCAAAATTCTATTTCATATTCAATTCAAATATTCAAATTCTATCCAATTCCAAATGTTAAGTTCACAAACCACTGTGTGGTACAACAATAATGAACCTTTATTCCAACTCAAAACAATGGTAATACTCAAAAATGCCAATTTCAACAAAACTACCATATTGATGGTACAAAACTCAATATTTTAATGTCTTCCTGACATTCAATACAACACAGAGGTCAATTAACAACAACAAGAGGTTATAACATAGCTCAATCTAACCAACTCTGTTAGAATATGCAAACCTGGTTGACCCCGTCAATATGAGTTACTCGACTCAATAAATTCCAACAAATTATTTCAAATAACAATTAATTATAGTTATCAAATATTTACAGCGTATTACTACTTCCCTTATAGAGACTGCCAAGTAATTAGCCTACTGTAAATTACCAATTTGGTGGTTATGTCTTATAACCGCGCTCTGAATACCAAAATTGTACGCTGCCAGAATAGACCCCCATAAGGTTTTTAATTATAATGTGGAAGCGTGCTAACCGTGGGGCTCTAGAGACAAGAGTGGCTAGCGAAACTAGTCCGCCGTACGCGGAGCAGACAATATATAAGAGAACAACTCACCTACAATACAGCAAAAGAACTTACCTGTTGGTTGAAGGACACTGCTCTGGTGCCAACCTGGAGTTATGTATGTAAGTGAGTGTATATGTATCGTGTTGTGACGTTACGAGTATTCTTCAGGTTAGAATCCGCTGCAATAAGGCTGGAGGCAATCACAGCATGCGGTCTTCAAATCACTCGTTCCCAATAGCGTCACTTGCACTTAACCTTCAAGGTTCTTCAATGTCAAGTAATATCTAAATTCAACCCGTATTAATTCACCAAGATAGGGGTTATTAACAATCCAAACAATGGGTCATGACTTATTGTCACCAAAACGACCGGGGTAAGGGATTACTTTACAAAAGATCGCGAGATTCAAGCGGCGACATGCTTTCCTTGTTAAGCACCAAATTCAAGAGGAAGTGTCAAGTGTCAAAATCAAACTGTCAAGTCAGATGTCATTCCATTCGATGGCGCGTTCCGAAACTACTTTAAACGGGACTAAACATTTACCATTGTTGAGAAAAAGGCTAGGCAGATGATGATGATGATGTTATGGTTATCTCACTAATCTATAAAGCATTCTATCTATCTAGCTGGCTCAGATTATTCCACTATATTCCATTACTATACATATTTACATTTCCTGTCAACAGCTCTAAATATACCTTCATTGTAAGTAAAACAATGAGATCCACACAGTTATTACAAGCTCCTTTGTTTCAAGTTTGCATATATAAAAACCAATAGCCAGATAGGTAGGTAGACAACCTACAGAAGATTGCGGGGAAGACCAGCACCCTAATTCTGAATCTGAATAATTTTGAAGGATATTGCTTATCCATTGCTTGATGTTAGAAAAATTTGTCTGTGCAAAAGTTCAACAACATACAATAATGTTGTTGGATTGTCAAAATGGGAGCCATTCCTACAGTAACCGTGTCAAGCAATAATACTCTCAGAGACTTATTATATATACAGACCAGGGAAGTATTGCACAATAGGAGGCCTATAATCAGCAGAGGATGGAACAAGGCCAACCAACCAGTTTGTTAAATAATTACCTCAGTATATCACTCTGATTTATGTTGAACATCTTGGCAACTATTTGAGGTCCCAGGTCTCCAACCACAACAAAGTATGCTATACAAGTGCCCATCAAGAATCCAATGATACCAACTTCCACGGCAAACTTTCCAGCTTGGCCGAATACATGAAAAGCTAAAAAGAAGAACATTTCTGTAATTTGAATTTAGAATTTTAAATATGTTTTTTTTTTTGGGCTAGGGTCACATGATGGCTACTCAACATATTTCAAACATTGTTCCATTTCTGTCAATAATTTGAAAGTGGCTGCCTCGGTTTGAACACACAACCCACAACTCATAAGTCAGGGCCGATACCACTTTTCCTCTCCTTATGAAGATGACACAGACAGAACGATGATTTGATTATATTTAGTAGTAAACACATTTAGTGATTTGTAACAGTTTTAGATTTAATTTGAAGGAGAAACATGTTACCTAGAAATTCAAAGTTTCTTCTCCGTGCGAGTAGAGCAGATTTTAAAAGGAAATGACAGCATAATCTTGAGATGAGGCCCATAACTAGTAAAATTACAGTAGCAAGTAATACACCACACTGAAAAAAATATTTTAATTATGTATGGTAAGTATCATAGTATTGTACATTTAGTAAGGTAAAAAGCTGTAGAGATTATAATGTTATGTTTTTTCTATAGAACTGAAACCATCAAAGATTTTAAAACAATTCAGAATGTGTGGTCTTGAGCTTAATTTTGGCTGAATTAACCAGTTGAAAACCGTAATTCCAGAAACAAACAAAAAGCCATTGACTTGTGCGGTCCACGATAAATAGGGTTAAATTAGGATTATTGCGGACATATAAATCATAACAAAAGCTGCTCCCATCATTTCTATTTTAAACAAATAAACTTACTTGTTGAAAGCAGAAGGGCATAGCCAATATTCCTACACCTATAATGCTGTTGGCCAGCGTGATAGACTGGCCCGTAGTACCCATTTTTATTGGTTTATATTATATTTTCACTTCACAAACGCCCCTAAATACCGGAATAATTCTTAAAACCACATACTGCTACGCGTATTGTTTTGCTTTTGAACTACTTTCTGCCAACTTTGACAGTTTGTTTGTTGACGTGACTTGACTGACGTTGACATTTTCTATTTTTGGAGCTACGTTTCGTTTCAACTTTAGTTTGTTCCTCTGGTAACATTACAATAAAATAGTAGAGATTAAACAGTGTTTGAAATATTTTTTAAATAAATTTTGCAACGAATTACGCCTATTCTAATGTAAATAAAATATTTACTTTGTCCCAGAACTAGTGCCCTGAGACAGTGAGGCAGGGTCGCCGCAGAACACGTAGAAGGTGGTGGTAATAGCTGGAAAGGTTCCGTCTAAATTGGAAGGAGGACGCGTGGATTTGCGAAAGTTGGAAGAAGGTGGATGGAGGGCCCAGAAGTGCGACGATGCAGGCTAGCAAAAAAAAATCTGTCAGTAGGTTTATACAAATATTGTACTTTTATACGTCAATCATTTTTATAAACCACACGGTGTTTCATAACTGACTACTCTGAGAAAAAATGCCGAAGCAAACTCGGAGGTCACAGTCTCTTTAAAACTCCAGACATTATCTTGGTCAGATAATGAGAAGACCATATAGATTAGTGTCTGAAATGGTATGTTGAGAAAGGAACCACCGATTAAGTAGATGTGGGCCTGTTCAGTCAGTGCACTCAACTCAAAGCTTATAGGGCTCAACGATTCGACTAACAATACCAAAGAAAGGATTTTGGGCCACATACGCACGAAAGGAAAGCAAGGAAAAGAGATTAACAAACATGCCCTCTGAAGAAAGACCTTTTATCGCGTGAAAAAATATTATAATTGTCATAGTTAGCCTACGGCCATCAGATTTCTATATCAGGCATTGTAAAAAGAATCCAGTACATGCTCTTCCATGCGTTAAATCGAAAAAATAAAAGGGAATTTCAAGACGATATTCCTATTTTAAAAATTATTTGTTTTGGACAAAGATTAAACGGTACATGATGCTCTCTTTTGTCACATTGATATCTCGTTGCGAGAAACGGTGTACCTTTTGTGCAGAGCATCATAAGCCTTTTTCGAGTCATGTAAATTGTAATGCATTAGGATGACTTCAGAATTATAGACAAAATTAACGACAAGTCGAGAAAGAAAGCATTCTCGCAAGCGACAACTGCAGCCTATTGCCTTCAATCTAAAAAACCCTATCAAAATTCAAAATGCAGCGCATTAACTAACTAACTCCGCTCTTAGCCCTGCTAGTCACCGATAGAACTTGCATAAAGAAAACTGCGATCAGACGCTGTCGATGTCTTTTTGTCATAATTAATTAACCCCCACCGCCCCACAATGAAAAGACTGCGCATAATTCAACCCAGGTCCCCAAGCTCAGGAATAGCGCTTGCAACAACCGCACCAAAGAAGCCATCATTTATTTAACGTTCTACTTACTTAAATAAACTCACCTTATGATGGTAGGCAGAACCTTACAGAACGCAGGTTGTGTAGTGTTTGTTCTACTCAGTTACTTCTATTATTTGCAGCAGGGCTTTCTGTTTTATCCCTAGTAAAACGTAGAGTCGTAGACTACTAAAATGTAGATAAATTGATACCTCCAGGTTAGACCGCGACCTGCCAAGTTCGTGCATTTGTTCGAAAGAGTAACCGTGGCCCTGGTATAGGCAACTGCAGGAACACGGGTGTGATTTAGTAATTAAAACACTGACACGCCCTTCTAATTTTTTTTGTGGGAAATCATCAAAATGACATCTCCTGCTCTGGGTGGAGCGGGAGGGCGTTAGACTTTTACTGACTAAAAACCCACCCGTGCTCTTTCAGTTCAGGGCCACGGTAAGTCTTTCGAACAAATCCGCGACCCTCGCAGGCATCGGTCCAGGCGGATCCCTTCATCATATAATCCCCTGGAATCACTACGTCCGTAAAAATCATTCAATGGGATCATAACTTAGAGAGTTGTATTGACATTAATGATTATAATTCTGTAAATATCTACGTATTACGGTTGCGAATTATATTTTGTCAAATGTAGTACAACCTGTCACTAACCTGCAAATTACAAAAAAAAGTAAGAAAGCAATGTTTAGCATTTTTGCTCACATAAAACGGTCAGGGTCATCATCATCATTTCAGACGAATGACGTCCGGTTAGTGATGGGCAGTGGATTAATACTCGGAGGATAAATACTCGAGTTTTTATCCGAAACGGATAAATACTCAATTTTTACTTATTCTTACTGAGTATTTACTCAAAATGATGGATTAATTTATTTTTTGTGCATTGTATGACTCTTTTTTTAATGTTAATGACGTGTACTCTCGGTCAGAAAATTGTATGTAACCCAAATAGCTCTAAAAACACACAAAGCCTTACCATATAAGAACATGAATAAAACTAAGAGAAGAAAAAATCTACTGGCCCAAATTCCCCAAACGAAAACAAAATTTGCAGACAGACAATTTAGTAAACGCTCAGCTCAAATCTACAACAAAATTAATAAACATGTATAATATGTTTACAACAAAAACTGCCGTGACTGTAAAAAAAGTATAATAGACTGGTTAAAGCCACTTACCTATGAGGAAACCGAAGCACTATTGGAACAAGTAGCCTAAAACCATCCCGCACATGTCACACAATCTGCTATAACCTAACACAACACATCCCACACATGTCATCACACTACACACCACTCCACACCATCTCAGACACACACACTTCATCACACAACACATCACACCACCCACACACCACATCACAGTACACACCACTCGATGCACTCTACACACCACACCAAACACTACACACATAAACTAGAAACTACTATTATTTTTATTTCCTGTTCATAACTGAACAAATTTTATTATATAAGTTCAGATTTATGTAGTTTTTAAACAAATAGACAGTATACTTACTCTAAATGTACAGCTTGGCAAAAAAGAGTCTGGAAAAAATGAGGGCGCCTGCTAAGCAGGTATGGCCACCCTGTATACTAGGACTAAAAGTGATAAGATACTTGTTGTTTTAATCCACAAACGAGATCCCGGAAATTCTCATCAATCAAGACTTCAAGACTTCATAGGCACACAGTCTTTTACTTTCATTGTATTTAGTAGATTGCGCATTATTTCGCTGGAATAACTTTTTATCTAAGAGTGCCATCATAATAACATTATGCAAACTTGTTCAGTTTAAAAATTAATTAAATTACACTCAGGGATTGCCGATTGAACCCAATACACAAGACATAATGTTCAGCAATCGCATTTGCGGCCACCATCTAGGGTATTCACAACCATTCGATGGTTGGTATGCCTGTATCAAATTTGACATGAATGATACTGAACGAATCCTGTTAATGCTGACAGTTTATAGTCGACAAGAAGGCGACTTACAGCTGCTTACTGTCGGAAACTAATCGGAAGTCAGAGAGTACCTACATGTCGCATTCGAAAGGTACGGGCAATATCGAATAAACTTGAACAGTTGACTAATGAAGGCGTCAGGTATGTCTATATGGGGTACATAACATTTTCACTATTCACATGACAATGAAAATGAAATAACACGCTAAAATTTGTTTTTATTTAAAAAGAAAAACGTGACATAACATCATTCGTGTATTCCTTTTCGGTGCTATGATATTTTTTTCCAATAACACTGATGTTTCGGTTTTACATTTCTTATTTATGAAATCTAAATAGTGTAAAAATCTTTCTTAGACGTTTACGGCTCCCATTACAACCCGTCTCTTCAAACTATAGGTAATATATTACGTAGAATAGGCACCTGAAAAATAATAAATATAAATTATAATTTTTTTACTGTGGTATGCGATAATGGCATTAATAAAAAAATAAAAAATACTTGCCTGTTTCGTTATAGTGTTGAACTTTTTGTCTAATTGCACACAGATCGAAATCGTCTAATTCTTTCTTCCGCCAACTGTTTTGGTGTTCCTCCAGGTGTAGAAAAAATCCTTAATTTTTTTCACCTTCATTAACAATTTCTCTAATTGTACTGTGAGATTTACGTTGAAAAAAACATAAAGACAATCATATTAATTCCATGTAGGTACATTTTTCAATTTCAAGTATCAAACATCAAGAGTTAACGTACACGCGATTTGTCTAACTAGAAAACATAACCTCAATAATCTTTTAGTAAATAAAACAATAAAATGGCTTGAAACATAAAATACCGATAAAACTTAGTATTAGAAAGGAAAAACAATGACTGGCATTGAATAAAACATAAATTTCTTGGATAAATACCTGTCTTGTCGGCAGTTCTTTCGTAAACATTGTCATTCGGAGACAAAATTTGTTCCGCTTCAGATTCCGCCAAATTTCTTACGAAAACTTAGTATATCACAGCTCACACCACTACTCCTTATTGTTTTATTCACTTTTTATATGTTTAAAAGCATTAATAATTGATAGTTAATTAGAAATAAGTAAAATACAACTAGGAACATAACACAATGACAGATTAGCTACTTGTTGATGATAAACAAAGCAGTGCTGCCACCAAAAAAATATTTTAGTTCCAATGGTTACCACGACAGACTCTTTTTTGCCAATGCCAACCTATATGTCAGCCCTTACGCACAGCACACTGTTTATTGTATTTTATTATATTTTGTTTACTCGCAGTTAGTACAGCAATGATATGGAAGAGCGGAGTCTCCTAATACAGGCATTGTTTGCTTAAAAGGAGGCTCCAATCACGTCTAAACGTAATGTAAATTCTAGAATGTAAATAGATCATACGCGTGGCGCCCTCTGCCCATGAAATCTTCCCCATTGTGACCAATAAATTATTTTGTATTTGTATTTGTTTGTACTGTTATTTGAACTTTCCGAAATACTATCTTTTTACATTATTTAGTTCAACATCGATTGCCAGGGCTGTAATTGTGTCAGGAGTCCCACTGTCTCTAATAGAACATACTATTAGATATTTTTTTAGAACCTTTCTTTAATGAAAGTGTGTAGAATCGCCACACAAGTGAATATCTCCGTGTAAAAATTCTAAGACATTATAAACACGATGAAGAAAAGTTTGGTGTTATTGGTGCTAGAAACGCAATTAGTAAAAGATGTTGACTCTTTAAACTGCGAAGCACGCGCTATTAATTTGCTGGGTCCGAAACATGTAGATTTCAACAATTTTATAAACTATGCAGATATAATAAAATCTATAAAAAAAATCAAATGAACTGGTATTTTTTTTTTTTGCATGATGAATAGGGTGGAGTGAAAATGTATGGAGATTTTTTTTTTGTTTTTCTTTGTAATAGCTTAGCGGTGAAAAGCTGCCTATGGATGAGTTAATAAAGTATAGGTTGGCAAAAAAGAGTCTGTCGTGGTAACCATTGGAACTAAAATATTTTTTTGGTGGCAGCACTGCTTTGTTTATCATCAACAAGTAGCTAATCTGTCATTGTGCTAAGTTCCCAGTTGTATTTTACTTATTTCTAATTAACTATCAATTATTAATGCTTCTGTACATATAAAAAATGAATAAAACAATAAGGAGTAGTGGTGTGAGCTGTGATATACTAAGTTTTCGTAAGAAATTTGGCGGAATCTGAAGCGGAACAAATTTTGTTTCCGATTGACAATGTTTACGAAAGAACTGCCGAAACGACAGGTATTTATCCAAGAAATTTATCTTTTATTCAATGCCAGTCATTGTTTTTCCTTTCTAATACTAAGTTTTATCGGTATTATAAGTTTCAAGCCATTTTATTGTTTTATTTACTAATAGATTATTGAGGTTATGTTTTCTAGTTTGACAAATCGCGTGTACGTTAATTCTTGATGTTTGATACTTGAAATTGAAAAATGTACCTACATGGAATTAATATGATTGTCTTTATATTTTCTTCAAGGTAAATCTCACAGTACAATTAGAGAAATTGTTAATGAAGGAGAAAACAATTCAAATGAATGAAATGAAATGAAATGAATTGCACCGATCCCAGCGTGGTTTGACCTGCCGTGATCTGCCGGGGTCGCGTGATTGTTCGAAAGAGATACCGTGACCCTGGCACAATGGACAACTGATGGAACACGGGTGGGTTTTAGTCAGTAAAAGTCTGACACGCCCTCCCGCTCCGCCCAGAGCGGGAGAAGTCATTTGATGATTTCCCATCCTGAAAAAAAAAAAAAAAAAAAGCGTGGTTTGACCAGACTCGATTAATCGAATGAACCCCAAGATATGCACTAGCCTTTGAAGCCTCATGTTTCATGGTGCTACATAGGCCATTGCATATCAAGAAGTAGACCGGGGGGCGCTGTAATGGTAGGGAAGACGTGCCCATAGGATAGGAAAGGATTACGAGCCTACCGACTATGCAGCCTTAAGTAAGCATTGGACTAGTGGAGAGAAGGGTGATATTTGTCTATAGGAGGGCATCTTTTCACGTCGTCGCCGGCATGTTGATCCAGGTCGAGCTTCACCGATGCATGTTTTGGTGGGGTTGACCGTTTGCTGGCTCTTTTCTATGTCAAGGGTTCGCTATGTTCCGTGTTGTTTTCTTGGTCGTCTTCTGCGTTTTCGCTGCTATCAGTTTCTGGTTTTTTGTAGATATCACGAGCCGCTTTCTTGATCTTATTTCTGTCTCCAGCCGTGCCCCTTTAAAACTGGAGTTCCTTTTCGAAGTATTTCATGTCCTGTTTTAGGTTGTCATTCCATGTGTAAATAGGTCATCCGACCTTCTTAGGTTTTGCCCTGTACTGCATTGCTGCTTGTAACAGGTGTGGTTCAGAGCGTCTGAAAATGTGTGCCAGGTAGCAAATCCTGTGGTTGTCCAAACGAAACGAAAGTATAAATTCTAATTAGAGACCCCCTCTCCAATTAGAATTTTCATCCTTGTTTCGTTTATTCGGAGGCTTACATTATTTAGCGAGGTTTTAATTTGGTATTGGATGCATTCTAGTCCTTCTAGCTCAACAAAGGGAGTGAAATGTTGCAGTCCCAATTGATGATTTCCATTATTTCCTTTACTGTCGGTCTATTGTGCTTCGGTTATCGGTTTTGTTGGTTATGCAAAAGTACGTTCTGCCTATTTTTGTACTGATTTTAACCTTTTGGAGTATTGTCTGGCATTCTTGTACGCGATTATGCCTATTGGGTTATCCAGTTGCCAGCTTTGGCCTTTTGTAGGTTAGCGAGGGCTATTCGATGGTCCCTTGAGCGGCTTCTAATACCTCCGTTATGTTGTTTCATGTTATTTCGGTGTTTTCATTCGTTGGGATGATACCTATATTTGCTAGTTGTTTTTTTTATTTTTATATGCGATTTTGATATTTTATTTTGATATGTTTTCGATTGAGAGCGGTATAGTTGCATTGTTTATGATTGAAATACTTAGCATCCATTGTTGTTTCCTTCGTTTCTTTTTGTTGCTTTTGTGTTTGGTTTTTTTTTTCGTTTTTGTTTACAATTCTGTTTGATCTTATAGTCCCGTCTCGTCAACGTGGACGAGTTTTTCTGTTGCTTGTGGCATGATGATATAGTCCAATTGCGATTTTTGAGTGCCTTTTGACCAAATTATTCTAATGGATGATCAACCTTTTGTCGTTTCTGTTTGAAGTTTTTCTCTGTAGGCTTTATCCTTTAACAGTTCGCCTTGTAGTTGGGAAATTTATGCTGAAAGTTTTGTTGGATCCTTTGCGTTTTCTTTTGGTTAGAGTATCTTGTCGACCAATATGGACGTTGAAGTTTCCGAGTATTATTAGCGTACTTTTTGTCTAATCAAGTTTAATAAGACTGTGAAGGGTCTGGTTGCTTTCGGGGAACAACTGTTTGAAGTGGGAGTTGAATAAGTGCAGAGGAGTTGGCTAGTCTTTTCCCATGCCAATAGTTGACCTAGTATCCTTGTATTACTAACTGTAGCTAATTCACTTGTACTATTAACTAATTCAATTTGGGAATACGTTCTTAATAAAATTGCAAGATCCTGGTGCGTGTTACCTACCGGTTCGGAGAGATGCCAATCGTGGTATGTGTAGTGTAGCTGAATGTTCCTAAGTTCATCCCTGTTTGTTGTAGGTTGGCTTGAATTCCTGTACGTGGCAGTGCCGCGTCAATTCGTTTTTTTTTTTTAGCTGGTTTTCTGTGCAAGTTAACTTAATTGCGTAGACTTCGACTTTCTCATTATTGCGTATCCCGTGTCGTCCGCGATTACGTTTGATAAGTAAGTAGTGTTTGTTCTTATTGTCCACACGGTGTGAATGATTTAACTAATTGGGGGTTGCTCGTTTGAGTTTAGGGTTTCATGGGTTTTGGTCTTCTCATGTGTTGTGCCTGTTACCTAATGTTTTGGTATGATGCAGTGCTTTCAATCTAGTTGAACCTTGCGTTAGGTTATTCCGGTTGTTGTTGTATTGTTTGTCGTTTGTAGGGACCCAGTTTTCATAGTGCTGGTTCATGAACAGTACGTGTTTATTAGCGGGAGCTTGTTCGCTAGTAGGTGAATGCACCTGTGTGTTTCTGTTTTGCATATGTACATGCACATTTACGACGTAGAATACAGACGCGGCGATTATGATATATTCACCACCCCAGATTTCTTCATTATGTTGCGCGGCTTTGTATTCTGTTATCCTTTATTCCTGGGAAAGAACGCTGTTGGGGAGAAATTCCTGTATATTATTTAGAAGTGCCAATTATAACCATTATAAACGCATTGTCTGTGTGCCCACTAAAGACACGTGCAAGTTGGGGGCTGAAGCACACTTGTAGTGAGTCAATTTATGGGATGACCTTTTTTTTGGTTTCTTTTGTTTATCTGTATAGCAAAATGAGCATTTATCTTGAAACAGAGAGAATCTGGATTGGGTACCCTTTTTTTTATTCAGCTGCCGCCCATGTGTTCATTTGGAGGGGCTGTGGCCTCTTAGCAAGCTTTTAGGAATTTTAAGAATTCATTACTTTGGCTGACCTGTTAGTCTAGTGGTTAGTGACCCTGACTGCAAAAACTGAGGTCGTGGGTTCGATTCCCACCCAGGACAAATCCCTGTGTGATGAGCACAATCATTTGTTCTGTGTCTGGGTGTAATTTATCTATAATATGTATGTATTTAGAAATATTCAAGTACGTTTATCAGTTGTCCGGTTACCATAGTACAGGCTCCGCCCAGTTTGGGATCAGATAACGATGTGTTGGTTGTCCTAAGATATTTATTTATTTATTTATTACTGTGTTACAAAAATAGGATCTTTTGGTGCGGCGTCTTAATCGGTATCGTATTTTGTTCCGGAATTATAGCGCGAATAGGGTTATTCAGCCTATTGTAGTTAGTGTGAACACAATCATTCACACAACGCTTCCTGGTGTGATGTGATGACGATGATAGGTCCCCAAGCGCGGCACAACAAAGCCGCGGTCATGCGCAGTTTAGTAAACAAATCCCTGAAATGTTAGGAACGGGCTCACCGGGTTCGGCAGGGGTCAGCTGGCAGGCAGGCTCTGCTGAGAGCTGGGCGCACGAATGACACATTTGCTTCCTTGTTTTATACAATGTGTAACTGAATAGACGCAAGTCCACTTATTGAGCCCGAAAGAATTCAATCCTATCTCAAGGCAATAGGGCTCAAATTTAAATGCACAAAACAATGCTAGTGTTCACACAATTTTCTTTATTCAATACTCTAATAAACTCAAAACTCTAATTCGGGTGTATGAGGTCTTGCGTTAATTATGTTACACGTTGTATTATGCCACCCGATTTTAAATTATGACTTAGAAGCACGCACACACAATAACACGGTTTGATTTCGAACTCAGGCGGGTCGGACCACATCTGTTGCGCGCGCGCCGACACGTTACGAATTGTTAATGAAGGAGAAAACAATTAAGGATTTTTTCTACACCTGGAGGAACACCAAAACAGTTGGCGGAAGAAACAATTAGACGATTTTGATCTGTGTGCAATTAGACAAAAAGTTCAACACTATGAAGAAACAGGCAAGTATTTTTTTTTTTTGTTAATGCTATTATCGCATACCACAGTAAAAAAGTATAATTTTTATTTATTATTTTTCAGGTGCCTATTCTACGTAATATATTACCTATAGTTTGAGGAGACGGGTTGTAATGGGAGCCGTAAACGTGTAAGAAAGATTTTTACACTATTTTCATAAATAAGAAATGTAAAACTGACACATCAGTGTTAATGGAAAAAATCTATCATAGCACCGAAAAGGAATACAAGAATGATGTTACGTCACGTTTTTCTTTTGAAATAAAATCTAAACTTTAGCGTGTTATTTCATTTTCATTGTCATGTGAATAGTGATAATGTTATGTACCCCGCATAGACATACCTGACGCCTTCATTAATCAACTGTTCAAGTTTATTCGATATTGCCCGTACCTTTCGAATGCAACATGTTATAGGTACTCTCTGACATCTGATTAGTTTCTTACGTAAGCAGCTGTAAGTCGCCTTCTTGTCGACTATAAACTGTCAGCATTAACAGGATTCGTTCAGTATCATTGATGTCAAATTTGATACAGGCATACCAACCATCGAATGGTTGTGAATACCCTAGATGGTGGCCGCAAATGCGATTGTTGAACATTATGTCTTGTGTATCGGGGTCAATCGGAAATCCCTGAGTGTAATTTAATTAATTTTTAAACTGAATAAGTTTTGCATTATGTTATTATGATGGCACTCTTATATAAAAAGTTATTCCAGCGAAATAATGCGCAATCTACTAAATACAATACAATGAAAGTAAAAGACAGTGTGTCTATCAAGTCTTGAAATCTTGACTGATGAGAATTTCCGGGATCTCGTGTTTGTGGATTAAAACAACAAGTATCTTATCACTTTTAGTCCTAGTATACAGTGTGGCCATACCTGCTAAGCAGGCGCCCTCATTTTTTCCAGACTCTTTTTTGCCAAGCTGTATGTTAAATATCATTTATGTATTATAATGACTCGAGGTGCCCCAGCACGAAAGAATTTTGAAAAAAGTAAAATTTCGTTCATTTTTGACAGCCTCATTCAGATGTATATAAACCTAAATAATCCATTGGAATAGTATTTGTTGTGTTGTTTGAAACCTACATTTTTATGTAATAATAAAAAAAAATACATTTTGGAGTTTATGGTGCCCCAAAACCTCTTAAAACCAAAATAATACAAGAATTTTATGATAAAAATGCGATTAATATTAATTAAATATTTATGAAAAAAAAAAAACAAAATAGCCCATCAAGTAGAAAAATCACGATAAGTGTTATAAAAAGGCATCATCTGACATGATGACAGTCTTACCCTGATATAACCATTACGTTTTTCTTCTCCACATACAGCACCGAAGCTTCAGTTACGAGTGTGATGCAGCGCTCCACGGCTTGAGTATGACAGGGAAAGAGTGCTTTATTCTCTTTCGTTCCAAGGCCATTTTCTACAATTTCTTTCAAGGCTTCAGCAGATAAACTCTTTGTTAAAGGCCGCTCAGTAACAGTATTCTGACTATTGTGCCAAGTAATAATGTCAGTATAATGGGTAGCATCGAAATTAAATGATGGAACTTTAAATTTTCGGATTCCTATGACTTTCTTTGACCTTGCTTTCAGAATACGTCGGTATGCCAGTTCCCGTATCACTTGGTTGTCATCTGCAATAGACTTGTGTAAGTAATGCGAGTGATGCATTGCGCGTCATATATCTCGGCCGCGTACTGTAGCACATGACTCGATTCAATCAACCATGGCACATGACACTAAAACATGGCGCGCGGGCCGCGGCGCGCTGTTCGGTGTTCGTAAGCTTCGTAATATCTCGGTAATCTTTGCTGTGTGTGCAAGCGAGAAGGAACATGCTCCAGTCGGTTGGCTGCGAGATAAGTGAACTATTATTTAGAACCGTATTGTTATTCAAATAAGGTTTACGTTTTAGTGAAACCGCGGACTGCCTACGTGATGTTTCAAATCATGACTCGAACTGTATGACACTATGACAGTTCGAGTCATGGTCTATAATCACTATTACAAACCATGTCTATCGTTTTAATTCAATTATTCCTTATATTGGGGTTTAAATATGAAAGAAAATCGACTATTTGAATATGAAACAAAATCAAATATACGAAGGCTAAATATATAAATATAAATAGGCGAAGCGAGGGCGCATTGCGTTTGACCCATGTCACATCACATCACAATATAGGTAATGCGATATCTCATGTAATGATGTATATCTTTTACAACGCGGCATTTCATTACAAAAACCACCGCGCGTGGTGCGTCATCTCGCGTCATGTTTGGAGTCATGGTGTAATGAAACATTACTCGGGACGAAATGTCATGCCATATGACATTACTTTGAAAGGCACTGTTTTGCGCATGTCTAATCTGCAAGCATAGATAAAAGAAGATTTTCTGGATGGCCAAAATATATTTTTCTTTGTATGACTGGATCACAATTTTTTTTCAAATTGTCGTTTAAATAGTGACTATAATTCATCGTCAACCACAAGTGCTGTGCTCCATTTAAACACGAAGGATTGCATTTGATTTGAAACCACATTCGCGCATAAACTTTCATCACGAAATTGGCTAATAATATAACTAGATTCTCTTCCGGATCAGTCTTTGTGACATATAATCGTAAGATCCTGTTCGCAGTCGTTAGCCACCTGGAATGGTTGAGTAGACCGGGTTCTCTATTTGTCAGGTCAGAAGGGAAAATACCAGTGCTAATAGCAGTCATTATCTCAAATATACATATATGTTTGATCGGAGCTTAAATCAAATAAAATATTTAGCGTAATAACAGGAAGTGGCGTGGGTATAACGGCTTTCACAACTGGCTTTTTTTCACATTGTTGCAGTTCAGATCCAATTGGCCCTGAAAAACATCGAGGGCCCGTAGTTTGACCGCCCAAATGTATCAAAAGGTGTCGTAGTGGCAATTCATTCGAATGTAGTGCACAGATGAACCATTGTAACGGTTTTTTAATCTCTACCTCTAGCAGGCTAATGACGCTGCCTTTAGATCCAGTATTTACAACTGTCCCATCACAGTCCACTACTGACAAAGCACTCAAGTCAACCGAGTTTTCATTTAAATATTTTATAATACTTTCTTTGATTGTCCTAGCCGATCCTGTCTGCACCGTGATATGACCAAAGAAAACGCTCCCTGGTTCCAATACAATAACGTAATGATCTTCTATTTGCCGTTTTCTATACCATTTATCTCCTTTTTTGACTGTTATCAAAGTTTTGTCTTTTCTACCGTCAAAGTAAAGACCAGGTATAGGTTGATTGCGGCTCAATTATTTTAAAACAGCTCTTTTGACGTGATAACGTCTTATAAATTGGTTTGCCGGGTGACACTTCAAGAAACTGCGTTACGCTCCGCTCACGTTATGCGCTCACAATGAGAGCGAGTGAGAGGCACGCGTCCCTTCCACTCGGGCATGGTTAGCCCGCCTAAGAGCGAGAGAGACAGACATAAAAAGTGAAAGGCACGCGCCTTTAAATATAATTCTTTGTATAAATAAATGTTTTAAATTGTTACTATTATTTCATCCTTCTTCCTACTATACGAATGAATATTCACATTAAAATTATTTTACCACTCAAAGTCGTTGTCACGTAAAACTTTCGCCCGTATACCGACTTTACAGGCAACCAATTTTTTTTCTTTGCTCTTTCCCGTCAAACCTTCGAATGATCTATCACACTGGTCACTTGATGTAATAATGCCATGCATCTTTCAGGACAGCAGAAGCTATAATAGCAGCAGACCTGTCGGTAACTCCAGTACGATCGCAGGCAAGAGGTAAAATGGGAGACTTATTCGCATCTGTTTAGATGATGGCTCAACAACATTCTGTATTTGTTCTTGATACGATTAATACAATGAAAAGTAGTTTCTCCCAAGAATGCTTACTTGTTAGAGATGAGGCGTATATACTGGTACAGGTATATATACCAGGTATGTGCTTCCCAGTACGCAGCCCGGGTACAGACCGGAATACTGGGTAAATACCTTGAAGGTATGACGTCATACGTATAGGCTAGTACAAAGCGAACCGCTACCACAAGGTATCAGCCAGTTCGTGCAGCATCGGTCCGCCGAAACCACCCGAAGCTACCCGACCGCTTACGACAGGACCCGAAGCGTCATTCGTGCTTTAGGAACGTTCGGACGATCTAATAAACTTAGAAAAAAAAAATACATATGTCTACGTTCTTAAGGAATATAATTGCGTAATAATATTATTGAATAAAAAAAAATACGAATTACATTTTTTATCATATCAAAGAGTTCTTTAAAAATATATTGTGTGTAATAAAGTGATTTTTAACTACGCAGCTAGTAGTTAGTTTAAATAAAATTAATGTTAATTTGCATATAATATTTAGTACTCACTAATAACCATCTTCATATCTCTTACTTGACAAATCGTACCTACATAATATTGGAGGTATGCCATACCTATCGCATACGTTTACTTATCGAAATCATAACACACCCAAATACTTACAGGTATTTTGAAACCCGGTTTTTGTACCCAGTATTTGGCGATACCCATACCTTGAAGGCCGGGTATGGAGATTGGCAGGTATATCTCATGTCTATTACTTGTGACTGAAAGGGTAATTTAATAAAGGTTGACTTATTTATTAAAGATTGTGTGCGTTCAGAAACAAAAGAAAAACAATTTCTACGTTTTGTTATTAAGTTTAGCATTTGGTTTTGCACTATCGAAAACTGACAAGTTTCGATTTTTTTTTCAAAACTTAGTCCTATCGGGGGCACCTTTAAATATAAACCAACACAAAAAATATTTTCGCTTTTGCTTATTGTGCCTATCACGCAACTTTTTGCGGGTATGACATACTGAAAATCAAAAAATAAAATTTTCACTCCACCCTAATGATGAATCATCAAATTACTTTTCCCGCTCTGGGCGGAGCGGGAGGGCATGTCAGACTTTTACTGACTAAAACCCACCCGTGTTCCTTCAGTTGCCCATGTGCCAGGGTCACGGTATCTCTTTCGAACAATCACGCGACCCCGGCAATGAACTGGTATTAAACCAGTCATTATAAAACAAAGGAAATCGGGAGAGAAGTTAAAGCTGCCGTACTGCACAAGATGGGGCACCTGATAAATACAAAAGCCGTTCTCTTAGTGTTAACAACAAAAGATACTGTCAAGTCAAATGACACAAGTAGCTTTCCTTGATGTTATTTTTGTGGGATTGCGTAGATCAATGCTTCTCTCTTTCAAATAGAGCCCAACAAGTGCCCACCTAGTGTGTATCATCTTCTACGATAAGAAATCTAAAATTAGGTTTATTTTGTTTAATTAAGGTTCTAGACAATAAAAACAAAAATCAAATTCTCTCAGCAGTGCAAAAAGGGTAACATTGCCTATAAATTTTTCCGCCTATCTGCTTGACTCAGAAGCTTGCTGCTTGGCATTTGGTACGGAGGAATGAAGAAAATGTCGTGGGGAAAGTTTTGACTATGAATGTCGATGACTAAAAGAGTAGGGGGGGGGGGGCGAAAGAAACGATGGCTGAACTGTGTGAATAATATGGATAGAAAGGGTGTGAAGATGGCGACTAGTACCAAAGTGTGGAAGAAAGAGACAAGTTGCGGCGACCCCAAATAAACTGGGATAAGGGCAGAAGAACCATGATAATGATGATGATGATCTGCTTCACCCAAAGACTAAAGGTCGAGTTAAATCAAGAGAAAGAACTGGATGCCATAGATTTTATAAGTGGAATGTCGAAATGGTTTTTTGGGTGTGGAAGTAATGCCAACATTTGCTGCATAAGGCCAGGAAAGGTTGTTGGTGAGAACCTTTTATTTGGAAGAACACTAACGAAATAAGCCCCTTAGCCGAGCGAGAGGGAGAGGCAATCTCTGCGCTCTCACGCCCCTAGCCACCGCAGGAGACCCCCCGGGCGTCGGAAGTCATTTGCGGACTCCCGTCCACCGTAGGCACGGGCCCGCGGGCGGTTAGCAATGGGTAGCTCGCCGCCCGGTAAGGAGCAGGCTCGGCTCGACAGCGCGTTGTGTTCCGCGCGCACCTCAAAGAGATGTCAGCGTTTTTGATGGGGTCCGCTTGGACCGATGCCTGCCAGGGTCGCGAATTTTTTTGAAAGCGTGACCGTAGCCCTGGCATAGGCAACTAAAGGATCACGGGTAGGTTTTAGTCACTAAGAGTCTGACACGTCTGTAACGGACGCCGAGCTGCATGTGTATGATTGAACTATAACTAAAGTGTTTAAAGTAAATAAGAAACTGTAGTATTAGTGTTTATAAGTGTACCTAAGTAAGTTAAATAAGAATTCAAATAGCTACACCGTCTGTGTAGTTATAAGCGTAGTTCAGATTTATAAGTGTTTAGTTAAGTTCTATTGTGTGAAGAGAGAGTAATTACATAATGGAAATCATTCTTATAAGAATCTAATTAGCATATGAGCGAGCACTATGTAAGTTTCCTATGTAAGTTTACCGCAACGGGTCCGTATTTTAAAGTCAAATAAATATGAAATAAGCAAGCGGTCGCCATTGAGGTAAAGGTTCAACATTGAACAGTAAAATGTAATTTTCTAGTAGCTGCATTATGATTGGTTAACGCTCGTTCGACAATTAGTTCCGTATTACTGCGCGTCCGTAGATGCCGCTAGCTGCGTCTAGCGAAAACTTGATGAAATTGTATATAAGAAGGGAAACGGCGGGTTCGAGGCAGTCGGTCTCCAGCTCCGCAAGAATAAAACAACCCACAGAAGAACGAAGTTTTTTATTTGAAGAAACCCCAACACAATACAGTCCACTTCAACGTCCTTCTCCTCCATCCAGAGTGGGAGACGTCATTTAATGATTCCCACCCAAAAAAAAAACCTGGCGGAAAGAGATATGTTTTTTGACAAAGTTAACTAAACTAGCAGTGGGTATTCTTTCAACACCTTATACTTCTGTTGCAACAGAAAGGCCTTTTAGACCACACACAAATATCCACAGAAAAAAAAATGTGACGACAGAAAAAGCGGCAAAACTTACATTTATTATATACTAGCTTTTGCCAGCGGCTTCGCCCGCGTGGAAGTCAGAAATTATCCCGCGGGAACATACTACCGGGATAAAAAGTAGCCTATGTCCTTTCTCATGCTCTAAACTATCTGTGTACCAAATTTCATTTAAATCTGTTCAGTAGTTTTAGCAGGAAAGCGAGACAGACAGACAGACAGACAGACAGACAGACAGACCGACAGACAGACAGAGTTACTTTTGCATTTATAATATTATTATAGTATATTATAGTATGGAGTATGGAAGTATGGATAATTGGTTTATTTTTAATGATTGATGTTATTATTTTCTGACGAACTCTATTCATGATTGAGTGAAATTATTGGAATACAGTCTTTTTAAGTGTTAATGTACGGTACATAACTTCTTTTTAAAATTTTAATTAATTTCAATCGTTTTCTTTGTAAAATGACAAAATTTTCGTTAATGAAACTTGAAATAGTATTTATCCGTTGTTTTGGATAAATACTCAGTAAAAACGGATATTTATCGAGTATTTATCCATTTTGAGTATTTATCCGGATAAAATCCCAACACTACGTCCAGTAATGAACAAAGGCCTCCCCCTTAATGGGTGGGTTTGCCATTTTCGCCACGCTTAATAGGCGAGTTTGCGATCGTATTATGGTTGTAAAATGCATAGAGAACGCTGCTGCCTATTCTCTAGTAAGTCCCTTAGTCGCTTTTTAAGACACACACGGGCAGAAATGGGATGGTATATACTATTCTTTACGTCCGGGAGCACACGGAATCGGTCAGGGTAACTAAGCCGTAACATAACATAACATCACGCCTTGTTTCCCCGAAGGGTTAGGCAGAGGTGTCCCTAAGCCGTAATAAAACTCATAAATTCAGTTACGTTAAATTTTAATGTTAGCGTTTTCACTATCAGTATTCTTTGGTACTTTCGGCCAGTATTCGAATACTCGCATGTAAATATTCAGTTTCTGTCGAATACTGCCCTAAGTTGCATGCACACATAAATATAGATAAAATAAAATAGGTACAATTGTTGACTGTTATTCTAGGTGGGCAATTCTTTGGCTAACCCTTAGACCACGTACGCACTGAAGTAAAGATATCGCAGCGAGATTTAATGCGCACTGGATTTTCAACCGTCGGTGTTTGCCCGAACATTGAGAATCCAATATAGTATTTCCCAGAGCGTCGAGAAAACACTGTTCGAATTACAACTCTCAGCAGTGCGTTGAATATTGCCGCTATATTTTTACACCGGTGCGAACGTGGACTTAAACCCAATTATTTTTTTATTACAATACTTAGATACAGTTTATTTTCATAAATATAGGTACAGTAGACCCCTACTCAGTTGTAACAGACAGAAGTACATAACCAGTATTAGCTGGCCTCATGTTCTATTAAAACTCCGGACTATGCTAGGTCAGCTAAGGTTAAAGTGTTAACGTTGATGTGCAACCGACTGTACTTGAAATACATAAAAGCAATAAAATATAGTAAATGACAGAACAGTCTATCTTGACGTCTCATAATTTGCATGTAACATTAACAAAATTACGCCTGAATGCCTGTAAGGTAGAAAGGGTGAATGCACTTTTAACCATTTCGCCAGTTATGTTTTTTAGGAGTGCTTATTGCTACTAACTGGGTATAAATGTCAAATCCAGGCTCAACGTTGCTCTTGCCAGGGTCGCGGATTTGTTCAAGATTTACCGTGCACCAGGCATAGACAGCTGAAGGACCACAGGTGGGTTTTAGTCAGTAAAAGTCTAACACGCCGGGAGACGTCACTTGACGATTTCCCGTGTACGTTACCCTAGCAAGAAAGTGTCTCCTAGAGTTATATGAGTAGAACGTATAATGTGTGCCTTATCTGCTGCAAATGTGCCCCCAAATAAAAAATGTGTGCCCCCTGTCGTTTTGGAAAAAAACGGAAAAAACGATTCTTGCTGGGGTAACGTTTTTCTAGCAGGAAAATTCTAAACGAATGATCGGAGAGAGAAAAATTGTACATGGCCAGAGAGCTTATATGTGTGCTAAAATGTGCCCTCAAAAATAAAATCTGTGCCCCTTCAGGTTTTCGAGATATTGCATTTCCTGCTGGAGTAATGTTTTGATGAATCGTATATCTCTAAAACCATTGCATGTGCCCCTGTAGAATAAACATACACGAGTACCTCTTAATGTGTGCCCCTTAGTGCCCCAATTAGATTTAAGAAAATATTTATAGTTTTCAAGTTATCGTGATTTTACGAAAACCCGAAAAAACATCGCAGCGCCTAAATGAGATAACGCACGAGTTCGCTGAAAACTGTATTCGGTCCTTCTTGACCCTAATAATAACCATACAAAGTTTCAAAACTGTTCATCTATGCGTTTTTGAATAATCTTGCTAAAAGTCAAAACGATGGTGTCATAACTTTGACGGCAAAACACAAGGAACTGGCTCAATCCTAGATGTGTAGGTGTTAACTAAAATCTTGTGCCTTTAGTCAATAATATATGGTGAAAATATTCAGCTTGGAATGTTTCGCATTAAGTAAATATAAACAAAAAACCAAAATATGTAAGCAACGGCTGGTTATTCGACCAAATTTGAATGACTACTAAAAAGCGACGGATTCATACATATCGATGACCTTCTTTACTTTACTCACTAACCGGTTCACACGTGTTGTGCCTGAGTACACTGAAGTAGAAAAGTAATAAGTAATAAAATAAAGTTGTAATTGGATTATATTCTACTAGCTGTTTCTATGACCATAAACATTATTAAGTACATTATGAATAGTAGCCTAAGTGCTATTCCAAGGTAAGCTATCTTCTCCATTCTAAAATTCATTAAAATACATCCAGTAATTTATGTGTGAACGAAAGACATGGCAAATATCCAGATATTTGCCATTTGCCAGGTCTTTGACTCAAAATTTGATTGGTCACGATGTTTAAAAAAAATATAGTTCATGAAATGTGTCATGAATACCTAGAGGTAGTAAGGTTGTACAACCTAGCACTGGCTTGCAAATTGCAAAAAACGTAATAAAATTTGAATTTCACGGGTTGGTTGGAGCATTCACCTTAACCAAATAAATCTTGGTACCTACAGTTTTGAGAGTTGTATTTAGTGTATTCCTATAGTCAACCGCACAATGATCTGTGTTACAACAACGTGTTTCCATTTTTTATGTCGTATTACGTACCTATGAGGGATTTATAAATATATTTTAGACTTACAAGGAGACCGCCAAGATTGTCCGCCTCCGATTTCAGTGATTTTTATATATGTTGTTATGTTTGAGTAACTGAGTAATTACCCAAAAGGAATTCACGCAACGCTAAATAGTTTCAGAGTTGCTTCTACCGAGCAACTTAAATATAAGTTCAGTATAAAAACTCAAAAACAATTGCAACTCTATCTGTAGAGATATAAGGTTCAAACTTGCAATGTTTGATATGATGATAATTTTATTAAAAAATCATTTAAATTGAAATTGCATAGCGGTGCGTAGCTTAGTAGGCAGGGTGACGTGGCTGGCACGCAGATGGTCAGGGTTCGATTCCTGTTAACGTTTTTTTTTTTCTTATTAAATTAGAATATTTATTCATCAAGAAACATACAAATTGCAAGAAATTTGAACCTTATATCTCTGCACATAGAGTTGCAAATGTTTTTGAGTTTGTATACATAACTTATATTTAAGTTGCTCGGTAGAAGCAACTCTGAAACTATTGAGCGTTGCGTGAATTCCTTTTGGGTAATTACTCAGTTACTCAAACATAACAACATATATAAAAATCATTGAAATCGGAGGCGGACAATCTTGGCGGTCTCCTTGTTAGATGAAAAACTGATCTGTGATTTAAATAATAATGACTACACAACGTGCAAATAATTTCTAATACTTACTTATAGGTAGGAAATTTAATCTGTGATTTGATGCAATAATTACTTTAAGAATTAAAATTAAGGGAATAAAAATAATAATTTCCACATCAACAAGCTGTTTCATTTAATATGGTCACAAGGTGCATTTAATATATTTTTTAATTAGCCCCCAAAACTTTTGAACGCGACTGTACGGACAACAGCTTAGGTATAATACGTCCAATAAAGAAGGTCATCGATATGTATGAATCAGTCGCTTTTTAGTAGTCATTGGAATTTGGTCGGATAACCAGCCGTTGTTTACATATTTTGGTTTTTTGTTTATATTTACTTAATGCGAAACATTCCAAACTGAATATTTTCACCATATATTTTTGACTAAAGGCACAAGATTTTGGTTAACACCTACACATCTAGGATTGAGCCAGTTCCTTGTATTTTGCCGTCAAAGTTATGACACCATCGTTTTGACTTTTAGTAAGATTATTCAAAAACGCATAGATGAACAGTTTTGAAACTTTGTATGGTTATTATTAGGGTCAAGAAGGACCGAATACAGTTTTCAGCGAACTCGTGCGTTGTCTCATTTAGGCGCTGCGATGTTTTTTCGGGTTTTCGTAAAACCACGATAACTTGAAAACTATAAATATTTTCTGAAATCTAATTGGGGCACTAAGGGGCACACATTAAGAGGTACTCGTGTATGTTTATTCTACAGGGGCACATGCAATGGTTTTAGAGATATACGATTCATCAAAACATTACTCCAGCAGGAAATGCAATATCTCGAAAACCTGAAGGGGCACAGATTTTATTTTTGGGGGCACATTTTGGCACACATATAAGCTCTCTGACCATGTACAATTTTTCTCTCTCCGATCATTCGTTTAGAATTTTCCTGCTAGAAAAACGTTACCCCAGCAAGAATCGTTCTTTCCGTTTTTTTCCAAAACGACAGGGGGCACACATTTTTTATTTGGGGGCACATTTACAGCAGATAAGGCACACATTATACGTTCTACTCATATAACTCTAGGAGACACTTTCTTGCTAGGGTAACGTACACCGATTTCCCACCCCAAAAAAAAAATGCTCATCGTTGCTACGAGAATTCCTTGGTGGAAAGATTTTAGCTTGCAACCAAAAGGTAATGTGCTCGCACCATACCGAGAATGATTTAACTGAGGTCTACGCTACGTTTTCTACGCACATACACAATTTTATTGCCTTTTTACAGATTTCTCAAAATTCTCTGAACTATAAGATCCGCCATGGAAATTATCAGACGACAAGAATGACTCATGTAGCTTACAGTAATGCCGTGATGGATTACTTATTTCTACACATAACCATAACATTACGCCTTGTTTCCCCGAAGGATTGGGCAGAGTTGTACCTATGGCAGTTTTCATATATTTTCATTCTAATTAGGTACACACGCTTTTCAGGGCTACTACACAACCGTTTACATCATTTCAATATTTAATTATTATAATAAAAATAAACAACTTATAAATAAATATTTAGTTTGTACCTACGTATCTAATAAGCTTTGTATAAAATGCGAAAACTTGTCTAACCAAGGAGTATCGCTCCATGTAAAATGCTAGTATTCAGCTTCATCCGGTTAGACGTGAAGCCAACCCCAACATAGCTGGAAAAAGCTACGCAGATGATGATAAAAAATGAAAACCTTTTCTCTTGATTAGTGTTCCAGATTAAGAACCTAGGCTGAGAGAAATTATATAGGTATGATAGTAATTTTGCTGTAGCCTTTTCTGAGAAGTAGTTAGCCTTAAAAAACACGGTACTGAAAAGAATTAATGTGTTAAGTGTTTGAACAATCATCACAACAAATCTATATACATTCTAATAAAATTGCAACAATTTGGTTCCAGTAAAGTATTTATGACACACATTCTAAATTAGATAAAAATACACTTACAATTTTAAATACAGAAAATATCTCAACGATCTATCTTTCAATTAAAAAGAATAACAACAAATGGCACTGACACAAAACGATATTTAACAAACAATAATTTGGTATAAAACATGCATTTTTTGTAACTTTCTGTAGTAGGTCCATAGCTATTTGAAATTGTTCATCTTCTCTACATAGTATAATACAAAGTCTCACGTCCGTCCGCTTAGATCTTTGAAATAACGCAACGTATTTTGTGCGTTTTCTTCAATAGAAAGTGATTCAATAGGAAGGTTTAATGTATAATACGCGGTCGAAACCGCTGGCAGAAGATAGTCGTCTGAATAAATAATTAATGATATTGTCATCCGTTAAAATGATGTAGGAACAGTAGCGAAGAGAATCTGCTAAAATTTGGTACAGAAATAAGTCTATAACCATGAAAGGAAATAGGCTATAAACATATTTGCAACCATTAATTCGTTTCTAAAAATTTTGTTACCGGAAAATCTTCGTGTTACAATACTCCGACCATTTTCCATAAATTCGTTGATCGTGCCCTTGTATAGCTTACATGCTTTGAACACAATAATACCCCCATAGCCGGCGTACGGGCAACGAACCGTGACGTCACACGCGTCACAGATTTTACGCGCGCACGCAATGATCCGAGAGAAGCAATTTCCTTTTGTTCACGTGTAGGCCAGCCTATGTACTACTCTTGTAATTAACGACTGAAATAGAACGAGTTAATACTATTGTCTGAAAGTCATTAGAACAAGTTAGACTTGTTTTGGCCACGACACCTTTTTCCTTTCTTGTATGAAGGTCCGGTTTAAATTCTTTGAAATAGGTGTTCGATATTTTTATGGACGGCAAAGATTACTTGTCAATTTTGACAGAAAACGAGTCATCGACACTCGATTATACGAAAAAAGATGCCTGTTGACTTTTTTTTTATCGACTAATAGGTACTTTTAGTGACAATAGTTTGGCTTCATGAAAAGTTCCTAGCGTATCGCTTAATAATCTTTAAGTTCAAAGTGTCCAAAACGCTAAAGTTAAGATGTTCACTTGAGATTCAATCTTGACATTCTGACCCACTAGCGAACGTTACAAAAAATACATTTCGGTTTAAAAGTAATAAAATCCAATTTAAAAACTTATTATGTAGGTTACACATACTAATAAATAACGAATACTATGACTTACTCCGAATAAATATAGCCGATCGTACTTTTATACGAATGGCAAGCGGGTTTTAAAAGGTATAACAATAGTTTCCTTAAAAAAAAAAATACGTTAATAAATTTTATAATAATTTTCTAATCATAATCATTCACCCAAAAAAAATTAATGGCACGCTCCTTCATCAGGAATGCTAAATATACTATGCTATACTACATATATTTCTACGTAATAATATGTATTAAAACTAAGATAAATAACATTTTATAATGCAGTACAATTATTATCTTTGGGATAATCACTTTGATTTAATGGCAAGTCACATTGCATAAAAATGTTGTTTTACTAATGTTGCATGCTGAAAGGAATCTACCCAATACAGAATAAGAATGTATATTGTAAAAACTGTGCGTTTTTCAAATTTCTAAGCCCCCTAACCACGGACGTAGTTATAGATCACGGAGGGATTTTCGCGCACTGCTTTTTCGAACGCACTGTTTAGTACCGAGAGTTGAAAATTAAATAGCAAGACACATCTGTTCTATTCTGTTCGATTTTGCAAAGGCTGAGATGCTGCACTCTGTTGGACTATCAATGCTCGGTCCAACACCGAGAGTTTAAAATCTAGTGCGCGAACAAATCGTTGAAGTTAGTATCGTGGACGTTTACACCATCACGTCTCGTCCAAGTTAACACAGGGACGTAAAATATATGGAAATATACAACATGTAACATAATTAACCCAAGAACCTTACACACCCCAATACTCTAATTGCGATATACAAGCATATTACAATGACCAAAACTTCTTTTTTAACCGACTTCAAAAAAGGAGGAGGTTATTTAAAGTTTACTGTTTTGAAGAACATTCTATTGACCATAAAATTACTTTATGCATTTAAAATTGAGTCTTATTGCCTTTATTTCTTTAGCTCAGTCGACGGTACATATGGCATATTAAAAAGTCCATATTAAAAGTTACTGAAATCGATTCAGTAGTCAATTATGAATAAACTACTTTCAGGACTTGCGTTTATTCTGTTACACCTTGTATAAAGACGCTTTTTTTCCGTCTACGATATAGTTATTTCCAAATGCTTTATGGAAGTAAACGTATACGATGACGTCTACACGTTCGAATTACAAATAATTGTTGAAAACTATATTACCACTATTTCGAATGGACGTTTTATGAGACTGTCAGTAGGCACTCAATTAATTGAATATTGTCGTCTCTAGATATTGTCTCATATTGTTTCTATTCTGAAACACCAAAATAAACAAGGGCAGATTCCTGACTATTAGAAATATTTTAATTAAACATTAGAGACACTATATTTTACCTTAAAACTACGTGTAGATATATTAGCATGCTATTAAAATATATGTTTTAAATAAAGTGATGTGATCATAAGGGTCGTCACTCATCAATGTGGTAATCGCATTATTAATAGTCCTTTAATAGAAATGAGAAATCACGAAATCACTGGATCGCCTCGTAATAAGTAATTTGCGCCTAGAGCTAACTTCTAAGATGTATAAAAATATTACTTACTTTTACGATTTATAATACAATATACATAAACTTACACGTTACGTTTACGAATTTCAGACAAACTACATTTTTTATGAATCACGTAAAGTGATGGGCAGTGGATAAATACTCGGAGGATAAATACTCGAGTTTTTATCCGAAACGGATAAATACTCGTTATTACTCATTTTTATCGGATAAGTACTCAAAATGATGGATAAATATATTTTTGCGCATCGGATGATTATTTTAAAATGTTAATGACTTTTATTGTTATTTAGGCTTTTCAAAATACTACGTTATTACATTATTTAGTTCTAATGTCAATTTCCAGGCTGTAATTGCGTCAGAAGCCCAAACGTCTCTAATAAAGCATGCTCTTTAGATACAAATTTAGAATCTTTCTTTGTTTGAGAGTGTAGAGAATAGCCACATAATTGCTTATCTCTGTGAAGGGCTTCTAAAAGTCAAGAAAAATGCGGCGAAGACAAGTTTGTTGTTGTTGTTTGCCAACGCTATAAACATGCAAAGGGCAAATTTAATTAGTTAAAGGTGTTGCCTTTAAACTGCGCAGCACACACTAGTAATTTGCAGGCTCATGGTGCACTGAAATGCGGTAGTTTCAAAAATTTATAAACTATGCAGATATGATAAAATCTTTAATAAAAAACAATTGGTTGTCTGTAAAGTCGGTATACGGACGATAATTTTACGTGATAATGTCTAAGTCTCTTTTACTTGGACGTATTGGCCGATGAAGTGGAAGAGAGATAGATTTCACAAGTCGAACGCTAAGTCCGATTTGGGATTAGGTATATCAATGCATATCTGTTTTTGAACCCATAACAGAACCTGTCTTTCAACAAGAGTCCAACAAATGCAATGCCCTTCTAGTGTTTATATTTAAATATAGTGTGGATATGAAATCAACACAAAATTGGTTATATTTACGGACAAATACTGATAATGAGTCATTGGATTTGAGAAAATCTAAAAGCAGGTTTCAGTAAATTTTACCACTATGTCGATCGCCTGGAAGATATGGTGGAGCATAGTGTGGAGGTTTGCCCTGCTTGGGCGGAGCAACGCCGTATTCTTGTAGAGGCGATTGGCGGCGGCGATCTCTCGCGTCCGGCCCTGGTGCAGGCCATGGTATGGAGCGAGAGGACATAAGAAGCTGTCACCTCCTTCTGCGAAGAAGTAAGGCTTGCGAAGGAGGAGGTGGAGCTCGTTAGGGAGAGGCAGTCTGTGCGCCCTCATGTCCCTAGCCACCGTAGGAGGACCCGCCCCGGGCGTCGGGAGTTCATTGTGGACTCTCGGCCACCGTGGGCACGGGCTTGCGGGCGGCGAGCCACCCATTGCTCGCCACGGTAAAGAACAGGCGCATGTCGATGACGCATTGTGTTCCACGCGCGTCTCAAAGAGATGTCATTACATATTGAAGGGATCCGCAAGGACCGATGCCTGCCAGGGTTGCGGATCTGTTTAAAAGAGGTACCCTGGCACAGGCAACCAAAGGAACACAGGTGGGTTTTAGTCAGTAAAAGTCTGACATGCCTTTCATATTGGCGATAGCAGTGGTGGCCCGGTGGTATCAGCCCCGACTTACAACTTGTAGATCGTGAGTTCGCACTCGCAGGTGCTTTACTTGTGGTAAATAATTACATCACCACTGGTCTCAAAACTGCACGCACATTGCTCGCTGAATCCATATCCTACAATGTCGACAACCTCGCGAGCCAAGTCAAGATATTTGATTTAATAATTTCTGCCTACCCCAATGGGAGAAAGGCATGGGTGCATGTATGTATGTGAAAAACCAATTAACAAATGTATAATTTTATCTTTGACAGTGATTGACTAACTGTATTCATAATTGAATGGAATTGTTGTCAATATCGGCGTTTTGTAATAGTTAAAATGATTAATAAGGTACGATACCAATCTGCATTGTCTATTTTTCATTCATTTTAATCCTTTTGTTAGTAAAATGACAAAACTTACGTTACGAAAACATAAAATAGTATTTATCCGCTGTTTTGGATAAATACTCAGTAAAAACGGATATTTATCGAGTATTTATCCATTTTGAGTATTTATCCGGATAAAATCCCAACACTCACGTAGCGCACCTGCGGAGATTCAAAAAAAAAAATGTTTATTTGCTAATAAATTAATGATTGATTTGAAAATAGAATAATTTGTGATTCTTTAATAGTTCCATGTATTTTCATCGGTATCACACAAAAAGGTACAAAGGCATTCTCTACCAGTCAACCAAGGGTGGTGAAAAGATTAGATGGCAGGTGCTTTGGTTCAGAGGAACAATGAGTAAAATGCATCCCATATTGAATTATAAATAAGATAGGAATACTAGTATATAAATAGATTATCTATATATATATATAGGTATAAAATTCAAAGTCCTGAATGACTGACTGATATATCAACGCATAGCCTAAGCCGCTGGTCCTAGAGACATGACATTTGGAAGGTGTGTTCTTTAAACAGAGTAGGTATCCACTAAGAAAGGGTTGTTGAAATTCCATTCTTAAGAGGGTGAAATGGGGGGTTGCAATGGTGAATTTTTCGACATCCACGCGGGCGAAGCCGCGGACAGAAGCTAGTAAACTAATAATACACAATAGAATTTAAATAGCATTGAGTCTTTTAATGATTCATTCTTATTTTAGCATTCCAACATTCCACGTTCACATTTGAGGTGAAAAGTAAATGTGTGTAGCAAATTAGAACATAATCTTATATCTTTAAACGAGCAATTCTTGTGTATATATATATAATGTGAATCTCGGAAACGGCTCCAATGATTTTCATGAAATTTAGTATACAGGGGGTTTCGGGGGCGATAAATCGATCTAGCTAGGATTCATTTTAATAAAGTGTCGTTTTATTCGTGTTTTCAATGATCAACTTTATCGATAATCAACTTGAACATAAAATTACTATTGTAAACACAATTTACCAAAAAATACCGAGCAAAGCTCGGTCATCCAGATATTTGATTATTATGAGTGACTTTAAACTTGTTTTTTTTTTTGTCAATACATACTAATGTAGATATTTCGTTTGTTTAAACGCGCTAATATCTGGAACTACTACTTGGAAAAATATTTTTGGATTTGATAGCCCAATTCTTTAGAAAATTATATTCTATAGCAAAAAGTCAGAAATAACTCTAAGCGATAACGAAATAATAGGGTGGGCGGGCAATGCAATGCGACGTACGAAATTGCACTCGGACAGAACCTAGTACACTACAGTTTAGGAAATTACATCATAATACCGGCTTGCATTGTTTACGATAATAGATCAATTACAAGACTAGAATTCAACAGTTCTAGCACACTGACCATGAATGAACAATGATTTGAAGCGACGGGCGAGGACGTAACTTCTACATTACCTACTATACACAATACAATACATAACGAGACCAACTTGGAACGACGCCCAAAACAAATGAGTGACGACCTTAAAATTAAGCCGGGCGTCAGACATACCTTCAAATATCGAACACTTGTTTGAAGAATGCAAGACAATGAAAAGAAGAAGAAGGGTAGCAAAGTGTAAAACGTGCTCAAACTTTGCACTTCGCTAATTTGAGGGAATTTGAAGCTATGTCTAGCGGCGACATCTGAGTTTACTAATCACGCTAAACACAAATAATGATAAAGGGTGATACATAAATAGTGAACATTATGATTTAATGATTATAATATACATTAGGTGCTAAATACTGGTATAAGCCCAAGTACCCACGGACGTAACAAATTTTGACGGGATTTTTTCGCGCAATTGATTTTGAACTTACCGCTTAGCGCCTAGAGTTGGAAATCGAACAGTTGTTCGAATTTCGACTCGCTGAGAAGCACTCTGTTGAATTTTCAATCTTCGATTCAACATGGAGAGTTCAAAAACAAGTGCGCGAAAAAATCCCCCTGCGATTTTATTACGTACGATTCAATGTCGACTAACAGCTCTAATTATAGCGCAATAAAGGGGCGGGTATCGTAAAAAATAATTATTTATATATCGACTAAACAGTTACGATTTCTTTGATAGTCTAGCTTTTCTAGCCCTTTATCGTTTACAGCTATAAGTCTTATCTTATCTTGTACTGTCTGTACCAATTATTCTCGACTAATCCTTTACCGAACGCGGTTTTCGATGTGACCACATTTTTCGTTCCGCAGGCCAGCATGTTCAAGAAGTGGGCATTAAGATGGAAGCTCCAGTGTACGGTAATTCTGTAAATACATACGTGGTACGGTCGCGAATTATATTTTAATCAACACACAACCTGCAAATTGCAAACACCTTGAAAATTTGAATTTCGATGGATACTCTGAAGCTTTCACCTTAAGTGAATTACCGAAGTAACTATGAGTGACACATGCAATATTGTCAGGTAATAGCTAAGCTTAATGCTGCATAAAAATGGTAAAATATTCGAAAATGATTTCTATTTTATTGTCACACACAATATACGCGATCGTGTAGAATCCTCTAATTTATATCCAATTGCACATAGTCAAACATCGTGATCAATTTTACGTACCGTAGCTTCAATAAAATGCAACTATTCCATAAATAAATAAATCTATGCCTAATTTAGCTTGCTTACATCATAAAGTAGGTGTATTCGTGACAAAAAAAGGTTGCACACGTGACGAGGACTCCATCGTCTGGACACGTGCACTCCCTCTTTTGGGTATTGTGTATTTATAACATTTTTTGTGTCACATACGGCCGGCCGTCTTTTGTTAACGCGTTTGTTTGTGTCCCGCCCCAGCACCAGTGAGCGGATACCCTTACCTCGCTTACCAAACAAACTTACTAAAGATACCATTACTTAACTTTGTCAGTAGTCAACAGTTCCAAAATGTCCTCCGTCGACTTGTTCTGTTTCTTGAAAGTAACCATCTGGTTTTTGGGTACTGTTCCAATTATAAACATTTCGATATTTTTCTTTAGACGCTTGGCCGGCGTGAGAGTTATGTCTTTGCAAGGAGTCTTGCCCATTGCCTCCAAAGACTCGACTAGGATCTCATCTACGAGGCGTTTGTTGAACCCTGTTAGAGAAAAATATGTTAAGACTTGTAGAATGTACCCTAATGAGCTTAATTACAAAGCTTCATGGTTTGAAATAGATAAGAATCGAGTCCAGCCACCACCATTACCACACCGAAAGCCAACGTGAACGAAGTCTTGTAGGTATAATTAAACATTAAATTCCGCTTCCCGATAACCTACATTTGCCCGCCGTCACCGACCAACACCAAAAATTAACAACACAATGGGAAATGAACTCACTCACGAAATTATTACTCATACAAGTATACCTCGTCGGAAACCCGTCAGTCGTCATAGAACGACGAGTATGTTCGCTAGAATAAAAACCATGATGAATAAGCTATGCAATGGACAACGTGCCAACAAGTCTGCACTTCACATAAGCACACAACACTCAGTACGCGGCACACGATTTCGCAACCCAGTGAATAAATACTTAGTGCTTCGTAATGTAATGTTTGCTCGGTTCGATCGCACTTGCATTTTCAATGACTGCGCATTTGTTATTACGACCTTGTTACTACGATTATACTCAATGACCTATGATGATGCGAACTGAATGGAAACGCGTTGATGTCTTATGTACCAGACAATATTATTAAAAGTCAACATTAGATTTTTCAACATTTTACGATTGCGCGTCTGAAAATGACTATGAACTGTGCACGTCTCTCGTATGGGCTCCCGTTATTCGCGGACACACACTAAGCAATGTACTCCACACTAAATTAAAAAAAAAACAGTGCCATTATGAATGTAGTGTAAACAAACTCGTATGAAATAAAATTTTACGCACCTAGATATTTGAGTTTTTCAGAGGAAGCGATCATCGTGAGGAGTAGTGCCAACAGGAACCTCATGCGAGTCAAGGACATCGCCGACTCCACTTCTATCTCATCATCACCCTTCTTGGACTTTTTCCTACTACCTTTGACAGGTTTATCTACTGTAGCTGCTCCTATGCAAGACTTCTCATGCACTTCAAGCTCCACTTTGAGCTTGTAAAAGGATTCACAGTTAGTGCATTTGTATGGGTTCTCCTTACCATGAATTTTACGCATGTGCGTTTTCATGTGTGGCAATTGAGAGAAGGACATTGGACACATAGCACATGGAAAAGGTTTCTCTCCTGTGTGGCGTCGAATATGCAACATAAGAGCGTTAGAATGCGAAAAAAATCGTTTGCATATGCGGCAAAGGTATGGCCGATCACCAGTGTGAGAGCGGCGGTGAACATTCAGCTGAGTGGACTGTGTGAACCGCTGTCCACACTCAGGACACACATGTGGACGCTTCTTATCATGTGTGCGCATATGCTCTGTCAGGTGACCCTTCAATTTCTTTTTGCAAATTGGACACACAATTCTTGCTTCACCATGGCTTACCTCAACATGCCGCTTCAGAGAATTCGGCCTTAAAAACTCTTTCCCACAATATTGACAAACAAAATCTTTGATTTTCAAATGGCTTTTAACATGCAAGTACAGAAGATTGCGACAGGGGTAAGACATACTGCACAGTGTGCACTGATGGCGTCCTTTCACCATGTGCTTCTTCTCATGCTGCATCAACAAGATCTGGTTCTCAAACACTCTGTTACAGTAAATGCAATTGAATGAATTCCCCTTATTAACGTGAGTTTCTAAATGTTTCTTCAAGTTTTCTTTAACAAGAAATGGTTTCTCACAGAAATTGCAAATATAAAGCTCTGTGTCTTCATCACTCGGCTTGTGGTAATGGTCAACATGAACCTGCATGTTGTATAGGGTCGTTAACTGTTTAGGACAATGAGGGCATTGAAAAGGCTTTATACCGAGATGCGTATACATGTGTCTACGTAAGGAACATTTCCTGTTAAATGTTCTGTTGCAATGGTCACACTCAAAGTACTCTAATTTTAATATTACACCATTTTTCAGTGTGATATGTCTTGGTCTTGGCATGACATTTATTTTGTCCCTTTTTGATGTTTTACTCCTAGATTTTTCATTTGAGGAAGAGGAGTTTTCATCATCAGGTGAGTCACCAGATTTTGTAGAGATGGTATCAGATAACTTACAAACATCATCATCGGAGAAATCTTTAGATGTCTTATTTTGATCTGTTATTTCTGTGTCATTATTATTGTCCACACCAACTCTTAAAGGTGTCACAGCCAAAGAGGGTGCCTCTAGGGGAGGCGCATCATCAGCTTGTACAGCTTTCCTGCGGTTACCAATCATCAATTCATTCTTCAGAATACTATGAACATCTTTCATATTGCACTGTTTCTTTTTTTTAATGCGCCCAGTTTTTGTCATAATACGCAGATCACTATCTTGTGATTTGCTGGAACATCCTTGTGGCTCTACCATCAGCTGAGGATTTGACTCAATGTTTACCTCAGGAATTGGTTTGACATTCACAGGTGGCTTAGCAATAAATCTTTCCTTGAGTTTATGTCCATTTTTCAATAAGAATTTAATTTTTTGATCTGGTGTCATGACTAAGCGGGAACATGGTCGTTTCATTACTATATTGCTTTCTGTAGAATTTCTCTTCAAGGATGCTGTCTTGGGACCTGTTGATGATTTTTTTGTTTTATGTCCCTTCTTTTTCTTCTTCGTAGATGCACTTTTGGGTGCATTTAATCTACCCTTTACGTTAGCCATGATTTTATGTCTAATTAGTAAGCTGTACTATTACTGGTTACAGCATCAAGCGATAGAAACCCACCACCATCAAGAGGAGTTAGTAAATATACGTCTTTACGTTGCACAGGTGAAGTTATAAGAGCGCGATTCGGCTCGCCGTACTTACATGCAGTGTAACGTTATTAGCATTTCAATAATCACCTCTAACATTACGCGGCGTGTAGATAACAGCTTGTTTGCACAACGATGCTCTACTAATGTGTGAAGGACGAGCCTTTTGTCTTATAACAACGAGAACGTCGTCCATTACCTTGTATTGAATAATTTACACCAATCCATTGTATTGCGTTTGCACGATTCACTTTACTGTTATTCACGTCATCACGATTGCAAACCTAAGTACATATTATGTATTTTCGTTAACAAAACACTACAATGCAAGTAAATAAACGCTACGAAACGAAGAACAGATTAAAACCCGTCTTGTTGAACGATTTATTAAAAGTGTGAATGAGAAGGACGATGCAAGATGCAATATAAGTTCTGTCAAAGTTAATGCGATACTACCGACATCTATATTTACAAAAAAGGATTATCCCAGCATTGCGTATTTTAAGTACGGTTTTTAGGTAATCACGACTGATTTTGAATTATTTCGGAGGTTTTCTGTTTTTAGAGCTCACAATAAAATTGAATACAATTCATAACGTCCAAATAATGATATTATTTTTAGTTTTTGTGAGCTAAAGTAACGGCATCTCTTGACAAACTCTTGTAGGTTGTAATTATGATCCCAGTAAAGCTGTGTACACACTGGCAGAAAATGTAAACATCATTGAAAACTTATCTCTACAACAACTGCGCTACGCCGCCGCGCCCGGACTCAGGCGTTAGCAGTATTGAACAGAAATAATATTTTGTTTAGTTTAGCGTCCAATCACGAATGAGATTATTTATAGACGTGGACCGAGGTGAGACTGACTTGAGACGGTGCATTATTGAATTAAATAAGGCGCAGAGGATGATCGCAGACCTTGGCATGATTGAAAATATTTCCTTTACCACCATAACAGGGGGTAATAAATACGAGTAATGGTGATAGATGCTAATAAGACTTATAAACCGGTACTATTAAAATTCGTTGCATGTTTAGCAACAGCCATTAGATACTTAAATTACATAGTAAAAATTCCTCGGTAGGGATAGGGATCCAAGCTACCTATTAAACGACTGGCACATACTGACAATTCTGGGAATTAAAATGTGTGACCTAATTTGTCGGCATTATCCAGTGTAGGCTGACTCACGACGTATTTCTGATGTTTATGAGATGTAGTCATTTGCACCTAATAATTTACTTGTAAGTTAGCCTTAATACGCATTACTATGGGGCAGAATTCTTCGCATTTTTACGTGTATGTAGTTTCCATATGGAAAATTTTCATAAAATGCGTTGATGTCTTTCCTAAACCAAAGTAAACTACTCTTGGAAAGACATCAACGGCCTAATTGTCCGAGTTATTTCGGTACTTACCTACTTTTGTAGTCATTATCTTTAAGTAGGTATATTGTTAGTTTGAGATAAAAATACTGCAGGCATAATGTGTTTTTGATAAGATAAGGAGGTTCAGCATTTGGAGAGGTAGGGGTGATAAACTTTAATTAGTTCCTGCAGTTTATTAGACTATAGGTTCGGTTATACGTAGGTAGATAAAATGTTAAAGATATTTCACCAAAAATAATTCATGTCTTTACAAGGAAAAAGGGTAATTGGGATTGTGGATGGATTAAGGTGAAGGTTCTCCTGACTTAAATATCGTCTTCACTGTTAAACTGTTAACAAATCTAATTAGAGCCAAGCCTCTAAATCTACAAGGCTTTACTCTTCAAAATGGTCCTTACATGGTCAACATGAAGGGCTTAGTTGTTTCGCGGTCTTTGGATAGACACTCCTTTGGGCATAAGGTAAGAAATTAAGTCGGCACACTGGTTGACGTCGAGATTTGAAAATCGAACTCTGTTGTTTTTCGACGCGCTGGGACTCACGTAGTCACGCTGCTGTCTGTTGGAGTCTCAATGCTGGGTTCTACACAGAGAGTTAAATATCCAGTGTGCGAATTAACTCACCGCGATTTTATAGCGTGAGAATGTCGACTAATACTGACTGACGGTCGAAAGTTTCGAGAAAACAACGGTTAATGATGGTTGACAGCCAACCGTGCTATGACCATAGTGTCAGTTGTCTTGTCTGGTTGATCTTGATTGATGTGTTACTGAATCGCATTACTTTGTAAGAAGGTAGGTTACGACGCGACGTGTTGTTCTGCTCTTTCTTGATGAAATGTTCTGTGTAATTAAGAGAGAAAGATTTAGTATTATTTCGGCTGAAGTAGAATTGAGTGGGATGGACCTATGAATAGATGATACAACCGCTATAAGCAATTTTATAGGAATAATTATTTTCTAGCGATTTAAAACTGAATGTTTTTTTATCGATATTTTATTAATCATACCATTTCTCATACAATCAGTACAAACAGTTATAAAAGAGTGGAAATACATCTTTAGGAATAGGTACCCTGACAGGAATCTAAAAACAACAGGCTGTAAATAGGGGAACATATGTACCTACTGTAAATTTTACCCAACCAACCAGTTGCAAGTGGCAGTCAAAAATCAATCCAGATTGATTTTAGTAGCCCAGCATCCTTATTGCGTAACACATTATTAATTAGAATTTGAATCATTTTGAAGCTTATTTTTCATTCATTCTTTCATATGTTCGAAAAAATTGTTTGCTTAGCAACGTAAACAACGCCATGAAAGTTGCGGAACTATCAAAATGAAACCGATTCCTACTGATAGTGTAGTACGCAATTACCCCTCTGGTACTCAGGTATGCACATGCGATTATTTTCTCGCGCTGGATCAACTAAAGTTGATCTACTGCTGACCTTGAATACTACATAACTTTAATCCAATTGAATTTCAAATTTAAAAAATTGCAGTTGACCAACTAAAATTCAACCGTGTGCACCCGGTATTAGCGTCAGGAGTCTAAAATTAAACAGAATGTTTTTTGACGCGCTGGGATGGGATGCGCTCTGTGGGATCCTTTTCGGTTAAAGACCGGAAGTTGAATATGCAATCTGCTGTAAACAATCGACGCGATAAAAACATCACCCTTGCGTACCTTAGACATTTTTACTAGGATCATTTCGTAATTCGTCAACATATACCCGGCTACATATCAAGCTATGCAGTTTGAGCTGACCTCGCATTGTATACGCTTTTCGTAAGTACAGTACAGTCAGAAGTCAGCTTATACTCGAGATGTATAGCTAGCTTGATATGTCGCCGTGCGTATTATTTAACTACTGGCCCATTCCCTGGATGAATCTACAATATGCTTGACCCAAACGACAACTCTTTTTGACTAAACCTTTCTTAGGTACTAGATTTTGGTACCTGCCTGATCCATAGTACGTAACGATTTTATATGTATTGGTTTGATCAGAATGATGTAGGTACTTAATTCTTTTATAGTTTTGGAGTAGGTACAGGCATTGTATCGTCGTTATGACATATCATAATGTAATGGCGGACCAGTGATATTCCGTTTATTCCGTGTGTGGTAGGTGCCGTGGGAGGCATATAAAAATAGTACTAAATCGGTATTAAATATACCTAGGTGATAGAATATTTTAGTTACAACAGTTGGTCCCGCCATCATTGCGTTAGTAAATAATGCCGTAACAGAGCTATTTGTAGGTCATGTATGACGTATGTCAAATTGTACTTGTTTATGAAAAGAGAAACGAGTATAGGTTGGCAAAAAAGAGTCTGTCGTGGTAACCATTGGAACTAAAATATTATTTTGGTGGCAACACTGCTTTGTTTATCATCAACAAGTAGCTAATCTGTCAGTGTGTTATGTTCCCAGTTGTATTTTACTTATTTCTAATTAACTATCAATTATTAAAGCTTTTGTAAATATAAAAAATTAATAAAACAATAAGGAGTAGTGGTGTGAGCTGTGATATACCAAATTTTCGTAAGAAATTTGGCGGAATCTGAAGCGGAACAAATGTTGTCTCCGATTGACAATGTTTTCGAAAGAACTGCCGACACGACAGGTATTTATCCAAGAAATGTATCTTTTAGTCAATACCAGTCATTGTTTTTCCTTTCTAATACTAAGTTTTATCGGTATTATAAGTTTCAAGCCATTTTATTGTTTTATTTACTAATAGATTATTGAGGTTATGTTTTCTAGTTTGACAAATCGCGTGTACGTTGACTCTTGATGTTTGATACTTGAAATTGAAAAATGTACCTACATTGAATTAATATGATTGTCTTTATATTTTTTCAAGGTAAATCTCACAGTACAATTAGAGAAATTGTTAATGAAGGTGAAAAAAATTAAGGATTTTTTCTACACTTGGAGAAACACCAAAAGCAAAACACTTGGCGGAAGAAAGAATTAGACGAAAAAAAGTTCAACACTATAAAGAAACAGGCAAGTATTTTTTTTAATGCTATTATTGCATACCACAGTAAAAAAAAGTATAATTTATATTTATTATTTTTCAGGTGCCTATTCTACGTAATATATTACCTATAGTTTGAGGAGACGGATTGTAATGGGAGCCGTAAACGTTACAAATGTTACACATTTAAAAGATTTTTACACTATTTAGATTTCATAAATAAGAAATGTAAAACTGACACAGCAGTGTTAATGGAAAAAGTCTATCATAGCACCGAAAAGGAATACACGAATGATGTTATGTCACGTTTTTCTTTTTAAATAAAACCTTAATTTTAGCGTGTTATTTCATTTTCAATGTCATGTGAATAGTGATAATGTTATGTACCCCACATAGACATACCTGACGCCTTCATTAGTCAACTGTTCAAGTTTATTCGATATTGCCCGTACCTTTCGAATGCAACATGATATAGGTACTCTCTGACTTCTGATTAGTTTCCTACAGTAAGCAGCTGTAAGTCGCCTTCTTGTCGACTATAATCTGTCAGCATTAACAGGAATCGTTCAGTATCATTCATGTCAAATTTGATACCGGTATACCAACCATCGAATTGTTGTGAATACCATAGATGTTGGCCGCAAATGCGATTGCTGAACATTATGTCTTGTGTATCGGGTTCAATCGGCAATCCCTGAGTGTAATTTGATTAATTTTTAAACTAAATTAGTTTTCATTATGTTATTATGATGGCATTCGTAGATAAAAGGTTTAAAACCAGCGAAATAATGCGCAATCTGCTAAATACAATGAAAGTTAAAGACTGTGTGCCTATCAAGTCTTGAAATCTTGACTGATGATAATTTCCGGGATCTCGTGTTTGTGGATTAAAACAACAAGTATCCTATCACTTTTAGTCCTAGTATACAGGGTGGCCATACCTGCTAAGCAGGCGCCCTCATTTTTTCCAGACTCTTTTTTGCCAAGCTGTACCTACACACTCCTTTCTTTTGTCAATAACACGCACAATTTGAAACTCAGATCAAACTTTCTTTGGTCTGAGATTTGAAATGAAAGATGTTGACGCTATTGATACACATCTAATAGCGTCAAAATTTTTCATTTAATATTCGAAGTCTTTTTATGGAAAACTTTTCCACACAGCAAATAAATGTTAAATGTTAATTTTTGCTCCAGCCAGACAGATAAAGTCAAAGATCAATGTCTACCTCGATCAATAATGAATGGTATAAAATAAGACGATTATTTATTGATCTGAATAAAAAAACATTGTTTTTATCAACAAAGGTTGTCGATCCCGCCAATTGCACAAGTTCAGGACATCATTGTGAGCAAAATGCGCATAACAGCACTTATCTACCTACAGTGCATGTAACGATCGTTTTGAAGCAATCTGTGGGGATGATGTAATAATATTATTTGATTGTTGTTGTTTACATACGCGGACGCAGTTTTTTTTTTCAAAATTATACGACAATGGAATGAACCTAATTCATAGAAATTGTTCTGCGCGTGTCGGGCCATAAAAATAGCGTTTTATTCACATTTCGCATGTAGCTTGATTTCCTTCTACAGTTTTCGTAACATTCATAAAATGCCATACGGGGGGATACTGGAATGCAGTCCATTGATTCACTTTTTATGTCCTATGATTCTGCTCCCTGCCCCCGTGAATGGTGGCTAGTTGCTATCCAGTGTTTTCCGTGGCATAATTTATAATCTATCTAGCCTTTCCTCGACTATGTTGGGGTAGGTTTCCATTCTAACCGGATGCACTTGATTGAACACCAGTATTGTACTTATACTTACATGGAGTGAGGTATATGACTTCTACAACTCTGCTTTTTGAGCGATAAATGAAGGTTCTAATTTCTTTCGTTCATGCATGTTTCATCGGATATCACGGTAGGCCTAGTACAGCCAAAGATGCGTCCTATTCAAGGTAGGGGAAGGCCGGCCAAAGTGGACACCTTAACGTTAAGCGGCCTATCGGAAGGTAGCCTTTACAGATATATAAACAATAATGACTGAATTTCAAACAGTATTTATTGAACTTTTCAACATAATCAACAAACATCACGTAACATTAGTAGGTACTTTACTTATAATTAAAAACCAAATTAAAGTGGGTACCGCTATCCGCGACTCATAGGGCAAAGTGAACACATGGTTTATTAAAGAAGAATGACCAAAGTATATAAAAAAACAGAGTTAAATAAAGGAGACATTAATAAAGAATACAACTAATCAGTCATCAGTGGAGTTGTCACAAATAAATATGACATTTCCCTCGTAAGCCGTGCATATTTAATTTCAGATTGATCGGACACCGGCAAATGGGTCAAATGTAAACCAGTAACATTTCAATACCGACACACACATACACAGACAGAATCCAAGGAAAGGAAAAATAAAATAAAATCTTGTAAATTCATATGGGCCAAACAATGTGGATACGGTATCTGCTTTGCCCGTGTTCACTTTGCCCGACGTGTACTTGTTGAATTTAACCTACCTTAAAATCGAATCTAGAAACAAATTCCCAATATAACCAAGCGTCTAATATATAATATAACGTATGTATTCGTAACCTCAATAGAGTATATCAAATAATGAGAGGTTTTTGCCAAAGATGGGAGGTGCAGTAATTCTGCACGAAGACATGCACTTTTAATAGGTAATCTAGCCAATACAGTAGTAGGTACTATTTAAACATTAATAATTACAGAATTACGTACCTTGAAAAGTCGTAAGAAATGTTCACTTTTTTATTTTTATTATTTATTTCGCAAACGACGTGTGACCTCACTTTATCTCTATTTGCTTAAACTGAGGGTCGCGGGGAGCACCTCGTGGCTCGACTAGAGCGCACTTGGGCGCATGATTTTGAAATAATGGAGGGTATCCGCTTTGGCCAGGGTGTCCACTTTGCCCGGCCTTCCCCTATAGCTTTGCAGCGATTGCGCGGGAAGTTAGTCAAAGGGGAAGTTCCAGGGTAGCCCGCGAAATTCAAATGTTAAGCCGTAATTTCAAATGCTTGCCGCTTTATCTAACGCTTGTTCTAAAGCTCCAATAAGTCTAACGCACAGGCTGGCCGCGGCTTTCCCTATTGTTCAGTGACAATGGCGCAGTTTGCACCACTCTGCGGGACAGGCAACGGCCCGACCGCCACGCTTACACAATTTAACAAACAATGACACTATTGGGACCATGTGTTCGTCCATTCGGGAAGCAGCTAATTAACTATTTTATAACAGAACAGGATATTAGAAGTGACTTTCGTAGATCTCGAATCGAGTCTGGTCCTAAAACTGTAACAAGTTTCCTTTATCTCCGTTGTTATAGTTTAGGTCTGCTATACGAAGCAGCTAAGCTATGGTAAGCTAAACCAATTTGTGGGTGAAGAGTTTTTAAGTGCTTAGGTCTGTTACGGTTGTTTTTGGCTTGGAAGCTTCTGCGTAACACATATCAATCAGAATGTGAATTATTTTGAAGGAAATTGTTAAACCATTGCATCACATGTTCGAAAAAATCGTCTGCTCAACATTAAAAAAGTAGGTAAATAATAAATGAATGTTGTTGAACTTTCAAAATGAAAGCCATGCCTACGCGATAACCCCTCTGGATTTCTTTTTGGGAATAGCATCTCGTCAGTCAACCTAGGAGGTTGTCGGCTGCAACGGACTTGCCTGTGGCTGCCCCAGTAAATTAAGGCCAGGGAATTTCAATTTGTTCTCACTGACAATATTTACTTCACGGAAAAAGGAAGAAATAAGTTGTATCTCAGCTGGTATCCCACTATTTGTGTGTGAGCCTAGTCGCCAGTCTGAATTATTTCGTTGGTCTAGAACTGCAGTCATGCACACATCCTTTGTTTACAACTGTCGTACCGATATTCTAAATAAAAAGACCAGCTGACTCCAGAATCTGATATCATTGATTGATTCATCCGTCGAGGCCAAGATCCGTTGTGATTGAGATCGTATTGGAGTCTCTCTGGATATTCTTGTTAACAATAGAGACGGACCGATACGGTTGAGAGGATGCATTGCATTTGTAGAGAGCATAGTTAGTTCCATTCCAACATACGCTACTTATAGGTACCTACTTACCTACTTATAGCGTATTTTATCAGCAGGCAAAACATAAATCAAAAGTCATTAATTCAAATCAGCATTCTTTTCGTACGTCGAAATTGCTGCCCTTCCTTACTGCTTAAGTGCTTTAGCTGGGAGGAAGAAGTAGCGCAAAAAACTCCCCAGCAGGCACATTTCTGAATCCAGCTTGCAGCAGGCCTTTTTTTTTTTTTTTTTTTTCAGGATGGGAAATCATCAAATGACTTCTCCCGCTCTGGGCGGAGCGGGAGGGCGTGTCAGACTTTTACTGACTAAAACCCACCCGTGTTCCATCAGTTGCCCATGTGCCAGGGTCACGGTATCTCTTTCAAACAATCACGCGACCCCGGCAGGCATCGGTCCTATTAGACCCCTACGCTGCTGCTGACATCTCTTTGAGGCGCGCGTGGAACACTGCGATTTGATGATTTCCCACCGTGAAAAAAAAAAAAGGCATACCGTTTTCATTACGATGTTTTCCTTCACTGTTTGTGAGAGCAGTGGTGATGAAATCATTTACACAAAGTATAGCTCCCATCAGGGTTCGAAACCACGAGTGTAACTTGTGGATTCGAACCCTGACAGGCGCACTCGTAAAGTACCACCATTGCGCCCACCACTGCTCTCGGCGTCTTAAGGATTACCAAATTACTAATTTAATTTTACGGTTGCTTCACAAACGAATATAATCAAATCGTTATATATTATTTCAAGCAACATGACGACACAATATTTATTTTTCGCCATATGAGTTAGCAAACTGCGTATCAACAAGGCAAAATAGATCTACAAAATTTTGAAACACCACAATTCTTTGGTAACAACTAAAACTTGCTTAAAATTCCCTAGTTAAATGGCAACTTTTTGTTATTTCACGGAAGTTTCTTAAGAAAAACGTAATAATATAACAATGGGCATCGAGAGTGGTTACAAACATTACACATAGAGAATATTTTGGGACAATAGCGGTAGAAACAATAGGCGAGACGAATGTTTGGTGTCTGGCGATTATACTCGGTGATAGTTATCTTTATGTTCACCGTAAATAAGACCAGTAATTAACTATGCAACTTTATATATTAAGACATAAAGCCTTATTACACTACGGGATATTTAGGAATCCTTCCCTAAATCTGAATGGTACTAAGAGAAGTGGAGGAGAAGTCCCTATTAGAAAAAAACCATCACGCAGATATCGTGTCAATTAACCCAATTTAGCAGAAGGACAACCAATCATTTTTGTCATGAACAATCCAATTGCACAATGTCCCGAAGACCATAAGTGTTTAAGTTACCCATAGACAACAGGATCATTGATCCTTTTCAAACCACTCACGAAAGAGTGGAAAACAGTAGTGGCCTAGATGTATCGGCCGCGACTTACGATTTGTTCGGACCCCCCGCAGGCTCTTTACTTTGTGTAAATAATTTCATCACCACTTCTTTCAAAACGGTGAAGGAAAACATCGTGACGAAACCAGCATGTCCAAGAAATAGAAATTTGAAATCATGTGATATCTACAACCCGCACTGGGCCGGTGTGGTACCTAGATTACAGACCACTCTGGCACACTCCCTCTCGAAGACGGGAGGCCTATGTCCTAGCAGTGTGAACATTATAGGCTGATTATGGAAGCCACATACGGCGGAATTTTAGAAACCACTTTTTGAGCCCATATGTTTGTCGTAAGATTTCAGATTACGAATAAAATAAAATCTATCATTCAAGAATCTGTTGCCTTTAAAACTACAGAGCGGAAAGGCTCTGTCAAGCTCAAAGGCTATATTTACAAGACACCTATCTCTGTAGATAACGCCACTGTTAAACATTCTAATACCACAGATAAGGCTTCTAAGTAAAAGTATATAATCAACCCATGGATCCACACAGCGAGGTCGCTCAACTTTGTCAACAATTTTAAACGGCTTAACCCAATTTCTTTTCATAATAACGTCATGGTCTACTTGTGGTGCCAACTGCCTCCGATGTCGTCTTCGATAAAAAGATAATAGGATGTTATACTTCGTAGTTGGTACTGCCCAAAGTGGTTTGAATGTGGTTTTGCTCTGGTGGACGTGCATACCTATAGGTATTCTTTTCGGTTGAAGGATATGACTCATTTTATTCGGTTGCGGATCAATGGCTGGGGGATCCCTTATCTTATCCCACACAATAAACCACTCCACATCTACATCACCGCGCTGATGCATGTGTCCTCCTTATCGATCTCGATAACGGCACTCACTTCAGTATTTAACGTATATTAAATACTGAATGATTGAAGCATTAATTTTACCAAACATTTGATACAGCCCGACATATGAATCTCTTTGAAAAATCCTCTTCTCTATTATTTTACTTGCATAACGTCTAACTTACGTTTTACCGCAATTCTCATTACGATTATCTACTTTTTATATCATTTTTGTCCTTCGTAATAAGCTCATCATGGAGACATTGCAATCGTCTTCATTTTCGCTCTAATAAATTGTCCTCTCGCCGTTTATTCAGCAGTAACTACCTAGGTAAGTACTATCTAGGCACCTGTCGCGAAATCGTCTAGATGCACGAGTACAATCGACTCAAGCGGGGATTATTTTCCAAAGACTGCACTTCTTATTGTCTTACCTCCGAAGCTTTATTTCTCGTTTCGGTTTCGCGGCGTGAGGAGGTATACGCGGTATTTTTTGACAGTTGCATTTTTTTTCGCGATAAGGCGGTTCACCTTACGGCCTAGTTAAGATTGTGTTTGTTTATCATTGTGAGAAATGGTGAAGTTCTGGTGGATGTTTATATTATTTGCGAAAACTGCGTCGGCTAGTGATAACGAACTTCCTTCTGCAGAAGCACAAAAAGGTGATTACTGATTAACTACTTTTAACTCTGCAGGACCTGCATTTGCAAATTACTTCTCTTCTTCTTACTTCAGTAGGTACTCTACTTATTTGTTCTTTGTTTGGGTCGCACATGGTGCTCCATGGGCATATTTGAAGCTTCCTATTCCGATAAGCATCGTTACGTTTAAATTTCAAGTTCAAGGCATATACTGGCTAATGATTAATTATAAATCCACTAAGAAATCTATCAAGATTTTTTTAATTTTGCCAAAAATGCTACCAAGATTTTTGTCATAATATTCGCGTCAATTGTAGTCCCTTCCACCTACAAGAGAAATTAGTATAGAAAAACGTATCCTCAAAACAAATAAATAATAATCAAGAGGACAATTTACGAGACCGTACCAAGTCAGATGGAATTTTCGTACTATTTTCCATCAAGGGATGGGTGAGGTCAACATTGCCAAATACAAAATTATAATGTCAGAGTGAGAAGATAGGTAGAGTACCTATTAGATAAGCTTGAGTAGATCAAATCGAACTAATTTCGAATACAGCTACAAGATTTGAATTTTTAGAGTTCGATCTCGAAAATAAGTATCAGATGAAAGTGAGGAATACAACACAAAAGAGATACAGGTAGACGAAACGTGAACTAGGACAAGAGAAATGAAAAGCGAAACGTATTCACTATCACAAGCTCAAAATTATACGGTTCAGTTTTAAAGAGAAAAAGCGCTTCGTAATCGTAAATATACAGTTCCCACACTTTCGCGGTAGGTACGTGAATACCACAACTCACTGTCTACTCACAAAAAGAATATTCCATTAAAAAGTTAAATGCGCTTGGAACTTCGATCAATAATAGCACTTTGATCGAAGGCTTGGAACGTGGATGTCGTTAATACTATATTTTTTGACGTCACAACATAGCTTAGCTCACGATTTTCACGCCTCTGAACATCAAACAATAGAAGAGAAAACAGTAGGATCACCATGGAATATAATTACACGTTAACTTTCAATTTTATGTTTGCTTGCACATCATTTTCCTTTTGTAATTGTTCCTTTCCGGCTTGATAGGTGTAATTTTCAAAAACAATATGCGATTACGGTATCTGAGATCTGCACGCTGTGTAGCGACCCTTGTAATATAAACGGAAAAAGAACTCAACAAAAATTGGTAGATTTAACTTTCTGATCACGCAAACATTTTTGGTCAGCGCTTTGAATATTCCCTATGGGTACCTAGCCTTAATAATGGTGAACACCAAGCGTTCGATTCTAGTTTCAATACCCAAATAAATCCTACTGAATATTCCACGGTCTACATTTCCACCAGGAAATATAAATCGGCCAAGAACAATGCAACTTTAAATATGAATAAAAGGATCTACCCGTCTTTCCAGAGTCACGTTTCCTTCCCCTGTTCGAAGTCAAACGTTTTGACAATCGACCAGGCCCGGGTCTTGGACCTGGTGGTCTACCGCCACTTACAACGGTGCCGATCGCCGGAGAACGCTGCTCGTCGCGACTCGAATCTGCCTTGGACCAGTTAAAGCGACGGAAAAGGACGCAGCCTAAGAACTTGGATACGCCTCTGGTAAGTAATTTATTGACATGGAATAGAATCTATGAGTTGGCCCATATTCATAAGCCTGATTGTTCCGTCTGTCATATCAAAAGTTATTTTCGAATTCATCGTTCCGCACATTCCTAGCACGGCGCATTTGGCAATTGCCCAAAAACAGTTCGATACCTCATTATTTACGTTTGTTAGTGACTAATGTTCTTGTTTGCAGAGTCAAAGCATCGACCTCAATGGCTACAGTCTATACCAGCAAATGCGATCTGCGCCCGTGGATATGTATGTTACACGAATGCGCGTACGACTACCACAAAATAGCAACTGGGTAAGAGTGGAAAAATGTTACTTCGACCCAAGAAACGTCTCCCTTGACACCATGCTCCTATTCCACGATATTACTATCAGCGGAAACGTAGATCTGTACGATGCAAATGACCTAGATAGGGGGCTACCACCAAGCCGAAGACTGAGACGACATTACGCGGAGTCCAGGTCCATTGATGGCCCTTTTGTTGACGATTACCCCAGAAGTCGCGCTAGTAGCAATGGCTGTAACATGATCCTAAGATTAAGAAAGGCCGGAATAGGCTTCCACACGAGACCCCTAAACCAACAACCTGGCAAGTTCAACGTTAAAACCGATTCAGAATTTGTAGAACCTGGTTTCATAAGCGTCTACGCATACGGCTGCGAAAAATACATAAACAGGAACTCAGTCAGAAATAAGGATAACTTGCCTTTGAAACGCAGAAAACGATCTGACGAATTCTCTTTTGATCCACGATTGCGGCAATTCTATAACGACGGTCTGGATAACAGGGCTGCTGACAATAACTGGGACACCGTTTACGAGCCGCGAAGTAGGGTCAATTACGAACGAAGTAAATTGTTTAGGCCCGACGATGAATTGGACGAGGCCGAAGATATATCGAGAGAGATGGAGGACATTTTTACGAAAGGTATACGGACTCTTTTGACCACGTATATGAAAAAAGAATTGCAGCCAGCTATCAAAGATACGTTGATGAGGAATATGGGATATGTGATATCGTACGGCTAAAATGAATACTAATTTACTAAAGAATTTGGGGCTCCTACATTTTCTGTGGGATACCTAAAGCTGCATTTACACGGGCATATAAAATTGCGCGGTTGGTTGTCAATTTGTATACATTATTGCAATTTCCGCAAATTGCTCGATGTTGAAGAAACGTCATAATGCGCAATTAAAGTTACCCGTGTAAGCGTGACATTCATGTTACTCGGAAATGATAGAGACTATTTAATAAAATGTTTGACGAATTTAAATATACCTAAATAAATGAGTACTTGTAATTTTAGTTAAATGTTTATGATTAGGATTTTATATGTTTTATAGTCATTTATGTAATGAACATTAAAAGATTTTTATATCATTAAAGTAAACTATTTTAAAAGGTTTCATTTAGCTTCACTTGAATACTGGGTAATCTTCCAAGCCGCGCCAAAGCCTTGACAAACAACGTTGTTGGTAAACATAATTATATGGAAATGTTTTGTCAATACAAAAAAACCAACCTTGCGTTGAATTAGGGGTGATTTTACCAAAGTCATCTTTTATCCGGGAACACCCAAATACTCCGAAATATTTTATTCCGAATTTCGATGTTCCGATTTTCAAAAGTCCGAATTTCATAATACCTTAAAGTTATAATGTCTATTATTAAAAATCACCAAATTTATTTTACCGAAAGTCGTAAATGCGATTTGTTAGTTTTTCGAAGAATCAATTGCTCTAAGGGTTCTCGGTCCGAAAAACGACATTATGATCTTCAATACTCCGAATAAACTAAAAACAACCGGCCAACAAGCCGAAGCTGCGGTGGTGTGCGTTAAAGCCATCTGCGACGATAAGCACGCGTGGGGCCGCCCAAACCCCGCAGCGCCGGAGCCGTGACAGAAACAATGCTTGCTGCATGCCTGCTTGCTTGCTTGCTGCTTGCCTGCTTGCATGCTGCATGCCTGCTTGCATGTTGCATGCCTGCTTGCATGTTGCATGCCTGCTTGCATGTTGCATGCCTGCTTGCATGTTGCATGCCTGCTTGCATGTTGCATACCTGCTTGTATGTTGCATGCTTGCTTGCATGCTGCATGTCTGCTTGCACGCTGCATGCCTGCTTGCAAGCTGCACGCTTGCTTGCATGTTCTTTAATTCTACCTCCTCATACTAAACACCATATTATACTTCTCTCTGACGAGCAATTATGTGTTATTTGTCTTGCTATTCGGTTTTACAAGGTGTTTTTATTTCAGAATTGTATTAATCGGTATTTTAATAATCGGAATTCGTATTTTTGATGTTTCGAATTATCATTAAGTCGGATTTTTTGTTATTAAACTCGGTATTTTGAGAATAGTAATTATAAACGTTAGGAATATTGAAATTTAGGAATTATAAAAAATAGGAGTAATGATAAGTCGGAGTTGTTATATTCGAAATTTTGAATCATTCGGAATTATGAAAATCGGTATTTTGAAATTCGTATTTGTGACTGTCGGAATAAAGTTTTTCGTATTTATGTAGTGTACCCCTTTTATCCATGGAATAAAATTTACATTGGTATTGGTATGGAAGAACTGTTAAAAATTCAAAATTTATTCGCAGGCGACATATTCTAGTTCTAAAAGTTTTAGAGGCTTGATTTTCAGAGCAGTAAGGCTCCATACGTCCCTGAGGAAAAGGGTCTCTATAGACAGAAAATTTAACTCATGGCTAGGAAAGTAAATACAGTAAACAAAAACATTTTTTTTTTCAATTTTGTCTGTTTGTTCCAGCTATTCCCCAAAACGGCTAGCCCGATTTTCAACTGGTGGATAGCTGATGTTATAAGGAGTAACATACGCATAACTTTTTGTCCTTGTAGCACATTTCCGGATAATATCCGACATCCACATGGATGAAGCCGCAGGCACAGCTAGTCTAAACTAATATTATAAAGAGGAAAGATTTGATTTTTTGTATGTATGTTTGTAATGGATAAAGTGGAAAACTACTGAACCGATTTAAAAAATTCTTTCACCTGTAGAAAGCTACATTATCACCAAGTAACATAGGCTGTATTTTATCCCCACAAAATGCACAGTTCCTCTGAGTCACGCGGACGAAGTCGCGGGCAAAGTGCTAGTTCTAAATAAATAGCTTAAAAGAAACGAAAATGTCACCATATCTAGCATTTATTTTTTCTGTAAGCAGTCAATCTACAGTTTCAGTCTAAAATCTATCTATTATAAAGGTATCACAGAAATGCATTCAGGACTGTGTACAATAAAGCATGAAGTATCATTCAGAGGCCACAAACAATTGTTCAAATAAAGAATGAAATAACAATATTTTACTAAAATAAATACTGTAAATGCAATAATTGGGACATAGGTTTATACTTGTAATTAAATGTAGAGACGGGTATTTTTAATTCCAAATTTTTGTGTTTGTAATATAAAACTAGGGTGGTGTATACTTCTACAAAATGTATGACAAACATATACTTTGAAGCATTCTGCAGCTAAAATTATAATTGTGGCTGAATGGGGCTGTCCATTAATCACATGAGGCTCGAAAGGGGGGGGTCCATAAAAAATCACGAAATATCACAAAATACACGTGATGTGGCGCGGTGGGGGGTAGTCTTAAACCTCACCATGTATCACCAAGGGGGGGGGGGGGGGAGGGGGGGTTCAAAAATGCCAAAAAAACATCACGTGATTAATGGAAGGCCCCAATGTGGCTCTCAAGTAGATACAATAATGCTTGATTATTCATACATGCATAAAAAAAACTTGTAAGCAGAAACTACACATATGTATAGTTAAATATTTCAATAAATCAATAAGCAACACCAACATTTAAATTAAAAATCAACATATTTATACTTAAAAAATAAATAAATAACACTTACAAATAAACTGATTGATTAAAAATTGTCTACAATAAAAAATGCTTAGTAAATTCACAATTGGATAAATAGCACAAGTAACATGTGGATAGACAAATGACAGTTTGGATTCAACAATTTTTGCAGCAAAAGGCTACATAAATGTAGTTTGGAATTGCAGTATAGTGGAATTTTACTACCAAATTGATTTTTGACATATGTGTTTTACAATAAATTAATAACATACATTTTGTAGGAACTAGTGACTAATTAAAATATTTCATTTCTCTTTTTAAAGGAAAGCTAAATAATTTTCATGTTTGAGATTTCTACATGGCCAAAATTTAATACTTAATTATATGATTCACAATGATAGGTTTGACTTCTTAAATCCTTATTAAATATTACTATCTCGCCTTATATAAAACTTGGCTTCATATCTCACATTTTTGAACCAGCTTCTAGTTTTACAAATTCCGCTATTCATCAACTCTTCATTATTGAAAATAAGTATTTTATTTCATCATAAATGGCAAAGTGCATTGCAGATACTAAAACAGCCTTTAACATACTTGGGCCATACCCTTTATACAACGCTAGGAACCCTTCCATTGTGATGGTCAACTTAACACAGTCTAATAGACCATTGCAGTACATCTGTTTACCAAAACTTGTTCTATATTGCTGAAAACCCTGAATCTGCAGTCTTTTCTTAACTAAATCAAATGGATAGATTGCAGTCTTAGCGACAAAACCGGCTATGGAACCAGCCAACAAGTTTGCCATCAATGTAGATTCCACTGCTGAAAACTGAGTTGCTGGTCTTTGAAAGTATGGTATTTTATTAAATATAGTATCTGTGAGCAATCTGTACACAGAAAATTGTATGCCAGCATGAGGTGCTATCTGACCAAGAGTAGGTGTTAAACCTTTGTACAAGGCTCTAACACCTTCAGTCCTAACCATAGATGTGATTGCATTTATAAATCCTTTGTAAGCTTTCTTCGTCTTCTGCTCCGCAATTAACCTAGTTCTGACAGTATCAAAAGGAAAAGACACGACAGTACCGACAGCTGCGGCCACACCGCCATTAGTAAAGTTTATCCAATGTCTATGGGTGATGTAGAATTGTTGATCAGAACCCTGACATACTTGCGTTAGCTTTTCAAATGTAGAAAACTGCAAGACTCCGTATGTTATTGATAACAACTGCGCTGGTACGTGGCCGCTCCATAACGTAAAAAGCCCTTCTTCTTTAACTATAGAAGTGACTGCTTGTAGTATAGAGCTGTACTTCGAACCACTTTTTATGGGTTCTAGTTGGAGTTGAAATCGTATTTTTAGAACGTCTAGGGGTTGCGCTACGGCTCTCGTGATAGCTCCTGCTAGTCCACCAGAAATTGCAGCTTCATAAAATGTTGTCTGCTTCACGGGATTATGCACTGTTAGCACCATCACAGAGATTTAATCCAAGAGTTTATGAAACCCCGGTTACCCCGGTTAATGCAAAATAACCTTCCTTCAATGTCAAACTTCAAATAGAACAGCGAAACGTCAAAACAACAATTTAAGGGCGCGTTCAATAATTCATTCAAAGATGTTCGAGAAGGCTCGAAGGGGCTTGTGGTTAAATAATAATAGCCATACCGATCGATTAGGTTAAAGCTACGCTTGTCACTGTTGTTCTGTGGATGTGTGACCATTTTAAGCCGTTGGTCCCCGATGTCATTCCTCGATCTTTTGTGTCCTGTGGTCAGAAGCCCAAAAGTCTAACAACCAGTCTTATGAAGGGGTATCGCTAGTTTACACTGGGTTGTGGTGGTCAGGGGGAGGTAGTCGCTCCATTTAAAAATATTCATATTAACTGCATACGATTAGGCTAGGAGCCTACCCCAATATAGTTGTGAAAAGGTTAGGCAGATTATGATAACGTTTGACATGGAACAAAACCGGTCCAAACGGTAAATGTTCGCCTCCGCGTCCGGCAGCGTTGTCGGCGAGTGAGAGCCAGTGTAATAATTGAACGCATTCCTAAATTCTGCATTTTTGGCACATTTTTGGTCATACGTTGAGTTACGTTCAAAAACTTGAAAAACTCCGCTTCTAATTTACATAATACTCGGAACTTACTCGCACAGCTTAGACTGTTATATTTCAATAGCTGACTATGACTATGGCTATAGCCAGTACAACTCAACGTCCATTACTTTTCTAGTTATTCAAACGATAAAGTGTAATATTAGGAAACAGAATAAAAGAATTAATAAAAGAAGTGAGTTCTGAACGTAACTTAATGATTGCCAGTGGATTGAATGATCTCGAAGTCTGACAATTCTGACACTTGATAAACTTGATTTGACATTTCGTTTCGTTGGTTTTGGAGTTAAGTTGTTGTCGATTTTTGTGTATTTTTATTTGCTATCAGTCCTAATCTACTCAAAATGTCGTCGCCTCTTGAAAATCTAGAGACCCAACTCGAAATGTTCATCGAGAACGTAAGGCAAATTCGTATCATTGTGAGTGATTTCCAACCACAAGGGCAAAGTGTTCTGAATCAGAAGATGTAAGTTGAACCTACTTTCGTTTTTCGTTCACAATAGTTCACAATCCGTAGTACGTGTCTGTTGTTTTTCTAGAGGTAATCAATGCATCTAAATATTTCAGACAATCGCTTGTTACTGGTCTGCAGGAGGTTGATAAGCTAAAATCTCAAGTCCATGATATTCATGTTCCTACAGAGGTGTTTGAGTGAGTATTAATCAACACACAACTTTATTTCTTCATTTTTTTTCAATAATATTACTTTATTATTTAATTAGAAAAGAATACAGTTACAACCTACAATATACACAGTCTCATTGGCTTGGTATTTAGGCATGGTTAGGGCTTGCTCTCTTGTTTTCAGAGACTAGCAAGTCTACCAAACTACTACCTTATTTTAAGGGTTGATCAAAGAGACAGATATACTATATTGTAGGTGCAGTGTGTTTAAAAATCTAGTTTGTAATAGCCAGACTAGTCTTTCATCAGTTTAAATTGCACAACAATAAAATTGTTAAGTTTGAATTGCTTACAAAATAAATTCAGAATCTGTTTATGCACTATATATGGTTTTACCTATTCTTTTTTCAGTTACATTGACCAAGGTCGCAATCCTCAACTGTATACTAAAGACTGCATAGACAAGGCGCTTGCCAAAAACGAAGAGGTCAAAGGGAAGATTGACTCATACAAGCGTTTTAAGACCCACCTATTGTCAGAGCTTTCTAAAACATTCCCTAATGAAATAGCCAAATATAAAGCTGTTCGGGGTGGGGAATAGGTAGTAAGACTAATTTATTTAAGTTTAATGTAATTTTTGCATCCATTTTCATGGCTTAATAGAAATGTCATGTTGATGACTATTGGATTATTTTAAGACAGATTGTAAATGTGTAAGCACAATTGGGAGGTATTTTGTTTCTCATATTTAATTCCTCTGTGTCTGTTACCTTTTGCAAAAAAAGAAACATCTTTTTTATAATAATATGCAGTCCAAAGCTTTGGGTGCACCCTTTGACAAGATTGGTGTTGAAACAATGTTTATAAAAAGATCTTTTTAAATTAAAGACTTTAAAAAGTTTAGTGATTTTATTAATGTATGAACAATTAGGATAAAAATAAAAATACATTTCACAAAAATTCAAAGCTGACCATGAAATAACACTGAAATGTGAATAAGCAATAGATACAAAATTATAGTAAGTATTTGAAAATTAAAGAATATTTTGAATGAGGATCATTGGAAAATACAGGAAGAAGAAACACTTTTCTTCTAAAAAGTAGTTTCAAAATATGAAATTAATATTTCAGGTTCAAGGCAGAAAAATCTGAATAAAACAGAAAAAAATAATGAGAGTAGGCAAAGGCCAGCTCTGCCCTTGGCTGTGATACCAGTTGCAAACGTTTTATCTTAAAAATTGTATGAATTCATTGGATTAAAATAAAATGGTCTAATTATTAAAATAAGTTAATACATTGATATTATACAGGGCATGTTTGGTATATAAAACATTTGTAAAATATAATATGGGTTACAAGTTGTTATAGAGGCTACAATATATAAACTTCAGGGGTCAATGTTGTTTCTCGAATCATGTTTGGCTCTAAATCCGCCCGAGTTTCAACATCAATAATTTCTTCTTTTGCGTTTCTATCATCTCCGCTTTCCGATGGCGGAGGTATGTTGAGAAGCCCTATATTGCTAGAAAATTCACCCCACATTTGATAAAACTCTCTTTTTACCGGTTGTACTAGTTGTGATTTGCTAGTGATGTACACGTAGTTCCAGTGGTCGGCTGAACGGTCGTTTCCCCAGTCTAAGGTGCCTGTCATAAGAACCTTATCGTCGACTAAGCAGAATTTATGTTGCATCTTATAAATTGGTTCATTTACTTTACACTTTATTTCTGCTCCTGAACAGAAACATAAATAACATTTCATATCCTGATAATTTGAGAAATATAATAGAAGTAGTCAAAGTAAACTCACCAGCCTCAATGAGCTCCTTTATAAAAAAATCTGTCGATTCGTTATATCCAGCACGGTCAATGATCATACGAACTTTGATGTTTTTCTTCTTTATCAATGTGACCAAGCGACCTTGGATAGCAGGGTTGTGAATGCTAGGCATGCAGACGTTAACTGTTTTTTTAGCCGCTTCTACATAGCTGATCAATTTATCGAAATAATTATAGGCATTGAATTGTAGTTTGCAGAACACCATTACTTCATTGATCTCAGCATTGCGACTTTTGTAATAGTACGCTGCCGCAGACACAGCACAAGTGATCGCAACCGCTGCAGCCGACGACAGTATGCGTGCATTTAATATCATCTTAAGTGATTTCAAACATAAATACTATTATATTGGCACGCAGACAGACCAATCTAATAATTTTATACTTCCAAATAAAATTACGAGGCCAAACCGTGTTGTCACAATCACTATTCAGTAAAAAGAAATCTTACAACTACCCTCACCAGCCCTCATCCCAAATTATTACCCTCAATCTATATGCGTTGTACTCATAAGTGCTTAATACCTAATCAAAAGTCGTCGTAGGAAATGCTATTTGATAATTTTTTCAAATCATTCAGTTGAATAGACCATCAAACCTATATAAACTAAATAGTTCAAATAAAACTATAATCGACTATAACAATTTAAAGGAACTAACCTAACATAATCATTCGTTATATCACACCGATGACATCACTAATCATTTATTAAAAATGGCCGATTTGAGAAAGAAAGGCGCGAATATTGACGTTTTTTTGACATTATTATTTGTTTTGCACCAAAGCTAATATTTTTGTATTTTTAGTGGAATTTAGAAAAAATATGGTGTAAAACTTACATATAAGAATCATGGGTATTACGGGTTTATTACCGTTTATAGAGAAAGCCTCTAGGCGGACTAATGTTAGCGAATTTAGTGGTTGTACAGTGGCTATTGATTCATATTGTTGGCTACATAAAGGCGCCTTTGCTTGCGCTGATAAACTGGTACGAGGTGAAGAGACTGATATGTAAGTTCTGCTTGATCTATCCTAGTGCGTAAGGTCGCATTTAACTTACATTTTTTCTTAAAAACCAGGTATGTTCAGTCTAACCTAAATTAGCCAATAATGGGGAACCTTTAGCAGCTTTAATTGAGAGTAACTGTTTATAACGCCAGATTAACTAATTATAGTGGTAAAGAAAAATCCCAAATTTGGTCTAGCTAGCTGGCAATGCTATAACAATGATGTTTTCATACAACATTATTCAAATCCACCCATAATTATGCTTGGTTTCTTTTCTAGGCACATAAGGTATTGCCTGAAATATGTGACTATGCTGTTATCTAAGAATATCAAACCTATATTAGTGTTTGACGGGAGGCACTTGCCTGCTAAAGCAATGACGGAATCCAAGAGGAGAGAGTAAGTATAGTATGAATTTATTAAAAAAAATCTTACCCATATTATTTTATAGAAATGTCAAGACATTTCAGTCTATCCCTGGAAAAGGTTTTGGGTTAATGTGACCATTTCTTTTTCATTCATCAAACATAGGGTAAAACATTTTACTATAATCAAAATGATTTTAAAATCAATTGGAACCTCTTCTGTTGTGTCAATATACTTACGTTTTATTTTTAAACAATTTCAGATCACGTGACATTTCCAAGAAAAGGGCAGCTGAGCTGTTAAGTCTTGGAAAGGTAAATTGCTTGTTCATAACATTTATATACCATGGCATTAATTTTCATTGATGTTTGTCTCTCATTGGATCTTAAAAGATGCTTTACTGAAAAGACCTTGAGTTCTAAGTTGAGCTAAACAATTACTGAGAATTGTTTGCACTGAATGGAATGGTCCACTCGTGTCTGTCTGGTCCTTTCCTCAAAATACCATTTCAGGTCTATATTGTCCTGTTTCTGTCATGTATCAAGCCAAGATTATTTTTGGACTCCTGTTAATTTATGGTAATCACTTTTCATACATAAAAACATGAGATACAAACTGTAATTACCGTTACTTTGATTACAAACTGTTTACTTAACTGTTAACTTTGATTACATCCCTGTGTCACCTCCATTCCAAAGGAGACTGGCAATAAATCGACGGTCCCTACGTACGTAAAGATATGTCAGAACATTCCATTTCTGAGATGTCTTTATGTAAGTAGGGGCCGTCAAAATAATGTCTTAGTCGTAAAAAAAAATAAAACTATTTTCAGATAGAAGAAGCCCGTTCCTATATGAGGCGTAGTGTGGACATCACTCACGCTATGGCTCTAAGTCTCATCAAGGAGTGCAGGAAACGCAATGTTGACTGCATAGTGGCGCCGTACGAGGCTGATGCACAACTAGCATACTTAAATATAAAGAATATTGCACATGTAGTCATTACTGAAGATTCAGATTTGATTTTGTTTGGATGTACTAAGGTATTTAAACCCTTTATCAGTTTTACACATTTCTCTCTAGCCTAGAAATGTTTGGTGGAGAATGCAGCTTGATAAGAGCCAACGAATTTTGTTCTGTTTTCATCTCTTGGATTTTGTGTTCAATAAGGAGTCAATTAGGAACACTTCACAATTTTTGGTCTAATAAGAATAATAATAATAATAAACCCGCAGGGCAGCATGTGGCGTGCTGTTGGGCAGTAGCGACCCCACGGACCCTATCTCCCGGGAGAATTCTTGTTCCTCATCTCTGGCTTGCCTTTATTGGCCGGCTGGAGTGAACACTGACGAGGTTCAGAGCTCCCACCTCATTCTTTCCTTTATTGGCTGGCTTGAGTGGAGATTCGCAAGAGCAAACGTGCTCGGGGAAAGGAAGTATTCCAGTAAGTGCTCGTAGGGACTTGACCATCTTCCGGGCTCTGGGATTGTTCTGAAAGCCTTGGAATACCTCTCCACTTCTCAAGCACCTCAGGAAGTGCTGCCCCCTTGTCGCTGCGTCACTATGTGCCAGCGACGTTTCCCGGGGGCCCATTATTGAGTGTGCAAGTCACCCCCTGCCATTTAATCCGTGTATTTACAAAACATTGATGCGGCAGGGGCCATAGGCCTTCTATAGTTCTTGGTAACCAGTCTATTTTAGCCATCCAAATACATAGTCCAACACCTTAGTTTCCATATCCTGCAATAGTCCAACACCAACCGGAGGTTGTCCTTGGGTGCACTTGCACAGTGTATACAGGGATAACCGCCGGTTAGTGCCTCACTTCATCTAAATTTTCTAAGGGGCCTCTGCGAGTTGGCTTCGGCCCCTCGTACGCCTTCCAAAAGACCGGGACCCTAGGGTCCCGAGATATGTTAACATATCAATAATAATAATAATATTCCACAACTATCACACAACGCCATCTAGTCCCAAGCTAAGCAGAGCTTGTGTAATGGGTACTAGACAACTGATAACAGCAGTGGGAACAGCCCCTAATTACCAGTAGGCTGTAGGTTTGAACCCAGGCAGTCACTTTACTTAGTGTAAATAATTTTCAAACATGATGAAACTGACATTTCTTTGGACCAAAAATTTTAAGACATGTGACATCTACCAAACAGCACTGGGCGCGCATGGTGGCTTACACCATTTACAGTCCACTCCCTCTCAAAGAGAGAAGGCATACGTCCCAGTAGTGGGAACATCATAGGGTAATTAAACACCCATCATTACTCCTACAATAGTTGATTGATACCACAGCAAATCACCATGTATAAGTGACTGTAGTATGTAGAGAAAAAATTTAATCTCAATTCCAAATTCAATGAACAGAAAGGCCTAAAATCTTATTACTCTCTCTCCATAATTCCAGGTACTATTCAAAATGGACCTAGACGGTGCAGGCACTCTAGTCGATACAACCAAACTACCTCTGGCAATGAAATGCCCTATAGAACATTATACATTTGACAAGTTTAGACAAATGTGCATCATGTCCGGCTGTGACTATTTAGCCTCCTTGCCGGGGATAGGACTGGCGAAAGCAAGACAGTTCGTCACTGCGACACAGGACTCCAATTTCGCTAATGTAAGTTGACAATTTTTGTATGTTTATAGTGATAGTAAACAGATAACAAATTGGGCTGATAACACGAATTGCGTCAAATGAGCAAAGTCATGTACGCATTCCTCAATACTTTTATTGCATTCCACATGTATTCTTAGGTGGTAAACTTATAATTAAATCATATGGACCCTGTCGGGCATAGCAAAATAAGTGAGTTAGTAGGAGAGAGGAAGCATTTGTTAATTTTGTAGCATTACTTAGAAAACTTACTATATAATAATATAAAGGTAAAATAAAGATATTATAATTCTGATAAACTAATAGCAATATTAAATACAAGATACATATATAAAAAAAAAATTAAATTAAAAGGATGCTAATGATTTAAATATAGCTTAAAGTCGAGTACCTAAGTTATGATTTTATAAGTTTATCACTTAGGTATTCGTTTATTGACTAATAGCTTTTCTTTATCAAAAATAGTTATTCGTTTATTGAGTAATAGCTTTTCTTTATCAAAAATAAGTTTTTTTAAGAATATGTTTATTTTGTCTTCTTTTTTATTGCTGCGGGTAGTTTATTATTCCTATCCTATTACGATCGTCATTTATGCTATCGCCCAGGTGCTGTTGTTGAGCAGTGACGGCCCTGTGGTAACGGCGGTGACTTAAGATTTGCAGCTCGTAGGTTCGAACCTTTACAGGCGATCTTCTTTGTGTTAATTCTTTTATCACCACTGCTCTCAAAACGGTGAAGGAAAACCACATATGGAAACAGGCATGTCCTACAACCAGAAATTCAAAGACATGCCATCTACCAACCCGCACTGGGCCCGCATCGTGGATTACGGCCCACTCCCACTTGCAGAGAGGAGGCCTGTGTCCCAACAGTGGGAACATTATAGGCTAATTATGGCAGGTACTGCGACATCGAAGCTCTCCCGCTCTTTCGATGTGAAGGAAGGAGGCATATTGTAAACGCTGCTAATTTAAATTGAATATAACAGGGGTGTCATCCTAGCTTTACTCCCTTTATGGTATAGCAGATTTGTCTCAGACTCCACTTAACTCCACTAGATATATAAATATGTAGATAGATATATTAATTATGTTAGAATTGACTCTAGTGTTGGTATTTATTTTGTTATTTATGAACAAACAACATTTTTAATGGTCTGATTCTCAGTGATCGGTTCTTTTGAAACGTCAGACGCGTAGTTGTTGCAACCGGCGTTCATAAACGTAAACAAAGCAAAAGGAGTATATATAAGGATCAAGTGTATGTAACGATCATAGCAAGTAGCGTTCTGTAGTTTCAGTTACCCTTATGGGAAAAAGGTGTGATAATATAAAAACAGTAACATTGAGAAGCAACATAATAATAACTTTTGATTAAAAAGGTACGTATCGCTTTTCAATCAATATGTATCTCTTAGTTATCTAATAACTCCATAATTATCTGTACTGAGTCTACAAAAACAGAATCAGTAGTACAGACACCAGCGCACTCAAGCTACTACAATCTGTCAAAATAGTTCTTCAACTTTGTCCCTAAAGTATTAGGGTTCAAGTATAAGCATACAAATTTTCACAAGCATATTTAACATGTATAATCTAAGAAGTCTTTGACATTATAAAAACAATGTCTACACAACCATTCATGCAGTTTATTTTTAAGTAATCTCATATTTAAAGTCTTGAGATTTCTTTGTTTTCGCATTATATATATGTATAAGTATAACTTTAGATCTCTTTAACAGGCATTAAAAAAACTACCGAGTTTCTACAACAAGTCCTCGTTAGTTGTGACTGATGAATACAGGGAGAGCTTCTTGAAAGCCGAGGCGACATTCAAACATCAGTATGTCTACGATCCTTTGGAGAGGAAGATGGTGAGACTTACTGAGCCTGATGATGAAGGTAAATTTTAAATAGTATACTGTAATAATCAAACTAAAATAATTTATTACCAAAATTATGAAAGAAGTAATTAAAAATGAGTTAAATTGGCGTAAAGAATACCATCATCCTATTTCTTCCCGTGTGTCGTAAAAAGTGACTAAGGGACTTACTAGAGAATGGGCAGCAGCGTTCTCTATGCATTTTAGCACCATACAACCCGCCCGCCAAGCGTGGCGATTATGGCAAAGTCCCCCAAATTGGGGGAGGTCTATGTCCAACAGTGGATGTCTTACGGCTGAAATAATGATGATCATGATGAAAAATTGGGAACATATAAATTTTGTTACAAGCACCTTTTCTTAATAATAAAGTCAATTAACAAAAAAATAACATTGGTATTATAACTTAAAAAACTTTCTTTATTCAAAAGAAATCAAATTGAACTACTCATCATTTCTAATAATTATAATTTCAGATGTTGAACAAGCGTTATGTGTGAATGCTGGTGAGCTCTTGGACCCTAAAACGGCGTTTCAATTAGCCCTAGGAAATCTTGACCCTTTCTCATTGAAGAAAATGGACGACTGGCATCCAGATTACTGTAGTAATAAGGTATTTATGAAAAAAAAAATATTTCTTTCGATTCATCCTCGATTCTGGATATTCACAATTTTAATTAAAATAAGCCTAACTAAGGAACATTTTTAATTATGGCATTATTATCAGATTAATGCTATCCCAAACAAACTAGTAAAAAAATCATGGTTTTATAATTTATGTAAAATTATAAAACCATGATTTTTTTTACTAGTTTTGTATATTTAGAGGGCACATAAGTCAGTATTTTAAATCACGCGTGTTGTAAGTTTTCGTCCATTATTTATAAAAAAAAAAAAATATTACTGCTTATACTACTTTTATAAAAATCGATTTTATGAAACAATAGATTTTTTAAAAAATCGGCGGACTGTTTCAAAACCGTGGCATAGAATTTTGTACTTACTGAATCCATATTAACAGGTTGCTCATCAATGTTTTATGCCAGCTTGTGTATGGTATCCTTTGATTTGATCATAAACTAAAGACATTATTTCTACATTTCAGAATGACCCAGTAAGAACAAACAACTGGAAAGACAAAGGCGTATCTTCGCACCCTAGTATTTGGAGCAAAGAGATCATACCATACCTTGACGAGCCGAGTCCTTGGCAGAAAAAGGAAAAGAAGCCAGAGCCAATATTGGCAGTCCCTACCACTAGACAGAGGAAAGTCGTCAATCTAGTCAGTAAATTCGTGCCTGAGACACAGGATCAGGACGAGAGGTAAGAAAAATACAAGGCATTAAAAGCGGGTATCATCATCAAATGAAAACTGATCGCAATTCCTTTAATTCAGCTATGTTAATTGAATTATATAATGTTTCTGCAGATTAAAATGTATTAAACCTATGAAGCACTGGATTAGAAATATCCACTTTGTTTACATAAGGGTGCAGTTAGCAAAAACTAAAGTATGAAATTTGCCATAGTTACAGTTTTATATATGGAGAAGTGCAGAAAGCTCTAACCCTTTTTAAGTTAGAGGCAGCAAACATGCCACCAATAAAATTATTTGTTTTATTCAACTGTATTGTTGAAAACGATTTTATTTTTCATTGATGATAAGGATAACCTAAACGTTTCCGCAAATATCCCATCGAATTCTCAATTTGAAAAAATAATTATTTTTATTTAAGAAATATTATACCATGTCTAGTTTTCTCTGCCTTATAAAGGGTTAAATGAATTATGGTCGAATTTCGACTACTATTATCAAAGAAAATGTAATTTTGACAAAAAAAAGCAAAAAGCCAACGTCACGTGGTGTTCCCAGGCGGTCACCCATCCAAGTACTGACCACGCCCGATGTTGCTTAACTTCGGTGATCGGACGAGAACCGGTGTATTCAACGTAGTATGGACGTTGGCGATAGCTGAGCTGAAATGATCCATTTCTAGCGAAATAATGACGTCATACGACACATCGCCAGCATAGCCATCTATGTATATTATTTTTTGTATCGGAATTTGGTAACGAAACCATAAAAATGTTTTAAACTATTGTAAACTGATCAAATTGTTATTGGATTGTTGTCTATCTTTAATGATTTTTGTTCTAAGCATCTTGATAGAAATCAATATAAAGCCAGGCCAGAATTTGCCACCTATTGTTTACGGACAGCACCACCACAAATTTAATTTTGATGATTAATTAAGTTATTTTTTTTTTCCTTTTTTCCAGTTTATCAATAGAAACATTAAGCAACATGTATTGCACAGAACCAGCAAATAAAAAGCAGAAGATTGACTGTGATAACGAAGCTAGCGAAACATACACACAATACTCTGAAAATCCACATAATAGACCAATCACGGACAACGAAATCCCTGACCAATCCAATACTCGAAAAGATAAATCTCCTATACTCGAAAATAAAGAGAGATCATTTAGAAAATGCCTGAAAACTGGCAGTTATTCAGTACTGAAGAAACTCAGTAGATTCCCTAGAACAGTGTTAGATAATAATGTAGTTGAAAGTAAGTTTTTTTCGAGCACTGAAGAAATTGAGACTAGTGATATTAATGTATCTAAAGAAAGTATTAATATAGAAGAATCGCCAGAAATAATAAGCAGGAATCCGTTTAAAAAACAAACATCAACGTGTGTGAAAATTGTGGAGGAGGAAGAAATTGAAGTAGAATGTTTGGAGGAAGATTCCCAGAAGGAAAACTATATAAATAATAGTTCGCCCATACGACCTCATAGTCCTATATTAGAACCTAGTCCGAAATGTAGGAGCGCCTTAAATATGGATATGGATGTCCATGTAATAGAAAATACGGAAAGCGAAGAGTCTGTGATAGAAAATACTTATCCTCTGGAGACTTTGATAACACCTACTGCATCTCAGGTTAGTGATGGAAAATAACATTGAGCATTTTTGTTACTAAATGTAATGTGTTATCAAAATCAGTATTGCGCTGCTAGGTAGTAAGTAATAGTCTCACGACCGGTTTCTGATACGGTAATTATGGAGTTGTCAAAATAAAGGTGGATTACCGAAGCTAGCCCGCAAACTTCAAATTTTTGCAGGTCTTTTTCATCAAATTGTCATTCAATGGGATTAAATTAACTTACGAATTACTTAACTCAGCTATCACATCTACTGACTTAATTAACTCAGCTATACATACTGCTGTGCTATGATCCTTAAATAACAATACCTCACACCTGTTGCCCTAGGGTAGGCAGCAACTACAGAAAGCCACTTGATACGATTATTTTTTATATCCTTCATATAATTGGTTTTCCGAGAATTATCTATGACAAAATTAAAATCATTATAATTTGGCAGACATCTTTCGGCGCCTCTCCAACAAATTCAATGTGGTCTAGCAGTCAGTCTCGGCCAATGTTTGGAAGTCAACCCAACAAATCGAGGACCAACATGAATGGATTCAAAAAGTCAGCCCCCAGAGTGAATGGGGTTAAGAAATCGCCGCCTTTGCCTAGCAACCAACCAACATTGCTTAGCAAATTTGGATTTCAGAAAAAGTAAGTAGGTGAACGTCAGTAAGAGATGGCATTACTCTTATTTTGGTTAAGATGGTGAATATAAGAATCGACATCTATGAAAATTTTCTTGTTTTGCGGTTTTTAAAATGTATTCATCTTTTCAGGCCCGTTCTGAAGAGGTGATGATCTACCTAGGAAGTATTTAAATAATATAGTGGATACCTATACTAAGTGTTATTTGTTTTAAGTTGAGCATTTGACATGTGCATTTAAGTTATGTTATAAATTGAGTACAATTTAATATAATAATCTGTGGCCTGCAATATGGCAGCTGTTGTTGACTGTAATTATGTTTATAATTTGTAAATTGTGATATATAAATGGAAATAAATATTTTTATGTAATGTATATTAGTTCTTTGTTTGTCATTTTGAATATACATATCTATATGTATGATTTGGCCCGTGGTTACTTATCAGAATCATCAACATCATTTCAGCCGAAAGACGTCCACTGCTGGACATAGGCCTCCCCAAGCTCCGCCACTTCGACCGGTGTTGTGCTTCCCGCATCCAGCGGATTCCTGCGGCCATTACGAGGTCATCGGTCCACCTTATGGGAAGCCTTCCAACTCTACGTCTTCCCGTACGCGGTTGCCAGTCCTAAACCTTTCGGAATAATAATTATAAATAAGAGACTAGTAAGTTGATCAATCCTGCAACTGGTCTCTGCGACTGCTATGTTAGGTAAAACAAAATTTATACATTTTAATTTTCCACAAATTATATAAAAAAATGTAAAATGCCAAGTCCAGGCAACTTCCCATTGCCCTTTAGGTGATTTTTAGTCGTTCACAACTCACTGAGTCACAATGCTAAACTGTTTCTTGCAATAATTAAATGCCAAGTACATGTAAATCGTTAAAAAATATTATTATTTATATATATTTTTTAATTTTTTATTTATTTCAATGAAAAAGTTGGCACTAATTACGGAGATTGAATGGGATACCCTAATTAATATTCAATATCTGGTTGACCGAGCTTTGCTCGGTATTTTCTGGTAAACTGTGTTCAAAATAATAAGTTTATGTTCAAGTTGATTATCGATAAAGTTGGTCATTGAAACCACGAATAAAACGTCATTTTATTAAAACGAATCCTGGCTAGATCGATTTATCGCCCCGAAACCCCCTGTGTACTAAATTTCATGAAAATCGTTGGAGCCGTTTCCGAGATTCAGATTATATATATATATACACTAGCTTTTGCCAGCGGCTTCGCCTGCGTGGAGGTCGGAAATTATCCCGCGGGAACATACTACCGGGATAAAAATAGTAGCCTATGTCCTTTTTCAGGCTCTAAACTATATATGTACCAAATTATGAGATACCAAAGCTTTGGACATTCAAACCAGAGATGGCGACTCGATAGAATTTGATGGCCAGATCTTGAAACTTTGATTAAAATTTGGCGCCAAGACTTTAATAAGTCGTTCGTCTTTCATAGGTCGTTCGACTTCCGCTAAGAACAGTCGCGTCGCACACGCTCTTGCGCTAGTTAGTGTTCGGGTATAGCGCTGACGCAGCAGCATACCGGTCGTTACCTCTAGCCGTGCGCGGTCGCCGCGATGACCCAGTTACCGAATGAATTTCGCAACTATTTGTGTAAACAAAGTGTTAAGGTGAAGTTGTAATTTTCTCATAATAATTATGGCTTGCTCACCATCAATTAAAATAAAAACCGAAACGGAACATCTTTTGTATAAACATTATACAGAAGAAAAGTTAGAAAGAGAAAAACTGCAACGTTTGGTAAATGACCTTAAAAGTCAATTAGAAGAACTTCAGCAGCAGCTGAAAAAAGTCCAGGAGCAAAAAACTGCTGACCTAGAAAATAAAAATGTCACTACCGAGAAGCCAATACCAATCGAGTATGAGACAGACGAAGAGGAACTAGCAAAGGAAACGGAGTGGGTACGACAGAAGAGCAGAAAAAAAAGGAAATTGAACACATCACTGTCCCCACGACCTCAACAAGGACCAGAATCCAGCGAAAAACCTAAGGAAAAAGTTAAGACAAGGAAACAGCCTACACCGCCACCTATAGTAGTGGAAAATGTTAAGAACTACCAACAGTTCTACGATCTTCTTTCGACTAACCTCACGAAAGACTCATTTATTACAAAAATGATGAATGGAGAAAAAGTTAAAATTAACTCCCATAATGATGACTCATACAGATGCATTACTAAGCTATTGTTGCAAAATAACTGCCTTTGGTACTCGTATGAGAATAAACAAGACAGGCCGATAAGGGTGATGGCAAAAAACCTTCATTCTTCCTGCCTGCCAAATAGAATAGTTGAGGACCTAACATCTCAAGGATACAAAATAGAGGATGCGGTCAACAAACTGAGCTGGAAGAGCAAAGAGCCCGTCAGTATGTTTATGCTCTCATTTCAAAAAGATGAAGACATAAAGAAAATTTACGGAATTAAATCCATACTAGGCTGCAAAGTAGATATACAGCCGTTAAAAACATCAAAGCTAATCCCTCAATGCAAAAGGTGTCAAGCATATGGCCACACACAGAAATACTGTTCTAAAGAACCCCGGTGTGTGAAGTGTACAGGCAAGCACCTAACCAGAGACTGCAATAAACCAGCAGAAGCAAAGCCAAAATGTGTTCACTGTGGTGAGCCTCACCCTGCTAACTATAGAGGATGCATAGTAGCTAAAGAGCTTCAAAATATTAAAGATAAAAATACTAGAAAGAATGTAGTGGTACCAACAAACTCTCAGCGTCCAAGTGCAAACGGAGACAAAAGACCTAGTGTCATCAAGCCAGCTACTAAAAGTGTATCGTATGCACAAATGGCGAAAGGAGCCCAACCACCGCCACAATCACATATGAAACCAGTGAGCCCTAACATGGATGAAAAGATTAATAAAATCATAAATCTTTTAACTAATTTTGATGAAAGGCTGAAGAAGCTTGAAGGTGGCACTAAAGCAGCTACCAAACAACAAAAAAACATCATAAATGGCTAACATACTAAGAATTATGGCTTGGAATGCGAATGGACTGCTCAAACATCAGAATGAACTTACGGCTGTCCTAAATATGGAAAGTATTGATGTGTGCTTTATATCAGAGTCACATTTCACTAAAGAATCTCATATTCAAATTAAAGGTTATAAAGTATACCATGCATTGCATCCCAATAACACATCAAGAGGTGGTAGTGCAGTTATTATAAAGGAGAATATATTTCATTATGAACAACTCAAATATGAAAAAGAAGAAATCCAAGCAGTGGCTGTCTGTGTCAAAACGAAATATTGCCCTGTTTCCATATCAGCCATATACTGTCCACCTAGGTATTCGGTAAAAACAGATCAATACATGACCTTTCTAAACGGTCTTGGAAATAGATTTATATTGGGAGGCGATTTTAATGCTAAAAATACATTTTGGGGATCTAGACTGACCACAACCAAAGGAAGAGAGCTACTGTGCGCAATTGAAGGAGCACAATGCAAAGCTTTATCAACAGGTAAGCCTACTTATTGGCCTACTGACCCAAACAAGATTCCAGATCTCATTGACTTTTTTATATATAAAAATCTATCACCAAATCTTCTCCGCATTGAAGAAGGTTATGATATGAGCTCAGATCACTCACCTATAATACTTACTGTAAGTGAGTCTTTAATGTTGAAAGAAAACTACCCCACATTAGTAAATAAGAACACTGATTGGGCAAGCTTTAAAATAGACTTGGACTCTATAATAGATTTAAAAGTTCCACTAAAGAAGCCAGAAGACCTGGATCGGGATATCCGTCAATTCATTACTCAAATACAACAATGCGCCTGGAAAAACACACCTACATTCAAGTTAAAAAATAGATTAACCTACTACCCAGCAGAAATTACAAAACTCATAGCCGAAAAGAGGCGACAGAGACGAATATGGCAACAAACAAGATTTCCACAAGATAAAAGGCTTCTGAACAACCTTACAAAACAACTAAGGAATGCAATTCAGAAGTTCAAAAATGAATCAATGAGCAGTTATCTTAATCAATTAACCAGCGATCGCACGACAGATTACTCCCTATGGAAATCTACAAAAAGTTTTAAGAAGCCAATTATGCATATCCCACCTATCAAAGATATTAACGGGCGGTGGGCAATAAGCAACGAGCAAAAAGCTATAAGGTTTGCACAACACTTGGAACTCATTTTTAAGCCGAATGAAGAAAATGAAGACTGCGCTTTGTTAGATGAAACACCAAATGATGATGAACAAGAAATAAAATTCGTAACACCAAGAGAAGTTTTCAACGAAATCAAGCGCCTTAGACTAAAGAAAGCACCTGGCTACGATCTTATTACTGGAGAAGTTCTTAAAAACCTCCCACGTAAAGCCATCGTAAAACTTACAACTCTTATCAATGCTACGTTCAGGCTTAAGTCTGTGCCTGATCTGTGGAAAGTTGCCGAAGTTATAATGATACCAAAGCCTGGTAAACCACCTCACGAAACCACATCATATAGACCGATCTCTCTGCTGCCGATCATGTCAAAATTATTCGAAAAGCTTCTCTTGAAACGGCTAAAACCCATCATCGAAGAAAGAAATTTAATCCCTGACTACCAATTTGGATTTAGGGAAAAACATTCGACAATAGACCAAGTACACAGGATTACCAACATTATAGAAAAGGCCTTAGAAGAAAACAAAGTTTGCTCAACGGTCTTCCTGGACGTAGCGCAAGCATTCGATAAAGTTTGGCACAAAGGGCTTATTAGAAAACTAAGAAACATGCTCCCAAAACAGTTTGCTGATATCTTAGAGTCTTACCTATCACAGCGTAAGTTTAGAGTAAGACAAGATGATGCATATTCAGAACTTAAGTCGATAACAGCTGGAGTACCGCAAGGAAGTGTCCTAGGTCCCGTCTTGTACTTATTGTACACTTGCGATATTCCTGAGTTAGAAAACAACACCATTGCAACATTTGCGGATGACACAGCTATAATGGCCACAGGTGTCACTCAAGAAGAAGCAGTGGAAAAAGTTCAAACAGCCGTCAATACCATCTTTGACTGGACAAAAAAATGGCGAGTGAAACTCAATGAAACGAAATCCATTCACATAGACTTCACAAATAAAAAGCCAAATTATCATGCGGTATACATAAACAACCATGTCATACCGCACGAAAACACAGCCAAGTACCTAGGCATGACACTAGACACAAAGCTTCGCTGGAAAGCTCATGTTAAAAAGAAACGCGACGAGCTAGAGCTTCGCTACAAGTCAATGTACTGGCTGATTGGAAAACATTCCTCGTTGTCAGTACAAAACAAAATACTTTTGTACAAACAAGTCCTCATGCCTGTATGGACTTATGGTATTCAGCTTTGGGGCTGTACCAAACAAAGTAATATCAAAATTATTCAACGATTCCAAAACAAAGTACTCAGAGGAATCGTCAATGCGCCCTGGTACATTAGAAATGACGACCTTCATCGGGACCTCAAGGTAGACCTCGTCACAAACATAATTAAAACGAACGCCGAAGCTCATGAACGAAGGCTTCATCATCATGTGAACGTCGAGGCTATCCAGCTCCTCGACAACACGGACATAGTGAGAAGACTAAAAAGGACAAAACCTTTCGAGTTAGTTTAGTGAAGTGTTAGTTTAATGTAGTGAAGTGAGTGCTACCCATAAAGTACACAAGAACAAAGTGTCTTCCCCTTAATAGAGACAATAAGAAAAGTGTTAATGGACACATTCTTAGGCTTTACTCTTCCTAGCAAATTAAGTTAGAATTAAATTACTCATTAGCTTTAGTATTAAGCTAGATTGTACTTTTTATGTTGTTACCTTATTTGACCGAGCTTTGCTCGGTATTTTTTGGTAAACTGTGTTCAAAATAATAAGTTTATGTTCAAGTTGATTATCGATAAAGTTGGTCATTGAAACCACGAATAAAACGTCATTTTATTAAAACGAATCCTGGCTAGATCGATTTATCGCCCCGAAACCCCCTGTGTACTAAATTTCATGAAAATCGTTGGAGCCGTTTCCGAGATTCAGATTATATATATAAGTCGGATCCGCAGGAGTGGGTGGAGGAGTGCCGAGCGGTATATATCGTCAGGATTTGGCGTTCCCATTATTGGGATAAACAATATTATTATCAAGTACAAACAGTATTATGAACAACTACCAAGTTGTATTACAATATTAATTAAATGATAAAAAAGAAACAATCAAAATCAAAAGTCGTTCATTCAAACTAGGCTGAGAGTCAGCAGTTTTGAACGTCAAAGTTACATAAGACAGTCCCCCAAAACGCCCGCCCTTCGACACTTCCTAGTGCTATAGCTGGGAAGAAGAAGTGGCGGAACAAACTCCCCAGCAGCACAGCTGTCTGTTACGTTAGAAGAACTTGAATAAAACGGTTACAAGATAAAGTAGGTAATAACAATACAGTACAACGAACAAACCCTTAAGGTTGCAGTTCGTATAGAGGCCTAAGCCACCCAAACACAAAGTGTATCTTTCGCTATCAGCTAGTCAATACAGCTATGTGAATATACAGCAGCGCTGTACCAGGTAAACCGACAGTGTCGGGAGCAGAAGCTCTGTATTGAGTCTAATCCGAAGATAGACTGCCTTACTCATTTTTTTTTTTTTTTTTTTTTTTTTTGTGGGGCATCTCGTAGTTAATCCTGAAAAGATTGTTACTACTTAAACGGATTGGGGCCCGGCGAGTTCTAAAAAGTTACCTTTTTAGGCCTCCAGCCGGGGCTTATTATACTTAAAAACTAAAGCGAAAGCTCTAAGGGTTACCCCGAGGGGGGTACGAACCTCGGCTTAGGCAATCGCTGATAGGGGGGGCAGCAAGGGACTGGCTGGATCTGAGTTAAATTATTTATGGACTAATTTAAAGCTAACGGCGCAGCGTCGCGGGCTGGCTCTTGCAAGGGTCGGGAGGGACTGTTAAGTCGGGGTCGCGACGACGGACCTCGGCGGCGAGGTCGGTACGGTTTGTGTCTGTGTGCTGGTCTAGCTGTACTGGTCTCTTTTCGACTCTCCTGGAGGAGAGTAGTGGGATCATCAGGATCGGTAAGAATGTGCCGCGAGCGGCGGACTTTGCTAATACGGGAGGGGGTGTAAGTAGCTGCCGCCACAACCAGAGGGTTGCGGTGGGCTACGGCCCTATCGAAGTAGCGCTTCGAAGCGCGTTTTATGTATTGATGGATAGTCGGGAGTTTCATATCTAAATGAAGATTGATATTCCGAACAAACCAAGGCGAGCCTGTGGCTTGACGGAGAAAGCGGTTCTGGAGAGTCTGCATCCTATGGATGAATCGGGGCTTGGCATGTGCCCAGACTGGGCTTGCGTATGTCATAATCGGCCTGATACAAGCGGTGTAAAGCCGCTTCTTACACAGAAGAGACAATTTACTCCGCTTGTTCAGGACGCAATGGAGCCTACCGAGAGCGAAAGCGGCCCGCGAGCGAGCCTGCTTTATGTGCTCAGAAAAGGTGAGGTGTTCGTCGAGGATGACACCTAGATATTTGGCTTGCTTCGCCCAAGGGATCTGCTTGCCGAACATTGAGATGGGTCGGGGAGGGGGGTGATTACGTCGAGGTCGGGTGTAAAAGACCGCCTGACTTTTGTCGGGATTGACTTCGATTCGCCACTTCCTGAACCATTCGCCGAGCTCGTCGACTGCGGTTTGGAGGTAGCGAACCAGCGCTGTGTCACTAAATCCCGAGAAAAAGATGGCAGTGTCGTCTGCGAACAGAGCTAACCTTGCCTTCTTGCTTCTGGGGATATCGCTAGTGAACAGCGTGAAAATGAGGGGGGCTAGTACAGAGCCTTGAGGGACTCCTGCACGAATCGGGTGAGGGGAGGAAAGTGCCCCTTCGATGCGATAGCGAAAGGTACGGTTCGCAAGAAAGTCTCGTAAGATGAGCACGAGACGGTCTGGCACTCCGAGTTGGTACAGCTTATATAATAAGCCGTTGTGCCAGTTTTTGTCGAACGCTTTCGCTATATCGAAGTATACAGCGCCCGTGAACATACCACGCTGAAAACCAGCATTGATATGTTCGACGATACGGTGTACCTGATGGACACACGAGTGTTGGGTTCGAAAACCAAACTGCTCGTTGGGAATGAGGCCCTTGGTTTCGGCATAATCTCTGAGTCGCTTATAAATAAGTCTCTCATAGATTTTGCCGAGGACTTTGAGCAAACTGATGGGGCGATAGCTCGTGGGCTCGGTTTTGGGCTTACCGGGCTTAGGGATGCCAATGACGGTGGCTTCCTTCCACGCTTGGGGGAAAATGTTATTACTCAAGGCACCATTGAAGATGGTACACATGAGCATAATCAGGTGCGCGGGGAACAGCTTGATCACTCTGTTGGTGATGCCGTCTGATCCGGGGGCTTTACGAGATTTCAGACCCTTGATGATCTCGTGCACCTCGTCAGGTGTGACAGGGGGCAGGGGATCATCAGGGTCTTCAACGGGCGGGAGTGAGGCTTTGCGTTCGACTTCCGCGTTTACCTTATCGACAAACGCTTGGTCTACTGGCTGCGAACTGGGTGTGCATTGGGCTTCGAGGCTATCGGCTAGGCATTCAGCCCTGTCGATATCCTCGAATGCAATGGTCGCATCGGGGCGGGTCAGGGGGGGCATAGTGGAAAACTCAGAGGATTTCAGTTTCCTCTGAAGTTCCCAGAAAGCGAGATGAGTTGGCTCTAGTTCGCCCACCATCTTGTCCCAGTTAGCGTCACGCAGCTCAGTCACACGTGTCCTTACAGCACGCTGTAAGTAACGCATGTGAGCTTTGTTAGCGTCACAGGGAAAGTTGCTGTAGGCACGAACGGCCGCGTTCTTCTCTGTCAGCAGATCACGTACATCGTCGGGGAGCTTACATTTACGGTCACCCGTATCTGGAACCTCCCGTGAACTTTCGTTCACGATCGATTGTACGTGCTCCGTGAGAGAGTCGATCGCGGCCGTTGTGTCGGCGACAGAGTCGAACTGATCTGGGATAGAGTCTAAGTGGTGTGACGTGTTAGATTGTAAGCGTTCGCTTACTTTCTTCCAGTCAGTGATCACTTTAGTGGCGGGGGGTTGAGAGGGGTCGCGAGTACCTAATCGGGGGGCCAGGTTCATGACTACTGGTCGATGATCAGAGTCGAGTTCGTGAATAGCCTCTATAGAATCCAACCTTAAGTTGATATTCTTAAGGAGTGCTATGTCAAGAACGTCGGGTAACTGATCGGGGTCGAAAGGAAAGTGAGTGGGAGTCATCGGGGCGATGACGTCAAAGTTCATGGTAGAACAGAGGTTGAAAAGTTGCCTACCTCTAGTCGAGGTCCTGGTGCTATTCCAGGCGGGATGTTTGGCGTTGAGATCGCCCGCTATGATAACGGAGTCACTCATGCCGAAAAGTTCGGAGAGGTCATTAGTGAGGAGTTGAGGGTCCTCGGAACCGTCTGGGGGAGGGAAGTAAGCCGACACGATAGTGATTGGCTGGTGGCCTGTCAGTGCTAACCGACAGGCCGAAACTTCTAATCGGGAGAGTTGGGGAGTATCCATAGGTATGCAGTACAGGGACTTCCTATAGTATATGAGGGTGCCGCCTCTGTGACAACGTGACCTGTCGTTGCGAACTAAACGATAGTTTGCAATTTTCGGGTCACGATGATGAGGTTTTAGGAACGACTCTTGAATGAGTAAAATGTCTACGTGATGGTCGCGGAGGAACGTGGCGATCTCATCACGTTGGCCGTGAATGCCGTTGGCATTAAAGAAACCTAGCTTTAGGGAACGGGGTTTTTGTCTAGTTAATATTCCGCGACTATCCATAATGGGGGCGTTGGGAGTTCATGACATGGATTGCTTGCGTGATCTCGGGATACGCAGCATAAATTGACTGGATTCGGAACAAGTTGCCGCCGGCGGCAATTAGTTCCTGGGCCATCTGTTGGGCACGCGGGGAGAGGAACGTGCTATAGGTATTGAAGGTCCCAGTGATAACGTTAAACGCATCAAGGGGAGCCTGACCTTTCCTCTGTACGGGTACTGGTCCTGCCATAGGGGCAGTGGGGGGGGCCGCGGCGCGAGCGGGGGGAGCGGTCGCGGGAAAACCGGGGGGCGTAAGGGGCGCGGGGGCACGGGTACGCGGGTCCACTAATGGAGGGATGGGAGCGGGCTTAGGCCTGGAGGCCAGTGGGGGGAACTCCTTCTGGGAACTCATTAGAGGCCATTGGGAGGGACGCTGAGGGGCCAGTCTCACGGGGAGTTTGGCCGAGGGGGATTCCCTAGTCTGACGAGCGTCGAAACGCTTCGCCAATTTAGGGGAAGATGACTTGGGGGCTTTCGGGCAGCCCCGGTAGTTTGCCGGATGACCGGGCTCTTTGCAGAGCACACAACTAGGTGGCTCGGTGCAAAGAGTGCGGTCTTTAGGCCGGGTACAATCTGCTGTACCGTGATCTCCCAGGCACTTGACGCACCTGGGAGTAGCGTAGCAGTTGTACGCTGAGTGCCCGTACAGTTGGCATCTGTGGCACTGGCCAATGATGCCTGACTTACGGGGCTTCTCGATTTTAAGGCCTGACAGGTTACAGACAGACCTTACATTGAATATGGGGTGGTGACCCTCTGTGGGAGGGCACACCACCAAGACCATATCAAAGGCGGTACCTTGCCTGGACCGGTGCATTCGATGGACCTCTGTGACAGGCACGTTCTGTCGTTCGAGGTCCGCCTTAATATCGCTGGTGGCGATTTCGCAGGGGATCCTGCGAATCACCACCCTGGTCAGTCGCTCCTCGGGCAAGGAATACGTGTGGAAGGACACGTTCCTGGCAGAGAGGAGCCTGGTCAGATCGCGATAATCGCCTGACGTGGGGACTGATACTTTGATCCCGTGCTGGGTGGCACGGGCGCTAGTATAGTTGACCCTTTGGTCAACACACCATTTGGACACCTCCGTCCACTTGGCCTTGTCCTGTATAAATACAGGGGGCGGTGGAGGGAGTTTCCTGCCGGTGTTTGAGCCAGAGGGTACGGGCTGGGCGCTAGTTTTAGCGCGGGGCGCGGCAACCTTCGCGGAGGTTGAAGGCGAGGGGCGGGAGGGGGACGCGTTGGCGGCGGTCGCCGGCGGCGTGGAGGGGATGGACGCGGTCGCGGTGGCGGGGGTCGCCTGCGTAGCGGGGTGGGGGGGGTTCGCGGTGGCGGAGGTCGCCTGCGGGGTGGGGGCGCGAGACGGAGGAGCGGAGTCCTCAGCCGCTATGATTTTAGCGGCCGGGGCTGAGCTGCTCGCCTTGTTTTTCTTGCGCGTGCTCCCTTTGCCCTTAGTATGGGAGACGAGCTCGTACGTCTCTGCGTCCGAGGACGAAGAGGAGTGCGAGTCCGTCTGGGGAGTGAGCGCGGCAGTATCGGGAGGAGTTGTGGGTACATCCTCCGTGTCCATTTCACACGGTGCATCGGTGGAGGCTGGGGCCTCGAGGGCGTCGCTGAAGTCAGCGATGCCCGGGCTAGGCGGAATTACGAGTTGCTCAGCTCTGTACAACTCGGAGAATTCGGCAGCGAAGTCTTTGTTTTTCTTTATCAATAAAAGAAAAACAGAGACAACCGCTCCGACCTCCGAGTGCTCAATGCTGAGCTGACCCGCTAGTTCAGCCAGGAGCGCCTCGATCCTAGCAAGTCTCTCCGTAGGATCCATGGGTTTATCCATGGCGGAGGGGAGGGGGGACCTAATCACTCATGAGAGTGATCCTGACACCAAAACCCTACTCCTACGTAGCCTAATCCCCGGTGGGATGCCGGGGGTGAGTGTTACACTCCCTGTCGGGTATAGACAGGGAGGTGATCCTGGTGAGCCCTAAGAGTGACTCCCGTCGCCAATCTTATTGTGCGATCGGGTTCCTTACCGGTCATGCGATGGGTACTGGAGGTACCCGACCAGTCTAGTGCGGGGGGTATAGATATACCCGCGGCACTAGTACGCGGCTGTGGAGGGAATACTGTCACCGGGGCTGACGAGGGAAGCCCCCAAGGCCAGCGATCCGGGACCCGTCCAACTTTCGTCTAGCCCTGAAGGGGATAGACGGGTGCGTTGGGTCTGCACCCACTCGGCTTCGTTGGCACCGTTAAGGTATCCACCGAGTGACCACGAAACTGTGGATTTGCCCTGAAGGGGCCACAACACAACACACGTTTTTGACGATTTTCTGACGAATCAGAAATACCACTGTCTTGCGAACAAGACAGTACGGTTTTAGACTGAATCTGAAGAAACAGGAAATTCCGAATTTTGCGATTTAAATAAATTTAAATCGCAAAATAGCGGAGAGTAGTCGGGGCGACTACGCAGCGTGGCGCACGGAGCACAACTGACGGGCGAACGAGCGGCGGGCGGTGGAGGGGATACGCGCAGCGGAGCGGCAGCGTAACGACCTTCCAAGGCGGGCGTCGAGCGTAGAAATATGCCTTGCTCATTTTTTTTTTTTTTTTTTTTTTTTGTGGGGCATCTCGTAGTTAATCCTGAAAAGATTGTTACTACTTAAACGGATTGGGTGCCTTGCTCACTGAATGCAAGCTCTTTTATAGGACAATGTCCCGCCATAATATCTATGACAACTCTGTCCGATGGCGCGCGGAAGTACGCCACGTGTTTACTTGATACAAAACACTAAAGTATGCTAAACTAAATAAGACTCACATTATAAAATAATCAAATAATATTAGAATAATTGTCGTAAATAAACAAATAGTGAATTCACTACGTAAATCATTTTAACATTTAAAGTAACATGTCATTCATTGTTTTGAACAAACCTACCGGTTACAGTTATCAAAATAAGTTTCCAAAAATGAATTAGTGAGTACACCAAGTACTCAATAAATTATGTTTTGATTTATAGGACAATATCTCATAGAAACATCACGTAAATTAATGATAATAAGAAAAAATCATAACTAATTATGCGGACTACCCACAATTTGTATTTGACAGCCATCTCCGACACGGCCAGAACTGACGTTCTACACGACCTCGTGTGATTCTGACAAGAAAATTCTCTTTGTGATCATCGTTCGGCCTTTCTGACAAACAAAAAGCCTTGACAAAAGGTATGTCGGAAAGAAAAATTCTGAATTAGTCCAACAAAATTATTATCAATAGCAGTTGCACCGCAACCATTCAAAATGACCATACTGAAGCTGATAATCCATAGCTCAAATAAAGTAGAGACATAGTCTCCCAGCCAAAATCACACCATGGGATTTGACAAGTAATTTGGAGTCGAATAGACAACCCGCATAGGCGTCAACATAGACAACCCGCATAAGCGTCAAGATCAACCACCAAATCCAGGAGTCAACATAGACATCTAAGCAAAGTAGAGACATAGTCTCCCAGCCAAAATCACACCATGGGATTTGACAAGTAATTTGGAGTTGAATAGACAACCCGCATAGGCGTCAACATAGACAACCCGCATAAGCGTCAAGATCAACCACCAAATCCAGGAGTCAACATAGACATCCAAGCGTCAAGATAGACATTCCAAAAAAGAGTCAACATAGACATCTTTTGAATTCAGCTATAGTATGTCAGAACCAGATGAATCATTATCAGTGTCAATATTGACATCACACTAACATTATCTGGACATTCAGGTATTTTCTGTCCACGATCATGAGCACATTTGTAAATCCAATTGATACTTAAAACAACTGGGAATATCACCATTAGGATCTAATTTAACAAGTCTCCAACTTGAAACTTTTTTTAAAATAGCTTTAGTCTAATCGTATCCAACTTTATCATATCGGAACCCTTTAGTTATACCCAGGGCTACAAGCTCAGCTAAAAGCCAACTATTAGACAGTTGTAATACTAACATGTTCCTGATTTGCTTTGTTGATTGATACAAATAATGTCAAAATCATAAGCCTGCAGAAAACCACATCATCAATTTCTACGTTACTCCAAAATTGTTCGGTACATGTGTTAGAATTTCCTATTCAATTATGTTGACTTCACAAGAAATACGTTTGCAAGAAAACCTTTCAGCAAATAGCAATAAGAAAATTCAGCCCCAGAGTCATAACAAAATGAAAGCGACTCGCCAAATTGGCTTAGAACACCAGTAAGAGGTCCAGGAAGCTTGATTTCGTCGGCTTTCTTGCGACAATTTTTAGATTTATGCCCTAATTTACCAGAAAAGCGACAGACTATTATATCTGGTTTATACCTCTTAGGTTGAGAAGAATCGGGTTGATTAGAAGAAATCCGAGACTTTATCTTCAGATGGGACAAGACACTCAGTTCTTGTTGAAGTTTGTATCTAGTATGTACTTCGGTAAAGAAAGAAAGAAAGAAAAATTGTTTATTCTGCACAAACAAAATGCACATTACAAAATAAAAATTAAAAAAAGGTACATACAATGCAACGTAGCCAAAAGCCCCATATTTAAGTTAATAAAAAATGCTAGTGACCAAAGACAAAACAGAATATGTTTTGACAATTACATCACATAATCAAAACAAAAACAATAATGTAGATTGCATTAATATCTACTCTTGTAACGATGAACCACAATATTAAATAACAATTAACCTGCGCGTCGCATCTGTGCAAGAACAGGTCGTTGCTCAGCAATATGCTGTGACTTCAGACGAACCTAGCGTCAACAGCGCTGATTTTCAGCAACTACCTTTCGAAAATGACGTAATGACGTCTGTGTGAGCTAATATGTAGGTAGTAAATGCTAGTCAATGAGCACGGGAATCAAATTTGGACACATGGGCCAGTATAGTAGAATCAACAAGGTGCTGGACACCTAGGCCACTCAGCTCGCACGCCAGTGAAGTGACCCGTCGACTGACATATGCAACTAAAGATTCTCCTTCTTTTGGCTGACTATTACTATGAAGGTTAATGAGAGTAGCGGCAACAGTTTCCGAAACGTCATAACGAGACAGAAAGAGATACTTAAAGTCAGTCCAGATCATGCCTGGATACGACACTTGGGAGAGCCATGCGTTAGCACTGCCCTTTAAGGTTTTAGTGAAGGCAATAATAAGATTGCCACCTTGAAGAGGTTTTTCCGAAAGACTGAGCATTGGAATCGGGTAGGTCTGGATCAAAATCGTGCAAGCGAATTTCAATAGGTGGAGCAAAGTGCGACTTAATCGCTTCAAATAACTAAGCCATATTATGGTTCTGAAGCTCCAACATCACTCGCCATGGATCACCTTGCGATTCCTGGGCTAAACCTAATCCCGCTTCTGAAGTCGGATCCGCAGGAGTGGGTGGAGGAGTGCCGAGCGGTATATATCGTCAGGATTTGGCGTTCCCATTATTGGGATAAACAATATTATTATCAAGTACAAACAGTATTATGAACAACTACCAAGTTGTATTACAATATTAATTAAATGATAAAAAAGAAACAATCAAAATCAAAAGTCGTTCATTCAAACTAGGCTGAGAGTCAGCAGTTTTGAACGTCAAAGTTACATAAGACAGTCCCCCAAAACGCCCGCCCTTCGACACTTCCTAGTGCTATAGCTGGGAAGAAGAAGTGGCGGAACAAACTCCCCAGCAGCACAGCTGTCTGTTACGTTAGAAGAACTTGAATAAAACGGTTACAAGATAAAGTAGGTAATAACAATACAGTACAACGAACAAACCCTTAAGGTTGCAGTTCGTATAGAGGCCTAAGCCACCCAAACACAAAGTGTATCTTTCGCTATCAGCTAGTCAATACAGCTATGTGAATATACAGCAGCGCTGTACCAGGTAAACCGACAGTGTCGGGAGCAGAAGCTCTGTATTGAGTCTAATCCGAAGATAGACTGCCTTGCTCATTTTTTTTTTTTTTTTTTTTTGTAGGGCATCTCGTAGTTAATCCTGAAAGATTGTGACTACTTAAACGGATTGGGGCCCGGCGAGTTCTAAAAAGTTACCTTTTTAGGCCTCCAGCCGGGGCTTATTATACTTAAAAACTAAAGCGAAAGCTCTAAGGGTTACCCCGAGGGGGGTACGAACCTCGGCTTAGGCAATCGCTGATAGGGGGGCAGCAAGGGACTGGCTGGATCTGGGTTAAATTATTTAGGGACTAATTTAAAGCTAACGGCGCAGCATCGCGGGCTGGCTCCTGCAAGGGTTGCCTTGCTCACTGAATGCAAGCTCTTTTAAAGGACAATGTCCCGCCATAATATCTATGACAACTCTGTCCGATGGCGCGCGGAAGTACGCCACGTGTTTACTTGATACAAAACACTAAAGTATGCTAAACTAAATAAGACTCACATTATAAAATAATCAAATAATATTAGAATAATTGTCGTAAATAAACAAATAGTGAATTCACTACGTAAATCATTTTAACATTTAAAGTAACATGTCATTCATTGTTTTGAACAAACCTACCGGTTACAGTTATCAAAATAAGTTTCCAAAAATGAATTAGTGAGTACACCAAGTACTCAATAAATTATGTTTTGATTTATAGGACAATATCTCATAGAAACATCACGTAAATTAATGATAATAAGAAAAAATCATAACTAATTATGCGGACTACCCACAATTTGTATTTGACAGCCATCTCCGACATATATATACACTAGCTTTTGCCAGCGGCTTCGCCTGCGTGGAGGTCTGAAATTATCCCGCGGGAACATACTACCGGGATAAAAATAGTAGCCTATGTCCTTTCTCAGGCTCTAAACTATATATGTACCAAATTATGTGATACCAAAGCTTTGGACATTCAAACCAGAGATGGCGACTCGATAGAATTTGATGGCCAGATCTTGAAACTTTGATTAAAATTTGGCGCCAAGACTTTAATAATTCTCTAACAAAAATAGTACAATTCTTTTTTTGTTATTAATGGTAATAATATTGTAACATAATACACAGTATAATTATAAAAATATCAGTCACAAACCATTAAAATAATATGGTTATATCGTGAACATAAATAAATATTACGTAAAATAAAGTAATCAAACAATATTGAAGAATTTTATTGATGAATCAACGTATACCGCCATCTATGAGAACTTCATAAAACTAAACAGTAAATAAACACTTGCTTAGGAAACAATTAATTGATACATTTTATTCGTTTACATTCACGACATAAGCAAATAATTGAGATGATAACTATCCTATCCAGTAAGTTAGACCAAAATACGGGTACATGTGAAATTTGATTGAAATCGGTTCAGTAGTTTTGGAGTTTATTGGCAACATACATCGTGACACAAGATTTTTATATATACAGTAGAATCCGGTTATAACGACGGTGAAGGGACCGGTGATATTACGTCGTACTAACCGGAAGTCGTACTAAAGGAAATGACAATTTTTTGTTTTTATTCAAATCACATTCATATAAATACACACATACATAATGTATTTAATCATATTTACGTGACCAAGAGAAAAAAAAAGATTTGAATCAAAATATTTATTTATTTCACATAATGTATAATTACATATAATGTATAATAATAATGACAATTTTTTCTTCAACTGAGAAACTTTTTCGTTTTGTAGAAGCCATTCTTGTACGCGAAATCACGCATCACCCGCAAATTAACGCCGTAAACTAAACAGTCGCATTCGAATCAGCGACGTGCAGGCAAGGGGGAAGCACGGGGCGGAGATAGTTTCTTACCTACGATTTATTTGTAAACACGTCAACGCTCATCGTCGTTGTAGCCGGACAATTTTGTGTGAAATTCAGTCGTTAAAAGCGGTCGGTCGCTGTAAGCGGAGTCGTAATAAACGGATGTACTTTCATAGTGGCTCATATTAAAACCAAACACGCGCCTATAGTTACGTCGCACAGTGTTTTATGAAGACCATTTTTCGGACATTGCTTTTTTATATAAAAAGCTGATAGTTTAATTTATTTAAATGCAATATTTCGTATCCCCATTTCACTAGTATGTTTAGTTTTTGAGAGATAATTTTTTGAAAATCGTCTTTTTTTCAACCGGGTATTTAGAAAAAATATCATATCTCTGAAACTAAATATGATACGCAATTATGATCTTAGAAACATCGATGGCGTTTTTTATGCTGCATATTTTACAGTATAAATAAATCTCGGAACTTCGTTAGATTCGGACTTAAACGAGGTTTTTTGTTTTTCGTTTTTATTTTTTTTCTCGGTAATTCCACCGTATTTGGAAAAGTTATTTATGCTAAAATTATGCCCTCCATCTTTCCTACACACCACAAAAATAACACATCCTAATTGCGTGGAATCTAGAAGTTATTCCAAATTAACTGTTTTTGCTAGGGTTGTCACTTTCTAATCTGAATTTTGATGACTCAATTTTTATTTAATGGTACGTTTTGGTTATTAAAATGTCGACTATTAATCTTAGGAACTTTGTTATATCCAGACTTATAAAAGGTTTTTTATTTATTTTGTTCTCGATAATTCCGTAGTATTGGGATAAGTTATTTATACTGAAACTACACTTGGCCAGCAACTTCGTTCGCACATATTTTCATAAAAACTTTAACACCCTTTAAAACTGAATTTTGACGGTAGTTTTGACAAACGAATAACGGGCCGATTCTATTGTCACAAAATTCTCTAAACTAAACTAAAATTCACTTAAATTTGGTTTATCCCTGTCAAACAACGATTTTCTATTCTGAAATAGACTAAAAGTGACACAACTTAACTATATTTTAGTTTGATAGCACCAAGATTGCACTGAATTATTAGTTTAGTGAAAATGTCAATTTTGCTATTCTGAGTTTGCCGGTTTTCACCAAAAATTTTGACTTAATAATTTATTTTAACAAAATCTGACTATTTTTAATCGCGATTAAAAAAGTGTGGAATAAGACTAGTGATCATGAACTAAAATTCACACTAAGGCCTCGCCTTCACGGGCAAAGACAGTACTGTATTTTTTGTTTTCCTTTTCTTTTGCTTATATCTCGAAAATGGCGTGTCCTATCACAAAAATAATGAAAATTTCGAGCCCCTTTAGAGCCCCTGCACATTTAAATCTCAACACGTGGGTAATATTTTTTTATATTTTTCAAACAAAAAGTGAAAATTTTCATATAAAACACGTCCAGGCTGCCTAATAGCGCGCGCCTTCGTCTCTCAAAAAATTCATTGCGTAGCGCACAAGTACCACGTTGCGAAACCAAAAGAAAAAAAAAATACCACGTTGAGTCGCGATTGTCAAATTCGATTTTAGTCGTGTCAAAATAATTTTTAAATTTAGATTTAGAGATATTTTCTTGCAGAATAGCGTTACAATTCTCATATCCAAAAGTAAGGAATTTTAGAGATAGTTTAGTTCGGTGTACAACAGAATCGGCAATGACAATCATTATTTTGATTTTAATTTGTGCTAAGTTTTAGGTTTATTAACCTAAGAAATAAGATTCCTCCATACGATCTTTAAAAACCCCTAAATTGTTCTATTGGAGGTAGTTCTGAAAATAAAAAATGACATTAAAATGTAAATATGCGCTGCCCACTGCCCGTTAAGTTTGGCGGTTCTTCTGATTGTGTGGATAACTTTGGTATAAATATAGACATAACTTCAGATCCGGATATGAACTAATATAATATGATCGCGTGACAACCCTAACGACGTAGAATACGGGTCGAACTTAAAAATGTTGTGGTTTCTAGATTCCACGCAATTAGGATGTGTTATTTTTGTGGTATGTAGGGAGGATAAAGGGCCTAATTTTAGTATAAATAACTTTTCCAAATACGACGGAATTACCGAGAAAAAAAATAAAAACTAAAAACTGAAAACCTCGTATAAGTCTGAATCTAACGAGGTTCCGAGATTTATTTATACTCTAAAATATGCATCATAAAAAACGCCTTCGATGTTTCTTAGGTCACAATTGCGTATCATATTTAGTTTCAGAGATATGATTTTTTTTTCTAAATACCTGGTTGAAAAAAAGACGATTTTCAAAAAATTATATCTCATAAACTAAACATACTAGTGGGTAACACCACGAAATGGGGATACGAAATATTGCATTGAAATAACTTAAACTATCAGTTTTTTATATAAAAAAGCAATGTCCGAAAAATCGTCTTCATAAAACACTGTGCGTCGCTTAAAACGGTTGGTTGTTATATGCGAAGTCGTACTAAACGGACTATACTGTATAAGATACTAGCTTCTGCCCGCGACTTCGTCCACGTCAAATTTTTGCTCCCCTGACCCTTCCCGTCGCATCGATTTGCCTGCTAGTTTTCGTTCATTTTTCGTTGCTGTTCGCTCCTTTTGAGTTATAGTGAGTCAACCTTAAAAGATAGATATATGCTCTCGCTGACTTTTTTTTTGAACTTTTTAAAAGGAACAATTCCGTCATACATGATTTTTGCGTTAGTTTAACCGTTTACGCAGCGCACGCAACGGAAACTTAAAAGGAATAAATTTTCCCCGTTTTTGCAACATTTTTCATTGCTGCTCCGCTCCTCTTAGTTGTAGCGTGATGTTATATAGCCTATAGCCTCCCTCAGTAAATAGGCTACCCAACACAAAAAGATTTTTTCAATTCGGGCCAGTAGATCCTGATATTAGCGCGTTCAATCAAACAAACAAACAAACAAACTCTTCAGCTTTATAATATTATATAATAAAATATAATATATATATATATATATATATATATATATATATATATCATCATCATCATCATTTCAGCCGTATGACGTCCACTGCTGGACTTCGGCCTCCCCCAATTTGGGGGGCTTTGCCATAATCGCCACGCTTGGCAGGCGGGTTGGCGATCGCAGTATGGTGGTAAAATGCATAGAGAACGCTGCTGCCCATTCTCTAGTAAGTCCCTTAGTCGCCTTTTACGACACCCACAGGAAGAAATGGGGTGGTGTTATTCTTTACGTCCGGCACCACACGGTACATATACAGACTGTAAGGGTAAACACCGTTGTCACTTAACCCATGGGTAATTTGACTTAAATATAAAATAACAGAGCGAGTTAAAAAAATAAAAAATAAAAATTCCTAAAAAGGTTTAGAACAGATTTTATCCCAGACCGCCCGCAAATTCATGGATATGCGCATCAGTGACGTAATCACTACAACGATCGCCAGCCGTTCCGTCCACACAACACATAAAATAATACACATTACCTGTGATGTAACTTTCCCATCATATGGCTTAGGACAGCCACAAATACCTACCGTGACGAGTCTAAATGTAAATTTGATTCGAAATGGCTTTGGATTCTAAATGATTTGAAAACATTTTGTTTTTAATAAACCAAACCATTGGGTAGGTACTTTTGGCGTATTTAAAAAGTTAATCACAATTTTATGTACAGTTTAATTAAAAATTAAATTAAATTTACACTGACTGAATAAAATATCAACACTTACCGACTTACATTAACCTCAACACGTGTTCAAAATGGGTTCCCCGTCCAACATTCTGTTGTTATCGAGGTTATTGATAAGCCACTGCGAAAATGCGCCCCGTTCAGATTATTACCCGCAATGGCGTAAAGCCGAACCATTTCGGTTCACTGTTCATTTGTGTAAGACATTGTAACACAATTCACGCGCGAGAAATGAGCGACGGACGCTAAGACGCGGCGTTACGTGCGATCGCTAGCGAGACTGCCAGCTGACTGACTGCGGGGTCGCGACCCGTGTCGGCGTTGCGTCGTGCAGTTCGCACGCGGTGTAGGTGTAGTTCCCGAAGTTTGTTGCCCTCGCGCATAGGGTGAAATATTCTTGTGGAAAAATGCAGATGTTCTTTAAAAAAAAAAGTTGTTTTTTTTTCATTGATTTTACGTTCTATTAACGAAACCAAATCACTGGTTTCAAGGATAACGGTGTTTACACTAACACCCAGTATATGCACGGTGCATATATATATATATAATATATAAGTAAAAGTATAGATAGACAAGAATTGCTCGTTTGCAAAAACAAAAAGCCAACGTCACGTGGTGTTCCCAGGCGGTCACCCATCCAAGTACTGACCACGCCCGATGTTGCTTAACTTCGGTGATCGGACGAGAACCGGTGTATTCAACGTAGTATGGACGTTGGCGATAGCTGAATCGAAGTTATCAATGTTTATCGGAATAATGACCTCACAAAAGACGCGCTTCATGGGTCATTGTACCTTTAAGGTTATTTTATTTTTAGACATAACTGCTTTCTTACCACAATTGAATGCCAACTTCATGTAAAGCGTGCTTCCAAAATTCATGGTTTGTTCATCATCATTCCTGCCCTTATCCCAATTTATTTTTGGTCGGCGCAACATGTCTTTGTCTTCCATACCTCTTTTTATTGTCTACTAGCTTCTGCCCGCGACTTCGTCCGCGTTAAATTTCTTTTTCTCCCGACCCTTCCCGTCGCGTCGAATCGCCTACCCGTGCGATTTTCCCCGTTTTTGCAACATTTTTCATTACTGCTCCGCTCCTCTTGGTTGTAGCGTGATGTTAGCCTATAGCCTTCCTCGATAAATAGGCTACCCAACACAAAAAGTTTTTTTCAATTCGGACCAGTAGTTCCTGAGATTAGCGCGTTCAATCAAACAAAGAAACAAACTCTCCAGCTTTATAAAATGAGTATAGATTAGTCGTCATCTCGGTGTCCACCCCCCTTTCGAGGCGAGGACTCGGCAGACTACGTAGGAGATGTCGGGACGAGCTGCACGCGTAGCATGACCGCCATAGAAACGGAATTTGTCGACGGAAGATAAGACAAAATGATAGATTGTATCGTAGAAAAATTGTGTTAAACTGAAAAGAAGAGATGTTTCTATTCTTCAGTCGACAAAAATACGATGTCAAGTATGATGACTATTTTTCTGATGAGATAAAACATTTTTACAGAATTAAAATAAATAAGGAACTTTATTTGTTCTTGGTAGAATAGATATAGAACTGGTCATGCTACGCCGGCAGGATAGATTCCGTCAAATCTGCACCCTAATTGCGAAACGCACAATTTATCAGAATCTGAATGGGATTGAAGATTATTTCTAAACCATTGCGTCATTTGTTCGAATAAATTGTGGCTCAGCAACGTAAATAACGCAATTAATGTTGTTTAACTATGAATATTAAACCAATTCCTACCGATAAAAAGTTCCGCAATTACCCCTCTGGAAGGTCTTTCGCGAGTCTGGACGGAGTGCAGGGAGGCTTTTGCCCAGTGGTGGTACAGGGAAAACTAGTGAAAAAAAAATACCTATGTACCTTACTAATTTTATTTTGATATGCATACAATTGAATGACACAATTTTTTTCTTAAATTGCCAAAAAAAGCAAAAAGCCAACGTCACGTGGTGTTCCCAGGCGGTCACCCATCCAAGTACTGACCACGCCCGATGTTGCTTAACTTCGGTGATCGGACGAGAACCGGTGTATTCAACGTAGTATGGACGTTGGCGTCAGTTGGGTCGATATTATCAATATTTATCGAAGTAATGACATCACACAAGTCACAATTTTATTCATTGGTCTTTGTATCTTCAAGGTGATTTTATTTTAGTACATTATTGCTTTCTTGCAAACGTTTGAATGTCAACTCCAAGTAAAGCGTGCTTCCAAAATTTGTGCTTTGTTCATAATCATCATACTCTCCTGCCCTTACCCAATTTATTTATGGTCGGCGTAACATGTCTTTTTCTTCCACACTTCTCTATTAGTCATCATCTCAGTAGTCACCTCCTTCCTATATATAATATCATTCACACAGTCCTTCAGCGCTTCTTTGGTCTACCTCTACTGTTATAGCCATGATTTATTTATTTTCAAATCTCCCTTACAACATCATTAATTCATTACCGGTGGGGGTTACCTAATGCAATAGCGCTGTCTTACAATCTACGAATTTCCTAAATATAAAAACACAATAATTAAAATTTACAAAAGCAACAACATTAGCCTACTCTAATCTACACGATAACATAAAATAAACAACAGTATTTTTGCGAATTCATTCAACTGGCATGTAAATATATCGATCTTGTCGTGAAGATCGTTAATAACACTAATTGCGTAGGTCATTGGTGCTTTGGCGAGAAGATTGGTCCTGTCCTGGCAACAGGCACGGCCAGCGGCGGCGGGCGGCGCTGCCACCACATGCTCTGTGCCACCACACAGCGGTCGCGACCAGCTTGATTTCCCGTCGTACCCTCAGCTGGTTATACCCGACCATACCGAGCACAAACAGCGTGGGGTACATTAACGGGTATGATGAATTTCAGTACCTACATACTCAAGTTTCTTTCTTGCTTTGTTCGATCAACAAAAAAGTTGGCACTATTACGGAGAATTATTAGGATACCTACCTTACTAATTTTAATGTTCATAAAATTGAATGAAATAATGTTTGTTTTTAATTATAAAAAAATCAAAAAGCCAACGTCACGTGGTGTTCCCAGGCGGTCACCCATCCAAGTACTGACCACGCCCGATGTTGCTTAACTTCGGTGATCGGACGAGAACCGGTGTATTCAACGTAGTATGGACGTTGGCGATAGCTGAGTCGAAATTATTTATTTGTTTTTGGATACCGATGTGACCGTGTCGTCACCGTCACATATACTGTATACACATGTTCGTCATTTAGTTTTTTTTTTTTATTATGATTAGTAGCTGTTTCTTTTTATAATTTCTGATGGTTTGCCTACCTCCAAAAGTAATGCCTGCTCTTTCAACAAACAAAAACGATACTAATTTCGTACATATAATTATTAAAAACAAACATTCGCTATTGTCACTTCATTACGATAATAATCACTTCGGTTTCACAACAAGTAATTTTCTACAGATTACACACGTTATTAAACCGACGTCATGCGTGATATTGTACGATTAATGAGGCCATTTTAAATTTAATCTGATTTAAAATGGCGTACCCAAATCGTTCGTAACAAGGGTCACAGGTACATTCTTAGGACAGCGGGGTAAAGATTGGTGATAATAAGGTGTAATCATTTGTTGTTCTTATCTGTTTGAAAGATATAAGTAGTAAAAAGAAATGAAATGACTATTTTTGAGAGTTCACCCTTTTCCTTAGACTATAGGTAAACTATATTAATTGTGGTCGGCGCAATATTTTTTCTTCCATTCTTCTTTTATTCTCTACTAGCTGACCCGACAGACGTTGTCCTGTCTTAACGATAACTATTTAATTCGAATTGGTATCTATCTATATATATAAAAATGAATCCCTATTTCCCTTGGTCACGCACTCACGCGTGAACGGCTGGACCGATTTCACTTTTTTTTTTGTTGTATTTTTCTTTCATAAGATGAGAGGAGAAGGTCTCCTGACAGTAACAAACACAACAAAAAAGAAAAAATTAAATCGGTCCAGCCGTTCACGCGTGATGGCGTGACCAAGGGAACAGGGCCGGATCTACCATATGGCTTTTTGGGCTTCAGCCCAGGGCCCCATGGACACAAGGGGCCCCCAGCTAAGTCAGGTCAAAGTCAAAAATGGACGATAATGCAAAATAATCCATAATTTTATTAAATTAAACAGCTCGTATGGTTTGCAGCCCTGCGAATAGAAAATAGAAAATATTTTATGGTCCAGGTAATACAGTAAGCAAAAATAGGTTAACATAAAGTTTAGACGACATGAGTAGCTTAAATATTACCCACAGCTAATTACAGTATAATAGTAAACTTGACAGTTAGGTTGTATCTTGGGGCTCAGGATACGAATTACAGAGTGGAGAGTAGAGTGCGATATTTAAAAAAATTAAACCGTTTCATTTTTTCAACGGGTTCCTTACTTATAAGTAAGGATTTTAAAGTTCTTTTGTTAAGTGAAATCGAGATTTCACTCAGAGGTCCTGGTGGTTCGGATATAATTTTGGTAATTTCGTAAGCATCTGTCGGTTTAAGGAAAAGAGAATGTGGGTTTGATGTGTATGAGGTGTATGTATTTATTAAAGATTCATGAGTTAGGTTTAGTTTTTCTAGTATTTTGTCTGCCAGACGGTTTCCTACTGAGGTAAAATGTGAATTACAAGAGTTGAGGGTTTCTTTTTCTCTATTGGGGTTCAGTAATTGGGTGGTTTCATTATTTTTAGGAGAGAGAAAAGATAAAAAAGAGAACAAAAGAAAAAAAGTTTTTTCAACTATCAGTTCGAAGCACCAACACCTGAACGTAGACATGAATTCTCTTTTCTTTTCTTTTCTTTTATCTTTTTTAGGGTTCCGTTGCCAAATGGCAAAAAACGGAACCCTTTTAGATTCGTCATGTCTGTCTGTCTGTCTGTCTGTCTGTCTGTCTGTCTGTCTGTCTGTCTGTCTGTCTGTCCGTCCGTCCGTATGTCACAGCCATTTTATTCCGAAACTATAAGAGCTATGCTGTTGAAACTTGGTAAGTAGGTGTATTCTGTAAACCGCATTAAGATTTTCACACTAAAATAGAAAAAAAAACAATAAATTTTGGGGTTCCCCATACATAGAACTGAAACTCAAAAATGTTTTTTTTCATCAAACCCATACGTGTGGGGTATCTATGAATAGGTCTTCAAAAATGGTAATGAGGTTTCTATTATCATTTTTTTCTAAACTGAATAGTTTGCGCGAGAGACACTTCCAAAGTGGTAAAATGTGTCCCCCCCCCCGTAACTTCTAAAATAAGAGAATGACAAAACTAAAAAAAATATATCATGTACATTACCATGAAAACTACCAACGAAAATTGGTTTGAACGAGATCGAGTGAGTAGTTTTTTTTTAAAACGTCATATTTCGTAAACCGCAATTTACCTTGCATTCAATCAACTGAATTATAAAAATTAAAAAATATATATATTTTTAAACCGAAAATACCTACAGGTTTGTACGGAACCCTCGGTGCGCGAGTCCGACTCGCACTTGGCCGGTTTTATATATAGATTCAGTGGCGGATTTACAGATTTGCCGCTAGTAGGCTATTAAATTTTTGCCGCCCCTACTGACTTTTGAAATTCAATACGTTAGTTTAGTTCACAATCATATTAAGGTGAATGCTCCAACCAACCCGCGAAATTCAAATATTCTTACGTTTTTTGCAATTTGCACGCCAGTGATAGGTTGTATGTTGATTAAAATATTATTCGCGGCTGTTAAAGACATATGTAGTTACAGAATTATAATCATCAAAATCATCAATACAACGCTCTAAGTTCATAAAGCTATAGGAATCACTTTTTCTGTTATTTTTTTGTTCCTACGCCTTTATGAACTTAGAGCGTTGTATTGATGATTTTGATTGAACATACAACCTAGCACTGGCGTGCAAATTGCAAAAAACCGGCCAAGTGCGAGTCGGACTCGCGCACTGAGGGTTCCGTACAAACCTGTAGGTATTTTCGGTTTAAAAATATATATTTTTTAATTTTTATATTTCAGTTGATTGAATGTAAGGTAAATTGCGGTTTACGATTTATGACGTTTTAAAAAAAACTACTCTCTCGATCTCGTTCAAACCAATTTTCGTTGGTAGTTTACATAGTAATGTACATCATATATTTTTTTTAGTTTTGTCATTCTCTTATTTTAGAAGTTACGGGGGGGGGGGGACACACATTTTACCACTTTGGAAGTGTCTCTCGCGCAAACTATTCAGTTTAGAAAAAAATGATAATAGAAACCTCATTACCATTTTTGAAGACCTATTCATAGATACCCCACACGTATGGGTTTGATGAAAAAAAACATTTTTGAGTTTCAGTTCTATGTATGGGGAACCCCAAAATTTATTGTTTTTTTTCTATTTTAGTGTGAAAATCTTAATGCGGTTCACAGAATACACCTACTTACCAAGTTTCAACAGCATAGCTCTTATAGTTTCGGAATAAAATGGCTGTGACATACGGACGGACGGACAGACAGACAGACAGACAGACAGACAGACAGACAGACAGACAGACATGACGAATCTATAAGGGTTCCGTTTTTTGCCATTTGGCAACGGAACCCTAAAAACGCAATAATTTTTGAATTTCGCAGGCTGGTTGAAGCAAATATTCAATGATGTCTCTGTGATCAACGCGGTGAAAACCGGAAGTGATCACCGCATGGTAAGAGGCACATTGAATATCAATATCAAGCTGGAAAGGTCTCGGCTGATGAAGTCAACGCTCCGTCCAGCACCGATCCAACTTCAGAACCCCGAGAGCTTTCAGTTCGAACTCCAGAATCGTTTTGAGTGCCTAGGGAGCTCCGTGGACGATTATAACGATGGGTTCGTGGAAACTGTCCATACGGTCGGGTCTAAGTTCTTCCAGACCCGCCGTACGAATAGAAAAAAGAAACTCTCAGATCCAACATTACAGCTCATGGAACAGAGGCGCGGAATGATCCTGCCCCCCTAGCCAAGTGACAAACGTTTACCGTTCTACAATCGGTAACGTCTCAGTGTCAGCAATTGTAGAAAACGATAAGTTGGTAGCCATGTTGAAGCGCCTGAGTCGGCCGCTCGTTCTACAATGTCTTTAGAAAAACGACACCCTAAAACAAAGGATTTAGCGTTGAACATTGTAGAAACGATACAAATCATTCTATCATTTTGAACGATGTGAATTTGGCTACGAATTTTTTGTTCGTTTGTTCTAACCACGTGACTTAACGTTGAGCGACTACCGTTAACGATTGCAGATTATCAACTTGGCTAGGGGTGCTGCAGTCTTCAGAAGCTGCACTCGAGTACCGACAGCTAAATAGACCGATCTCTAAGTCCTTGAAAAGCGACCTTCGCCTTTTTAATACGGAACGTATTAAGGACGCGATAGAGCGGAACAAGGGCTCCAAAGTCTTTGCAAGAGATCTGTCTATTGGGCAGAGTCAGCTCGCGAAACTGAAGACCAACGATGGCAGAGTCGTGTCCGCCAAACCTGAGCTGTTGGGAGAGATCGAGAAGTTCTATGGACAGTTATACACGTCCACCAGAAACCCCGTTATGAATCTAGCTAACGACCCGAGAGCTAGATTGACTCGACACTATACTGAAGATATTCCGGACGTCAGCTTGTACGAGATTAGGATGGCTCTGAAGCAGCTTAAAATCAACAAGGCGCCGGGTGATGACGGAATTACGGCCGAGCTCCTGAAGACCGGCGGGAAACCCGTTCCGAAGCTATTTGATTCCGTCATACTCGAGGGCAAAACGCCACAGGCATGAAACAGAGGTGTGGTGGTACTTTTCTTTAAGAAGGATGACAATACCCTACTTAAGAATTATAGGCCCATCTCACTTCTGAGCCATGTCTACAAGCTGTTTTCAAGAGTCATCACGAATCGTCTCGCGCGCAGGTTTGACGACTTCCAGCCTCCCGAACAAGCCGGATTCCGTAAAGGCTTTAGCACCGTAGACCACATACATACGCTGCGGCAGGTTATACAGAAGACCGAAGAGTATAACCTGCCTCTCTGCTTAGCGTTTGTGGATTACGAAAAAGCCTTCGATTCGATCGAGACCTGGTCTGTATTGCAGTCTCTTCAACGGTGCCAGATTGACTATCGGTACATCGAGGTGCTGAAGTGTTTGTATGAAAACGCCACTATGTCAGTCCGGCTCCAGGACAAAGCCTCGAAACCTATCCTTCTGCAGCGAGGGGTGAGACAGGGAGACGTCATCTCTCCGAAACTGTTCACCGCTGCACTGGAGGAAGTCTTCAAGGTTCCCGTATAAACGAATGGAACGATTAAAATTGAACAACGCGCGTGCGCTTCGCTTGCGAAAACCGCACTGAATATGGTCCGCAAACGGCCCGAGACCGCTCGGCCGGGCGGTAGGTAATTATAACGCGCAAGTACATGGAGTGACGGAGGCCTGACTCTGGCAGCCTTTCACATTCAAACACATAACTTTCCTGCCGACATTCTCTTCATTCCTCCGCATCACAGTAATATTATAAAAAATAAATTACTTGAAAAAATGTGATAATATGTTAATTGTTTTTGTAGGTTTTATGGATTTAAAAAGCAAAAAGCCAACGTCACGTGGTGTTCCCAGGCAGTCACCCATCCAAGTACTGACCACGCCCGATGTTGCTTAACTTCGGTGATCGGACGAGAACCGGTGTATTCAACGTAGTATGAACGTGGGCGGTGGTAGAGCTGAAATTATCAATATTTATCAGATTAATGATAATTACAAAAGACATTTAATGACTCATTATTACTACTTACCTTTTTTTTTTTCAGGATGGGAAATCATCAAATGACTTCTCCCGTTCTGGGCGGAGCGGGAGGGCGTGTCAGACTTTTACTGACTAAAACCCACCCGTGTTCCATCAGTTGCCCATGTGCCAGGGTCACGGTATCTCTTTCGAACAATCACGCGACCCCGGCAGATTATTACTACCTAATTGCTTTCTTGCAACAATTAATGCTAACTCCTTGTAAATCGTAGTTAATAGGTACACCAAAAAACCTGATACAGAGGCAGCATGGGCTTAACAAATTCTGCCCGAATATTTCCTAAACAAAACATTGTCACCAGGCCATGTTGCGATACCGCAGCCCGAGATACAGATAGCAGATTTATTTTTACATTTCGAATGTTGTGACTGGCCGGTAAATTGGAAGCAAGCTGAAATAACATGGCTGTGCCATAGCGCAATGATGGATTGAAAAAAAAAATGGTTTTGTTTGTGAGTTTTTTTTGAATATAGAATACTAGCTTTTGCCAGCGGCTTCGCCCGCGTGGGGCTCGGAAATTATCCCGCGGGAGCATATTACCGGGATAAAAAGTAGCCTATGTCCTTTCTCAGGCTCTAAACTATCTGTGTACCAAATTTCATTTAAATCGGTTCAGTAGTTCTAGCAGGAAAGCGAGACAGACAGACAGACAGACCGACAGACAGACAGAGTTACTTTTGCATTTATAATATTAAAGTATGGATAGTTTGGAAGTATGGATATGGATATAGTGTGGATTAGTGTGGATTGGCTACAAAAATGTCCTTTTTACATAGTTCTCACATGTTTAATTTCAACATGATTTTTTAGGGTTCCGTTGCCAAATGGCAAAAAACGGAACCCTTATAGATTCGTCATGTCTGTCTGTCTGTCTGTCTGTCCGTGTATGTCACAGCCATTTTTTTCCGAAACTATAAGAGCTATGTTGTTGAAACTTGGTAAGTAAATGTATTCTGTTAATCGCATTAAGATTTTCACACAAAAATAGAAAAAAAAACAATAAATTTTGGGGTTCCCCATACATAGAACTGAAACTCAAAAAAAATTTTTTCATCTTACCCATACGTGTGGGGTATCTATGGATAGGTCTTTAAAAATGATATTGAGGTTTCTAATATCATTTTTTTCTAAACTGTATAGTTTGCGCGAGAGACACACTCCCAAAGTGGTAAAATGTGTGTCCCCCCCCCTGTAACTTCTAAAATAAGAGAATGATAAAACTAAAAAAAATATATGATGTACATTGCTATATAAACTTCCAACGAAAATTGGTTTGAACAAGATCTAGTAAGTAGTTTTTTTTTTATACGTCATAAATCGTAAACCACAATTTACCTTTCATTCAATCAACTCAAATATAAAAATTAAAAAAATAGGATTTAATTTCATAAACACAAGCCTTATGCATAAACCGTGAATACCTACAGGTTTGTACGGAACCCTCGGTGCGCGAGTCCGACTCGCACTTGGCCGGTTTTTTTTTTGTAACTAGACAGGGTAAAATTAAATTGCTAGCAAAAGTCTGCAGACGTTTTTGGTATTGATGAGCTTTGATAGATAAAAAGGTTTATTTTTTCTATTCAATTTATTTTTCGCCGGTTTCAAACTTTTTATCAAGGTGTTTTTATTTGTGTATATTATTACCCAATATGTTACACTAAGTGGTGGATTTTGTTTTTAAATTTTAAATATTATATTTTCCCTTTCCAATATATTTGTTTTTCAAATCATACTACTCGGTAAATTGCTATAGGCGGTCATAAAAAAAATGAGGACCACCTACTTTTATTTTATCAGTTAATTAAACATTTAATAGTGATGAACGCATGACTCATGAATTCACGATTCGAGTGTTTTGTATGACCTCATTACTCCGATAAAGATTGATAATTTCGACTCATCAATCGCCAACGTCCATACTACGTTGAATACACCGGTTCTCGTCCGATCACCGAAGTTAAGCAACATCGGGCGTGGTCAGTACTTGGATGGGTGACCGCCTGGGAACACCACGTGACGTTGGCTTTTTGTTTTTTTTTGCAATTAAAGATACAAATTGTTTCGTTCCATTTTTTTGAATTTTAAAATGAGTAAGGTTGGCATCCTAATAAATTCTCCGTATGCCGACTTTTTCGGTGAAAGTTTTGAGTATGAATGTCGATGGCTATAAGAATAGAGGTACACCAAAGAAACGATGGATGGAATGTGTGAATGATATGGATAAAAAGGGGATGACTACTGAGATTACGACTAATAAGGACGTGTGGAAGAAAAAGACATGTTGCGCCGACCCCAAATAAATTGGGATAAGGGCAGGAGAATTATGATGATGAACAAAGTGGAATTGAACAATTGTGGAGGCACGCTAAATATAGAGTTTGCATTCAATTGTTGAAAGAAAGCAGTAATGTACTAAAAATAAAATCACCTTGAAGATACAATGACCTATGAAGTGCGTCTTCTGTGACGTCATTATTCTGATAAAAATAGATAATTTCGACCCAGCTATCGCCAACGTCCATACTACGTTGAATACACCGGTTCTCGTCCGATCACCGAAGTTAAGCAACATCGGGCGTGGTCAGTACTTGGATGGGTGACCGCCTGGGAACACCACGTGACGTTGGCTTTTTGCGTTTTTTGCAATTACAAATACAAATTGTTTGTTTCGTTCCATTTTTTTTAAATTTTAAACTGCGTGAGGTTGGCAATGTTGGCATCCTAATAATTTCTCCGTATGCCGACTTTTTCGGTGAAAGTTTTGAGTATAAATGTCAATGGCTATAAGAATAGAGGTACACCAAAGAAACGATGGATGGAATGTGTGAATGATATGGACAGAAACGGGGTTTCTACTGAGATGACTAATAGAGAAGTGTGGAAGAAAAAGACATGTTGCGCCGACCACAAATTGATTGGGATAAGGGCAGGAGAGCATGATGATGATGATGAACAAAGCATGAATTGCGGAAGCACGCTTTACTTGGAGTTGGCATTCAAATGTTGCAGGAAAGCAATAATGTACTAAAAATAAAATCACCTTCAAAATACAATGACCCATAAATTGTGACTTATGTGACGTCATTACTCCGATAAATATTGATAATTTCGACTGTACTATCGCCAACGTCCATACTACGTTGAATACACCGGTTCTCGTCCGATCACCGAAGTTAAGCAACATCGGGCGTGGTCAGTACTTGGATGGGTGACCGCCTGGGAACACCACGTGACGTTGGCTTTTTGTTTTTTTTGCAATTAAAGATACAAATTGTTTCGTTCCATTTTTTTGAATTTTAAAATGAGTAAGGTTGGCATCCTAATAAATTCTCCGTATGCCGACTTTTTCGGTGAAAGTTTTGAGTATGAATGTCGATGGCTATAAGAATAGAGGTACACCAAAGAAACGATGGATGGAATGTGTGAATGATATGGATAAAAAGGGGATGACTACTGAGATTACGACTAATAAGGACGTGTGGAAGAAAAAGACATGTTGCGCCGACCCCAAATAAATTGGGATAAGGGCAGGAGAATTATGATGATGAACAAAGTGGAATTGAAAAATTGTGGAGGCACGCTAAATATAGAGTTTGCATTCAATTGTTGAAAGAAAGCAGTAATGTACTAAAAATAAAATCACCTTGAAGATACAATGACCTATGAAGTGCGTCTTCTGTGACGTCATTATTCTGATAAAAATAGATAATTTCGACCCAGCTATCGCCAACGTCCATACTACGTTGAATACACCGGTTCTCGTCCGATCACCGAAGTTAAGCAACATCGGGCGTGGTCAGTACTTGGATGGGTGACCGCCTGGGAACACCACGTGACGTTGGCTTTTTGCTTTTTTTGCAATTACAAATACAAATTGTTTGTTTCGTTCCATTTTTTTTAAATTTTAAACTGCGTGAGGTTGGCAATGTTGGCATCCTAATAATTTCTCCGTATGCCGACTTTTTCGGTGAAAGTTTTGAGTAAAAATGTCAATGGCTATAAGAATAGAGGTACACCAAAGAAACGATGGATGGAATGTGTGAATGATATGGACAGAAAGGGGGTTTCTACTGAGATGACTAATAGAGAAGTGTGGAAGAAAAAGACATGTTGCGCCGACCACAAATTGATTGGGATAAGGGCAGGAGAGCATGATGATGATGATGAACAAAGCATGAATTGCGGAAGCACGCTTTACTTGGAGTTGGCATTCAAATGTTGCAGGAAAGCAATAATGTACTAAAAATAAAATCACCTTCAAAATACAATGACCCATAAATTGTGACTTATGTGACGTCATTACTCCGATAAATATTGATAATTTCGACTGTACTATCGCCAACGTCCATACTACGTTGAATACACCGGTTCTCGTCCGATCACCGAAGTTAAGCAACATCGGGCGTGGTCAGTACTTGGATGGGTGACCGCCTGGGAACACCACGTGACGTTGGCTTTTTGTTTTTTTTGCAATTAAAGATACAAATTGTTTCGTTCCATTTTTTTGAATTTTAAAATGAGTAAGGTTGGCATCCTAATAAATTCTCCGTATGCCGACTTTTTCGGTGAAAGTTTTGAGTATGAATGTCGATGGCTATAAGAATAGAGGTACACCAAAGAAACGATGGATGGAATGTGTGAATGATATGGATAAAAAGGGGATGACTACTGAGATTACGACTAATAAGGACGTGTGGAAGAAAAAGACATGTTGCGCCGACCCCAAATAAATTGGGATAAGGGCAGGAGAATTATGATGATGAACAAAGTGGAATTGAAAAATTGTGGAGGCACGCTAAATATAGAGTTTGCATTCAATTGTTGAAAGAAAGCAGTAATGTACTAAAAATAAAATCACCTTGAAGATACAATGACCTATGAAGTGCGTCTTCTGTGACGTCATTATTCTGATAAAAATAGATAATTTCGACCCAGCTATCGCCAACGTCCATACTACGTTGAATACACCGGTTCTCGTCCGATCACCGAAGTTAAGCAACATCGGGCGTGGTCAGTACTTGGATGGGTGACCGCCTGGGAACACCACGTGACGTTGGCTTTTTGCTTTTTTTGCAATTACAAATACAAATTGTTTGTTTCGTTCCATTTTTTTTAAATTTTAAACTGCGTGAGGTTGGCAATGTTGGCATCCTAATAATTTCTCCGTATGCCGACTTTTTCGGTGAAAGTTTTGAGTATAAATGTCAATGGCTATAAGAATAGAGGTACACCAAAGAAACGATGGATGGAATGTGTGAATGATATGGACAGAAAGGGGGTTTCTACTGAGATGACTAATAGAGAAGTGTGGAAGAAAAAGACATGTTGCGCCGACCACAAATTGATTGGGATAAGGGCAGGAGAGCATGATGATGATGATGAACAAAGCATGAATTGCGGAAGCACGCTTTACTTGGAGTTGGCATTCAAATGTTGCAGGAAAGCAATAATGTACTAAAAATAAAATCACCTTCAAAATACAATGACCCATAAATTGTGACTTATGTGACGTCATTACTCCGATAAATATTGATAATTTCGACTGTACTGTCGCCAACGTCCATACTACGTTGAATACACCGGTTCTCGTCCGATCACCGAAGTTAAGCAACATCGGGCGTGGTCAGTACTTGGATGGGTGACCGCCTGGGAACACCACGTGACGTTGGCTTTTTGTTTTTTTTTGCAATTAAAGATACAAATTGTTTGGTTCCATTTTTTTTAATTTTAAAATTAGTAAGGTTGGCATCCTAATAAATTCTCCGTATGCCGACTTATTCGGTGAAAGTTTTGAGTATGAATCAATGTCGATGGTTATAAGAATAGAGGTACACCAAAGAAACGATGGATGGAATGTGTGAATGATATGGATTAAAAGGGGATGACTACTGAGATTACGACTATTATGGACGTGTGGAAGAAAAAGACATGTTGCGCCGACCCCAAATAAATTGGGATAAAGGCAGGAGAATTATGATGATGAACAAAGTGGAATTGAACAATTGTGGAGGCACGCTAAACATAGAGTTTGGATTCAATTGTTGAAAGAAAGCAGTAATGTACTAAAAAGAAAATCACCTTGAAGATACAATGACCTATGAAGTGCATCTTCTGTGACGTTATTACTCTGTTAAAGATAGATAATTTCGACACAACTGTCGCCAACGTCCATACTACGTTGAATACACCGGTTCTCGTCCGATCACCGAAGTTAAGCAACATCGGGCGTGGTCAGTACTTGGATGGGTGACCGCCTGGGAACACCACGTGACGTTGGCTTTTTGTTTTTTTTGCAATTAAAGATACAAATTGTTTCGTTCCATTTTTTTGAATTTTAAAATGAGTAAGGTTGGCATCCTAATAAATTCTCCGTATGCCGACTTTTTCGGTGAAAGTTTTGAGTATGAATGTCGATGGCTATAAGAATAGAGGTACACCAAAGAAACGATGGATGGAATCTGTGAATGATATGGATAAAAAGGGGATGACTACTGAGATTACGACTAATAAGGACGTGTGGAAGAAAAAGACATGTTGCGCCGACCCCAAATAAATTGGGATAAGGGCAGGAGAATTATGATGATGAACAAAGTGGAATTGAACAATTGTGGAGGCACGCTAAATATAGAGTTTGCATTCAATTGTTGAAAGAAAGCAGTAATGTACTAAAAATAAAATCACCTTGAAGATACAATGACCTATGAAGTGCGTCTTCTGTGACGTCATTATTCTGATAAAAATAGATAATTTCGACCCAGCTATCGCCAACGTCCATACTACGTTGAATACACCGGTTCTCGTCCGATCACCGAAGTTAAGCAACATCGGGCGTGGTCAGTACTTGGATGGGTGACCGCCTGGGAACACCACGTGACGTTGGCTTTTTGCTTTTTTTGCAATTACAAATACAAATTGTTTGTTTCGTTCCATTTTTTTTAAATTTTAAACTGCGTGAGGTTGGCAATGTTGGCATCCTAATAATTTCTCCGTATGCCGACTTTTTCGGTGAAAGTTTTGAGTATAAATGTCAATGGCTATAAGAATAGAGGTACACCAAAGAAACGATGGATGGAATGTGTGAATGATATGGACAGAAAGGGGGTTTCTACTGAGATGACTAATAGAGAAGTGTGGAAGAAAAAGACATGTTGCGCCGACCACAAATTGATTGGGATAAGGGCAGGAGAGCATGATGATGATGATGAACAAAGCATGAATTGCGGAAGCACGCTTTACTTGGAGTTGGCATTCAAATGTTGCAGGAAAGCAGTAATGTACTAAAAATAAAATCACCTTGAAGATACAATGACTTATGAAGTGCGTCTTCTGTGACGTCATTATTCTGATAAAAATAGATAATTTCGACCCAGCTATCGCCAACGTCCATACTACGTTGAATACACCGGTTCTCGTCCGATCACCGAAGTTAAGCAACATCGGGCGTGGTCAGTACTTGGATGGGTGACCGCCTGGGAACACCACGTGACGTTGGCTTTTGCTTTTTTTACAATTACAAATACAAATTGTTTGTTTCGTTCCATTTTTTTTTAATTTTAAACTGAGTGAGGTTAGCAATGTTGGCATCCTAATAATTTCTCCGTATGCCGACTTTTTCGGTGAAAGTTTTGAGTATAAATGTCAATGGCTATAAGAATAGAGGTACACCAAAGAAACGATGGATGGAATGTGTGAATGATATGGACAGAAAGGGGGTTTCTACTGAGATGACTAATAGAGAAGTGTGGAAGAAAAAGACATGTTGCGCCGACCACAAATTGATTGGGATAAGGGCAGGAGAGCATGATGATGATGATGAACAAAGCATGAATTGCGGAAGCACGCTTTACTTGGAGTTGGCATTCAAATGTTGCAGGAAAGCAATAATGTACTAAAAATAAAATCACCTTCAAAATACAATGACCCATAAATTGTGACTTATGTGACGTCATTACTCCGATAAATATTGATAATTTCGACTGTACTATCGCCAACGTCCATACTACGTTGAATACACCGGTTCTCGTCCGATCACCGAAGTTAAGCAACATCGGGCGTGGTCAGTACTTGGATGGGTGACCGCCTGGGAACACCACGTGACGTTGGCTTTTTGTTTTTTTTGCAATTAAAGATACAAATTGTTTCGTTCCATTTTTTTGAATTTTAAAATGAGTAAGGTTGGCATCCTAATAAATTCTCCGTATGCCGACTTTTTCGGTGAAAGTTTTGAGTATGAATGTCGATGGCTATAAGAATAGAGGTACACCAAAGAAACGATGGATGGAATGTGTGAATGATATGGATTAAAAGGGGATGACTACTGAGATTACGACTATTATGGACGTGTGGAAGAAAAAGACATGTTGCGCCGACCCCAAATAAATTGGGATAAGGGCAGGAGAATTATGATGATGAACAAAGTGGAATTGAACAATTGTGGAGGCACGCTAAACATAGAGTTTGGATTCAATTGTTGAAAGAAAGCAGTAATGTACTAAAAAGAAAATCACCTTGAAGATACAATGACCTATGAAGTGCATCTTCTGTGACGTTATTACTCTGTTAAAGATAGATAATTTCGACACAACTGTCGCCAACGTCCATACTACGTTGAATACACCGGTTCTCGTCCGATCACCGAAGTTAAGCAACATCGGGCGTGGTCAGTACTTGGATGGGTGACCGCCTGGGAACACCACGTGACGTTGGCTTTTTGCTTTTTTTGCTATTACAAATACAAATTGTTTGTTTCGTTCCATTTTTTTAAATTATAAACTGAGTGAGGTTGGCAATGTTGGCATCCTAATAATTTCTCCGTACTTTTTCGGTGAAAGTTTTGAATATAAATGTCAATGGCTATAAGAATAGAGGTACACCAAAGAAACGATGGATGGAATGTGTGAATGATATGGACAGAAAGGGGGTTACTACTGAGATGACTAATAGAGAAGTGTGGAAGAAAAAGACATGTTGCGCCGACCACAAATTGATTGGGATAAGGGCAGGAGAGCATGATGATGATGATGAACAAAGCATGAATTGCGGAAGCACGCTTTACTTGGAGTTGGCATTCAAATGTTGCAGGAAAGCAATAATGTACTAAAAAGAAAATCACCTTGAAGATACAATGACCTATGAAGTGCGTCTTCTGTGACGTTATTACTCTGTTAAAGATAGATAATTTCGACACAACTGTCGCCAACGTCCATACTACGTTGAATACACCGGTTCTCGTCCGATCACCGAAGTTAAGCAACATCGGGCGTGGTCAGTACTTGGATGGGTGACCGCCTGGGAACACCACGTGACGTTGGCTTTTGCTTTTTTTACAATTACAAATACAAATTGTTTGTTTCGTTCCATTTTTTTTTAATTTTAAACTGAGTGAGGTTAGCAATGTTGGCATCCTAATAATTTCTCCGTATGCCGACTTTTTCGGTGAAAGTTTTGAGTATAAATGTCAATGGCTATAAGAATAGAGGTACACCAAAGAAACGATGGATGGAATGTGTGAATGATATGGACAGAAAGGGGGATTCTACTGAGATGACTAATAGAGAAGTGTGGAAGAAAAAGACATGTTGCGCCGACCACAAATTGATTGGGATAAGGGCAGGAGAGCATGATGATGATGATGAACAAAGCATGAATTGCGGAAGCACGCTTTACTTGGAGTTGGCATTCAAATGTTGCAGGAAAGCAATAATGTACTAAAAATAAAATCACCTTCAAGATACAATGACCCATAAATTGTGACTTGTGTGACGTCATTACTCCGATAAATATTGATAATTTCGACTATACTATCGCGAACGTCCATACTATGTTGAATACACCGGTTCTCGTCCGATCACCGAAGTTAAGCAACATCGGGCGTGGTCAGTACTTGGATGGGTGACCGCCTGGGAACACCACGTGACGTTGGCTTTTTGTTATTTCTATAATTTGTTTTATTTTTAAACTATCGTAACGAAGTATTGCGGAAAAGAGGGTTTTTTTTTTTTTTAAGTTTTTGAGCCTATATTAATGAGTTTAGATATCAATACCAATCAAGTCTGTAGAGATTTGCTAACTAATTTAATCTGGCCCTGTAGAGGTAGTAATAGGTATCTCCTACGCTTTTGGGAAACTAGCTTAATTTTTCTGACTGGCTGACCCTTAGACAATATAAAAGTCCCTGTGACTGGTTTATTCGAAGTAAACGCTTTAAGATTCAGTTTGATCAATTATTGTAGACCCTGCACCCGAATTGCGTAACACACTATCAATAACAATCTGAACAAAAATAAAACCTCTCTTTTTTTTAAATTGAGAAATTTTGAATTAGATATCTACGCCAAAATTGATCCGTCTGCAATTCTGTTAAACTTTTCAGCAGGCTTGATATTACGTATTTTTCAACTCTAGTTATAACTTTATATCAAAAATAGTATGTGTTCGGAATCCGGGACAGTACAAGATAATTACTGGACACGGGACACGATGTAAAGTTCCGGGACTTTCCCGGATTTCCCGCCCATCTGATAACCCTAAGCGCGAGTGAGTCTTAGCGCGTCGAAAAACATTGTTCAGTTTTCTTTCTCTCGGCGTTAAGCACTGCTTTGCAGATCTAAGGCGCGAAAAAATGACTCCGGGCAAAATAGCGAACCTATTTTCAGCTTATTTTCATAACCACTGCGTAGATACCTACTTATAACTTACTAACTTCAATATCTCACCAAAGGTTTTGATAAATTAGTTCTACGCGTGTGAAACCGCTCCTGAGTTTAGCATAACACTAAACTTGCTGCTAAAATGATTTAGTGGCAGTAATTATAGCATGTTCACAGTTATTATGACTGCCTAACTACCAACGCAGCTTTTGAGATAGGTATACTTACGTAGGTACTTTAGGAGTAGAGGTTTTCAACCTTTTCTTTTTGTGGTTGGGAATCACCAAATAAGCTCTCCCGCTCTGGTCTGAGCGCCCTGTGTTAGACTTTTACCGACTAAAATCCACCCGTGTTGCTTCAGTTGTCCATATGCCAGGGCCACGGTAACTCTTTCGAACAAATTTCGCGACCCTGGCAGGAGAGGTTTTTAACCTGGATAGCTTTCTCATCCAACCTCTATGAATGTTTGGTAAGTTAATAGCATTTTACGATGCATAATCAGTCTATAATGTTCCTACTGCTGGGACATAGGCTTTCTTTCTTCGAGAGTTAGTGGGCTACAATCCACCACGCGGGCCCATTGGGTTGGTAAATGTTACACGTTTTTGAGTTTTTGTTCTAGGACATACTGGTTTCCTCACGATACTTTTTTATATTACTAGATTTTGCCAGCGTCTTCGCCCGCGTATTATATATTATTTGCCGTATTTTAAAGAAGCGTAAAATTATAAGCTATTCTGTGATTGGTCGAACCGTTTAGAATCTTACGAATGGATATCCGTTAGTTTATAAATTTACCACGAGACGTCGCAAATTGATAAATTTAGGAAAATGAGGGCGTAAAAAATACAATTTATGTCTCGTTTAGAATCCTACGAAGGTTTATAAATTTCCAAGGAAATTTATAAACTTGCGGATCTTGTTATCTATCGGTGACATTATATACATCAAAACCTTCCACTTGAATCACTATGTCTATTGATAAAAACCGCATTATAATCCGTTACATACTTTAAAAGATCTACGTGTACCTACAGACAAGGAAAGCGACTTTGTTTTATACTATGTAAAGATAAAGAAGTTTGAACCACCATCACGTGAAGTCTCCTATAACCTCGTATAGTATCTACCCACGTACGAATCAGTGTGTGTGTCACTCACTGTCAGTTCTTGAACGCGGTTAAGCTGAAGTGCTGATCGTGTTCAGTTTTTGGTAAAATTCGACCTTAGTAAGACTGGGTTTTACATAAAAAGTACAAGCAGTTAATTTATATTTTTCTATATCGGAGGAGCTTACAATAAAAAAGTTTCGCCGGCATTCCTCCGGCACCGGCTCAAAAAGCCGTCTTTTCATCGTTCAAAAAATTTTCCTTCGTTCAGAAGTACATAATAAATCATAATCAGCCTGAAAAGTTGTTCGCTAGTGACTTATTTCTCAATTTCAGCCGATACCGGCCTAGGGCCGTTAATAATTGATAAATTGGGGCGAAAAAATAAACTTGATAGGTAATATGATATAGTCCCTTGGGTTGCGTGGCACCAAATTGTTGGCGCCGCTATCCAGTCGTTTTGAATTATTCACCGCTCATTTTAATCGCGCGAACTTCGTCACATTTTTGACATTTCAATTTTTTTATGCGTTTTCGTGTAATGGAATCGTTTAGTAGTGCCGTAGGGGCGATATCTATCATGTTTCTGTTTGAAGACCTCTTATTAAATTCTCTGTTTTTGGGGTTGAAGTTATGCAGATTGTTTTTCTGACTACTGTGCGCTGTTAGGTGGATTTATAGATCTTGTAGCGCACCTTAACTAACTTGAATGCTGTCTTAACATCACAATACATAGTGTAAAGTGGATAACACGAGTACTGATTAGTATTTTTTCACATTACCCATCTCTCATCGTTTGACTCTAACTCCACATATGCAGGATGGGAGGGATATCGACGCACTAACTGCAACCATGAATTCAGCACATAATTTAGAAATGTATAAAAATAAGAATAGCAGTATTATATAAAAGTCCAATGACTATAACAACAGACAATTGGTGAAAATGTATGGAATAGATTTTTTATATAATAACCCAGGAAAAATTCCAGCCACCTGGATGCAGAATCATACTGAATCCATTTTAACAGGTTGCCCATCGATGTCCCTTCTACACTGTATGTCTCTTCACGTATATTGACTGTTAAAGCAGCAGCCAACATATATAATTCGGTTGGATCATCATTTTCCTTCCCTTATCCCAATTTATTTGGGGTCAGCGCAACATGTATTTATCTTCCACACTTCCGTAATAAAATTCCGTTGCACGATATATTATCTATATATATTGTATATATTGTTTCCCACTGCTGGGAAACTGGCCTCCGCTCTTCGAGAGCGAGTGGGCCATAATCTGCCACGCGGGCCCAGTTCGGGTTGGTAGATGTCACATGTCTTCGAATTTTTTAGTTCTAGGACATGCCGGTTTCCTCACGATGCTTTCCTTTACCCTTTTTAGAGCAGTGGTGATGAAATTATTTACATAAAGGAAACCGCCTGCCTGGGTTCGAACTCACGACCTACACCTTGTAAGTCGGGGCGATACCATTGAGCCACCACTGCTCTCCTGTACAAATTCTGTAGTAGAATACAGAAACATCCAAAAACATTGATGGAAATCAAAACGTCCAACACCCACAGAACTATTTCATCAAATCATTCAGCAGCTCAGCCTAATTTCAATACCACATCCCCTATTCCTCATGCATAATAAAAACAAAAGAAAAAAGACTCCTTACGTCGATTCCCACCTTGGCTCGGAAGTTCAAACATCGTCAAATATCGGGCCCTATTGCCCCCCCTCCCGTTTGTACCCCCTTCAATAAAATAACGCCCGGTTCAATTTCATTTACATATGGTATTGGGGGAGGCCTAAATTAATTTTGCACATGAGATCGTCTTGCGTTAGGTAGGTACTTTTAAAGCTTATTTCTTGAAACCTTACGCAGTACCCCACGGAGGCGAAATCAGATAAATCAGATTTATTTCCATTGTGTTTTTTTCACCGTAGTGTATGTAGGTGTGTTCCGATAACGGTGTTTGGTAACCCAATTTGTTGGGTAAAGGTATGAATACACGTTGTTTGTTTAAAAATAAGTTTAAAAAACTGTGGTAAAATACTGCAGTGGAAATTGTGAAGATAGTGTAGTTGGAGGATCTAATTTGTATTTTTTTTGTTGATTTACATATGAAGTAGGAGTATTCAAAACAGCTAAAGTGAATTGACGTCCAATTCACTATGAATTTTGTAAAGGTGTCATTTTACAAAATTCTCACGTCCATACGGGTGAAGGGACAATTTAAGTCTCTTTCCCTTCATTATTTGGGTATCCAATGACTTTATTTTTACAGGAAGCTCCGACCTGTCTCCAGACGTCTATCTCAAATTAACTTCTTTAAAATGTAGCTCAGATTAATAATTAAAAAAGCAATTCCATCAAACACGACCGCCATTCACAATTAATGTCAATTAAAATGTTAAAAAGAAAATGTCATTTCCGTTTAACAAAAAAAAAAACATTACAATATTAATGACGAAATGTAAAGAATACCGTAATTGTTGAATATTCGAGGCAGTCACATTAAGGAGGGCTTAATAAAACGCAGCACTTGATCACCATTATAAAGCCTGAAAAGAATCGCACAATTTGTTGGAGCAGTAATAAAATATAGACTACTATTCCCTTTTTAATTCTTAAGTAAGAAAGGCAAACGATGTCACGCAAAATAAGACTTAATTTAGCTAAAGTAATGGATATTACCTCTCTTGTCGACCTCCATTTTGTAAAATGCGAGATAAAAATTCTTGTATTAAGTAGGAGAGTGCCTGAAGCGGCCAATATAATTTTTACTCGTTTAAGAATAAGGTTTTAAGGAGCATTTTTGGTTGTTACTTGCGATAAGGTTTGGGCTAGTATGTTTATTCATGTCTTGTTAAATCTTGATATCTATTCATTTACTTTAACACGTACCTGTAGATGAGCCCGGAGTCTGAACTTGTATACGGCTGATGGCAATAGACTCGCCCCTTTTTACGTTGGACTTAAACATAACTGGCGAAATGTGGTTTTACTATAGGTTACATATTTGATATATTGCTTCTTCTTCTTTCGTGTCAATGGTACTCGTACAGTTTTTACTATACCGATTGAGCCCAGTAGGTAGCCACGTTTATTTCGGCAACAGTGAAATTTTTTAGATCATCTGAGGTGCAGGTGAACGGGCACTTAGGACAATATTGCTAGATAGATTGCTATCGACACGCTAAAAAGAAGACACGTCTGCCCAATCCTTCGGGCAAAAAAGGCGTGGTGTGATGTTATGACGTACCTACTTATAAACTCAGGCACTTAGCCCACGTACCCAGACACATAATTTTAAGACGCAGAGAGATTTTTTGGCGAACTGAATCTTCAGCGCACTGGTAAGCGCTGACAGTTGATAATCAAACACTATGTCATTTCGTCGCGCTGATGATTCTCGATGCTCGGTTCTACACCAAGAGTTTAAAATCCTGTGCGCGAAAAAATCCTACCGTGATTTTATGATATCCATGTCTATGTCGACAAGAGAGCAGAGCTGCTGTTAAACGGATCTAGGACCCTTCATACACAATGAAGGAATATACAATGGAACATTTTAGCTAATCGGCTTTTTCAAGTGCGACCATAACTTGGTACCTAACTCTCAAACAGAATAAAACTCAAAGCATTTATTTCAATTAAACTTTTGTATTGTCAAGGAGTCGGGCATTCTGAAAGATGAAGCTAGTTCCCCATTCCAAAGCGTAGTAGGTACCTATGGAGAAGAACGAGCAAGAAACTATGGAAAATCTAAGGACACTCTTAAACTATATTTTTACAAAAATGTTGGTTACATAATTAATGTTGAATTAATAATTATATGTGAGAATGATATAAAAAATACGTACACGTTGAAAGCGAATACAGCAAATGGAAAAATAAACCGTGGCAGCTATGAGATAACCAGTCCCAACTGACGGCGCCCATTCACAAACATGACGTAGATCAGCACCATTCAGCTCAATCATTTTGTAGGGAGCAAAATTATCCAACACATGAGCCACCGTCAACGAATGATGACGAAACAAAACTAAGCCGAGCAAATGCATAAACTTGATAATATCTACGTACTCATAACAGCTTTTAATACTACAGTATTAAGACCCAGTAACCAAAATATAAGTATTTCGCAGTAAAGTAGGGGAGAATTTCAACATAACGGGATTATGTAGGCGAATCCGTGTCAGCCATATACGACGGATTAAATTTTAATAAAGTTGTGCCTCATTTTGACAGTTTGCCAGCCCATCATTCTGCTCCCAAGAAAGGATTCTTTTCCTTTCCTTTTCTTAGGAAAAAGGTTTTTCATAAGTTAGAGAATTCCAAGAGCTTGGGGCAATTTAGTCTATAAAGAATTAATCCAATGTCTTTTGGCGATGCTTCATTATTTTGCCTTTCACTCGTTTTATCTCAAAATTATTTACGGATATAAATCTTATCTATATTCATAAATACCACCTAGATGACAGACGAAGAACTAATGTTATTCTAGAATATTTTGTCCTTTGCCGGAAACGCAACCCAAAGTGCATCACTGAATTTCTCAGTCACCGCGTTAATTGTGGTATCCTCTCCACAATTGGCATTGGGTGATGAAAGATGCCAACGACGGGATCCTATTAATAAAGCTCCGCCGTCTGTTCGTATCTTGTGAATCGTAATAGGTAGGTACTGAAAATTTAGAAGATGAACACTGATAAAGTACTACTATGGGTGCTATAATATCAACAAAAAAAGGAGTGTTAAACATTTTTCGTATGGTACGCAATACTTCGTGCGGGAGTCCAATTCCTTTTTTTAAGTAATATCTCAACAGATCTTTTGTTACGTTATCACAGGCTTTAAAACTAAAGCCAGATTTCTAGCCAGGTAGGTAAGCAAGCCATTTTTGCTAAGCTGAAGAATTTTAATAACCCCTTAAGAATTTTCGTCACTAAATCTAACTTGTACACTAAAAAGCAAGTACTTAATCTCCGAAAGTAGTTTAAGACCTAAACTATTAGCAACACTAAGGTAAAATTTACCCCTTTTTGCAGGAGTAGGGGAACTTAATCTCTTCATTAATTCCTTCTATTATTTATTGTTAATTATGAAAGGCAATTAATCTGACTCCTTTTTCCGTCAAATAAATTGTGTCAATTAATACAGATCTTTCAATCTGAGACTCTAATAAATAGTTAATGTCTATATTGTATCGAGTTCATCAGTCTTGTGAATTTTGAAAATCTTTTAAGGAGTGAATAGAAGATAGATAAACGTTAGATACAAAAATAATATCGTTTGTCAATAGCAACGATTTATGAATGAATGAGTGGATAAAAGCCCCGATCAAAATGAAATGCCTCATGTTTAATGGTGCCACAAAGGCTATTGCATATCAAGAAGTAAACCGGGGGTGCTATAATGGCAGGGAAGACGTTCCCTTAGGATAGGAAAGGACTGCAAGCTCACCGGATATGCATCCTTAAGTAAGCATTGGTATAAAATCGGTTGAATAAATCTATAATTTTAATCCTACACTTATACAAAATATCTAAAATTAACCCCATCATTAGTTGTAAAAATTATCTATAGAATTTATAAATGAATAAGGTGATTAATAAAAAAAAATCCTTTAAAGCCATAGACAAGCGTCAGTCAGTTATTTATGGCAGGATTAAAAGCGGGAACGGCCAACCAATATGGCTACCGACGAACGCTAAGCCGATGATTTAAATACAACCCATCGATTCGCTAAAACGCGAAACGTAATTAATCATATTTTAGCCGCCTTAGAAATACTAGAGGATTGAAAGGACCTATTAAAATATTGTAAAGAAGTAAAAAGCTTTTGAATATGGAACATTTTGTGTCGATTTTATCTTGTTGGAAGGTAAAGTTTGTTTCGTAAGTATCTAGTGAAAATGTAAACAGGACCTGTTTTTTTTTTAATAAATAAATAATTTATTTTAACAAAGTGGCACACAGTGTGAGTTCACATTAGATTTACAACACATGGAAGTAGTGTCTTAAACATAGATCCCATGGCTCCCAAATTAGGTTAATAACTGTGACTTGGGTTTCAGTGTTCCTGAATTTGTAGTACCAACAAGTTGAGTACTTTGATTTGATTAATTTAATTTTAAATCGCCTTAAACAAGTTTTTCGCTTGACATAATAATATTGTTATTCAAACAATAAAATTATTGGAAAAATTGGTGAGATATAAAGTTGAAACCTTAATACTTATGAATGTCTTACTAATTCCCTTCACTGAGTGATTTTAAAAGAATTTAACCTGAACAGCCTCTCACCCTCTGTTCAGGTTATTTTTTTTTACTGCAAAACACACTAACTGTAGGAATAGATTTATTTTAACAGTTCACGTTGTTGAGTAGACCAATTTTTCGAACATATTAGATAGCGGATTAGCAATATCCTACAAAATAAAACGCCCTAAAGAAAATAGCTGGGGCTGACTGGATGCAGAAGGCGGAGGCCTATGTCGGGCAGTGGACTGCGATAGACTGAGATGATTGGATGTCCCACAAAATGATTCAGATTCTAGTTGATGTTTTTTTAATTCTAGAGTGTGTTACGCAGTTGGGGTGCAGGGTTTGTTTATACTGTTATCAGATACTTTTGAATAGACTATAAGCTAGGACGTGCCATGGTCGGCCTAGTTTCGAGCTCTGTGCAACATCTATACTTGTTAACTTTATGTGATTGTAGTCGCGAAGAGTCGACGTACGCAGTCAGATAGTGCAGGGATATGTAAAAATGGATTTGCGTGTCTTATTTTCAGTTTATATCTGAAATATTTGTTTGCCTATTGGGGTAGAGTTTCCGAGCTTTGGCATTAGATAAAAGGTACGTTTTAAATGATAAAGTGGCTCCACAAAGTGTGACAACGTTGTCTAAGATTAGACTACTGAATTCGTGGAATCGTTATTTTTGGTTCCATTATGTTGTTTTTTTTTTTGCGCTAAAATTCTTGGAAGATGACGTAGTGGCATACAAAAAACAAAGTCGGCTTTCAATGAAGAATGCCTACACTTTCAAAAAAATTCTAAATTACCTTCAGAATAGGTTATAGGTTTTTTTTTTCGTAGGTACTTAGTTATAAGTAATTTCGGTTTACATTCCGTACAACGCAACGCGCCTCCGCAAGCAAGCCGTTAGTCCTGGCTGGTATTCGTGAATCTTCGAAAGTTGTTACGGGTCATCACAAGCCCGAAAGTCTGACAAACAGTCTTACCAACGGGTATCGTATTGGCAGTAACTAGGTTATGGAGTTTAAATAGGATAGGCCACCCTTGGTTGACTGGTAGAGAATGCCTAAGGCATTAAGTCCGCCTTTGTACCTTTTTTTGTGTGCGAGAAGTTTAAATAAATAAATAAATGCCTCATGTAAAATACTAGTAATGATAAATTAGTTCATTCCTGTAAATAGGTTTGTACAAACACTTATACACGTCAATGATATTTTTTAAAAACTACATGTGGTCGGCTTTTCCTATCTGAATACTCTGAGAAGAAAGGTCGAAATAAACTCAGAGATCACAGTCTCTTTTAAATTCCAGACTTAATCTTGGTCAGATGATATGAAGACCATGTACATAGGTGTCTGAAATGGTCTTTTGAGGAAAGAACCTCACAGACTGAGTGGACCTGTCCAGTCAGTGCACGCATGTGTCACTAATCGGAACTCAGATGCATCCGGTTAGACTGGGAGCCGACCTCAACATAGTTAAGAGGAGGTTAGGCAGCCGCAGATGATGATTTTATTAACCCCTGAGACAAGAGTGGTTTGATTCGTTTGACCGTTGTCAAAGCCTTAACATTTCTATAGCCCTTTTTAGGGTTCCGTTGCCAAATGGCAAAAAACGGAACCCTTATAGATTCGTCATGTCTGTCTGTCTGTCCGTCCGTATGTCACAGCCATTTTATTCCGAAACTATAAGAGCTATGCTATTGAAACTTGGTAAGTAGGTGTATTCTGTGAACCGCATTAAGATTTTCACACTAAAATAGAAAAAAAACAATAAATTTTGGGGTTCCCCATACATAGAACTGAAACTCAAAAATGTTTTTTTTTTCATCAAACCCATACGTGTGGGGTATCTATGAATAGGTCTTCAAAGATGGTAATGAGGTTTCTATTATCATTTTTTTCTAAACTGAATAGTTTGCGCGAGAGACACTTCCAAAGTGGTAAAATGTGTGTCCCCCCCCGTAACTTCTAAAATAAGAGAATGACAAAACTAAAAAAAATATATGATGTACATTACCATGCAAACTACCAACGAAAATTGGTTTGAACGAGATCGAGTGAGTAGTTTTTTTTTAAAACGTCATAAATCGTAAACCGCAATTTACCTTACATTCAATCAACTGAAATACAAAAATAAAAAAAAATATATATTTTTAAACCGAAAATACCTACAGGTTTGTACGGAACCCTCGGTGCGCGAGTCCGACTCGCACTTGGCCGGTTTTTTCACATTGAACATCGGTAATTTCAAATAATCGTAATCGTCTACAGTTCGAGTAGTTACAAACGGACAATACCATATGCACATCACTTCGACTCCAATATATTCCGATTCATATTCTGAATCGACTTAAGCTATCGACTATCAAGGCAAGTTGCATATCTTGCATATTGTTAGGTCTCAAAGGCTCTAGATGTCTCAGACTCCAATATGCTTTACAATAGACCGGAGGAGATATCTGTGTTGGCTAGATGAGCCTCTTCATGTAAGACCGCACTAAGGCATTATCCAGTTCATGTATAGCTGGGGTATTCTGATTGACGTATTGTATCTATCTATGTTATAATCTGCAGTACCTGGATGCCCGAGCTTCGCTCGGTTTTTTTTTTTGGTAAATTGTGTTTTTTATATACAAGAATTGCTCGTTTAAAGATATAAGATATATATATATATATAAGCTAAAGCTTTTACAGTGCATCTTAATATAGTACTAGTGATCGCCCATTGGTCGAAATTCGACCGTACTTCAATTGAATAGAAATACATTATTAAATGTTACTATGGTACATTATATTTGACATTCAGTAACACTATAGACAAATTGTTGACGCTGTACTACTGTGGAGAGGGTTCGCTGGCGGGATGGTGATGGCCAGGACCAGGACGTAGGTGTAATGAGTAAAGAATACTTCTTCAGGACTCTCTTCTTTATTTTCTTAATACTTTTTAACTGCTGGATATGAAATGAATTATCACAGAAATTTGCTCTGTTTTTAAAGAATTTTCCCTATTATTTTTAATTAATTATGACAGTTCAAAATGTCATAAATATAAGTATAACCAGCCTGTACAATCGTGAGGCATACAACCTCTACAGTTTGCACACGACACTAAGTTTTGTATGGGAAACTTACTAAAGCCATACTTGACACTCCCCATAAATAAAACCACAAAAAATATTTCATAAAAATCTAAACTAAATTCCTATCGTCGCTAATACAAATAATATTAAAGACAAATATTCTCGATATGATCATAGATTTAAAAAATGAAATAGGTTATATACCTATAACATTAATTTATTACCTATGGTTATACTTGACATTCAGTAAGGGGGCGTCCATTAATTACGTGAGGTGTTCAAGGGGGGAGGGATCAAGCTAAATCTTTCCAAATCTCACTTAAGAGGGAGGGGGAGGTCTTGGCAAATATCACGTAATTATTTTTCTCGCAGAAAACGGTGTAAAATTACGTGAAAAATTATTTCTACAATAAAATATGGCCAAATCTGAAACAATAGTACATTGATAAAAAAATTAACTTGACTCAAGAGCCAAAATCTTGCACCAAGAATACCATTTTGAAGAAAATGATTTTCTTGAGTGAAGACAATAAATTTTTGAGTTAAGAAATTATTCTTGGTCTAAGAAAATTCTCAATAATCCAACACGTTTACAGCCCAAATAGAAGTTTTGAAGAATCTCGCGTGAAATTAGGGGAGGGGGGAGAGACTTGAGGAAAATCTTACGATATCTCACCAAGCGGGGAGGGGGGGTCGAAATATTCTCAAAAATGCCTCACATAATTAATGGACGCCCCCTAAGACTATAGACACAAAATAATAATGACAGATGTTCTCGATTGGACCACAGATTTGGACCATAAACAAAAGAATATCTATGCATGTGTGTATTAAATACACGGTAGTGAATAGTAGTGTGTGTAACGTGTTATTTATTGAAAATAATGTATATTTAGGCATAATTTTAACAAATATTAGCATTCGTCACTTCTTCTCTGTATAAACAATAAGTGTGCGAAATTTCATACTCCTCCGTCCGCCCAATTTTCGTAAAAAGGGATCCAAAGTTTTCGCTTCACGTATTAATATATAGATAACTATAACACGCGGTCGAAGCCGCTGGCAAAAACTAGTTACATTTTAAAGCTTTTAAAATTTAGAAGATTTTATGTATGCCTCCGCATCAGAATTTTCTGCATTGTACAGAACTTATAATGGAATGGTAAGCAAACACAAAAAGTGAGAAAAGGTAGCAGTGCTGGCTCAGTGCCCAGTGGTAAAGGCCCCGAGTAACGAGTTGTATGTTGTGGGTTCGACCCGAGGCAGGCGCTTTATTTTGTGTAAAGAGTTTCATCACCTCTGCTCTCAAAACGGTGAAGGAAAACATTGTGAGGACACCGGTATGTCTTGAAACCAAAAATTCGAAGCCGTGTGACATCTACCAACCCGCATTGGTCCCGGGTGGTAGATTAAGGCCTACTCCCTCTCGAAGAGCGGAGGGCTTATGCTACAAGCAACGCAGTAGGTAGTCAGTCATTTACAGAAATATCACGAAAATATTCCAAAAGCGACTAGAGACTACAGATCGTAGCACAGCGATCGCTACGCCGTAGCAAAGCGAATACAACTTGCTACGGCGTACGTAGATGACGCGTAGCATTCGTGACGCTATGTGTGCGCAAGACGTACTCAGCTTTTTATTCTACCACTAGCTTTTGCCCGCGGCTTCGCCCGCGTGAATGTCGGAAATTAACGCAGGTATTTTTCTAAAATAAAATAATTTTAATAAAATAAAAGTAGCTTAAGTTACTCCTTATTACATCAGCTACCTGCCAATAAAAGTCCAGTCAAAATCGGTCCACCCATTTCAGAGATTAGCCGGAACAAACAGATAGACAGACAGACAAAAATTGTAAAAAATGTTGTTTTGGTATATGTACCGTGTATACATCCATATACACTTGGTAAAAAGCGGTTATTTTAATATTCAAAACAGACATTCCGATTTTATTTATTTGTATAGAGTATAGATATGTATAGATATAACCACTCGTGATGGGGTTATTTTCTAATAATGTTTATGTTATTCGGAATACCCACCCTTTATAGCAACTTATATCTTTTAGCTACTTAAGGATCTTCCATCCTTTAATTCCGCGTCGTTTTGGCAAAAACACTCGACAATGGGCACCAATCTTACGGAAATATCCCAACTTTTAATATAATTTTAAGGTTCTCCTGTACGACGTCATCATTGTATCTTTTTTTTTATCGTGTGGAAATCCTTATGGATGTCCTCCACCCCGGGGTGAGTGGAGGGGTCTGTCAGACTCTTACTGACTAAAACCACACGGTGTTCTGCAGCTACCTTTAGCCGAGGTGCTGGAGTGCTTGCGCATTTCGTCACGCTCCCCCGGCTAGGTGTTGGCCCGCATGAATACATGCGGACCCCGTCACCCTAACGGCCACGTATGGCCGCCGTTCCTTCAGAGACAGGCGCGCGCGGAACACGGCGCGCCTCCGTCACGGGCCTTACTCTGTTCAGGCAACTAACTCCCCAAGTCTATTGCCTGCAGGCCTCACCCTAAGGCGGCCGGAGATCGTTTCGCGCCCTCCGTCGCCCGGTTACTCTTCTGCGGATTGGAAAGGAGGTTGTTTCCTCCCTTTCCCTTTCCGCCGCTTCCTTGGCGACCATCACCTCCTCGCAGAAGGAAGCGACGGCGTCCCACGCGCTCTCACTCCCGAGCATGTACTGAACCATGTCCGGAAGCGAGATTGTGTCCACAGCACCAACCGCCATGACGAGGTCACGGCGCTGCACTGCCCAAGCAGGGCATTCCTCAAGGGTGTGCTGCGCCGTATCGTCAGGGCAGTTGCAATGGTGGCAACCGGGTGTCGGTTCCCGGCCTATGCGGCACAGGTCCTACTGAGGACGGTAGGTATATGTATTATGTATACTATTTTAGTAACTGTATACTAAGTTCAATTATAAAATAGTAGCCACCCACCCCGCACGGTTTTTTCGACTTAACAAAATATCGCGATTATTGTTATTATATGCAAGTTTCACGCGAATGAAGTCACGTACAGAAGCTAGTCTATACAAATAAATAAAACTGACGTGTCTGTTTGTAATTTTAAATTAACAGCTTTTCACTAAATGCATATGAAAGTAAATACGGTACTTACACCAAAAAAACATGTTTTTAAACTTTTGTCTGTCTGTTTGTTCCGGCTAATCTCTGAAATGGCTGAACCGATTTTGACGGGATCTTATTGGCAGGTAGCTGATGTAATAAGGAGTAACTTAGGCTACTTTTATTTTAGAAAAAATTTTTTATTTTAGAAAAATACCTGCGTTAATTTCCGACATCCACGCGGGCAAAAGCTAGTCCATTAAAAAGTCTATCCTAGAATGAGAATTCGCGCGACAAATGGGTCAATGTTTTAAGAAGATATTCTGTGGGCGTTCTATAGGGATTCTATGAGATATATTGAACACTAGCTGTGTCACGCGGTTTCACCCGCGTCAGTCTCGATCCCGGGGCAATATCGGAATAAAAAGTATCCATATCATGGTCTACTAATGTGTCAAATTTCATCCAAAGCCATTCAGCCGTTTTAGCGTACAAGCTAAACAAATAAACATACAACAATATAAAAATTCTGTTTATAATTCTAGTAATATTATAAATTTTAAAGTTCGTGAGTAGGTATGTATGGATGTATGTCACTCTTTCAAGCAAAAACTACTGAACGGATTTCAATGAAATTTGGCACACAGGTAGTTATATAACCTGGATTAACACACAGGGTAGTACATTCCTGTGAGATAATTTCCGAACATCTCACGGGCGAAGCCGCTGGCAACAGCTAGCTAAGTTTTGGAAACACCGGCAGGGGCCGCCTAGAATAACATTTATAGTGATCTTTTGGTGATGTTCTTGAGGAAGGTCAGATGCGTTATAATCCTACGCGTGCGTATATGACCAGATGTATGAACGTAAACGAAGCAAAAGGAGATTGTGAGGACTGTAGCAGATGGCGTTCTGTATGTTTAGTTTATGTTTTGTTTTTTTTTATATTGTACCTATTTTTATTTTTTCATGTGTATGGTCGTAAGTCGAGTCAAAGTCGCTTCCCTCTGTCTGTTCCTATGTATGCTTAGATCTTTAAAACTACGCAACGGATTTTGATGCGGTTTTTTTAATAGATAGAGTGATTCAAGAGGAAGGTTTATACGCGGGTGACGCCGCTGGCAAAAGTTAGTTTCTTTAATAAATTGTATAACAAAGAAAACCATTTAAAGAATAACTTTCATCATTAAAGGACTTTTTAAACCTTTTCAGGAATTTTACTGAGCGGCATTAATTTGGAACCGTTCCATTTATAACAGCGTTCAGATTTCATGCGTACAGTATATTTTTCAGCCTGAGTTGCTTTTATTTTTAAATTTTGTTGAGTTTGGGAAAGTTTTTCGGCTACGGTCATGAATGACATTTTAAAATGTAATCGGAAGTAAATTCAGTACTTATTTTGAAGCTGCGCAACATTTCCAATACCTACGAATGTTATTAAAGACTAGCTGGTGCCCGCGGCTTCGCCCGCGTGGTTATTGGACATTATCCTACGGGAACGTGCACCCGGAACAAAAGTAGCCTTTTTTACTTCTTATAATATCAACTATCTGCCAGTGAAAGTCGCGTCAAAATCGGTCCAGCCGTTTCAGAGATTAGCCGGAACAAACAGACAGACAGACACCAATTTAAAAAATAGTTTTTTTGATGTGAGTACCGAGTACCGTACAGATGAGTAAGTACTTTCATATGTATTTAGTGAAAGCCGTTAACTTGAAATTACAAACAGACACTTCAATTTTATTTATTTGTACTTAAGGTGAATAGGACAATAAAATAGTAAGATAATTTCTAACAAACATGAATCAATCAAATCAATCATCAATCATCATCATCAATCTCGTGTGGGTCGTACGAGGCGACTAAGAATGGGCAGCAGCGTTCTCTATGCATTTTACCACAATACTGCGATCGCCAACGCGCCTGCTAAACGTGGCGATTATGGCACAGCCACCCAAATTGGGGAAGGCTTATGTCCTGTGAACGTCTTACGGCTTAAATGGTGATGAGAAACGTAAGGTATTATTTTACATTAATTATTGTGGTTGTGAGAACAATGTCCGCCATTTTTTTTGTCTTGTTGTAATGTTGGTCTGGCAGTTTGGCAGTCTACCCAAATGTCCTTTCTTTGTTATTGTTCGTTGAATCGTTGAGCTCCTCAAGTTCTATGTTGACCTATGCAATTACTGAGAAATGTTTGCACTGAATGAACTGGTCCACTCAAATCTGTGTGGTTCTTTCTTCATCAAACCATTCTTGGCACTGATCTACGTTGTCTTCACAGGATCTAAGCAAGATTACGTCTGGACTTTAATAGAAATTTTGACTCTTGACTTTCTCTCGCCATTTCTTCACAAAGTTAGTTAGATAGATATCGACTCTAGCTTAATTTTTATGACATGTAAAAGTGATTCCGATATCTTTAACGACAGCCGCGTTGGTCTAGTGCAGCCTTTCCCAAAGTGGGCGATAACGCCCCCTTGTGGGCGCTGCAGGCGTTGTGTAGACTCTACACAACGCCCCTCTTTTTTTTTCCGGGTCTCTTCACCACCCCCCTTTAGGCCTGCAGCGCCAACACGTTATAGCCCACTTTGGGAAAGGCTGGTCTAGTGGTTACAACCACCGTTTATAATTAGAGTGCAACTGCCCCGTTGGTCTCGTGGTCGCAAGCATTACTACTGAGCATGATGCTCTGGGTCCGATTGCCAGGTCGGGCGCAGTGTTATTGGGTATTTCATCAAAAATTCTAAGTAGGTACCGCCCGGAGTCTGGAATTGTGACCGGTTGATGGTAACAGACACTACACAGGAGTTAAAAATAACTGGCGAAATGTAGGTGTCACATTAGGTAAACCACTGCCTAAACCTTTTGGATATTATAGGGGTAATGTTGTGATATGTTCCTCCTCAAAGATGCTATTGTTGGAAAGAAAGAAAACACTCAGTTATGGGTCTCACATAAATTTATTTCTCCATATACATATGTATAATTTTGCGAATCCACTGTGTCCCGAGACGCAGCGCGGGAATTTTTACAAAATAATTGTTGTCTACTAACGTCTACATTACATTCACACATCGCCCCGCCAGCCATATTGCGTCCGCCATTTTAATTGCACTAAAATAATTATCATTAAAGCTTAGGGCGTTAGATAATTGATTTGTTCTTAGCAAAAAAAATACGAAACGCTTGTTTGGCGAGCTGTCACAATTTTTTTCTCTTTTGTACTCGATATATGCAAGAAAAATAAGCAATTCATCTTTGAATCCAGGGCACTGTTGATCGGAGAAAAAAAGTATTTCAACGCCAACACTTTGCGACGAAAATTTTATATATAACGGAGATCGAGTTAATTAAAAAAGTTCGTAATTGAGTGACGGATCCATTAGGCACATTATATTTCCTCCAATTCATTTTTTATTATAAACGTCACTTCGGAAATATTTAAGTACTTCGGTCTAATGACCATTTTAATATTTAACAAGACCTCCCAAGCAACATTACCCGGACTGGCAAGTGAACAATGTTAATTAAAAAACATAAAATTACAATTAATCGGCATTCATGTACAAAAACAATTAACAATAAAGAATTTAATGGTGTAAACTACATTAAAGGAGATACACAAATAAAAATTAAGAACACATACAAATTAGTTGGTAAAATCAGTCTTAACTTACCGAACATAGGGTAGGTATCAATGATGATTTTATTAATGACATGCGCGTTGAAAAACAACCGTTTTGTACTAAATAATGGAATTAACAGCACCTTAATATGGCATAATATACTAAATTATTGAACACAATACCGCGCAACAATATCATTAAAAAAAGAAAACATTTAAAACTGCACTATAAAACAATATCCCGTCACGATTTTATTTCACTCAAGCAAAAATTGCTTTTATTACACGGTTTTATGATTCTTTGTTCAACAGTAAATTAAATAAATGTAAAGGTAGTTACGCGGTATTGTAGTGCTCCAGCGAAAGGCTATTCGACATAAAATATTCCTTAATGGCAGAATGATAACATTAACTAAGCCTAAGAATGCAACACGAAAAACTGTACAAGAGATCGTAATGTGCGTTCGGATACGTTAACAAAATGAATGAAACGACAATGTCGACGCGGCGAGAAAACAAATACACGTATACAAAAATAAGAGAAATATATAAGGAATGATAGAAAAACTAAAGCCTCAAATCACTGATTTATGTTACAAAAAAGTTTTGTTCAATTTACGTAGCCCCTAATAATAATAAAAGCAGGTTGAAAGCCGCCATGCTCACTAGCGTGTAAGTAAATGTTACGAACCTCGCTATATTATTCATCAACGAGTATTAAATTTTCACTATAACCTCAATTTAACAATTATTCTCATTAACTCTACGTACGTTTCGTATTTTATTGTATTCAATATTTTACTTCCATTATAGCTAAGTGAAACGATTGGCAGTTACGAATGTCAGCGGCCGGTTATCCGACCGAATCAAAACGTACTTAGTTTAACTTTAATTCCTTTAGATATGAGCCACTCTTCAATTGTTCGCATATCTACGTGTAACGTTTGAAAATTGCGTCAATCTTTTATATTCCCTAAATTTCATACAAGCTCAAATTCAACTTATACGTAGGTAGATCGTTACAAGTAGGTATATTGTATAAAACGAGTGAAAAACGTAAAAATCTTATACATTTACTATGCAAGGGGATTACGGTAAAAGATTAAATAACATACTACACTTAAAGATAGCTTAAAATAGTGTCAGAGTCGTGGCAGTCACGTTAAGTCACTCGAAGTGTCTTCTTGTCGTCCGTTATTATTCCACGTTTTAATGAGAAGCATACATTAACGGAAGAAAAACGCTGAAGGAAAGAACATTCTTGACATTATTTTTACGCAAAAGAGAAATGTAAAAAATTTCCCCTCCCGTTGTTGCTTTTTGAAACTCTCCACGCATTTTATCACTGTTCATACTAATAACATCACACCGTACATAGCTTTACGGTCCAAATATAATTGAATCGTCATTTCCTTACTTCTATATCATTACCACACCGAAACATATTTATCTAACTACATATAGATATGTCATCGAATCACGATCATCCTCTAAAAGCAAGCAGACAAAGTAAAAAAAAAAAACAGAACTAACATTTGAAGTCAAAAACCTGACTATTCTATTGACTGTTTTATTTGCAAATTAAAAAAAAGTATACATTTGGGCCGCTAACATTTTTAACATACCGCCAGATTGACTTAGGTATAATTAATCATAGTTAATTTTTGTTTACTATTATATTTTACACGATAAATCGAAATGGTCATACTAAAATGAAGCTTCAAAGATGGGTAATTCACTAACGTAATGCTAAATATGTTACCGGCCATACTTATGTCCGTCACGTCAACATGATTGGCTGGTTTAATTGGGCAAGTTTGTATAACATAAGCAACACAAAATTATGTTGAAAATTACAAATATTTACATAACATTATGCACTACGCACAGGACAGACACAAAAATCACACGACACAGCCGATTCGTCTAAAGTTCTCATATAATATTGCAATAATGAAACGTGTTACCACAATTTACACTACTTAAACATATTTTAACACCCGATATGAAAAATAAACTTCTAATTACAGCTGCAATAACTATTTATACATTTTACAATATTATGTCTGTATATAAGTGTGACGATCAGAATTGAATATCATAATATATCGCATAAAGTTATTATTTAAGTCTCTAAGCGCACTGTTCATTCACTAAGGTAACGTTTATATTTCGATCGCAAATTATATTTTCACGGCGTAAACATTACACTGATCATTAAATACTTCTCAAAACACTTCTCGTAATATAAATGCATCTAAGTATAATTCAACTGTTTATATGGACTTTCAACATTTAAACTGTTCCGATTTAGAGACAAAAATAGCACGAACAGCTGCGAAAGTTGGACACATATTTAGTGACGTCAAGATATATCCGCAATCTGTGACATCGCGTCGCATCGTAAACACTTTATACAACCGAACTAACATCAAGGATAACATTTTACGAGTTCTCATCATGAATATAGAGAAATTTTATACTGTACTCAGTCGTGTTAACGTCGTAAATAACTGGGGTATCTTGTAGCGTGTACTAAATATGTTTCCAGCTTTATATTCTATCATAAGTTAGATTATAGGATAATAATTAATTATATTTATTACCCTTCCGACTCACAATCATGATTTTTAGTGGTCACAATCGTAAAATACATCATAAGTAGCGTTCCTAGGCACTCATACGTGTTTTAGCCTCATATACGAAGTTGAAAATGACAGTCAGTCGATGTCGCGGGTACATCACTCCTTTAGGGTCATATTCAGCGCGGGAACTCTGTCGGTACATATTTATTATATTATCTGTGGCGAAGGCAGAACAAAGAAGTGTTGGACATTTTTATTAGTAATGGCGGGAAACTGTGAAAAATGATGACAACTATTTCGACTATTTATAGTTTTAAGGTGGGGCTGAATTTACATGTAAGTTCTATGTTATTTAATATTATTATTGTCTTCATTTTATGGCGATGTAGATTAAAGCATGTCTGAGATTTTTTAAATGATATTAAATACAAATAATTGTTACCTTGGTTGATAACCTTATGTAACACAAAAGTACTTATCGTTACTAACTCAATTTCTTTTGGATCTGTGTCCATAAGTAAACGTTGTTTCAACAAAAATCTGAAATTAGGTATAAATCTTAAATAATTTGTTATAAAACTTCAACTGTTTTACTTTAATTCGACGCAATGCCGTTGGTATACAATCCATAACGTTGGTATCTGTCAAACGTCATTAGTGAAAGACGCCATCTTTTTCTTCCTGTCATCGAATAACCGTTAAGCTTAAAAATATTTCTGCATGAATTGTTCCCAATACTTCTTTGTTCAAAGCATATTGAGTACATACGTCTAACATTCGCGCGACAGAGTTCCTTGGAGCGCGTTTAGACGAGTATGTCTCATCGTCAGTTAGCGTAGTGGTCGAAAGATCCGAGGTACTCCAGAGCAGCGCGGTAGCAGAACTCGTACTGGTCCTGTGAAAAGCAAGATTATTAGTACCTACGTCATAATAAATATTTACTCCTTCTACAAAAGACAGCAAAAAAAGACGCAAGTAAATATGATGGAAAAAGAAGTAAAAAAAATGAAAAATTAATAAATGTTATATCCTGAAATTATAAATAACATTATAATGATGTTGCCTAATTGAAACAAAAATGCTATGTATGATCTGAGCAATTAAAAGGTAAACATAAAGAAAATCGTTTTCAAGTTCGATCAATATGAATATTTTTCTTTGATCTCGGGCTCGCCCTCAATTACATGAGCCCGGGCATAACATAAATAATACTTTGTACATGTGCAGCTCTGCCTAACCCTTCGGCGAATAAAAGGCGTTTTATTATATCACCCGGCATGGGCTCACAATATTCTAAAACAGATATTTTTTTACCATTACGGCACAGGAGATAAAAAAAAGTAAAGAAATAAAAAGAAAGATCATTATTTTGTTTGTTCTACAACCAAAGGAAGTTTCTCAAAAAATGAAACAGCGTTGACATAGTTAACTGTTATTAGGAAGTAGCAGGCCTGTAGGCCTAGCACGAACTCGCGGAGTCCACGTAAAGTAAATTCGAACGATTTAATAATTGACCAGCCCGTGACTTTGTCTGTAATCCAGAATGAAACAAATGTACCCTATGTCCTTCTCGAGGTCATGGCCTATCCATGTACCAAATTCATTAGCCGTTTAAGCGTGAAAGCGTAACAAATCAACATCCAAAAATCAAATCTTGTTTTAGTAATAAAGAAAAACGATTTTATTTTTTGTACGAACGAAACGACTATTATCGTAACTAATATTAATTCGTTTTGAAAATACTCGTTCGCACAGACTATCTACTAAGTTTAAAGCCTTTAATTATATCAATAGATAGCCTTTAATTATGTCAATCAGCTTGTGTGTATTGTATTTAAACAAAATTAAAAAATATATATAAATATCATAAAAAAACAACAAAAACGCCTCTCCTTGTATTTCTGAACGTAACGTGAATTCGAGCCATTTGGCTCGAATTCACGTTACGTTCACGTCGCACGTTCGTGAAAGGGCCTGTCTTTTACGTTAAACTACATAAAATGTATGCAAGCTCCGTTGTCAACACCTCTGTGACCTATTTCTGTCCGCCGAGTCTTACTGCAAACATAAATCACCCCTTACGCTGCGTTGAAGTAAAACACTAATTATGCAATTATAATTATACTAGAATTTATAGCCCCCCCTAATTACTGTGTGTACAGTTCATAATGGAGCCACTTCACATGTTTATAGAGTCTTATGTTTTAAACTCAATTGTAGGGTTGTCAACGTTACTTACTATAGTATCTAAGTATATTTATTAAAGGTCCTTAATAAAATAATACATTAAAAATATAGTACCTAGAAAAAAACATTTTTCCTCTGTGATGTTGATGTGTAATAATTATTCATTAGAGACTCAAAGTATGAAATAGCGAGGTGCATCGATACAACAAAGTAGTTACATTTAAGTCCTACATTATAGGCGGCGAGCCCGGGAAAAAGATTCGTGTTTATCGAATTTGGAAACGGTTTTCTTTATGTTTCCCTTTTAGTTAGTCAGATCTTATGTAGCATTTTTTGGCGTATAGTAATAAAAGATATGCATTAAAAATTAAATTAAAAATTAAAAAACCCCCGACACAAAAAACTAATTTCCCTTTAAAGAAAAAATAATAAAAAGAACTCAATCTTATAGTACCTAAGTATGTATTAATAATTCAAAAAAAAAACGCCGCTTTGGAGGACCGCTCCAAACCTAACAATTTAATTACAAATAGTCTATTACCTAACTAAGCAGTCAACGACGTCTACCCTCGCGGAGCGTTGCCCAACGCGACGTATTTTTTTTTTTGAATTATTAATACATTCTTAGGTACTTTAAGATTGAGTTCTTTTTATTATTTTTTACTTATTAAAGGGAAATTAGTTTTTTGTGTCGGGGGTTTTTTAAATTTTTATTTCATACTTTTTATAGGTACATACTTAATATAATGTAGAATCAAACGAAGCTAAGAACACTCGATTAATTCATCAATATTCTCTTTCAGCGCGCTTTCATTTGAGACCCCACTCCAGTATATTTGCTGACATTCGGTTACTCTTCCTGACTTTCCCCCCACAACTTTTAAACGGCTCAACCGATTTTCATCAAACATGTCTAAGAACACTCGCAGATAAGTAACCTTTAATACATATTTTTTTTATTGAAATCGCTTCATTCGTTCGGGAGCTATGATGCCACAGACAGACAGACAGACAGACGCGTCAAACTTATAACACCCCTCTTTTTGCGTCGGGGGTTAAAAATACAATATTCTAAACATATCTACTAAATGTTATGTCTTACCTCAGTCTGAACCATGGCTGGGCGCTGCGTGCGTAGCGTGCGCACAGTCTGGAACACGTCGACGACTCCTTCATACTGCATACGCTCCAGAACCGTCGATAGCGTGATGAATACGCCAGTGCGGCCAACTCCCGCGCTACACGAACCAAAGAAAAACAGATTTTAATCATGATCTTTAGCACAAAGACCTTTAATCTTTCCAAAATTTTTGACATTGATTCTAGCTGAAATGTGAGTTGAATTTGATTTAACTACAACAATTGGCCTATCCCATACTGTATTGTCTCATTTCTTCCCGTGGGTTTCGTAAAAGGCGACTAAGGGAATTACTAAAAAATGGACAGCAGCGTTCTTTATGCATTTTACCACCATACTGCGATCACCAACCTAAGAAGGGCTTGTTGCTTAGTAATAACAGCCGCACGAGTTGATCGTTCAGGTTAAGCTACGCTTGCCGCGGTTGGTCCGTGGATGGGTGACCATCTTTACATACCAAGACCCTTCCGTGCCTCGGAAAGCACGTTAAGCCGTTGGTCCCGGCTGTCTTTCGTATATCTTAGACAGTCGTTACGGGTCGTCAGAAACTCGAAAGTCTGACAACCAGTCTTACCAAGGGGTATCGTATTACCCAGTAACTGGGTTGTGTAGGTCAGATAGGAAGTCGCTCCATGTAAAATACTGGCACTCAGCTGCATCTGGTTAGATTGGAAGCCGATCCCAACATAGTTGGGAAAAGACTAGGCAATTTATGACTACGATCACCAACCCGCCTACCAAGCGATCATGGCCCCCACTTTTCGGGAAGGTCTATATCCAGCAGTGAACGTATTTCGGCGGAAGTGATGAATGTATACGATATTTACCTGCAATGTACAGTAATAGGTCCATCTTGTCCAAATTGCTCTTTAGTCTTGTGCACTTGTCCTAGGAAGTCAATGAAGCCTTCGCCACTCTTCGGCACTCCCTGTTCTGGCCAGTCAGTGAACTGGAACTGACGCACCGTCCTCGAAGACCCATCGCGTGCGTCCGTGAGCTGTACACATTGAATTAGTAAGTAATATATCGACAACTTTAAATTCCGATTTTTTTCATTCTATTTTCCCGAAGACGAGCAAATGACATCGACGCTAAGTCCACAATGTTCAAACTTTAGTAACAAGGTATTGGAAAACTGGAAGTTAGATCAATAAAGTTTTATCAGTTATTCAAGAATTTCAATTTGGTTGTGAGGACGTACCTTGAATTCCCTCAAGATGTACTGTGGCATGTTATACTCAGCGATCGGGTCAACCACGAAGCATTGGTAGCGTACCGAACGGTCTGATGGCCAGTATTGGTGGCACTTTTCCTAAAAAACACAACGAGTTATAGAGCAAAGTTACTTTTTATAAAATTTAAAAGAAAAAACAAATGGAAGAATACTTACTCGGCCCATCTCCTTCAATTTAGTTAACATAACAATGATCGTAGAATTGTGTTCCCAAAGCATCCGCCAGAAGTCTTCAGTAGTATCTGGCAGAGTCCCTTGAGTGGCAATATAGGCTGCTCTGTATCTGTAGCCATCGACGAAAGACGCGTTGATATAGTCGGAGCCATCGCGAGGAGTCAAACACACGCGGGTAGATTCGTACGGCAAGATGTGAACCAATCTGTTCTTATGTTTGTTGCAAGGCAGGCTAGCAGACACGAACCGACTAGAATCAGCCTTCATATTAGCCAGTTTCTTAAACTCCAATTCCATTCCAGTGATATTTTCAATAGGATCTATGCGCATCAGCTTTTGGATGTGGGCGTGCAAATTGCGAGCGGGAACTTCCGTGTCGCCGCAGATCACAGCTTCGAGTAATGCGTCGTGAATGAATATGTATTGGTCTTCAGTCTGCACCATGTAATTACGTTGGGCTCGCAAACAAGTCACGTGGCCATAGATGTCAACGGTGCGTTCATGACGAGCCCTCTCAAGCATAGAATCGATAACAATAAAACAGCCCGTACGACCAACACCAGCAGAGCAATGGACAACTAACGGACCAGCCTCAGGAGGATTCAAAGCTCTAACACGTCGCAAGAATTGAAGGAACGGCGCAGGATGGTCAGGAACTCCATGGTCAGGCCAGGCTGTAAACTGTAGTTGTTTGATCTCACGACGCTCGCTACTGTTCCCATTCCGTTCCACTTGGAAGGTTCGGATGCAATAGGTAGCCAGCTCTTGAACTTCTGCAATCGTAACGGTCATCATACCATAGGTTTCCGTTCCCCTGCTAGGCCAGTACTGGTCACATTTGATTCTTGTTCTTTCTTCTAGTTTAGTCATCATTACGATTGTAGAAGTGCGGAGTTCCCAACACATCCTCCAGAAATCTGCTAACGTTTCTTGAAGTGGTCCTTGAGTAGCCACATAAGCGTTATGTTTACGATAGCCATCGCAATAGTTGGCGTTGATGTAGTCACTTCCAAGTATTCCATCAATTGGCTGGAGGATGACACGACTGTGATCATAAGCAATGACGTTAGCATAGCGGTTCTTGGGTTTGTTTACTTCCATGTTCGAATGATCCCACGTGAACTGTTGGCCAGGTTCGATACTTTCGTATTCTTGCGAGAACTTGAGGTTGTCGTTGGTTTTAAGTCTTTCTATATGTTCCGAAAGTTCCAAAATAGGAATAGGAGGATGGGAAATCATAGCCGGAGTTTGGAAGTTCAACCGTCTCATTTCTACGGGATCGGACGGCGCTCCGAAACCAACATCTGCTGACATTAACGGTCTCGTCACCGCTGCCTGGTCAGGAGCCTTGCAGGGTTGACGTCTCCTCTTAAATATAAACAAAACTACCAAACAGAGTGAGAGCATCAAAGCCGCAATAATTGGGCCGATAACCCACACCATGCCGGCTTCTTTCCTATTCTCTTCTATTCTAATTTCAGGGTCTCCGTGGATATCTTTAGGATCAGGTCTACTAGGCTCCTCACCAGGAGGCGCTTCTCGCATATCTAGCGACAAATATTCAGAAAATGGACTGGACGTATACAGATGCTTTTGAGGAGTATCTACAACCGCACGGACGAACACTCGATACTTTTTGCTAGGATTCAGCTTTCTGTTTAGGAAACCTTCATACATTTCATCATTACCGAGGTGGAACGTGTATAAAATATTTCGTTGTAAGAATTTGGCAGCAATGTACGGTGCGTTTTCATCATCTGTTCGGGCGTTATTTTTAATTAAATCGTCTGTTAGGAACTGATCCGGATTCTTATGATTATGAGCTTTATCATCAGGTACTACAACTAGATAATAATGCGATATAGGTCCATATTCTTCAGAGGCTTGAGGTAGTATGACGAGTATCTCATTTTCAACAACGCCGTAGAAGTCCGGCTTCACCATCGGTTTTGGCGCAGCCATCTGTGTGGTCACAGTGATCTTCGTCGGCGGTCGATACGAATCGTCATTAGGTATGGCACTTACATTAACATTATACGTTGTGAACGGAGACAGATCATTTATCGAATACGACGTTCTATCATGCTTCACAATAATTTCTCTTCTTGGTATTTCCTGCGTTTGCGTCATACCAAGAGAGTCGACGAATTCTTTAATTGCATTGTAGGAAATCTTATAGCTAACGGGGTTTAAGCGTAACGGAGGCGACCATGACAACGTCATGGAGTGAGTGGACACATCTTGAGCCCTAAGATGTAAAGGCACTTCTTCTGGTCTGACCTTCACAGTAACCTTCTCTGATAACCTTCCAAGACCATCTGCCGTTCGTGCAGCAACAGCGATAGCATACTCTGCGAACTTTTCCAAATTATCTAGATCCGCAGAGTGCGTTACATGAACACTCTTTTGCTGCCATTCATCCAGATCCTCGACTGGCGTCATTGTGTAGAATATGACGTAACCGATGATCTTCTTCCTTGAACGGAACGTTTCCCACCAAACTTCTACACTTGATTCTGAAGTCGCGACGGCTTTAACTGACATGGGCGCTCTACCAATATCTCTTTCAGTATGAGCCGTCACGTCTTTGCTGAACGGGCCGGCTCCTTGATCAGTGTACGCTCTTACTTTGAACACATAATGCGCATCTTCCTCTAAACCAGTAAACACTGCTTTAGTTAATTCTGTGGTCTTTTCTGCAATAGAAGATTGATCTCCCCTCTTGAAAAACTGAATATCGTATTTCTTTATCTGGCCGCTTCGGTCAGCACGAATTGGAGGTTCCCATGTGATACTGATGATGTCTGGCGTTTGGAAGTGGTACGTGACATTCGTCGGAGGCCCTTTCGGTGCACCTTCGGGCGTGAGCCAATACTTGATTGTCTCTTGGCCTACCCCGATATGGTTTTTACCTGCTAATCTATATTCATATTGGACGCCTCTTTCTAAATCAGTAATTTTATACGAGTGTATTTTAGTACCGGGGAAATTGATTTCTTCGAGAGGCTGATCTTTTATACCATATCTGAGTCTATAGCCGAGTAAATCACCATATGTTTGTGATGGCTTGCTCCATTCTAATTCTATTGATACAATCGGCTCCCTTTCCAAAACCCTGCAAAGGAAATATCGATTCGTTATGGCTGTTCAAAATGTCGTCAGAATGTAATATGCTTCGATAAATAATTTGGACTCACTTTAGGTTGACGGTAGGCCTGTTTGGCACTCCGCCAGGCGTCTTCACAGACACCGGCGCACTTCGGTCCCCGTCGCCCTTCCTCGTGAGAGCCGCCACTTGCACGTTGTACCGCGTATCCGGTTGCAGCCCCGATATATTCAATTCGAGAGTCGTATCGTCCATTACGTTGAACCGCATCGGGTCGTTAAGAAGACCCTTGCCCTATACAAATTATTTCCGTTTTAATATTTGTGTAAAGAAAAAGAATTAAAATTTTAAACATAAAGTTAAAAGTTTTCATACCTCATCTCGTACTTCTTGTACATGCACATGGTAGCCTCTTATGATTCCGTTTTTATCTTTCTCTTGTGGCGGCTTCCAGGTCACATGGACGGACGTCGAGTTGATGGCAACGACCTTCACGTCTTGGGGCTCTCCGGGAACTGTGAGCACACAACAAATATGTGAGATATCCGAGCCGTACATGTTTGTATTTCGACCTAAACTGCCCTATCAGCATCTACGGGAGCGTGCTAAAAAACTACCTAAAGCGACTCTCAAGGGCTTAGAAATGGAATTAAGCATCGGCGTCAAAGGCTTGTCAGTTAAGCGCTGCGATTGGTAAATTGATCGTAGTTTTATAGTGCGGTCGGTAGTCCCGGTCGGTGATGCTGATAGAGCACTTCGGTCGCGGCGAGTGTCTACACACGCCGGTCAGCATCTCGATCGGGCATTTGAATACCAACACACACTGAGACATTATCATTTACGCCCTTTCACATCACCATAACCAATTAAAATCCATTACCTTCCAATCCACATCGTAAAGAACAACTAAAATCGTCAAGCTTTTACAAAGAGTCAAAACATTTAGTAAATAATTCATCTATTAGTTTCCAAAGCAGCATTTCTATAACTAAAATCCTTAATTCACACACTGCAAGGGATCATGCTCCGGGACGTCAAGACTTTGGGGAAAAATTCAAAATTAAGTCACAGAAAAAGGTACACACCAAGTCTTTAAAATCATCAAAAATGTCGTCTACGAAGACATGCTTTCAGAGGTTACCGCTTGCAGTTTGTTTCAAAGTAGTCGTTAGATTAAGGAGCTAGGAAGATTATCTACACAAAGCTTTAAGGCACAAGCACAAACGCACATCGAAACAAGCACTATAGTAATTGATACTCACTCCTTATAGCTGTACGGGGTTACCAGCGGCCCATACAAAGTCAGTGACGAGAGAAAAAAGAGAAAAACGCATTCAAATACATTTAAGACAAATTGTGCGAACATTGCAGGGCGAACGGAACTACTAAGTGAGAGATTACGAGTAGAACGCTTGTCGGCGAAATGGGGGGCACTCTTATTTTATTTCCTCGTGTATTTTGAGCTCTTTAGGAGGCGCATTCGGTTTAAGCCGCTTGGGACGGTCTAGGTTCGCGTGCATTGCCTTTTTCTGTACGCCGTGCGGAACAAACGGGAATGGGAATTTTTATTTCCTGAATAGAGTGAAAATGTGTGGAGTCTGTTTGTCACGAAGGATCTTTTTCGTGCAACTGAACTTACACGAGCGTTTAACATCGTTTACAAAATGTTGAAGTGGGACAGAAAAAGGCAACGTGCACACGTCAGTAGTCGTTCGTCGTCCGTCGGTGCAAAGAAGTCACTCACACGCACATGTATTGATTAACGCGACGGCGCCAGTCTATGTGTGTGTGTGCTTCTAAGTGTTCTGTCAATGTGCGCCTTCGTACCTTCTGTGTGTGTGATGCCTCGAACCTCGTGTATCCTCTGTGATGTTTGTGACAGTGTCAGAGTGTCCGTTGGCTGTGCTCTTCAATTAACTCGTCTGTATTTGATATAATTCGGCCTTGTACTTTACTGGAGTGATTGATGTCTGGTATATCACGCAGCGTTCTTTGAGCCCCGCCCGTTCGTTGTTTACGGCAATAGCGAACGTTAGGCATAATAGTATTCTGTATATGTCACAATATCTAGTGTGCATGCACGACGATAGTCTGATAGAGTATACGGAAGAAAGAAGAGAGGCGAGAGTGAAATTGCTACTGCCAAGAAGATGTAGCACAAGAGCAAGTGAGATAGACAGAGAGATAGAGATAGAAAGAGAAGTAGCGCGTAGTCTAGTAACCGAGCTGAGCAGTCGGGGAGTACAGGCGAAGAGTGTCGCGCACCTATCCCTGGGATCCGTCGCGAGTTACCAATGGGTGTATAGTTTGTACAAGATAGGAATTTAGGCGGAGGATCCGGGGGACGCGGCTTCGACCGCAGCCTTCCCGCTAATAGTAGATAGTAGTCAGGACAGTACAGTGAGTAAAGAAGTAGTAATTGTGAGTAGTTCAGTAGCATGCGCGCGTGTCGTGTGGGGACGGTATTGGTATTCAAATGCGGCGCTCGGGCCGTGGTGCGTGTTGAGCGGTCCGTATAGCCGGGTGCTCGCTCAGCTTGCTCGCTGCGAGCTCCGCGGTAAGCGCCGATGGTCTGCGACACATTAGCGCTTACAGCGAAGTGCAGCGCTTGCACCCTGAGCTTCGCAAACGACTATACCATGTGTGACGCACTCGCTCTCTCACCTCGTGTCGCCGCTAGTGGTGCTGAGTGATTCCTAAAAGTGCAGTATTTACCTCACGCAATCAATACACATTTAAACCGTAACCAATTGCGTGCAGCAAAACGTGAAACCTATCTGGTGCCCAGTGAAAACTTAATTGAACGAAAAACGGTGCGGTGTCGGTAAAGAAAGCATGCAAAATTGTGTCCATTGCTAAATACTCAACAACTGTGCGCCAAAATCAATAATATAACGGTGCCGTCGACACTATACCAGGTGCATTATAAACTTTGCATTTCAGTGAGTGCCATCTTAACGTGTGATGACGTATCATATGACGCGTCATCATAAGAAATCATTACATGTGACAAGTGAGTGGAAATGTCAACTCTATGTCGCTGTGCACGGCGACAATAATACAGTGAAACCAAAATGATCATCTGTGACATGATTGATAGATATACATGGAAATATTATCGGCAAGCATAGTATTACTTTTTACGAGAACGGAACCTCCTTGTTTAGAATCCTGCTATGTGCTCACAAAAAAGGAACAAAAGAAAAAATGACATTAGTATTTTGGTAGTAGTTGTAGCGCATCGAGTTTGCTAATGTGATATGAACTATTCCGTTATGGTATTAATGGTTTATTTGATAATAGCCCACCACCAATGTAAGACCAATAAACATTTGCACAATATTATGTTCAGACACAGTCAAAATGGAACTACATTCTTTGCATTCTGTTTTAAATTTTTCATCACAAGCAGTTCGATTTTCACTGTGATTATATTATAATTTACGATAAAATCATTCATATGGCTTTGATAAAGATTCCTTTATTATTCTTAAACATTTATATTAAAATACTTCTCTCATATGAATTATTTTATACACCACTTTATACCAACTTTGTAGAATCCCATGGTTTTGTTAGTAAATATAGATAATGTTTTATTAGAAATCGTTTTCATCGAATTTATTGTAGGGAAAGAGAATCAGTTGTAATAACAGAGGATGTACTTAACAAATGTACATTAAAACGTATTGAAACATTCATAGCTAATTCAAAAATATTTTAAAAGTAAATGAACTTCCATAACTCCTCTGATATTATGTAGCCAAAGAACTTTGTTAATTTGAAAGATAATTAAATTATTCATCAATTATTAGCAATTAATTCTTTGGCCCGGCATCGCTCAATTTTATGATTTTATGTTTATATAACGCTCCCTCAGATTATATTAAAAAGTTCATCTATCGAGAGTTTTTTGTTTCGAAATTCTTTCGGTTCAAGGAGAGCGGGAAGGAGGCAGTCATAAGATTGAGCCGATTGGGAACAGTCGGTAGGTTAGTGAATGTCCAATGATGGTAGTGACACGTACCGTCTTCATGCGTGCGAACGGTGACAGGGTATGAGGCGGGCCCGTCGCCCACGCTGGTGCCCGCCAGCACCCAGATGCGGTACTCAGTCCAGCGCCGCAACTCGTCAAGAACAAACGTCGTCTGATTGAGTCTGACGACCGTCGCTTCAGAATCCCCCCTCCCAGACTCCACACAGAGCAGCTTGTAGTAAGCGATCCGTCCGTTGGCGCGCTCGGCGGGCGGCGGTTGCCAAGACACGCGCACGGCGGTCGGGGACACGGCCACCGCCGTCACATTCATCGGGGGCGCTCCAGGAACTAAACAAGCTCAACGGTAAGAACGCGCCGGCACAGATCCGGGGATCCGTGCCGCACCTGCAACTGAAATGACGCGCGGCTCTCGCGCCGCGCGCTCGTTATACCCAACACACCGACCTATCCGATGCAATCACTGAATGCGATTGAAACAAAAAATAAAATGTGCCCAAAACAAAACAAAAAGAACGACGTCAGACGTCAAAATAAACGAGCATGCACTTTTTGTTTGTGTGGTGTGATTGTAGGATCCGCTCGCCCATACATCTCTAAGTCTCATCCGTCACACTTTCCCCTGTTGGAAGAAAATTGTGATGATTATGTACTAGCTTACGACGCGGAGAACACTATGTTTTATCCCAGTGATAGATGGCGTGGCAGTCGACAGATCAAGACAATGTGATTGATGGAGCCCGATGAACTTAATGAGAGATGAGCCAACATTTCCAAATGTCGTCCGCGTCGTCGGCGTTTGAATAAAAAAAAAATGTAATTCGAGGCGTTAGCCTCGTACTTAAAAGTCTGACCTACGAACAACATAAAGCTACTACTAAGGTACGGTGTACGCTTTCAATTAAGCAAATTCTGAACAAGTTCGACAGTTCCGTGGAGTCGCGCAATCAAGTTACGGCGTACACTTTACCGTTTCGACAAATTTACGATTACAAAACACATATTGTGATATAAAACTTGGTGCTTGTGCTGTATTACTGGCAGCGTGCCGGGCAGGTGCTCTTATGTGAAATATTACATTAGGAGTTACCTGGTACACCCACAATAGGTTCACTCTCTCATATTCTCAAACGATGATTGGAAATGAGCCACTTTTTGAATTGCACAAATAACAAAACGTTCGTGAATTCTTTAGAGGGAGCAGCTGAAAGCGTTTTCCATAAATTGTTTGGAAGGCGAGGTTTTATTGTGGAAAGCGAGTAAAAAGTATGCAAGTTATTCTCATGTGAGAATTTGGGATCTGTTTGTTTTAAAATGGGGTTCGTGTTTTGGGGGTTCAGTGGCTCGTTTCCCCTCATCCTATCTACACTCACTCTTCACGAGACGTCACTCCAAGTGTGCGGTGTGGGGACATACCGTATTGTTTCGTTCGCGCTGCGATGGGGGGCGTGGTGGCGCCCTCGCCGCGCTGCGACCGCGCCGCCAGCCAGATGTAGTACAGCGTGTTGGGATAGAGGCCGTTCAACGTGTACGTCTCTGTTATCGGTATCCGCCTGGGAGAAGTTGGACATGGATTAATTTTTTACCAAAAATTCAAAGACATGTGACATCTACTGGTAGCCTGCGTGGTAGATCTGACTCCGAGAAGAGGCCAGTGTCCCAGCGGTGGGAACAATATAGGCTGATTATGATGACGATGATGAAATTGTTTACGTTTACATGAGGAAGACCAAATAATCAGACGTAATATGGAGAAAAATGGCGTAGTAATCATGTATCACTACATTTAAGACATCAGGAATTTGCTGATGTAAGATAAAGTTGAAATGTCTAAAGAGCGCGTGTTTCTTAATAGAATAATGGCTTCGACGAGCCGAAACAATCAGTACGCTTTCAAAGACTCCAGCCAGGGTCGCGAGATTTGTTCGAAAGAGATACCGTGGCCCTGGCATATGGGAAACTGAAGGGACACGGGTGGGGTTTTAGTCAGTAACAGTCTGATACGCTCTTCCGCTCCACCCAGAGCGGGAGACGTCATTTGAAGATTTCCCACCCACAAAAAAAAAAAAGACTGAAAAGTGAAAATCCGCCCGTCTGTCGAAAGTGTAATTCTTCAAATTCTTACTTCCTATGATGTTCCTTGGCGTACGTGTCGTTCCAGTACAGCTCATATGACACTATGTTGTCTCCGGCATGAGCTGGTCTTCTCCACGACAGCGTCACTGAGGTCTCTCCGGCTTCCACTGCCACCAGGTTTGAGGGTTGAGATGGAACTCCTAGTTTTGAAAAAAAAAAAGATTTGTGTCAGACTTATATTGGTAGACAATGAAGATTAGTGGTGGAGAAGTTTAACTAATACATTGGTTTATCAATAATATTACTATTTATTTGTATGTTGTTCGCAGTTTTGGATACTATGAAGAGATTTGTGAATTCAGAAAACACCACAATGTTATTTTACTACAATACCTTTGACCGCTTTTTAAGTACTATTGTAAACTCTGGCTTGCGGATGGACGTTACGGCAAGAGTACTACTATTAGAGTACCTACTATACAAAAAGATTTAAGAGACATTTTTCTAATTCTGCACCTGTTTCAATCCTTCAGTAATGACTCATCACTACCAGCTAGCTACAAAGTTTCCACATCTTTAAAGCATGTATAACTTACCAGCATCAGACTTAGAACACGTTCAAACGGACGTAAAAAAACACAGAATTCTCAACTTTATGCGACAAACCGAGCACTGATAATCCAGTGCATCCCAGAGCCTTGAAAAAACAACACTTCGATTTTCAACTTCAAGTACAGTCCATTCAAGGTACAGTGAGCGAAAAAGTCCCATGGAACGTAAGGTGGTGGTTTAGTTACGATTTTTTTTTGTGACAAAATCTTTTTTTTAATAAATCATCAAACATACCTTGCTGCGTTTTCACCTGCACGGGCGCCGATATAGGCCCAGGACCCACAGACGTGAACGCCTGCACGCGGATAGTGTACACCGTGTGAGGGGTCAGTTCGCTGATCGTCGTTAGGTGACTGTTATCCATCTGCAAAGGAGGGTAGTTCGTAACTTTGACGTTTTAATCGTTGTAGAATTTAATATTTTGTCTAATTGGTGTTTAGTTAGTGAAGGGCGGATTTCAGCAATGAAACTTTAAGCGATCAGCACATCTAAACTGCGTTGTCAGGTTCATCGATGTTGTGAAATATTGATACTGTGCATTGGTGGCCCTACCTCTGGGCAGCCGCGACTTACAAGTTGTTGGTCGTTAAGGGCGGATTTTACTAATTAAACCTTTTATGTGATCAAAACGTCATTCAAGACTTGTACGGTTCGTCATTGTAGTGAAATATTGTGAATTGGTTGGTGGCCCTGGTAACTGTCAGTTAGGAGAGTAAGGTCGTAGGTTATGTAGGACCCAGACAAATTTTGCTTTGCATAAATGATTTCATGGTCGCTCACAAAGGGCCTTATTAGAAGGCTATATGTCACTCGAAGGGCGATGGAGTGAGTTATGCTTGGAATTTCCCTACGTGATCGAATTAGGAAAGAAGAGATCCGCAAGTGAACCAAGGTAACCGACACAGCCCGAAAAATTACCTAACTTAACTTGGCTGTGGGCAGGGCACATTGTTCGTAGAACTGATGGCCAATGAGGCCGAAAGGTCGAAAGTCGACCACGTACCGAGAGACGTAGACAAGGTGGACTGATGACCTTGTGAAGGTCACAGGAATCAGCTAGATGCAGCAAAAAAAAAAACCGGTCGATGTGGTGGAGCTTGGGGAGGCTATGTCCAGCAGTGGACGTCTTTCGGTTGAAATGATGATGAAATTATTTCATCACCATTGCTCTAAAAACGGTGATGGAAATATCGTGAGAACATCGGTATATCTTAGAACCAAAAAATCGAAGACGTGTAACCTACCCACACTGGGCCCGCGTGCCACAGAGAGGAGACCTGTGTCCCAACAGTGGGAATACTATAGGTAGATTATACATTGATACTAACAGCTCTTAAACGCAGTTCAGTTTCATTCGTGGAATTCGCCTTTGGATCCACCAAGGCCGAATTCTAGCAATAAAACGAAATCTAAAGTCTAAATACATTTCTCCAAATGGTTGGTTAAAAATGAATTATCAAGTTTAGCCATAATGGAGACTTCACAATAAAAGTCAAAAGGTCTCAGCCAAACAGAATATTGTTTTGTCATAAAATATTCAGTAGTTTCCAAAGTTCTAAGCCAATTGGACGTTTGAAAGTGGATGAAAATTGATTTGCAAAGTTATTTTAGTTAGTTACTAAGTAATAAGTGTACTTATAAAATTGTGGAGAAAGTAACCAAGTTTAGTAAGAAATCAATGGATATTTTCGAATAAATTTTAATTCAATTACTTAATAGAAAACAAACGGTTCTCTTAATAAATTAAAATGGAATCGAAATCATCCATCGGTTTTTTACTAAACTTCAACTATATCCGACGACCGTGGTTACTTATCTCTTTTGGTGACTATACTTACTTAGTAATTGTTAAATAAAGTGTACCATTTCGTTGTTGAAGAACTAAATAAATAAACAATATGTTTTAAAGGATAATCTATCTTATACCTACGTACTACGATCTTAAAGCGCACTCGCAACAACAACAATAACATTACGACTTACCATTTGTGAATGCCACGACTGCAGTAATTGTGAAGGGTCCGTGGTGTAGTAGATTTTGTAGCCCTGCAACAAAAATCATAGTTATAACTTCACCTAAATACTAGCTTTTGCCAGTGGCGTCGCCTACGTAAGGAAAATTATTCCAGGGGAACGTACTATCGGTATAAAAAATATCCTGGGTGTTAATCCAGGTAATAAAAAATCTGTGGGTCAAATTTCATCCCAATCCGTTCGGTCGTTTTTGCGTGATTGAGTAACAAACTTTCTCTTTAAAAGATTGTATGTAGTAGGAAACTAGTATTTCCTAAATCGTCTTCTAAGTCATAGTTTAGGAGAAAGCCCGCCTAAATTATGCTATTTTGATTTCACGTCCTATTTCTCATGTAGTTTAACACTTGCGCTTTCATCAAAGCCGAATTTACGAGATCTAAGTGCCTATATCCAAACTTCGGGGTAAGGCGATCAAATCTTGCAATCTAATTTGAGTAGAAACTACATTTAGAATTTAGTTATCCCCTTACCGTAACTTGTCCGTTGGGCGTCTCCGGCTCATCCCACTGAATAACCATAGTGCTGGAGCTTAGCGGACGAACTTGAACGTTCCTTGGTGCTGAACCCGGTTCTATGAAAAAAAAAAAAAAACTTTTTGATAGTGATGTGACATTTAGTTTGGGTTGTCACCCCACGTTAGTCGATTATTGTTATCCACATCTGCATGCTTATGTTTTTTGTTCTTTATACCTGTAACGTTACATTTAGGTATATGCTTGTCTGAATCTAATAAAAAAATATGTAAAAAGGTCTGACATTTAAAATTTAACAGCATGCCAAATAATTTCTTGAGTAATTCAAGAAACTATTATAGATACACGTGTCTACTTTCTAAATTTAGACAGAAAATAATCTTAGAGTACTAAAAAGCCTTTTCATAAAACTTAAGTGATTCAATTCCAAGTTTAATAAACGTAAGAATCCGTTTTGTAAGACTAAGTACCCAATCAAATTTTAATTCATTGATTACGTTTGGGCTTTAAAAACTAGATAGTACTTAAATCAACAATTATTAAAAACACATAACGGTTGTTAAATAACAATTCATAAAAATTAACACCAATAATAAGCCAATAACATCAAAACAAATACAAACACAAAGATTTAAGACCTAATTTAAAACTACAACGTCTTTTATTGTAAACGTTCAGAAAATTAAACAGGAAAAAGATGGAACGTTTCATGAACCGTCAAACGTAATGCCGGTTTCCTACAGAATTGTATAAGAAAAATACTATCAGAAACCCTACCGCTATTCTCTCAGATACAATAACACGTAAACATCCCGATGTTAAATTAAGAACCGACTCGGCTCATCTCAATTATGTACAAAATGAAAATAAAAATAATAGGACCATAACCGTCGGGGGCACAATGCCTGTCTTAATAGGATTTGTAATCGCAGCTTCTAACACGAAAAACGGGGCGTCACTCAATGAAAAAATCTCTTTTCTGTTTATAATACGCGCGAAGGGCGAAACAATAAAAGTTTCGGGACTGTGCAATATTAAAAGGCTATAATCTTGTTTGGGTCCAGAATCCGGGTCGGCAACGTCAGACCAAACTTTTCCTTTATTAGAAATGTAAAGAATATCAAAAGACCTGTTGGTAATTTTATATACCAACGTTTTCATTAGGAATTCATCCAAGTTTTTATCTCGTCTGTTTTGTGACATCGCGCTATGGGGACGTAGGCGACGCTCCGCGACTCAAATTTAATATATTTTGCTGAGGGAAATTAGATATGATGGTTTAACATTTACGAAGCGAGAAACGTTCGGGGCATGGATAAAGAAATGAAATTCCACCACAGGGTAATTGTACAGTAAATATTTAATATGTAATTGAGGTGAACGAGCAGTCACACCAATTTGTCACGTATCGCAGACAAATACAATAAACATGCAAATTAATAACAGATTAACCATTTTGTACAAGCGAGATATTAGCTACACCAAGTCGACTGATTTACTGTTTTAAATTATGAGACAACCTATCTAACATGCTATCCACGCCCAAATTTTAGATGTTTAGAAGTAGACCCACAAACAACGCCGTTAGGTAATGATTTACGAAAATTCATAATAGTATACTTACTGGCACCTCCATACAAGGAATCCACTGCAAGAGAGCAAGGAAACAAATAACAGTATTAGTATGTAGAAGTTACGTGAACAGTAATACACAAATCACACAAAAGGTGCCGCAGAAGAAACTTTAAAACGTGTGACACAAAACTGACCGCGTAACTGATCCTAACATCGATAAAAACGAAATGGTGCATGATTAAACGAACAAAAAGTATTACGCACTACATCTATATACTAAGAACAAAGTAAATGTGCAAATGAAATTAAAGTCTATGATAATTCAGAAGCAAACTTACATGAAGCATCGGCGAATGTCGTACGTCGGTTATAGGCGTAGGCATGAAAAGACGATCAAAGAAAATACCTTAAAACTGAGAATTGAGCGCAAGAAACGTAAAACAAAATCTATTTACCCAATTCAAAGCAAGTAAAAATTAATTGTATACTTGACAAAATTGAAAGCGAGACGAGAGAAAATGAAATTATAACAAGCGTATGGGTAAATGCGTAGAAATGATAATTTTTCATCGTCTATTATAAATTGGGATTATTAAGAAGATGGCGTTATTAAGATGATTTATAAATCTCGTTCGTTATAATTAAGTGGAGAAGAGATGATAATCTTGAGAGGGGGCCGATAGAACATGATATTGATGTCGTTTATTATATTAACGGAGTTCTAAATTTTCGTGAAACTTTACACTCTTAATTTTAACAGAATAAAGCTTTTCGTTCGTTTGCCATAAATTAGCCGAAAAATAGATTTTGCATAGAGAATAAATTAAATAAGAATTGCAGCAATCATTGCCTAGTCATTATATGTGGACACCAAAACGCGACGCTTGCAGACTCATGTATGTTCCCACTTCATTCACCTTGTATGTTTCTCACATTTCTTGTCGTACAACTATTTACTACGATTATTGAATTACCCTTCAAAACCATACAGAAACTGGATACCTCACTTACTAAGAACCGTGCCTCACTCGAAGCCAAACTTGTCCAGCTACTAAATGCTTCTACATACCAGTTTCTCCCGTGGTGATGACTGCTGGAGCTGATGGTGGACCCCTTCCAATGTTGTTGACAGCTATGACGTACATCTCGTATTCCGTGTAGGGTGATAGGTTCGTCACAGAATAGTACTGCGTGATGACACCTGAGATCTCGCTGAAAGCCTGTGGTGGGAAGGTTTGGAGAGTTTAGATGGTAGATCACTATAAATGTAATTCTATTTATTCCCATTGCAGGGCAAATTTCACTTCTCTGTATAGGGCTATAAGGACCAGTCTTTATGAAAGGAGTCTAGTTCATCCCGCCAGCTCTGTCTAGGCCTGCCGTAATTTTGATAAATAAAAAAAGCTAATTTTGAATTGTAAACAGCCTGGTTTTTAAATTGCAATAGGTAAACATTTAACAATTATGAATTTAATAATGGCACACATACTACATGCTAGCTTTATATTAAATATTTAATAGTTACTGCGAGTATTATGTTTATTCATGCATGTGTAGCATTTCATTGTTTCCTAGGAAATCAACCGGACGTGGTGTGGATTTCCAGTAATTGAATAATGAATAAAACTACTTCAATACATATATATTTTTTTAATGAAATTCATCACGGATTCGCGCGATACACCTTTTAACCTTTACAATGAAGTCACGTCATCATAATACCTACCTACAGCCCTATAAGGTTAAAAGGCGACATCTCGTTTTTTTTTAAACTTAACACAAAATGATAATGGGGAAGGTCGGGCAAAGGCAAAGGTAGATGGCGTGGTCATAGCTACGTTCCTAAGGCCTTCATTAAATTTGACATTTCAATTCCTGTTCATTCATGCGTTAGGATCTATTTCAATATGTATTTTTGGTCATTTCACTATTTTAAATTAAGTATTTAGAAAGTGTCACAATTTAAAATATTATATAATGTATTTCCTCATAATCATTTTCTTCCACATTGTTTCGACATAAACGTCGAAATAAGTTTTATTAAAAAAAAACTCTTGAACTTTTAAGCCAAAAAGTCTAATTTTAGAGTCTTTCGGGAAATGATGGGAATCCAATTAAAGAGTATTTAAGAACACAACAATGCGCAAAAATAAAATTAAACCACCTCACGCTTTGTCTTATTAGCTTGTGTTAGGAACTAGCTACGATAGCGCCATTTTGAGTTTCCTTCCCCATTGCACAAATGTATCAACGTCATTCGAGAGCAAAAGATCCTTGTAACAGTGTAGGTACTAGTTGTGACTACCGGCATAAAAAGTATGTGTGATCCAGGATCCCTATGTGTTAATCTGTTTTTCCCTATGTGGTTATAAACTGTCTGTGTGCCAAATTTCATCTAGGTAAACACGATCAGTCGTTTTTGCGTGAAAGAGTAACAAACATCCATGCTCACAAAACTTTTACATTTATAATATTAGTAGGTAGTAGGATTGTGTCTTACCTGATTGGCGTATTTCGGCTTGTACTGTATGACGTAGTATTGCGGTTCTTCAGGTCCGTTGTAGGTCCAGGTGAGTCGAACTGTGGTCGCTGTGACCTCTGAAGGTCGGATCTCCGTCGGTGGGCCCGGTAAAGCTGGGGAAATAGTCATTATTAGAAGCATTCCATTTATAAATAAACCAAATAATAACTTATATCTTCTTCTATTTATAAATGAGAGTTCTATACATATAAGATGTATCTATTCATACACGAAATATTTTAAGAGATACACCTGTAGGTGTAAAGAAGCTACAGTAACGAAAAAAAAAATTCTAATTGCATTTTTTTTTTTCAAAATTTAATGTTTATAAATTATTTGACGCACATAAGAAATACTGGCTCCTTCTTATTTTTTACGGCCCGAGACACCGCGGCCATACTCGTGCCGTCCGGCCGCCGCACTATGGAAAATGGTAGAACAAGCGCATATCAAAAATGCTTTTTACGAATATCATAATTTGGCTAATATGGCTATTCTTTTAGGTTTTCTAATAGTCAAATTATAATATTCATTACGATTTTTTTTCTTAATACGCGAAATTATTTTTTTTTTCTTAGATAGAAATACATAGAAAACAGAAGTGCCAAACTCAAGTCTTTGCGTATACATGTTTCAATACCATATTGTGAAAAAAATACTTGGTACAGATATGCAGTATTATACATTTTTAGAAAGGTTATTTTATGCTTTTTGCGATACAGCTTAATGATTTTAAAAGTAAAGAAAAATATTTCAGTAATTACTTAAAAAGTGACATACCTTTTTTTCACTTGTATGTTTTTTCGTCGAAGGTTTTCAGTAATACCCACGTTTGCCCAAGCGCTACTTTTTGCGTCGACTAGTAGTCTAACTATTCATAAATAGAATGCAAAAAAAATCAGCTGCGGATATTTGCGGTTTTAGAAGATATGAGAAAAAAACTGATAAAAGTCAGAACCCGAAAATTAGTATCTTTTGCGGTTTACCACTGACACCATTCACATGAACAATATAGAACTTTTTGGATATTTTCTTCATTATTTCGTGATAACAAAGGGACCTTATCAAATTTGCACTCGGTTTGCGTGGGAAATTACAAGATAATAATGATGTAGGTACCAATTCGATATTGTAAAATGAGTATTTAAAGGGAAGCAAAAACTATTCGAACCATCTACATCAGTGTAACTTCAAGTGAAGCAAATCTCATCTACGCCTATTATTTCTGCAGATTGTGAAGTGTTAAAATGTCTTCCTTCAGCTGTACCAAACGAGTCTTCATAATCCCCTATATAGAGGGCGGCAAGACCATGGAATCATTATCCAAAGTTTTAGTGGAAAAGCTGAATGTTTCTGAAAACAACTTGTGTTTTATAATTAGTGACATACAAAGGCACATTCTTCCTATTTTCAACAAACGCTGGGCCCTGGCATCTCGGAAAAAAGAAACATTTTTACAGAAGTATTGTACTTGGTTGGACTCAAGGTATTCGTTAAATTTACCGGATTCTGAACAATATTCTACGCCATCAACATCTGGCCAACGAGGACGAGCATGCGTGGCTTATGGAGACTCCTCAGAATCTACCAAGAAGAGGAAAAACACTCTTCTACTCCAAGACTATGGCTTCGAGCATATAAAAAACGCCTATCTGTAGGGACTACGGGCTTTACGTGAGTACACAGAAGCTCATCTTGTCGAAGAATTAAGAACCGCTGACACTCAAAAGAAATTAGATATCTCAAGTAAGTGGAACGACTCAGACCAGATGAAGATTCTTTCCGATACGGAAGCATTGAGTGCTTTTATAGATTTAGATCTAACAAAAGCACAATATATGTACCTGAAAAACTTAACCAACGAACGAAAGTGTTGTATATTCCCGCCTTACTACAAAATACAAGAAATAAAAAGATCCTGTTATCCACCATCTTCTACAATCGAAATCACGAATACTTATGCTAAAGTGATTAATATACAAGATTTATTGGATCATACTGCTGCTAGAATTTTAAAAATCGATTCTGTTTTCCAAAAACAACATAGAACATTGATCCTTTATTCTAAATGGGGATGTGATGGTTCATCTGGTCAAAGCCAATACAAGCAAATACTTGCAGAAGAGTCAGAAACAATTTCAGATGCCAATTTGTTCATCACTTCATTAGTCCCCATCAGATTAGTTGATGTGCAATCGGGATCCGTTGTTTGGCAAAATCCGGTACCTTCATCTGTCCGTTTTTGCAGACCCATTTCTATTGAGTTTTGTAAGGAAACTCCAGAAAAAACCAAGGCAGTTGTTGATGATATTAAAAAACAAATTAGGGCTGCACAAGCATCACTTATAAACAAAGATGGTGTTGTAGTAAATGTGAAGCATGAACTATTTCTAACGATGATCGATGGAAAGGTGGCTCAGGTCCTTACAGATACTCCATCTGGTTCCACATGCACGATATGTGGGGCTACTCCACGGCTAATGAATGACCTATCGAAAGTAACTGCCAGACCCGAAAACGAAAACGCCTACCAATACGGATTGTCCACCTTACACGCCTGGATTCGCTGCATGGAAATGATATTGCATATTTCCTATAATCTTTCGTTTAAGACTTGGTCTGCTTCAACTGAGGAAAATAAGAGATTAAATAAGAAAAGAAAGAAGTTGTTCAAAAACGTTTCAGGGAGGAGTTGGGATTAATCGTCGACAAACCTCGGCAAGTTAGCGGGAATACGAACGAAGGCAATACCGCACGAAGATTCTTCTATGATAGCACTTGCTCATCGGAAATAACTGGTGTAGTTGAGGCATTGATTAAACGCCTATACATTATCTTGCAAGTTATTTCTTCTGGAATGATGATCGACCCTGAAAAATTTGGGGAATATGCAATAGAAACTGCAAGAATCTATGTAAGTAATTACGATTGGTATTATATGCCATCCTCCGTTCATAAAATACTCATACACGGGCAAAACGTTATCAAACATTTTGCGGTGCTTCCTATTGGACAGCTATCGGAAGACGCACAAGAGTCTCGCAACAAAGACTACAGAAACATACGACTTCATCATGCCAGAAAATGTTCCCGATCTGCTACAAATGAAGATGTCTTTAAAACGCTTTTATACATGTCAGATCCATATATAACAAGTTTGAGAAAACCGTACGTAAGAAATGTGAAAGAACTTGAAGAAGAGGCACTAAGTCTTTTAAACGTGGCACCTGAAAGTGAACCCACATTTACTGACCCTGATCCTGAAGTGGTATAAGTTAAAAATAATATTTATATTTAGTTATTACTTATATTTGTACCTAGCTACATCATTTCCTGAAGCCAGAGTATAGGATGTACCTATTAGTAATATGATTTTAATTTAGTATTTTTTTTTCATATATATATATTTTGTTTACTTTGCTTGTTGTAATTAACCATGGTTTAATCTTTTTAGTCATTATAAACTTGTATTCCACTTGAAATACATTTTTAACTATTTTTTTCGTGATTTTTTCCCATTTTTTTCATTCTATGCAAAAAAACATACATAGATATACAAGAAAACCCTATAAACTACACATCGTTCGAATTTCCGAACCTTGCTGCATATTTGTGCCAAATTTCATCACGACACAACAAAAATTCATGAAGTTACAGATTTTTGATCCGATACCGACCTATATTTTCCATAGTGCGCCGCCCTCGCAGCGTCAGGCGGGCCATTCATAGAATTTGGAGTAAAGGTTTTATGCAAAACGTCTTAAGCAGTTTTAAAATTATAATAATTACGAAAATTCAAAAACGCTTAGATAAAAAAAAATCTTTTTGCTTCTATAGCTTCTTTACCACCTACAGGTGTACCTCTTAAAATATTTCGTGTATGAATAGATACACCTTATATTTATAGAATTACTGTGTATGGAAATAATGGAGAGAGAATGGAAGTACTTGACCAATCGGAAGTCCGAACAGCGGATTCAAAGAGTAACGGTGGAGTTTTTTGCCCATTCTTCTCCATACGAATCTATCTTTCGGAAGGGGCGACTAGAATCAATTCTATTTTAATGTAAATGTTGACATTCAAAAGTGTCTTCTACATGCCTATTTGAAATAAATGCTTTGACTGACGGATTAGGATAAATAAATAATAAATGAATATCTTTGGACAACAAACACATCGTTGTCTGATCCCAAACTAGGCAGAGCCTGTACTATGGTAACCAGACAACTGATAAACATACTTATATATTTCTAAATACATACATATTATAGATAAATTACACCCAGACACAGAACAAATGATGATTGGCAGACAGAGGAGTCTGAAAGTTCTTCCTGCGTTACTGCGCCAGGGTAGTCCGCCCAATACAAATATTCTTACGTTTTCTGCAGTTTGGAAGTCAGTATCAGGTTGTATGTTGAACTAATATGATCCGTGACCGAGGCACGTATGTATTTACAGAATTATAATCATTAATACAACCCAAAAGTTCATACCTATTAGCGAAAATACCTTAGTTTATCTTCCTATGATGTCTGGTGAACTGCCGATCTATTCCGTAAAAACTCAGGTAAACTGAGCTGTCATTTCACCTGATACTAGGGTCTGGTAGTATTAACAACTCACTTGAAACTCACTTCGTCGGCACTGTAGTATTCAGAATAGATCAGCTGTTGTTTAAAACAATAGACGAAGTATGTTTTTTTATAAAATCTCATGTCTTGAGGACTGCTTCGTTGTTATTGTGCAAGCGGTACTGTCATTTATTGAAACTAGGCTAAGAGTCAGGACTTTTTGAACGTCAAAATTATATAAAACAGTCCCGCAAATAGCCCGCACTTCACCATTTTCTAGTGCTATGGCTAGGAACAGCTTTAGCGGCGATTCTCAGATTGGGCAAACTATTATTGGGTTTTTCTATCTAAAATTTATCAGTAGCAGTCCGGAATATGGATTTGTGCCCAGTTGATGGCACTCCTTATGGAACTAAACATAACAGGCAAAATGTGGGTTTACTATATGCACACCTTTTTCCAACTTTTCGATGCAACAAAGCGTGATATTGTGTATCTTGTAGGAAAAGCTATTAGTGTTTGCAGTCAAATCCTCTAATGATAACCCTTAACAATGATCAAAGCATGTGTATGCCTTTGTACATAACACACAACAATAATTATGTTTAACGTTTAAACATTCATACACTGTAATTGTCACATTAATAGTGAATACGAATTAATTGATGTTTAATTGTTTCGCTCAAATATTAATGCATTGCGGCACAATGACTATCTGGATCCATGATAATTACAAAATAGGGCGTCACTGAAATAAGATTCCTGCAGAGTAATTGTGTAAGAGACAAACAATAGTAATACCTTTCATTTTGACAGATCAACAGCATTCATTGCGTCATTTACGTTGCTGTGCTGACAATTTTTTCCAAGATAAGAAGCAATGGTTTAGAAAATTATTCAGATTATGGTTGTGTCTTCCGCAATTAGGCGCTCCACCCACTGCACCGCGCCCCGTCGCGTAACGCGGGATGGCAGATTTTACCATTGTATGCAAGTATCTCAATTTATATAGAAATCACGCCTAGCACAACACACTGCCGACGCGGAAATGCGCGGGAAGGCGCCCCGTGCGTTATACGTCGCTCCGCGCACCGCGGCTGGACGCATCTTCAGTGGGTGAACCGCCTTAGGGTGCTTATTTAATTAACTTTTAACAAATAAACTCATCGTCTACCTAGCCTTTTCCCAACTATGCCGGGGTCGGTTTCCAGTCTAACCGGATGCAGCTGAATAACATTATTTTAACATGGAGGGACTGCTTATCTAACCTCCACAACCCAGCTACTAGATAATACGATAGCATTTAATAAGACTGGTTGTTAGACTTTCGGGCTTTTGGTGATGGTCACTCATCCACGGTTGAGGCAGGGAGGATAATGTACAGGAAGCCTGACGGTGACATTTAACAGAACAGATCAGCTGTCTAACAATTAAAAATAAACATTTAAACCGTCCATCAACCGAAAGTTAACGAACACTAAACGCATCAAACAACCAAAACCTTCGAAAATTAAATTGAGAAAACGTTGCTTCGAGTTACAATAATTAATCATTAATCATGCTGACATTCGTTTGTCTCCCGGGCCCGCGCAACTTTCCAACCCTTTCAATTATGAATTATAACACTAATTCATAATGGATGTCTTCTCGCCTTGCCGCAATTTATCAAATTGATTTTCGTAAATCCCTCTTTCCACCGGCGAAGTTGTTACCATAAATTTGCAACAGTTATCCCAAGAAATTATGAGTGTAATTTGATTCAGTCACTCATCTACTCGACTCGTAGTCGGGAGAAATGGCTCAGATTATTGGAATGGAGTATACTAGGAAGTTGTGTTCGGATTTTGAAATGTTATTCGGGAAATAGAGCGAAAGGATTGGTCGGTGTATCGAATGTTGATTTGAATGTTAAAAATAGAACAGGATGTTTCATTTGGATTTTGTTTTTCGTTTTGTGGTGGAGATGCTAAATGTATGTGGTTTGGTTTTTATGTAGTTATGATCTGTACGTAATTTCCGGTACTAGTGGTCGTCCTGTGGTCGAAATTTGACTATAAATAATTTAAAACTTAATGTATGTCTAATGCATTATAACATAAAAAATTAAGCTTTCTGCACTCCTGCATATAAACTTTAAGTGTGCCAAATTTCATACTCCTCCGTCCGCGAATTTTTTGTAAAAATGGGTACTAAGTTTTTGCTTCACGGATATAAATAGATTACTCTTATTGGTTTAGTAATCGATTCAATTTTAACGTTCACAACATACAGTTAGTGAAAATAATTCCTAGACAGATTGCCATGGTGTGACACTTTGAAACGACTGACAGTTCTCACATATTACATCTGTCAGCGGACAATTTATTAGGTCTTTACCTATGAAATTGCCGTTCTGCAGTACTGGCCATTTCAAATCAAAATAATTTTTGTTTGTCTAAGAATTCTAATTTCAAATTAATTTTATTTTAAAAACATGGAATTCTTTTTCCAAAAATAGTCATTTGTTTATTTATTAGTGTTACATTTTAATCGCATTTCAATCTTTTTCGTCATCATGGAAGCGTTAAAAATTCGAGTAATTATGGAATATGAGTACCGTCGTGGCAGCAACGCGACACAAGCGGCACGCAACATCAACGACGTTTACGGAGCTAACACTACAAACCAACGCACCACCTGTTATTGGTTTGCTCGCTTCCGTTCTGGAAATTTCGACCTGAAAAATGAACCTCGCGGTCGTTCGAAGACTTTGGTCGACAATGACGAATTAAAGGCGATTGTGGAAGCTGATGATATACAATCTACGGCTGAATTAGCAGCAGCTTTCGACGTTAGCGTCAAAACAATATTGGTTCATTTGCGTCAAATTGGCAAGGTAAAAAAGCTTGACAAATGGGTGCCCCACGAACTCAATTATCGCCAGCGCGAAGTACGCGTCGAGACGTGCCTTGCACTGCCCAACGGACACACAAATGAAGGAATTTTTAACCGCATTGTTACCTGCGATGAAAAGTGGATTCTGTTTGATAACCGCAAGCGCTCAGCAAGTTGGTTGGATCCTGGTTCAGCACCTAAACAATGCCCTAAACGAAAACTTACCCCTAGAAAAGTGATGTTCACTGTTTGGTGGTCTAGCGCCGGTGTGATTAATCACAGCTTCTTACCAAACGGGGTGAGCATTACTGCAGATGTGTCCTGTGAAGAACTGAACTCAATGATGGAGAAGCTGGCACATCTCCAACCAGCATTGGTCAATCGCTCGTCTCCGCTGCTCCTGCACGACAACGCGCGACCTCATACTGCATAGCAGACGGTCTCCAAGTTGCAAGAACTGGGGTTGGAAGCTCTCCGTCATCCGCCCTACTCACCAGACCTTGCGCCTACAGACTGCTACTTTTTCCAGAATTTGGATAACTTCTTGGCGGGAAAAAAAAATCAATACCTGAGTGGCAGTACAAAATGCCTTTGAAGAATTTGTTGCCTCCCGTCCAGTTGGTTTTTTTAAGAAGGGCATCAATAAACTGCCACTGCGTTGGCAAAGATGCATTGATTGCATGGGTGATTATTTCGATTAATACAAATAAAAAATACATGAAAAAAATTCGTTTAATTTTTTTCATACACAACGGCATTTTCATAGGTAAAGACCTATTATTTAATTTGATGATCAATGACCTGGTCATTTAATATGATCATATTAAGAAGTACTTACACTGCACTTTCACTTCAGCAACTGCTTCGATGACACCAAGAACACTAGCGGCCTCACACGTATAGTTTGCAGACTCCCTTATATCTTCCAACTTCAGGGTATTTAAGCCTAGAGGCGGGTTGTCTTCCGGCGTCAGCCATTTTGTTAAACCTGCGATAAAAATTACGTTAGAATTTTCGTTTTTAGTGAATATTATGCGTGGCACCTGAAAGTAAATAAGCATTCTTTTAATATTGTTTGTGACGGTAAATATTTCTGCAAAGGTATTCGGGTCATGTCCATATTATACAGGGGACATCATTTTCTTTATCTAGTCTATTTCATTTATGTAGATTCTCTTATATTCAGTGAATCCATTTTCTGTTTTATTAAGTGCCTATTACTTGTTGACAGGCCTACACTGTCCTCCCATACCTATTAACACTGTAATTTGAAACCATTGTACTCGTAAAAGCCAATTATTTTTAATAGCGTAACCATGCCGGCTCTGCTCCATAGGTATCAACAGATAGGAGCCGTGCACCTAGCTGAAGTTTCATAAGTGCTCAAGTACGTCTATGTGAAATAAAATATTTAAATTTTTTGGATCAACCATAAATTGAAACTATGCATACAGCATATTCCTCAAGGATGAGTTTTGGCCGAAGGGTGGCGTGTATTGGCGATTCCGCGGAAGGCTACGCGACACCACGCAGCGCAACACGACGCCGTCACTTCGTGTACAATAGTTTTATGTTTACATTGTTTTTTATTTGTATGTATGTTAATCTGTAAGATATTTATGATATGGGTCTTTGTAGCCCGAAATAAGTTGATTTGATTTGATATTGTTCTAGATCCCCTAGCGTAGAAATATTTCATCGCTAATAAAAAAACTGCTGTTTCATAGAAAAGTGAAATACATAAGCGGCAAAAAAGTATGGTAGAGAAAACATGACTGACGTGTGTCTTTGTACAGACCTACTTACAGCAATAAAATAATTTATTATTCATCAATCATCACCATTTTCAGAATTTACATCAGATAAATAAACAATTTTATCTCCTAATAATATTAGTGTAGATTGCATGAAATATCTCTTACCTTTCCTCCATTTGACAGTGGGCATGGGCGATCCGAAGGCGACACACTTAAGGGTCAGGTTCCCGCCCAGCATCACCTCTGACTTCGGGGGCGGCGGTATCGAAAACTGCGGGGCTACGCGTCTCACTGTGGACAAAGAAGACATTGGTTAATTGACACACAGGGCAAAAGTTTGCTGCAAAAAAATAGTTTTTAAATAAAGAACTTCAGGAAAACATTTTTTTGCAAATTGATTAAGTATCAGCTATTATTTTTGATATTAATTATAATATCAAAGGAAAAGAATCAAAAAATTCGTCCGCATCGTTGTCAACAGGCTGGCAAAATTGTCACGTTGTGTGGCAATTAGTTAAGCAATTAATTTACCTTATATTTCGAATACATGATTTGGAATCAGTCGTGCTAAAATCACAAATTATAAAATCTTTGTTTACATTTTGTGTTTCAACTCCCTGTCAGATATAATCAGTGTGTTCACAGTTATTTTACCTCTGCCAACAGCAACCAGTTATTAAAACAAGAATAAAGATCACTGTGATATTGACAGACTTAGTAGTGATCGCAACCGAAAAGCAACCCTATTGTTACTTACACAAAGATTACTTTGATTTTGACAACGAAGCAAAATCACAGGTTAATAAAATGTGACGAGACGGGATTTTTTTGGCGTACTGCATCTTCAACGCACTGCTTGGCGCTGAGATTTGAAAATGGAACAGTATGTTTTTTCAACAGTGTAGGATGCACTCTGTTGGATTCTCAATACTAAGTTCAACACCAAGAGTTCTTAATCCAGTGCACAATAAAATCCCACCGCGAAATTTTAACATTTTGCTTACATGGTCTAACTAATAGGGCCTTTTTTGTGGGTGGGAAATCACCAAATGCCGTCTCCCGCTCTAGGGCGGAGCGGGAGGACGTGTCAGACTTTTACTGACTAAAACCCACCCGTGTTCCTTCAGTTGTCAGGGCCACGGTAACTCTTTTGAACAGATCTCGCGACCCAGGCAGGACCTTATAGGTCCTGCCAGGGTCGCGAGATTTGCCTTTGTTAGGCCTTTGTTATCCGCAATGCTCTCACAATATACCTCGAAATATCATAACTACATGAATTTACGTCCCTAATATACACGTTATCTAAACTAGCTCATGAACCCGTCACTCGTCCATTACCACTCCGTAATAAGTCAGGAGTTAGAGGGAGTTATGTGCTAAATAATTGCAGTACTACAGACGACCAATGGGCGTCACTAACGTTACTCATTAACATTAAGTATTATGGTAGTGGGGGGTAAATGGGGGGATATAAGGTGCGTTTACGCTGGTGGCTAGATTTTGTGTAAAGAGGCATTGTTGTTTAGCAATAATGTTACGTAATAATAAGGTAGTTTGCTTGGTCTACATAGTTTGAGTATCATTTCTCGCAGAGCTATGCGAGAATGTGTCAGACCAGTATCTTACTTAGTGTTATTGTCGTCAATGATTTCGTATTTTGTCAATGTATTTGACAGATATCATGTGAACTGTTAGATAATAATAGTCGTTTGTAGAAATTTATTCGTGTAAAAAAAGTTGTTTAATTTGCTAGCAACATTCCAAATGATGATTATAACCTCAAAATGAAGAAACATTAAAAAAAAAAATTTTAAGAGGAATATTTGATTTATGCTTAACAACATTTTGATGAGATCGTCTTTTTTATTCAATGCTCCTTTTTTGACTATGCGGTATTTTCTTCGTGAATTGTATTGTTCATGTTCAAATTGGGGGTACATCACATAAAGGCGAACTGTGGGTAAACCAAACTAAAAAGAAACCAGAAAATAATGGCAAAAAGCCTCAAAAATCCACGGTTTTAGATTATTTTATTATAATTTTTTACTTTTTAGTTTGGTTTTCTATGAAATGTGTTTTATTTTACAGTCCCGGTAATCCTGGCCAGGATAATGGCACATTTTTTTTTAAATGAAATCTTTGTTTTAACGTCGTTCCTGTCTCCAAGTTTCAAATTAATCCGACGTTTTAAAGGGCGAGAAAAGCACGTTCAAAGATTCCGTTACATACATACTAAGCTAATAAAAGCGTGTTAAAAAATAACGATCGCTCAATTGGTAATTTAAGGAAATCAAAATGGGAATCATTCGATCGATTAAATACATGCCCTTTCTCAAATAATTGCCATTATTCTTTTCGTAACCATATTTTGGATCAGCATCCAACCCCGACAAAACAGAAATTTAAAACCCCCAATACTCCACAGATAACAAAAACGATTTACCCCAAACATTTGCACGTTGACTCTGTATCATTGGCAGCCATAAAGCCCACTAGAGTGAATCAGGTTAACGATACGATCGTATGCGTTGACTAGCCAGTATTAGTGAGGTATTGCGCTTCCCGACCTGAATCATTACACCCGACGCCGATTACAGCCCGCAATGTATAGTTAATTGACTGTAATTGTCGCTAAGAGAGGTTGTTGAAGGGTTTTGGTTGTTTGTTAATAGGTAAATAAATAGTTACATTTAAGCATCACTTATTTGATATGTGTAAAACATTGTGAGGAAACTGGCGTGTCCTAGAACCAAAAACTCGAAGAAATTTTACATCTACCAACCCGTACTGGGCTTAAGAGGTGGATAACAGTCAGCGTTGCCAGATTTTATCGGGCAAAGCGGGATGTTTAAAACTTTTCAGTGAAAAAGCGGGATTCTTTCTTCGAAAGCGGGACATGATAATAAATCAAAAATAACAAATCGTGTTTTTAATAACCGACTTTATTACTACCTACTTAGCTTTTTATTTGTGTTTCATATTACGTTTACTATGATGATAGAAAGTTATAGAAAATGTATTTCATTAAAATACGTTGCTTTACTATACTAATAATATAATCCAAAAAAGCGGGACTAGACCTGTCCCGCGTGGGGGTTTAATTTCGGGCTAAAAATCAAGACGTCCCGCCAAATATCGGGAGGTCTGGCAACGGTCAAAATTAAGGTCCACAGAGAGGAAGACAGTGTTCTCGGAATGGTGACATTATTGGCTGACTAAGGTTTAGTGACAGCAGATGGTGAGACAATGTGACACGCAACGAAAAAGTCAAGTAAAAGCAAGTTTAAATACTAGTCACTGGAATTTCTGTTATTGAGTAGACAATATTTTTAACATATTCTTTTTATTTTTTTTGTTTCATTTAAAAAAATATAGGTATATTATTTTAATACCGAATTATAAATATCTACTGCGGCAACACTGTCAAAGTACAGACGCCAACACATCAAGCTACTACAATCTGTCAAATTTCTTTGATAGATTTTCGACTTTATTTCTAGAGCATTAGGTTCAACGTTCATTGGGAAAAATTGACAGTTTCGGGTAGCTTGACCTGGTGGCGTCTGTACAAGTTTATAAGTGACAAACTTTTAAATGTATTTTTTACTTAGCTATAAACCCAAGAAAAGAGTTCCGTTTATTATAATATTACAAAACATAACATTACATGGCACCTAGTTTCCCTGAACTGTTGGGCAGAGGTATACCTATAGTACAGACGCCAGCAAATCAAGGTATCCAAAACTGTCATATTCTCCCAATCAATCTTGAACCTAATGCTTAAGCGATAAAGTTGAAAACCTATTAAAGAAATTTGACAGATTGTAGTAGCTTGATGTTCTGGCGTCTGTACATTTACACTTTGCCAGTTACGTTTAAGTCCCATGGAATATGGCATTATAATATTAAGCAATAGATTAACTATGTCCTTTAAAATCTTTCGGATTGTAACTTTTTTTTTTTTTCAGTATGGGAAATCATCAAATGACTTCTCCCACTCTGGGCGGAGCGGGAGGGCGTGTCAGACTTTTACTGACTAAAACCCACCCGTGTACCATCAGTTGCCCATGTGCCAGGGTCACGGTATCTCTTTCGAACAATCACGCGACCCCGGCAGGCATCGGTTCTAGTAGACCCCTACACTGCTGCTGACATCTCTTTGAGGCGCGCGTGGAACACTGCTCGCCGTCGACCCGAGCTTGGTCCTTACCGGGCGGCGAGCTACCCATTGCTCGCCACCCGCAAGCTCGCGCCTACGGTGGCCGGGAGTCCGCTATCGACTCCCGACTCGGATTGTAACTGAAAGTCATTATTATTCTCCTGCTTGTATCCCAATTTATTTGGGGTCGGCTATTATTCGTCATCTCAGTAGTTACCCCCTTTCTATCCATATCATAATTCACACACTCCATCCATAGTTTCTTTGGTCTCCCTCTACTCTTCTAATAATAATAATATCTTAGGACAATCAACACACAGTTATCTGATCCCAAACTAGGCAGAACCTGTACTCTGGTAACCAGACAACTGATAAACATACTTATATATTTTTAAATACATACATATTATAGATAAATTACACCCAGACACAGAACAAATGATTGTGCTCATCACACAAAGATTTGTCCTGGGTGGGAATCGAACCCACGAACTCAGTGTTAGCAGTCAGGGTCACTAACCACTAGACTAACAGGCCAGTTATAACCGTCGACACTCATACTCAATACATAAAACTGGATTGTAACTGAAAGTATGTTACGTAAACTGATAGCGTATGACGCAATTACCCCGATGGTTTACCCTTACCCATAGCTGAGCATAAAAACCCTATCTCACATAATTACCAACTCATCTCTTTACTATCAGAGGCAGCACATTTTTAAAAGGCGTGCCATGAAAGGGCCCTTACCACAACAAGCTTGCGACCTAAATTACTGGGAAAAAGATTAATTGTTTAGTACTAGACCTTGCCTTTTTGCGTGTTAATATATAAAATGTATTGTAGTCTACGTTTTGTTAAGGAATTTTTCGGCAGCCCAAATACAGAGCGCTTTTGGACCTTTATGTCAAATACTGATGAAAATGACAGGTTTACATGTTGGTTTATATTGCTACTAGTAGTTCGTTCGCAGTAGAGGGCATTATTTTTATTTAATACCAACTTCTGCTTGTGACTTCGTGTGTTTCAAATTTCTTGCTAACCCGACCCGCCCCGCCGCATCGAATCACTTGCCTGTGCGAATATTTCATATTTTAGCGAGCCTAGCCTTCCTCTGTATCTATCCAAAACTAAAATATTTTTTCAATTCCAACCCAGAGTTCCTAAGATTAGTGCGTTCAACCAAACTCTTCGGCTATAAAATATCTAAAAACAAATTAATTCGGAACAGTAATTTCAGAGATTATCTCTTACATCCAAACTTTAGATAAATATATAGGTACCCTAAATTTTGTACACCGTAAATTTTACCTTAAGACCTCTTTATAATATTAAAATGTAGATTAGTACTTATAGATTTTTTGTGGATGGGAAATCATCAAATGACGTCTCCCGCTCTGGGCGTAGCGGGAGGGCGTGTCAGACTTTTACTGACTAAAACCCACCCGTGTTCCTTCAGTTGCCTATATGCCAGGGCCACGGCAACTCTTTCGGACAAATCTCGCGACCCTGGCAGAGATTTCTGATGCGTAACTTAATCAAATAATGCAACAGCCGAAGTAAGATAAATTATTATAGAACAAACATACGCCGAGTTACTGAGTAGGTACCTGCGTCCTGCCTATTATGGTAATTACCGTCAAAAGGGGTCTTTTATTGTCCGCCATTGTGGTTGTATGAGAATGCTCGATCGATACGGACCAGGTTCCATTCAGCTCGCATTTACAGATATAATTACGTTTTGATTTCATAATGTATTTTGTTCCAGGCACTGTGATAAACACTGTTACAATATTGATATGTGAAAATAAAATTAACTGTATCCATACCCACATTTAAAATGTTTTTTTTCCTTCACACATACATGTTCAGATGTTACATCAGCTAGCAGCAGTGCAGCAGTAGTGGCCCAGTGGTAACGGCCGCAACTTACGAGTTTCTAGGTCGTGGGTTCGAACCCAAGCAGGTACTTTACTTTCTGTAAATTATTTCATCACCACTGCTCTTAAAACGGTGAAGGAAAACATTGTGAGGAAACCGGCACGTCTTAGAACCAAAACTTTGAAGACCGGTGACATCTTCCTACCCGCATTGGGCTCGCGGCCGCGTGGTGAATTAGGCCCACTCCCCTCTCCTTGAGAGTAGGCCTGTGTCCCAGCAGTGGGAACATTATAGGCTGATGATGATGATGATGATGGTGATGATGATGATGTTACATCCAGGGACTGAATTACCCAAAAATTAAGATACCTTTAAATTTCAGTATGACATCATACCGTTAAATTTGGGTAACCGAAATATTTCGGTACCGTAGCGTAGTTAAATCAGCGGAATTTTAAGGTTGGAAATACATACCGGTATATTTCGGTAGAAGCACTATAACCTTTATAATGATTACGGTAGCAATACCTAAACCTTAATAAATAGGGGTTTTCTTTGATGCACCGCCTCGTACAAATACTAGTTTTAACGTGTTCGACACCCCCCTGCACCCGCGCCACGCCATCTAGCATGTTTTTCGCTACCGAAATCATGTAAAGGTTAAATAACTATTAAGTCCAACCTTTATTTGTAAAGGTATCGGTATAGCTTAATCTTTATTTTAAACCGGTACCTTTATATTTTTGAGGTATCTTAACCTTTAACCGTAACCGCTTTCAGTCCCTGGTTACATCACAAACTATTAGTGGACCAAGGTGAGTGCAGGCAGGTTAAGAATGCACTCCCTACAATGAATGGCTGCCCCACAAAACAGGTTCTTCGACGGACTAAACAACGGCTGCGTACAGTTACAGCAGCTTTAACTGGCCACGAGACATTTAATAAACACCTCTTTGTCATAGGAGTCACAGGCACTCCGCGGTGCAGGGCCTGCATGGAGGACGACAAGACAGCAGCTCATGTGCTACTAAATTGCCCGGTGATCACCACGTATAGTGCAAAATACTTCGGTAACACAGGTGCCTGATCGTCAGTAACACCAAGGCGTTACTGGCTTTCCTCGAGGAGCTGGAGTGGATCGAATAATCGATTTTTCTACCCGTACTCAAAATACTCGCTCAGACGTGGAGTTGTGGATACCACCTCGTATTACCTATTATTTATTGTCATATACTAACAGTAGTGTTTCAGTAGTTTATGTAATTACTAACAATTTGTTTTGTATTTCGTTCTGTACCCAAATAAATAATAATTATTATAACAAAAACAAAGAAAAATATGGCAGTTTAGTAAGTTAAAAAAAGTTTTTGATGTTATTTCATTCTATAGAAATAATCACTTTGAGTCTGACAAGTATATTTCCTAAAACAAAATAAATTCTACCCATTTGATTGATTGAAACTAGTTTAAAGTAATGCTTGAGTATTGAGTGAATTTCTGTAATACGGGACTAAGAGTTGTCTATCTATTACCCCTTTATTTATAATTTAATAGAAAAACTATCGAATTCTCCGAATTGACTAAAGAGAAAACCTAGTTCACCAAAGCAAGTCAACAGCTCCAGTTGAGCACCTATACGACGGACGTTTTCATCTGAGCAATTTGTGGCGAACGGCTATCAATTTAGCAACTATCTCTTACTCAGTCATGTTACCCAACGATTCACAATTTCAGCAGAAAACCAGCTCTGGGTTTATATCACAAAGACAGATTCTCCGAATATGGTAACACTATGTAAATAATATACTTTATGGCAACACTAATGATATCGGTCGTGTATGCAAATATTAGAAATGTATTTTTTTTTTTAAGTTCCACCCATAATATTACATATACCTATTATAGCTACATCTTAATAGGTTACAATATTTTATTAAAAAATTTGACTGTTTGTGATGACTTTGTATGTTCGTTACTTATCCCAGCGAAAATGATTGAACAGATTTAAATTTAATTTGGCACACATGAAAACTGTGAATTTTTTATCTTGGTACATGTATAAGGACGGGGCAAAACCATCATATCCAAAACCAAAAATTAAAAGTCATTTATTCAAACTAGTCTGATAGTCAACACTTTCTGAACGTCAAAATTACATAAGACAGTCCTCCAAAACGCCCACCCTTCCCCACTTCCTAGTACTTTAGCCGGGAAGAAGTGGCGCAACTAACTCTCCAGCAGCACAGCTGTCTGTTAAGTTAGAAGAACTTGATTATATATAATAGTAAGGACATTACGAAACGAAATATGGTAAATTATTTGCCATAATTATGTCAGCTACCACACGCCAATATACTAACAAAATATTGAAAACTAAACTCAAGTGGGAATAAAAAACAATAATATCTAAATAAAAGCCTCCACGCATAAAGGGCGCGCCCGCTTATAAAGCCCCTATTACATGGGACTTTAAACTTAACTAACAAAATCTGGGTGTACACACGGCTACATAAGAAGCTATATATTTCCAGTTTAAACAGACCTCACATTGCATAGGCCTTCTGTTCTATGAAGAAGTCAGCTTATACTGGGAATGTGTAGCTTGAATTGTCGCCGTGCGTACTATAGATACACTCCAGCCTAACCCTTAGGAAATTTCAGGCGCTATGTTTATGATGTTATGAGAAAAACCGTCAATAACATCACTCATCTGCCTAGCCTTTTCCCAACTATCTTGAGGTCGGCTTCCAGTCTAACCGGATACAGCTGAGTACCAGTATTTTACATGGAGCGACTGCCTATCTGACCTCCACAACCCAGCTACTGGGTAATACGATACCCCTTGGTAAGACTGGTTGCCAGACTTTCGGGCTTCTGACGACCCGTAACGACTGTCTAAGATCTACGAAAGACAGCCGGGACCAACGGCTTAACGTGCTTTCCGAGGCACGCGATTGACCCGTGTGACTGTTGTAACTTAGCCATAAGCCCTTCAATAACAGTTAAACAGAAATACTTCTGATAGGCCGTCACTTAAATGGTGCAAAACATTCACTGTTGGACTCAGCTTATAGTGTCCAAGTTGTCAAGGGGTGTTAACTAAAACGCGGACGAAATTCCAAGAGGCGCAGGTGTATAATTAAGTGCTTATAATTTTCTTGCCTAATTATACCTTGGCTTAGTGGAATTCGGAATAACCGCTAACTGATTCTGTAATACTCTCTGTGATTCAATTATCAACTAAGGAACTATATCATTGTCAATATAACAATATGTTAATTAACTGCCATGATTAAAATCAGAAAACGTCAAAAATATACTTAGTGTTATTTCAATTTAAATAGATTATTTATTTCATAAATACAATAATACATATATATGATATTTATTACATTAGATACAACCTATTTTTATAATTTAATTCCTTACTTTTAAGTATTTTGACTTCATACTTTCCAAAAAGTGTATGAGAGTAAATGTAAACAAAAGTTATATTGACACAGTGGTTTTTGTGGTCTACGGGACACTTAATATACATAGCTGAAAGCATGGCCACCAGGCAGCAACGACACGTTCAGATTTGTTATGTGTTGTCGGTCATATAATCCGACAAGACCTGAATGAAACAAAAAGTGGCGCACACATAGTCCGACATGGCAGTTAATGTGTTAAGTATGTGTAGCGGCATCTATACCGCCACATGCGAACTACGCAACACACTGACGTCACGCAAAATTCTACATCGCGCAAGCAGAGTTTACCGCGCAACTAGAATATAGACAACGTCCCGACATCAATCGTCGGGCAGTTGCCCATCAAAAACGACACCCGTCTGGTCGGCGGATTTTCCCTTTTCTACGGAGGTTGAGTGAAATTTACACCCTGTTCCTCATACCTCCAATTATGCATACAAACGTCACGTTGCAGTATTGGTATTAAGCTGATTTACATCACACTTCAGGTCCAGTTGATATCCAGCGTCAGGCACTAGTTGTTTTTGATGAACTGGGTCTTTTTGGCGCAGCCGTGAGACACATTTAAATGCTAGTTTCTGACATCGCACTTCATACTTTTTTTTTGTTGTGCATTTTTAGTCTGTGCTAAATAAATAAATAAATTATCTTTCTTAATAATTACAACTTGCGGATAGCCAAATAATAAAATAGAAGACTCTCAAACATAACATAATAATTGTTAACAACAAAGTTGACTAGATTTTATAAAATACCTTTTCTTACTAGAGAATGTATAATACACACAAATAAAACTCAAGCACCACGTACTCTTCTGTCCTAATTAAAAAGACAACACAGGTTAAATGCTAGCAATTTTCTTATCCTCAAGCAAAATGAAGAAAAAACATCTTCATTACTACGTGTAAGAAGTGTGGTGGACAAAAAAGGACTAACTTGGACTAAGAACAGTCTGTGGTACTCGGCTTGGTTTAATTAAGGTGAGACGAGGGGGGGTTGGGGGGGACAGCTGGGCTTTTACACGATCTGTGGTGGCCATTCTTCACTGACACCAATGTTTGAAGATGGAACGAGTATGGGGTTATGAGCGGCCAGTCATTTGAGTGTGAAAAGAGTTTGAATTATAGATTGTGATTTTCTCGTAGCTTTGGTAGTAATAGAGAATCTAGATTTTGTTACTGATAATATTCACCTGATTGTTAAAGTTGATCATGATATAAACAAAGAGTGCATGCTTTGTATCTAGAATGCAGTAAAAATAATACAAATAATGTATCCGGTAAATAAATTTTAAGTGTTCGTTTGTAATGTCAAAATAACAGCTTACAAGCATATGAGTATAGGTACTCATAAAAATTTATTTTATTATGTTTTTTTGTCTGTTTGATCAATTTTAACGAGACTAACTGGCATATGGCTGGTGTTATTAGCTTAGCTAATTTTCAACAGCTAATAAAAAAATAAACGTTAGTTTACTAGTTACATTAAGGAACCAATTCTTTGATTACTGTAACGGAAAACAGCAGTAGTAAGCCAGATCTAATGACGAATTGAAATCGCCAACATGCAGTGTGATTAACGCCTTTGTCGTATAAGAAGCGGCTTCTGCCAAGCGTAACAACAAAACGCAAGCTACTACAAGGCGAAAACTAAAATGTTCCACTACGTTTAATGAATACCCGCTGTTTCCCACCACTTAAGCCTCCTACCCTCATTCCTGCTAGGGAAATTATTATTCTTTTATTCAAAACGCTTCCGGAAAGCGCTTCGCTACTTTGTTTCCTCGATTAATTAAAATTAGTTGGAGCGAGCAGAGACGCCCGTCCCTTGCTTTTTTAGGATGAGCATGAAATAACGTTGTGAGAGCATTTCACATCACTTATCTGGTTCGCGTTTATTTGCGAATGTTTTGAGGGCCCTAATGTTAGTTTTGGGTTTTAGTTTTAAATATGTGTACTTGGTACGTAATTTAGTCAAGAAATTTAATGAGACTTACGGTTGGATTGAGTCCATGATAATAAGAGTATTTTTTATATGTCTATAAATGATTAGGTATAGACTGTATTTTAAAGATAAGCTCTTATATTTTTCTTTTAAAGAAATACACTCTTATAACGCATTAACTGCAAAAGTTAAAAACACTAAACACGTCCAGTCAAATCAAAATATCGAACGTAAATGATAACTACCCAAGTAGCACAAAAGTGCTGTATAACAGCATTTTAACAGTGCACAGTGAATGCATTAGTTGCTGAATAATAGCGTAGACAGCGCATCCTCAGAGGATATAACTCTAATTTGGGCACAAATTATTCAGCACATAGCTGTATAAGAAATCCAATTGACAAATAATTGCATTATAACAACATTATAGTAGCATTTATGTGTGTAACAGTCACCTAAAGAGCTGCATATTGCCTGATTAATGAGGCACGTGTTACTTATTATACAGCAAGGAAGACGAATGTGTACTTTTATACAGTTGAAATAACACACTGAGCGAAATTGTGGAATGCAATAACTTAAATTATTTATTTTTCTTTGATATGAACTGTCAAATTGTAAAACATGAAGTGTATCGTTGTGTGCAAGATCTCAGGTGCCATTTGTGAGAATATACATACATAAAATTGAAGGTAAGTAAAACATCGATTTCCTCCTATTATATTTGAAATCTTATTGGGAAGGTAACTTTACTGTCAAATACCATACATATTTAGTTCAAAATTTTCACGCGCCCTCGGAATACCACTAAATACTAAAAGAAAAGCAACAAAATTAGAATGAAAATAAAATTAATATGTTCGTTTTTTTACAAAGCAACCAAAAAAAAAAAAAAAACTGTTTTCGTGTAATTATTTTTTAATCCATATTTACAATTGATATCCTGTAAAATAAACAAAAATTAAAAGATAAAATTTTATAATAATACAAAGTAAAGCAGTGAATATGGCGGATGGCAAGTGAACAGTTTTAATCTCAATTTAATGCTAAGGTCTGTACGGGTGTTCACATGTGGCCTGTAATTCAGCCAAGAGTAAATGATTAGCACTTGTGAAATACAAATCAGACATGGATCGATTAGGAGAGTAGTATTGGTTCACATTTGCGTCAGTTACCTAGATAAGTACCTTTATGGATCCAAGCTTTTTTTTAGGGTTCCGCCGTGGTTCTTTTAAAGCCATTTTGTTCCCTTTTTTAGTTGTTATTCGACGATAAGTACTTAATTAAAATTGTAATTTAAGTAGCTGAGATTATAATTTAATTATATGTATAGTACATAAGTTATTGATTTATTTAATATGCGACGAAATACCTATAAATTAGTCGGTACCTATCTAAAGATAATGTATTTTTCTGGCCTAATAATTTAATTACTTCCACATGAAATAGCATTATGTTACGTTAAGTTTAGGTATTTAATATGTTATTGTATCTTTTGTTTTTTTTCCTCAAAAACTGTTTAGATAATGTTGTCATTAAGGAACTGATACTTCTATTATAATAAGTATATTTTTCTTGTTTTTACAGAACGAGACTTTCAAAATAGTTCAGACTATAGAGAGAGGTGTTGTCGATCTAACATTCGTTCCTGCACAGTGGAAAACTAAGGAAATTCTATGGTGGCCACCGAGAAGTACTTTTGTACTCCTTGAAATTATAAAAAGATGAAAATTCAAGGCATGGACCAGGGTGGTACACCACATTAAATAAACATAAAGAAAATTACGTTGTTTTTTTAGATGCTAGCTGTACCGGTATTTCCTAACTGACTACCTTTGAGAAAAATTTTCGAAATCTGGAATCTTAAAAAGTCTCGAAAGGTTAATTTATTACTTTAAAAAGATTTTTGTAGCAGGGCATTTTTGTACCTACTTAGCCTAATGTCATCAAACACACTGACCTCTATTTATAAAGGCATTTTTGTATTGTTTTGTTCATATGTGCAATTATTATTTATTGTTACTTTAATTTAAATCCGACGTAAATTTGAAATTTTATTTTATTTCAACTATGTGACGTATATTTTTATTTTGTTAATGACATTTTATTCTTTTCTGCTGCAGCATTGTTACTTTTATCTTAATTTTTGTAATATGGGTTATGTCTGAAATAAATTAATTTCATTTTATTTATTTATTTATTAATAAATATAACATACGGAACCCGTCGCGTCCAATATTCCATTCGCACACTTGGATACATGCTTTTATTCGAGTGTATGGTAAACACCTGACTAATAGGGGAAAAGTGAATCTGTATGCAGCATAAAGCATTAAATTTTTGTTAAATAACTTCACAAAGTAACTGATGATGTTATAGTGGGTGATATGTTCTCTCTTAAAATGCAACGGTTGTATAGTACACGTGTGGGCTATTATTCAGAAAACTTACAGCTAATAGGGTACTGCACTACTAAGCGCTCAATAACAGTGACTTTGTGGCGTGTTTGTGGTGCTTAATAGAATTACTGTACAGAAAAAAGCATTATAGTTGGCCACGTTTTTTTCGAAACAGCTGTTGCAGCACAGGTGAATACTAATAAGTCTTTATAAATGCTTAGATTACCGCTGTGGGCCTTAAGTGACCATTTATAATGCAGTTCTGTGCTACTTGGGTACACTGCATTTCCCCCACCACTATCCGCAAATGTCGTACCTACCTACCCACACTTTCTCATTTAATTCCTGTGACAGCTGGGCCACTCAATAAACTCACGGATGACAGCTAAACCATGAATAAGTTCTGTTTTACGCCTACAACCTTATTAGTGTGGCCAGATTGGAGGCAAGGCTGGGACTGGCCGGTAGTAATATGTCTCTCTTTATGCCTTTCATTTCGGTCTCAGATTTCGGTGTGGTCTTGGCCTTATTACAAAGGATTTGGTACTGTGTCTAGGTTATTGGGTAAGTAGGTTGAGGAGTTATATATGTATTGTAGTTAAATATGTATAGTTTGCCTAGTACATTTTTATAAGATAATAATAATACTTGTGTTCATTGAATTTCCCGATATAATCAGGCAGTGTATGTAATATTTTTAAGGACAATGTTGAGTTTCAATGGCAGCCCGGCGTTTGGATCTGTGCCCGATTGAAGGTAATAAGCTCGACTTCTATAACATGGGATTTGATGAGACTTGAAGCCGGATGTGAGAAGCATAGAACCGGTCAAAGTGATAATACATGTTCCGAGGCCTATGTCCAGCATTGAACATCGAACTGAAATTATGATGAAGCCGGAATTACATTTCGAAACTTAGTTATTCATTGATTAGCTATTCATGAAATAAATAAATGAATTTACTTGTGAAACTATCAATAAGTACTTGTATCGTTATGTGAACCCGGCTTTGAAGTAGCGAAATACAGATGAACTATACCGCTCATGCCTTACCGTTCGTGCAAAACAGGCGTGATTTTATGCTATGTTTATATTAAAACCGTGCAGAAATAAAAGTTGATCTATTTAGAAATGTTATTAAAATGTGCACGAACAGTGAAATAAACATTTGGAACGAAAGGGTGTACCTATTACCTAAAGTTGGAAATAAATTGAAAACTCCTTAGAAGGCACTACTTTCTTATTGCAGTCTTTACTTCACAACTCAGTTGCTAACATTTTAAGTTTCAGTTACTTTGTACAAAGTACGAATTTTACCTGAATTTACGTAACCTTGTTTGAGACGCTTTCGAAAAACTAAAAGCAGTTAGTTAAAACATAACTGCACATAAACATTAAACATTATGTCATTATTAATAAGGAAAATTTAACAACGACGTTCACAAAAAGAAGCGCTATTACATATTACAGCGTGCAACAACCTTTTTTTAGATCAAATCAATAAAGTTTAAGAGCATGAATCGTGTATTTAATTCCCTCTCCAAACCTCACCATAGCTAGAACAATAAACCCTAGTCAGTCAATTCAATGTTTTTTTAGAACAAAAAACAGATATGTACGCAAATAAACGGGAAGGGATATAAAACGGAACGGAAAGGAAATGGAAAATAAAAATGTAATTGAGTGACAGGAGGGTAGGTGGCCGCAAAAACAAGGAGTTTGCATGAAAAGGAGCCTTAAACCTCTTTGTACAGACAGAAAATATACGATATTAAACCTTTTTGATTAAGCCTTTTTCCCATTTAGGTAAAGGTCACATTACTTAGTATTCGTTTTAAATACGTTTTTTTTTGGGCTGCTTTAAAACAGCTTCCAAAAGGCGCGGTTACCACCTGCACTGGGCCCGCGTGGTGGATTATGGCCCGCTCCCTCTCACCGAGAGGAGGCCGGTTTCCCAGAAGTGGGAACGTTATAGGCTGCGGATGTAAGCCGCGGTTAAGCTCCTTTAGGTCAATTGATACATACAACCTCTAAGATCTTATTATTTTTCCGGCAACGTTCTACCAACATTACAGTACACTAACTAATTTGATTTTAAGCTGAATGGTGCTGTTCCATACTTCACGTTCATGAACGGGCGCCGTCAGTTGGGACTGGCAAAATTTTCGCTGTCATGGCTTTTTTTTTTTTTTTTTTTTCAGGATGGGAAATCATCAAATGACTTCTCCCGCTCTGGGCGGAGCGGGAGGGCGTGTCAGACTTTTACTGACTAAAACCCACCCGTGTTCCATCAGTTGCCCATGTGCCAGGGTCACGGTATCTCTTTCGAACAATCACGCGACCCCGGCAGTGTCATGGCTTATTTTAATTTCTGAATAGTTATTATTTTTCTTTTTTAGATAGAAAGAAAGAAAAAAAAAGTATTAAAGAGTTGTGAGTTGTGTGTTGTTGTGTGTGTTGTTGTTTTGTGTGTTGTTTGTTGTGTTGTTGTTGTTGTGTTTTAAAGAGTGTCCCGTTCTTTTCCAAACTTCCCTACTACGCTTTGTAATGGGTAACTAGGTTCATGTTTTCGACTGACCAACCCCATGACAATTCAAAAGTTCATGTTGGTGTATTTGAAATAAATGCTTTTTTTTTTGGATGGGAAATCATCGAATGACTTTTCCCGCTCTGGGCGGAGCGGGAGGGCATGTCAAACTTTTACTGACTAAACCCCACCCGTGTTCCTTCAGTTGCCCATGTGCCAGGGTCACGGTAGCCCTTTCGAACAATCACGCAACCCCGGCAGAAATAAATGCTTTGCGTATGAGTTTTTGGAGTTTGAGGTTTAAGAATGTATTAAACTTTCCAAACCTCGGACTTTTTGGCTGAGTAAGCATTTCTATAGCTAGCGTATTTCGCGCTATCCTTTACCTATTATGAAGTACTAGGATCTTCCAACCAGGCGGGTGATATTGTCTGTTGGGTCACTTCCCAGTTGCTCGCCAATAACAATAGCATTTAAAATCAATAATGCCTTAGTATAATTTCACCATCATCATTCCAGCCAAAAGACGTCCACTGTTGGACACAGGCCTTCCCCAATTTGGGGGAGTTTGCTATAATCGCCACGCTTGGCTGGCGGGTTGGCGATCGCAGTATGGTGGTGAAATGTATAGAGAACGCTGCTGTGCATTCGCTAGTTAATCACTTTGTCTCACGACACCCAGGAAGGAGTGGGATGGTCTTATTTTTTACGTCAGACACACTACACGGAGCGAAGTATAATTTAACCTTTACCAATTGAACGCAATCCAATAATTCCTACTTTTCCTGTCTCTACCGTGTGACATTGACACAGGTTGTGTACCAATCACGTGAAAAATAACGCCCCTTTGTCTCAAAGAGCTCCCCACACGGATCATTTTGTTAAGCTGTTCGTCTGCACCGATATTCTCTTTTAAAATACTCTTTCCTATACCCTGTGTATTATAATTTCAAATGACTTCTCTCCGCTCTTCGTGTCAGATTTTTACTGACTAAAACCCACCCACGTTCCTTCAGTTGCCTGTGCCAGGGCTACGATAACTCTTTCGAACAAAACCACGACCCTGGCAGTAGGCAATCCCGCTGGATGGATTGTTCAGGGTACGCCAGGTTAGCTCGCCGCCCGGTAAGGACCAGGCTCTGGTCGACGGCGCGTAGTGTTCCACGCGCGCCTCAAAGCGATGTCAGTAGCACTGAAGGGGTCTGCTAGGACCGATGCCTGCCAGGGTCGCGAGATTGTTCGAAAGAGATACCGAGACCCTGGCTCATAGGCAACTGAAGGAACACGGGTGGGTTTTAGTCAGTAAAAATCTGAAACGAGAGCGGGAGACGTCATTTAATGATTTCCCACTCAAAAATGGGTACGCCAGGTATCATTTAAGTGTCATTTGTAGAGCCTAAACCTCCATTATTATCATTATTAATGTAAAATCAATTGAGAAGCTCATCAGTGTTCCAGATGACAGTTGATAGTTAAGCGAGGGTACTTGATCAATGATCGCCGATCGTAAGCCCGGCTGTAATTTTGAAGATAGTTCCAGTCAACTACTGAATCGATAGTCGAAAGATTGATCGGCGTTTAAGACTACGACTTGTTTGATAAGCGGTAGCGGGGACTAAATGTAAGTTATAAAGGTTTTGAGTGTGACTGTATAGTAGATGGTTTTAAAGATTGGGGCGGGCGGAATAAAAGCTGGAGAACTGTATTTAAGATGATTTGGAACGTGTGGAAGTGGTAACTGCCCTACGAGCCAGGCAAACGCTTTACTTTGTGTAACGATTTCATCACCATTGTACTCAAAACACCTTGAGGAAACCGCCATGTCCTAGAGCCAAAAAATCGAAGACATGTGACATCTTGCAACCCACAAATTGGCTTTGGTAGGAGCAGACAGAAGCTGATCATTTTACAATTACATATCTTCGAACTGGAATGGCATTGGTTGAAAAGGACAAAAACAGTGAAAGTAAGATTCGTTTTGGAGTCGGTTAAATATAGTCCAATTAGCTGTTGTCGATGGCTTCCCTCGCGTAGATATCGAAAATCCCATGGGAACGTACTTAAAAATGGGATAAAAAATATCCTATGTATTAATCCAGATAATGAGTGGTCGCCATAATCGCCACTCTTGGCAGGCCGGTTGGAGATTGCAGTATCGTGGTAAAATTTATAGAGAACGCTGCTGCCCATTCCCTAATAAGTCCTATATTCGCCTTTTAAGACGGAGAGAAAATGTGATGCTGCTATTTTTTACTTCCGGCACCACACGAGTAAACTACATAAAGCGGTTTTTACGTGATTAAGTAACAAACACCCAAACTAATACAATTATGAGCTTACTAGGAAGTACGATACCCATAAATATCTCCCCGCTAATACCCCCCATAATATCCTCACCTCAACAAATAACAATGCCAAGAGCAAACTCAAACGAAATAAGCGGTTATCATCAAACCACAGTCAGTCAGCAATAGTTTGACTGTTTAACTATCCTTTCAGTTCACTGAACACAGGTAAACACCCCTTAACTGTGTACTACGATAAATTGAGGGTAGTTTAGTTTCGACTGTGTGTTCTTCGTTTTCGAATAATCGGATATTTAATGGCTATCCATCATTTATTTAAATAGCAAGTATTAGTAAATAGAAAGTTTAGTTTATTAGTTCGGTCAAAATTTAGTTTCAGTTCTTTGCTGACTAGGAGCTTCCTTCTACTTTCAGAAGCGAACAATTTATTGACAAACTAGCATTAGCGCGCTGCTTTGCACGCGTGGATCGTACTACCGGTATGAAACGTATCCTATGGCTCAGGTCATGGTATCAAATGGTGGTGGTGCCAAATTTCATCCAAATCCTTTCAGCCGTTTGTGCGTGACTGAGTAACAAACATAAAATTTCATATGTACGGTATCAGTAGAATTTCTCGGTAGTATTTACACGAAATGAAAGTAGTAGAAAAATACCAAACGTTTACAATGAGCAAAAGTTAAAAAAAGCACTAGGGAATGAATAATACTAACGGCATGTACATTATTTTATCATGCAATCGTGGACAATACAAAGTAAATCCTAGTGCAGAATTATGTTTTAGGTTAATGAAAGGTATAAAAAAATATTTTATTACCTTCAGTTGTACAAAAACACGTATCTAAATACTATGCAGCATTACAACTAAGGGAGTGAGTGTTTTCGATGAACTCTGGCACCCAATGTAAGATTTAACTTGTGTTTAGGGTGCCAGCGTCCTCCCCTAAAGTATGAACACATATCAGTAGTTGTAAGACAAGCACAACATAAATGTTAATATTAAGACTACTATTTACTAATAATAAATGGAACTATGCTGTGGCTTATAATAATTCAGATCCATAAAGACCTTGATACAAAACAATTTACTAGAAGATATTAAAAACAAAATGTGAATACCAGAGACAGAAAGTTTAATAAAAATAAAAAAAAGCAGAAAGAGAGGAATCGTTCCAAGATGAAAATAATCCAGTCTCTTTCGTCAAGTTGGAAACTAATTCAATAAGACTCGGTTACTACTGCGCGTTCTCTTATATTGACGTGTGGTTTAAGTTGCCGAAATTCTTTGCTTTCCTCCGAAAGTAATGAAGAAATTCTGTCGATTCCTTGTCTGCCTTGACTTCTATTACCTGTAAGGTACGTACACACTGAATAATATTTCAAGGAACCAATTTAATTGGGCTGTTAGATAATTTCTGGAAGTAGGTTTGTATAAACATTTTTACATGTCAATAGTATTTTAAAAATCAGATGTATTCGTCGTTTCATAACTGACGAATCTGAGAAAAAAGGCTGAAACAAACTCAGAGGTCACAGGCTCTTTTAAAGTCCAGATAAAAACTTGGCCAGATCTTTTGAGGACCAGTGTTTCAATATGTCTTAAGACCTAATTAATCTACATGTTTCACAAGTTTTTGACGTTGATCGCAGCTGAGATGGTATTGAGACTAGATATTGAACGTTTTGACGATGGAAATTGGCTCAACAGTAATAGACATATCGCAGTAGATTACTTATGGGATGCAGTTAGAGTTTGTTCATTATAAAGTACACAGTTATTTCGAATCGATTTCTGGGTTTATTAAGATACCGTCAATCTCCTTTAGCGAAACTAGAAAAGATTATTTTTATAAGTAACAAAGATATGAAAGCAAGTATTAAAAGGGGCTACCAAATATAATAAAAATATCGTAACTAATCGTAAGTCCTACTTATGTATGCACCTATGCATTTATAATTTTTCTATGGTTTCAGAAGTATCGTATTACCCAGTAACTGGGTTGTGGAGGTCAGATATGCAGTCGCTCCTTGTAAAATACTGGTAATTCAGCTGCATTCAGTCGGAAGCCGACTCCAACACAGAACTTGGAAAAAATACTAAGCGGAAGATGCCTTCTTGCTTCTTGACCCGTTTTAGGGCAACATTAACACCATCATTTCAGCCAAAAACGTTGGGGTTGGCGATCGTATGGTGATAAAAATAATAAACCTTAAAGTTATGAGTCGGCGCTTTGAGTGATCTTTGTTCATTGATTTTTCAGCGCCGACTCAAAATTTTAAGGTTTATTATTTTATGCTTTTCAGTTTTTTCGGCGGTTTAATTTTTGTTAAAAAGTTTTTATTTCATAATTTTTGTGACTTCAATATACTAATAATACTTGGCAAGGTATACACTATCCAACAAAAAAAGAATTATCAAAAAAAAAAAAAAAATATACGCGTCGAATTGAGAACCTCCTCCGTTTTTTTTCGTCGGTTGAAAATTTATAGAGAACGCGGCTCCCTATTCTAATGTAAGTCCCTTAGTCGCCTCTTACGACATCGACACCTATGGGAAGAAGTAGAATGGTGCTATTTTTTAGGTCCGGTACCCCCTGGACCTGATCAACGGCTCAACTGATTGCAAGTGGTCACCACAGCACATCACTGCAATTCCAGAGGCATCGCAATGGATGTAGATAATGTATTTTCCGAAAGATTGTGAACCGTTAGAATATAATCTCGCTAGTTAGATTGTAATCTCTCGGTATTTACAATTTGACGGTGAGATATATGTATATCGTTATTTTTTTCGAGAATGTTCGTCGCTTCTGCTTATGACTCGCACCAGTCAGTCAAGCGGAATGATTACGTAGAGGTTTCGACAACTGTACGCTTTGTTTTAAACTCACAATGCAATTGTTGGAAATCCACTTGACTAGCGTTTCAGATTGTTCGTTTTTAAGAATTGTTAGAAGATTACTTTGTTGTTAGGTTTTCGATAATAATGTTTGATGTGAATTTAAAGTTGTGGGTGAAAATGAGTGACGATTGGACGACTGATCTCGGTGCAAAAATAAAGTTTTCTACGTCATTGTAATATCAATTGATGTGAAAAATAAGTTTTTTTTGACAAATAAATTGTATCTACTTATTATATATTAGTTATCTGTAATTCATATGGTGCACGAAATAAAGTGAATTTTCTCTATCAATCAGACGTTTCGTCGTTGTATTTTGATTATTAAGATTCTGTACATATTTAGTAGCTATACTAGCTTCCAAATGTGGCTTCGCCCGTGTGGTATGTCAAGAAAAGGATGTTCTTCCCTAGAGTTCTTCTTCCCAAACTTTCTCCATATAAAATTTCATCAAAATCGGTTCTGCCCTTCAGAGATTAGCCGAAACAAACAGATTTTTTTTTGTTATATTAGCAATAAGTAAAAAGCTGTTAGTTACACATTACAAACAGACTCTGAAATTTTATTATTTTGTGTAGAACTACCCAAAGTGACCCTCTCCGACGCCTGCCGGGGTCGCGTGATTGTTCGAAAGAGATACCGTGACCCTGGCACATGGGCAACTGATGGAACACGGGTGGGTTTTAGTCAGTAAAAGTCTGACACGCCCTCCCGCTCCGCCCAGAGCGGGAGAAGTCATTTGATGATTTCCCATCCTGAAAAAAAAAAAAAAAAAAAAAAACCCTCTCCGACCAGTAAGGTACTACATGAGACGTAAACATAACTGGCGAAATGTTGGTGTACTTTATGTGCACTTCTGCCTATCCTGCTTCGGGGCTTACAGGCCTGATGATACATACAAATGTATGTGCCCAAAATAAAATTATAACACACTATACCTATAGCTTATACATTTGTGACAAGACTAATGAAAATTACAAAAGTTTCATTAGCACCTCGATAAATGGCCCCGATAAGACTGTTCACATATGCAAGTCCATATGAATTGGGCACTTCGTTTTATCACCAAAACTTAACTAACTTAAGTGGCTAACTTGCGCTGGTATGCCCTTTGAATTGGTGTAAGTCACGCGAATGACAGACACACAATTTTCAAAGAACGACAATTTTAGATTCGGGATAAGCGTCACAATAAAAATTAACAGAAGATTACTGTTATAGGCAGTATCTTATAGAAAGTAGACAGACATGGTAATATCCAGATTGCGCCAGTTATGTTTAAGTCCCTTGTACGAGTAGAGGGCGATACCACATCTAAGAAACAGGCATCAATTTGACGCCGGTGTGTAACTGTGAAAATCCTGATAACTCAACCTCATTCTCAACAACGTGTAACAACATGTAAGTAAGAATATATGTAATGAGTACTTTTAAGTCACTAAATACCTATTACATTTAGGCATGTCTATATATGTCTTATAGGCAAGTTTATCCTCTGCCAAGCCTTGTCCTATTTTGGGATCACCTTCCAGTCTCACTGAATGCAGCTAAATACCAGTATTTGACATGGAACGACTACCTATCTGACCTTCAAAACTTAGGTACTGGGTAATACGATACCCCTTGGAAAGACTGGTTGTCAGACTTTAGGGCTTCTGAAGATCCATAATGACTGACAAAAATCTACGATTGACAGCTGGGACCAACGACTTAACGTGCTTTTCGGGGCAAGAAGGGATATCGGTACGTAAAGATGGTCACCCATTCACAGATCAAAGGGCGGGGCTTCTGACGACCCATAATGACTGACAAAAATCTACGATTGACAGCTGGGACCAACGACTTAACGTGCTTTTCGGGGCAAGAAGGGATATCGGTACGTAAAGATGGTCACCCATTCACAGATCAAAGGGCGGGGCTTCTGACGACCCATAATGACTGACAAAAATCTACGATTGACAGCTGGGACCAACGACTTAACGTGCTTTTCGGGGCACGAAGGGATATCGGTACGTAAAGATGGTCACCCATTCACAGATCAAAGGGCGGGGCTTCTGACGACCCATAATGACTGACAAAAATCTACGATTGACAGCTGGGACCAACGACTTAACGTGCTTTTCGGGGCAAGAAGGGATATCGGTACGTAAAGATGGTCACCCATTCACAGATCAAAGGGCGGGGCTTCTGACGACCCATAATGACTGACAAAAATCTACGATTGACAGCTGGGACCAACGACTTAACGTGCTTTTCGGGGCAAGAAGGGATATCGGTACGTAAAGATGGTCACCCATTCACAGATCAAAGGGCGGGGCTTCTGACGACCCATAATGACTGACAAAAATCTACGATTGACAGCTGGGACCAACGACTTAACGTGCTTTTCGGGGCACGAAGGGATATCGGTACGTAAAGATGGTCACCCATTCACAGATCAAAGGGCGGGGCTTCTGACGACCCATAATGACTGACAAAAATCTACGATTGACAGCTGGGACCAACGACTTAACGTGCTTTTCGGGGCAAGAAGGGATATCGGTACGTAAAGATGGTCACCCATTCACAGATCAAAGGGCGGGGCTTCTGACGACCCATAATGACTGACAAAAATCTACGATTGACAGCTGGGACCAACGACTTAACGTGCTTTTCGGGGCAAGAAGGGATATCGGTACGTAAAGATGGTCACCCATTCACAGATCAAAGGGCGGGGCTTCTGACGACCCATAATGACTGACAAAAATCTACGATTGACAGCTGGGACCAACGACTTAACGTGCTTTTCGGGGCACGAAGGGATATCGGTACGTAATGATGGTCACCCATTCACAGATCAAAGGGCGGCAAGCATAGCTTAATCTGATCTATAGCTAGCGGATCGCGCAGTTGTTATTATTAGCAATAAGCCCCTCTGGTTTTTGACATCCACCTCTGCATTTACAAACTAACTTGGTGACATTAGTCCTCCCTAAATTGGCAACCTTAGGCCACGTAAAAGTTCCCCCAGACAGATTAAACATCCACAAAATTACATTCTGAAAGTGTAAAACTACGCAGTCTGAAGTACTTTACAACTATTTAACAATGCAATCAGTACCACTCCATCTAAATGTGTATGAAAGTTAGGTGAGTGGGGATACGTCGCGTAGACGCGACGGGGACGCGACGGCAACGCGACGTTATCTCGCTAATATATTGTGAATATTATTACGTCTGTGACCGTAATATGTGTTCTAGTTTCTTAGTGTTGGACCTATTTCAGTGTAGGTGTTGTGTAACAGTAGAGGAGAAAATGCGGTTCGTAAGTGATAATGTATATTTGTTAGTTTTGCTCTTTCTGGGTGCATTTTCACCACAAAGTTTTTTAAATTTTATTTTGTTCTGTTGTACAGGGATCGACGCGCTTCATGAAAGCCAGCTGTTTCATCGAATGCACTAGCAAATACCAACGCGGACAAAATGAATGGAACAGCGACTTTTTTTTTCAATATCTTATCATAAATTTCAATACCCCCTGTATTCAAATTTATCATCAGAATCATGTATGAAATCCATGGTACCTGTATTATTTTGTAGCCATGGCTGTCTCTTTCGGAAAATAGTATGCTTGCAATATCAAGGGTAAGAAGGCAAAATTCTTGACCTTAGATAGAAAGTCAAAAATACTCATGTGTTTCGAATTTTAGCTATTGTTTTTAAGCTTATTTGTCAATTCGTACGAAATTATTCGCCAGAATCGGGCGAATAGACACTTTTATACATACAACAAAGCTATTTTTAAGTCTTGAAACGGTTTTAGTTCGTTACTAATTCAAATCTTACTTAAAAATTTTCAATTAAAACTTTAACTTAACGTTATCTATGTAATAAAAATCTGTATAGCTTTAGTTAAATAATTCCCAAACTGAGCGATAACTGTTAAATTAATTCGAGCTCCTAATTTAAGGTACAATTTATTATTCACTACAAAATTCGGCCTCATTTTGTTTAAAATATTTCCGGTCGAACTCCCCCTTAAGTTACGACCAACCACATGGTTTTATAGACAAATGACTCATTGCCTCCTTCTCTTACGTACGAAAGCTTCTATCTTCTGTCTCTTTCCGTCGTAATGATAGTAGCGTGAGGACATTAATGGGTGATCATTAGGTAATTTGACCGCACGGGTCCAAGTCTGAAGGGTCTGGACTTCATAGGGTCTTTGATGCGGTCTGACCTCGCATTTGTAATGATATCTTAGATTTGTTGACGTCTCTATAAGCGGTTTTGCGGTTATGTTAATTAGAGGGAGAATTATTTATGAGTGTAAATAGAAGTTCAAAGGTCGGAAGGGAATATCAATGATATTGTTTTCTTAGGTGACTGGCGATGATTGGTAGGTAAGTGAGGCGCTTCATGAGTGTAGGTTATGTCCTGGTAAAACTTAGAAAGTAAGCGTAACAGACAGACAGCGTTACTTTCGCATTTATTATATTAGTATAGAGTACAGATTATTAGAAATAGTTTGGATTCTTTGAATAGTCTTATAATGTCTGAATCCTCTGACAGTTCCTTTAATATGTTTAAGAGACGATAATTTCATTAGATTAATTGAAAACTAAGCTTAGTTAATATTTTTAAAGATACATTGCTGAGATTGTTTCTATTTCTACAACAGGCTTTTTCTGGTTGATGTTCACTTACCTTTGACATACAGCACCGTAGGTTTCGAGAACTCAGTCCCAATGGAATTCTCAGCTACGCACTCGAACTTTCCGTGGTCCTCCTCTTCACTCTTTACTATTTGTAATGTACCTGAAAGAGAAAGAGAATATATTAATGTCTGAGCTGCGTTATAAAAGTTTGGAAAATGTAAACTTTTTGTTGAGACAAATGCAACAGATGTTGCTATAGAAACCGTTGATAGCTCGGGTAATGGGGCCCGAGTGCGCGTCTCCTTTTTAAAGAATTTTCTCGCTGACTGATCGATACTTCACGTGATCAGAGGGCTGGGTTGTTCTTTGGCCAAAGAATTAGCAATGCCATTCAACGTGGCACTGCTGCCAGTCTTCTGGGCACGTTTCCGGGTGACAGTGAAGACGACTACTTCAAGCCTAAGTATCGTTTTGTTTTTGTATTTATTTATTTAGTAAGTTATTAATTTAATGTCGTACCTAGTGTAAATAGGTAGTTGTGTTCAATATTGTAAATGAGATGCAAGTAAACGAAATAACGTCTTATAAAACCAGTGCTTAGGTATGTTACCAGTTGGGTATACATATAAATAAATAAAATAAAATGAATACATATCTTAGGACAACCAACACAACGTTATCTGATCCCAAACTAGGCAGAGCCTGTACTATGGCAACCAGACAACTGATAAACATACTTATATATTTCTAAATACATACATATCATAGATAAATAACACCCAGACACAGAACAAATGATCGTGCTCATCACACAAAGATTTGTCCTGGGTGGGAATCGAACCCACGACCTCAGTCTTAGGAGTCAGGGTCACTAACCACTAGACTAACAGGCCATTCATATCAGTAGTTATTAAGTTTGTTACAATTATAATAAGGTGAAAGAGTAGATAAATAATTAAGTAATAACGTGTTCATAATAAGTGACGAAGAAAATTCATGTAATTTGCGTCGTTGAACTTATATGACCAGAATTCCGAACTACATTTAATCTCAATCTGCTTTTATCAACGAGGTTGGGGTCGGCTTCCAGCCTAATGGGATGCAGCAACCACTAATTTGGACATGAAGCGACTGCGAATCTAACTTTCACAACCCAGTTACTGGGCAATACTGATCGTTAGACTTTCAGGCTTCTATCGACCCGTAACGACTGTCAAAGATCCATAAATAACAGCGGGGACCAACGGCTTAACGTGCTTTCCGATGATCACCCATCCACCGATCGACCTTGGTAAGCGTTGCTTAACCTTTGCAACACACAACATGAGCTCTAATTCTGAGCCACATTGTAACCACTAAAACGATAGTTTTTACCACACTATAAAATACCTAGAACTATCTGAATATGTATCCCCGTACAAACATTGATATTTTAACATCTAAGTCCCTGAGATACCACATTTGGTATGCATACAATCGTTTTTAATTGTGTCGGTAATTACGGTACTTGAGCGGTTAAATATTCTAACAGTAAGCCAGGGTATCCTTCGGGGCCTCAGCTGGTCGTACTTGTATGAGTGGCTTAGGCTTTTCTCTCGAGCATAGAGGTCGTGCCAGCAACACAATACAGGCCACTAAATGTGCCTTTTAGAGTAATGTACAGACGCCAACACATCAAGTTACTACAATCTGTCAGATTTCTTTGATAGATTTTCGACTTTATTTCTAGAGCATTAGGTTCAAGGTTCATTGGGAAAAATTGACAGTTTCGGGTAGCTTGACCTGGTGGCGTCTGTACCTAGGATATAAGTTTGTTAGATGAAAAATAAAAACTTTGTAAATATAGTAGCTTAGTTCGTTATTTTTCTTGAAAGCAGGTTCTGAAATGTAACGTGTTTTAATTTATCAGTGGTTGTCTGTGTCTTATTTTAAACAAGTTTATACCCGCGACTTCGTCCGCGTTAAATTTTCTGTTCCACCAACTCACCCCGTAGCATCACATCGCTTGCTCGCGATATTATTTCGTTTTCGTCAACTGTTTTTGTATTTGCTCGGCTTTTACGGGTCCTAGCGTGATTTTAAGTAGCCTATAGCCTTCTTCAAGGATTGAATTTAAGGGGTTTTTTTTTCGTATACAACATAAACATACAAACTATTCGGCTTCATTATTAGTAAAAGTACATATAGATTTGTAATCTGTGATTATTTGTCGTTGTGGTGATTACTTGGAAAGCTTCCAAGGCCTACGATGTCTTTCGGTTGAAATGCGATACTGGTATAAAAGTCAATTAAACTACTACTTATTTGGACTATACACTTTCCCGATTCACCATGATAAAAAAACACCTAAAAATAGTAACGACACTATTGTTTTCACTGTCGATACCTACCTTACTACTCAAAAATCAAAAGTCATTTATTCAAAGTAGGCTGAGAGTCAGCACTTTTTGAACATCAACCTTACATAAGACAATCCCCCTAAGCGCCCGCTCTTTACCACCTCCTAGTGCTTTAGCTGGGAAGAAGTGGCGAAACAAAATCCCAGCAGCACAGCTGTCTATTCAGTTAGAAGAACTTGATTCTATACAATAAATATGTAAGTATTATAATTAACATTAAAGCTTCCACATAAAGGCGCGATTGACAGCGCGAAGTGATTCTCGTAGAACAATTTCTATAAAAACTTCATGAAATTGTTCTACAAGAGTCGCGTCGCTGTTTGCCTTTACGATTACATTATTTTGATCATCTTACATTCTTTCAAAACTAGACACAAGCAACTGTTTACATCATAAGATTTATACCCTTGCGTCCAAAGAGTATATAGGTATATGCAGTAAGGCATGAAATATTCCCAAAATACCGTAAAAATCAAAACAACAAGAACACCCAACTACCCTCGCCCGCTCAAAATTATTACAAAAACGCTTACAACCAAATTACTCGCCAGACACGGAGGGCGTCTTAAAAGGTATTTTATTCACGCGAAGCTAAACATATACAGTGATTTATGGCCTAATAACACCAGTAGAGAGGGAAGCCATTAGGGACTGGCCAGAGGTCCCGGCACTCTTGGGGGCCTTCATAGTGTTTCATAGAGGTTATTAAGTTGAATTCCGACGCGAAACACCTGTTTGCGGTGCTAACTATGCTTCATTAAAATTTTGGAGTAAATTATTTTGGAGAGGGTTGAATGCTTCAGTCATTTTAGTGGTATGTTGGTGGGAATTATTGTATTGGATTATGATACTTAACAACAAGAACTTATAGTGTTAAATAACGTTTTGACAATATTGGGCTCATTAACTGAAATTTTCAATCGATTGATGAGTCAAACTAACAATTACTGATTAAAATAGTTTTAACTAAATCAATCACGATTGAAATAACTTGAACTTGAACTTTTAAATCTAATCTGCCTTCTTAATTAGATCTGCCAATAAATTATTAAGTAACCACTATGGAAATTAAAGATGGCGGCTGCGAATACTTTTCAATTTGCTTCGTGTGTATCGTTTTCTATTTAAGGATACTGAAACGGGTAGTGATCAACATTTAGGCAGGAGTCATATAATTACCCAAAACCAATTCTGAGTAGTAGATAGTTGCTGTATTAAATGTTTGTGAAACATTTTTTTTAAGACATTGAAAATAACTCAAACTAAAAACATTTATTTCAATTAAACTCTTAACGGACAATTTTCAATTGTCAAAAAATCGATCAGTTAGTCAGAAAGTGGCCCATTTCAAAACGTTGATCGCTGAGAAGGAGAAAAACGGGCAAGAAACTCCAAGGACACTCTTTTAAATCAAGATAATACAAAATCCTGGGTACAGACGCCAACACATCAAGCTACTACAATCTGTCAGATTTCTTTGATAGATTTTCGACTTTATTTCTAGAGCATTAGGTTCAAGGTTCATTGGGAAAAATTGACAGTTTCGGGTAGCTTGACCTGGTGGCGTCTGTACATTATTCTTGTTGCTTCTATATATAAGAATAATGTAAAATTCAGAACAAGAAACAATTCCAAATATAAGATCAAAAATAAGCCCGGAATTTAGGAGATGACCAATTTCAACCGACAGCGCCCGTTCAAGAACTTGACGCATGGATCAGCACCATCGCCAAGAAAGCGTTCAAATAGATGGTAAATCCGCTATTAATTTTGCTGTTGTCGGTATTTTAAAAACCTTCTTTGCCTTGTCTAAAAAATATTGATCTATCTACTGAGTTTAGGCCTTTATATAGGAAAGTCAACCTTTCTTCTAACACAATAGAAGAATAATATGGCAATCTATCTGCCTGGCTGCTCTTTGCAATGCAGCAAGGAAACAACAACCTTAGACAACAAGACATAAGGTAGGATTGGAGCCAACAACAGACGTAGATCCAATGGAATACAAAACGAACTCTCTTTGATGTCAGAATGTCAAAACTTTGAGCCCGGAGTGAAGCCAGGCATGAAGTTAGTCGGACGTATTTTTATCTGACTATACGGTAGAGGCAAAGGATGAAGTTGTATGTAATTATAAATAGTATATTAACTTACATATGTACAAAGGTTCTAAGCTTTGTTGTTTTATAAACTACAACTCGTCATCTAACTAGACTTTTCCAAACTATGTTGGGGTCTAAAAGCCGACCCCAACATAGTTTGGAAAAGTCTAGTCTAACTTTAACTTTTACATAGAACGCTTGCCTATCTGACCTCCACAACCCAGTTACTGGGTTATATGATACCCATTGGTAAGACTTGTTGTCTGACTTTCGGGCTTCTGCCGACCCGTAACAACCGTCAAGATTAAAGATCGACGAAAGACCAATGGCTTAACGTTCTTTCCCAGGGACGGAGGGGTCTTTGTATGTAAAGATTTTCACCTATCCACGGACCAACCACGGCAACTTTAATTTGATTGATCGACCTGTGCGGTTGTAATAACTCAGCCACAAGCAACTACAATTCTTAAAGGCATACATTCAAAAACCTTTCAGACTGACGGCTGTTTTGAAAGAAAATAAATAAAATACGTCTATTTGCGGTAAACATAACGCAAATAAATAACGGACACAAAAAAAGGAAAAACCTGTTTGGATTACAAAGTAATTATGAAAGAGTGTCGGTAAGAAATTGTAGTTTTATTCTGATTGAAGAAATTGCTCTTAAGCCTTTCCTTCATCTTGTACTTTGTTGATTAATTAGCAATTACTTAAATTGTCGTTGAACAAATGAGCTTACTATAGATTCTCTTGAGGCGGACGCGTTACGAAGACCCTGACGACTTTATTATCTTTTTTGTAATTTGGAGGTCAGTATCAAGTTGTATATTGATCTAACTATAATTCGCGGCCGTAATAAATATAAAGGGGGAGGGGGTCATTCGCAGTGTGGTGCTGATGATCGCTGCCCATCCTCTAGTACTTAAGCCTCGTCTTTTACGAAAGCCACGGGAAGAAATGGGATGGTGCGATTCTTTACGTCCGACACCACACAAAATATTTATTTTTTGAATTATAATCATATAAATCCACAAGTTGTATTGTTATAAAATTATATACAATAGTTATTCTCTTAGTTTATATAATCCCAATTGAATGACTATTATTACCAATTCTAACTCCTAACCCCCCCAACCCCCCCTCCTAACTCCTATTCTTCTCTCTTCTTCTTATTAATACAATTCAACCTGACACTTTACGTAAGTAAATTAAAATTTTGTGGGTTACCTTACTCATCCCTTAAACATACACATATTGTCGTCAGCGCAAAGGTTTGTAAATAAGTTTACTATTAAAGTTAGCCCAAAGACCGAAAAATGGTATTCTACAACTACAACTGCCGTTATTACTATTTGAATTCTCAGTACTCAGCGTTCAGCTTCATTTACGTTCCATTCATAAAAAAACATCTAAAACAAAAATTCATATCCCGACATCTCCCTACAGACGAAAAATGTTGCGTCACAGAATGCAACCTCCTTTTTGCGAGCATGCACCGGACTAAAACAGGGCAACACAGAACTTCCGAAAAACTGTTAGGGCATGAAAAAAGGAATGTAAATGAACGGTCTCTCTCAAAGAAAATGTAATTACGATGAAACATGTACGAAGGCCATACGTGTTGTGAACGTCATAGTTTCGACAAATGCTGTGTGAAAGAACGTGTGATACTCGACATTAAATCAAAGGGTTCCGCTTTGAACTTTTTTGGCACGTGTTTTTGGTTGTGTAGTGTATTTGGGTGTCGTGAAAACCCTGTGGTAAAGGCGTTGTTCGAGATTGCTGGACCAAATCCGGGCAAGTTCCAATGTGAGTTTATCAATGAATGTCAGGCACTGATTGTCTGATATTTCTGCTGAACTGGGCCTGACTGGTGATAAAATGATCGCCATGAATGAGCAATCGGTAAATTGAAACAAAAATTAGAAGATCTTACTAAAATGTTCGGAATAAACACTTACGGAACTAAAAGATATAATTTGCACATTCGAATTACAAGACAACGACATTTTTAGACGAGAAAATGAAAATCATAACCGAACCTGTCAGTCCCGTGTCGGGCGCCAAAATCCTGGGGAATCCCTGGGCGTTTTGCCCCGTAATGAAATAAAACTAGCCGCCGGTTTCCTACGTGGCGGGATTTGGGGATTTCGTGACAGCCGACGATTGCGCGGGCAGTAACTGACGAAGGTCGTTCGTTTCTTGAATTTGAGACAATTGTGCTTATTGGTCGCTATTTGCGGCGGCCATTTTGGTGTCAATTGTTATGAGCCTTCGTTATTAGTGGGTTTTCCCTTTGTGATACCGTAGGTGTTTCCGAGAACAATCATACGTATATGGTCCAAGGAATCGTAAAAAAATATCGATATTGTTATTTACGGATGTTCTTTTTTTTATGGGTTTTTGTTTCTTTTACGAAAATTATTCTACTATACCTTTATTTTGAAGAAATGTACGTATTAAAACAATACGTCCGAAATTTGAGTGGAAAATCCAAAATTGGTTTTACAAAAAACTCACGAGTAAATAATATAACAAAAGGGGAAAGAATATATGGTTGAGTTCACACGTTCATAACGAGTTTTATTGTCAACAGTTATGGGAAAAGCAATGGTCAGTGCCACCTGCTTTTTGAGGATATATCACGTAGATTTTAAGGATTTATTATTTCTTTTATGAATGATAGACATGTCTATTCTGCTATATTTGTATTATAGGTATTCACGACAATCATCCTACTATTATTATAAACGTAAAGTTTGAATGTTTGGATTTTCGAATGTTTGTTACTTATTGACACAAAAACGGCTTAACGGATTGGGATGACATTTACACAGGTATTTCATAACCTGGATTAACATATAGGATAGTATTTATCTCGGTAGTACGCGGGCGAAGCCCTAAAACCTAGTAAGCTTATAATTCTATATCAAGATTCATAAGAAATTCCAAAAATGTCAATATGGCTTTTCAAATCATGATGGTCATGTGTAAGAATTTTAAGTTTCAGCTGAAGGGACAAGTCTATACATCCATCATACGGCCTGTCCTTTTATATTGCAGTAAAACGTGGCCAGTACTGAGATGAAAATTTTGCGCTGGATGTCCGGAGATGCGCGAAGAAACCGCAACACTCACGCATTTGCGGCAGCCTTCATATCCATGACATAGCAGACAACTTGCAGGAGTGTCGCTTACATTGGTACGGGCACGTCTTACGGAACCGGGGACTTACGTGGGGAACAAATGTCAGGCCATGCTGCCTTCGCCGTGCCCCTGCAAAGAGATAGACCCAAATGGTTCTGGATTGACGTCGTAGCGGATGACATGCGTACCAATAAACTCACCATAATGGTTGTAGAAGACTGTCAAAAGTGGTGGGTTAGGAGTAGGAAAGCTGACCCCGGGCTCCGAAATGATGCAAGAGAGAAAACGCGAAGATGATGTGTAAGAATTTTAATTCATAAAATTGATTTAATTTTTTATGAAGGCTACTTAAAAATGGTTAAATTGGCAAATAGCTTTAAATAAAGTAAACAAATAATATAAAAGGAAATATTACTTTAATAAAATGTTGGTAGAAGAGTAAGTGATCGATACTGTTGATAAGGTGAAAGAAAATCCTTTTGAGTGTGTTGAATGAAACGCAACTAAATAAAAAAGATTGCACGCTCGACCATCGCGACTCGGATCTTTCTGGATTATATCTTAGCGTGTGGTGTAAAATTAAAACAAATAAATACTACTTAGTTAAATTCTCAAAAATCCGATGAATGAGAAACAATTATTCAAGCAGAAATTATGTAAGAGAACGTATAAGTCTTAAATTGCTGTTCGATCATGTCGACATAAATTTATTAGGAGTTTTATTTTAAACTAGCTTTTGCCAGCGGCTACGCCCGCGTGGAGCTCAAAACTGTTCCCACGAGAACGTACTACCAGATAAAAGTATATATTCTATGTGTTAATCCGGATTGTAAACTATCTGTGTGCGAAATTTTATACAAATCCGTCGAACCGTTTTTGCGTGATTGAGTATCAAACATCTCGGCGGCGGCGACCTCTCGCGTCCGGCCCTGGTGCGAGCCATGGTACGGAGCGAGAGGGAATGGGCAGCCGTCACCTCCTTCTGCGAAGCAGTAATGCTCGCGAAGGAGGAGGCGGGGCGCGTGAGGGAGTGGCAGTCTCTGCGCCCTCACGTCCCTAGCCGCCGCAAGAGGAGACGCTCCGGGCGTCGGGAGTCCATAGCGGACTCCCGGCCACCGTAGGCGCGAGCTTGCGGGTGGCGAGCAATGGGTAGCTCGCCGCCCGGTAAGGACCAAGCTCGGGTCGACGGCGCGTAGTGTTCCACGCGCGCCTCAAAGAGATGTCAGCAGCAGTGAAGGGGTCTACTAGGACCGATGCCTGCCGGGGTCGCGTGATTGTTCAAAAGAGATACCGTGACCCTGGCACATGGGCAACTGATGGAACACGGGTGGGTTTTAGTCAGTAAAAAAAAAAAAAGTATCAAACATCTAAACAAACGTACAAACTTTCACATTTATAAAATTAGTGGACAGTACAATTGAAATCTGCATTTGTTTACACAGATTTGTGACCTAAATAAAATAACAAAACTCATCAACACATATATAATTCCACAATCCAATCGAAATAGTGACAGTCGACACTCTGAATCAGAGCAAAAATCTCTGCGGCCAAATATTTGTTCCTACCTATGTTCCGGTTTGTAGTTTCTGTGCGTAATAGCACCCACGACAAAGGGAATCCTAGTGCGGCCAAATGGAAGCCGAGTGGTGGCCGTACGTTATCTATCTTTATTTTCCGTCACCCCGAACTCATGGAATGTTGAGTGGGCTTTTCTTTGTTTTGGTCACAGCTCTCAGGTTGCAACAGGTAGTAGTGTAGGTACATTCATTAAGACTGTGCGTAGCGGATTTTTCTTTTCGGTGGAGTCCATTTGGAGTATTGAACTAAAGAAAGCAAACAGGGTGGCCGGGATATCAATGCGCAACCTGATCCCATGGATTGAGTGCATAATTCTAATTTGATATTAATTTTAGCTTGATACCTCCACGCGTTCCTGAGAAAAAGGGTCTTAATTGACAGACAGACGAACATGCAGTCAGACGGACAACAAAGTAATCATATAAGAGTTCAATTTTTGCCGATTGAGGTACGGAACCCAAAAAAAAATTAGCCGTTCCATACATTATGACCACGTGGGTATTGCACTTATATTTTGATAACCGACGAAAAATTTCTGCACTAAGGGAAATATTTCGTCGGTTATCTATGTATGATGATGATATTCCAGACTAGTAGGTACTGATGACATAACATCGCGCCTTATCTTCCCCTGAAAGTTAGACAGAGGTATACCTATAGTCCTGCCAGGGTCGCGAGATTTGTACGAAAGAGATACCGGGTGGGTTTTAGTCAGTAAAAGTCTGACACCAACTTCCGCTCCACCCAGAGCGGGAGACGTCATTTCACGATAACCCACCCACCAAAAAAGAAGGTCTGGAATCATATGCAGAATTCTTGGTTATAGGTTAACAGTTACGTTGAAGTCCCTGCCGTCCTGTATGATCTAGAACGAAGTTATAAATCTAAACTGGAATGATAAATAAAAAAAATAGCTTTGGAAAGATTATAAAAGCTCGAACATTCTCAATATTTGACAAAGAAATAATGCTTGTTCTGATTACAAACTAAAAACGATAAGGCAACGCTCTTGACGACTTTTTCCATTGGATAATTTCGTAACACGCTCCTCTCCTAACATTACACCACACATACAGGTGCTGGAAGCTCAAAGGCGCTTCGGAGAGCCGAGGAGCCCTTCAACCCCTGTTTCCTAGCTCTTTGATACGGCATCGCGGCCGGCCCGGATCCATGCCGGATCGCTCTCGTATTACCGGATCGCCATAACATCCGTCCATCTTGCTATTTGTTAATTGGATTTTGATATTTAATGGACGTCAGATGATATGGGTCAGTTTTGATTGTTTGATTGGATCCCATATGGGTTGGGGTGGTAATAAATACATTCACTTAGATAAGTGGACGGGTGATTTAGGAAACGTTCGGAAGTGAGTTTGTCTGTGTTTGTTTTGATGAGCTTCTGTAAAAGCGTTTTACGCACGTAATTATTTACTATTTATTTGCTGATAATTAGGTATTGGGAAATAAAGGTAATCTTTATAACAGCAAAGGCCCTAGGGGTATAAGCATAGTGAATTTGCCCTTGAAAGATATTGGCACGATACTTAGAGGATTTTTAGGTATCGACAAGGTAATAAGATCCTGAAAGTTTCAGATCTCTAACCCATTTGGTTTTTGAGAAAAAGAAAAAAAAAGAAAAATCTGACAAAATCAGAAAAAAATTATTTTCTCAAGAACGCGTGAAGCTAATAGTAGCTTCTAAGAAAAAAATTAACACCTTTAACGGTTGATAAGAACCTTGAAAAAAAAATGCACTGTTTTTTTAATTTTGATTTTTAACTATGATACGATTCTGGCACAATCATGAAACTATTTTTTTTGCATTCCCCATTCATTTTTCTATAGACTTACATGCTTTTAAGATTTTAAAAAAAGGTACGCCATATTGCAAAAAAATAAAAACCATTTTTTGTGCAAATATTTACTTCATGTATTTTAAGCCTGCATCTTTATTTGTGTCGCTCGTTCATGTCTTTTAATCTTATTTAAAGTAGACATGTCTAAACCAATAGTTAAAACTTAAAATATCAGTGAATATCAACTAAAATATTATAAATATTGTACACAAAGCGACAAATCGAGCATTTCCAGTCAAAGTGGACTTCTCATTGTACGAAAAGCTTATACAATATGAGGTCAGCTAAAACTGGAAATGTATAGCTTGATATGTAGCAATGTATACACTTCTAAAATAAGAAATAGATTTTAATTGATAAATTATAAATAAAAACAACAAATGTTTGAAAGGTATATTTGCAAAAAAAAAGTTTATAATCACATTTTAGCGGTCTTCATCACTATCATCTTCAATCACAGGCGACCTGCCAGGGTCGCGAGATTTGTTCGAAAGAGATACCGTGGCCCTGGCATATGGGCAATTGAAGGGGGTGGGTTTTAGTTAGTAAAAGTCTGACACGCCCTTCCGCCCAGAGTGGGTGACGTCATTTGATGATTTGCCACAGATAAAAAAACACAGGCGAAACATTGTCTGCATCAAATAATTTGCTTAGTATTTCAGCAGGCCTCAGAATCTGTTCAAATATCTTTCGTGTGACAAATAATAAACAATACCAGCAACGTGAGAGTAGCATCTAATTGTTCTAAGACCATTTGCCCACTCACAGATATGCCTCAATATGCTTTTGGGACCAATAGCGTTTTTATTTTTATACTCAATAAAATATCTATAAACCTTCTTACTGATATGACGAGACTGAATTTGAGCTTCGCGTATGTTTGACTGGTCTTTTACGTATTGAATGGTATGATTACCTGTTTCATCAAGCATTGCTGCTATCGCTTGATTTGTCGCCGTGCGTACAATGTTTATAATATTTTAGTTGAAATTCACTGATATTTTAAGATTTAACTATTGGTTTAGACATGTCTACTTCAAATAAGAATAAAAGACATAAACGAGCGACACAAATAAAGATGCAGGCTTAAAATACGTAAAGCAAATATTTGCATAAAAAATGGTTTTTATTTTTTTGCAATATGGCGTACCTTTTTTTAAAATCTTAAAAGCATGTAAGTCTATAGGAAAATGAATGGGAAATTCAAAAAAAATAGTTTCATGATTGTGCCAAAATTGTATCATAGTTAAAAATCGTAATTAAAAAAAAAGTGCAATTTTTTTCAAGGTTCTTATCAACCGTTAAAGGTGTTAATTTTTTTCTTAGAAGCTACTATCAGCTTCCAAAACATATCCAAAATTCAAATCAATCGATTCACGCGTTCTAGAGAAAATAATTTTTTTCTGATTTTGTCAGATTTTTCTTTTTTTTTCTTTTTCTCAAAAACCAAATGGGTTAGAGATCTGAAACTTTCAGGATCTTATTATCTTGTTGATACCTAAAAATCCTCTAAGTATTGTGCCAATATCTTTCAAGGGCAAATTCACTATGCTTATACCCCTAGGGCCTTTAATGCCATGAAACGTCAGAAGGTATGTGCACGGTGCTAACTGGTCGTCTCCTCTGGAGAAGAGCCAGCAAGAAACTCCACTCTTTTAAGGGAGAATTTGCCCTTGGAGTGCCATATTTCAGGTGTTTACGTTTTTTTTTTTTTAAAGGAAACAAGTAAAGCTTTTTGAGTGCGGTTTTTTTCTTGATTTTATTCATGATATACAGAACGTTAAAAAAATAATTATGGAAAATAAAACCCAAAATGCAGCTCCGCGAAAACAAGTTCTCAAATCGCGGGAGGTAAACGGCTGACATCACTGCCCCCTCTTTGTTGATCTGAAACACAAATTCAACGCATATTATCAATGTGTGACCCTTTGGCCATGGAATGACGGATGGTTTTTTCGATAGATACATTTTTGCATTTATTATTTATCTTTTTATGCGAAAAACAACGCGAAAATTCAATTTTTTTTTTTAAATGCCGCCATTTTTCGAAATTTGTACTAAACGAAAAACCCATCCGTCATTCCATGGCCAAAGGGTCACACATTGATAATATGCTTTGAATTTGTGTTTCAGATCAACAAAGAGGGGGCAGTGATGTCAACCGTTTACCTCACGCGATTTGAGGACTTGTTTTCGCGGAGCTGCGACGGCCGCCATTTTGGTTTTTTTTTAAAACTATTTTTTTTTAACGTTCTATATATCATGAAAAAAATCAAGAAAAAAACCGCACTCAAAAAGCTTTACTCGTTTCCTTTAAAAAAAAAATAAAACGTAAACACCTGAAATATGGCACTCCAAGGACAAAGTCTCCCTTAAAAATAATGTTTTAAAGTAACAATGTGAACAGGTATAGGACGACAATGTAGAACTGCCAATAAGTACCAGGTACTTAATAAAATAGAAAGTGGTCTACAAATCTTCAGTACATAAGGCTTTGAACGTTCTCACATTCACAAAATATAAAATAATTTACATATAAAAGATAAATAAAATATAAAAAGCTATGTAAACCAAATAACATGATTGCCACTACAACCATTAAAGAGTTGAAATTAGAATTGTAGGTATTTAATGTCAAATAATGAGTCGATTAGAAATGTGTACATTCAAAGTTTATTCTCCATATGGCCATAATTATGGACGAATGAAACAAAAAGTACTCAGAGCATTTTATGCTCTCAGTATTATTTTATTTAGATATCTATTGATTTTTATTTCTTCAGTTTAATATCTCGTGAAAGAGCTCAGTACTATCATAAAAATTTCTAACAAAATCATATAAGATTTCACTCAGATACATTTAAAAAGATTTTCTATTTCCTTGCAAAGTATTGCACCAGTTTCCCCTTTACCGCGCGGTGAACCAATCTCAATACGGTTGCACACATCCTATACAAACACACATACACTCCGCCACGTCAATTAGCCATTCCTATTCACTACACCCACTCTTATTAGAACCATTCATACCTCTTGTAGTTCCCACTCTATTTATTTATCCCTTAGGGTCAGTTTAGACAGAACGGAAAAATCCTCGCGCGGACTCGAGCCTTCTCAGCACGCGTAGTATGACCACCATAAAAACGAGTTTTGTCGACGGAAGAATAGACAAAATGGCACGGCGATGTTATAACTGAAGAGAGGAAATATTTATGTTCTTCAGTCGACAAAATTCTACGATGTCGAGCATGGCGACCAATTTTTCTCTACTTTTGAGTTGGAGTTTCAGTCGGAGGTACATTTTTTTTACAGGATTATATTTATTATAATCATCAATACAATACTCTAAGTTCGTTAAATCTCATTGTATGACTATTCAATGAAAAAGTCCTTAGCGGATCCACCTTAACTACATTAGTTACCACTCTCTTGCTATGGAAAGAATAACGCGCCGTGCTCGGGCTTAAGAGATGTCGAATTGAATAGAAAGAACTTTGTCTACTCTTCGTAGAATAGAGATAGAATTGGTCATGCTACGCCTGCTGGTCGCAATTTACACTGGGAGCAAACGAGTCGCGAGCATTCGCGAGCCGACTGTGTTGATATTCATACAATTTTCTACTTTAGGCTATCGTACTACGGCCTTATTTTCAATAGAAGTCTAAGTTCTAGTAAATTGCTCGGGCGTTGAGGGCAGTGGTGGCCCAGTGGTATCGACCCCGACTTACGAGTTGTAGGTCAAACTTAAGCAGGTGCTTTACTTTATGTAAATAATAACACCACCACTGCTATCAAAACGGTGAAGGAAAACATCGTGAGGAAACCGGCATGTCCTAAAACCAAAAAATCGAAGACAAGTGACATCTACCAACCCGCACCGGGCCCGCGTGGTAGATCTCTCACCGAGAGAAGGCCGGTGTCCAAGCAGTGAGAACTGTATAGACTGATTATGCTCGGGCGTTTTTCCGTTCTGTCTGTACTGACCCTTAGACTCGGTGAAGCCATGAATAAACACAGTAAATTCACGAATAAATCACAAGGATTTAGACCGCTTGAAATTCTATAGGCAGCGTCGGTTTGACAACGATGCCTTTTTACCCTTATCATTACGTTATCTGTAATAACACCCGTCTAGACGAACGTAGGTGGGCTATAGTTCGCTGACGTGACCAAATTGTGTAAAGATGTTACCTTAACGGGATCCCTAATAAAAGTATTTTGTTATTTATAAGGATATTTAGGCCTTTCCACAGGTTATTTGGACATAAACTCGGCTTCATATTGTTTTCGTAAGCTTTTTATTTAATCTATACTTTCAGCTGAGGAGTTAGTCGTTTTTTTTGTTTGTTTGAACGTTTCTACTAGAATTAGCACTCGGATTTGATAAAATTGCATTGCTCATAAAAGTCAAATTCGTGGGGAAGTTTAAAGATTATTTAACTTCACGCTATGTCCCTAAAGAGCCGAGAAAAATAAATGGGAATAATACTGGTAGGCAAAGCGATGCGACGGGGTGGGTCGGAACAACCTGGACGAAGTCGCGGGCAAACGCTAGTTTCGAATAAAAATATCAAGTTACATTGGCTTTATTGTTGAACCACAAAGCGGCTACATCAAAAAGTTATGGCATCTATATTAGTTTTAGACTTGGGCAGAATTTTTATGCTTTTCGCTTAAAAGTTTCTTATGCCTTTTTTTAAAAGCTTTAGTAATAACTAAATACAAAAACAGGCTCCTATTTCCTTCGTCTCAATATCTTGTGTAGGTTGTCAAAAATAAAAATACACTTACGTCTCCAAATTGCAACATCAACCAAACACACAAGGGTACTGATTGCCCCCAGTTGTCGTTTCCTCCGAAAATAGTAATAAAAATAGTTTTAGATTCTCGATTCCCCTCAACATTTTAAAATTAAGTACAGCTAAGCGAGAAAGTGCCCACTGAAATATTATTTTTAGGAACCAATTCTATACAAATTATCTAAGCCACCTAATATGGACATACATCATGTTGCAACGACTTTCAACTCACTTCCTGTTATTAAAAACAATATAGTATGTCTATCTCTTTCACGCATTTATAGAATAAAATGCTTTTCGAAGGGGAATCAAAACACCCAAAAAATTCGGGTAGATACACAGCACGTCACAGACGACGTGACGTGTAGTGAATGTAAATATTTCCGTCGCAAGCGAATCAAATGACAAACTTCTACGGTTGGCTCGCAAAGTGACGAAAAAATACGTCAACAGACAGTAGGGGGGCGTAATTAAAAGAAAAATAAGCGCTATTCATAAAAGTCCAACGGTATAGCGGGGTCGTTGCGGCTTTATATTGCCACCAGCTTTGGCTGACCTCCCTTTCCTTTAGGACTATTACAAAATTACGAAGATAAAAGGATGTGGTCACTTCCTCTGGCGGTTCAAGTTATGATAGCCATCGGAGTTTATCACGGAGGCTCGTTTAATCTAGCTCTTAGGACAGGGGGGACAGCAGAAAGGTTTATTTTACGCCCCACAGAGGTTGATTAAGCGATATGAGGTGATCTTATTCCCTTGAGACACTTATGAGAACATCTTTCGTTGTTCTAATGAATGTCACATAAAGTATAATTGTGGTGAGTGATTTATACCCGTATATTATTAGTGTGAGGAAGCTTGGGGATTATGTGGGGGCCTTTAAGTTACTTCCTTAACTGTCGGGAGGAAGGCTCAAAGCGATAATGAATCGGATTTGGAATCTATAGCCAAAGTTGTAAGGAGCAGTGCGCGAATAATTATGGTTTGTTTTGGTTAAATGTGTGGGAAATTATTTAGTGTTTACCTAGGATAAATTGTGGAGCTTTTTATGTGATGTACTACATCATTACGTTTGGGGAATGGTCTATGAATATAATTATCATCCTGATTTGTATTATTACTTTGAGAATTTTGGTAGTTTGGTTACTGTTAAATAGGTTACACTGTTAGTTGAGTTTTATCGATTTCAGAGTCTAATCTATTAATTTCAATTTCCTGTCCTCATCCCAATTTATTTAGGGTCGGCGCAACGTGTATTTTTCTTCCACACTTCTCTATTAGTTGTTATCTCAGTAGTCACCCCCTTTCTATCCATATCATCATTCACACAGTCCATCCATCGTTTCTTTGGTTTCCCTCTACTTTTATTGCCATCGACATTCATGCTCAAAATAATCTATTGACTACTTCAATGTATAAAATAATGTTGACGTGTATACAAATAATTATCACTTATCATGATTTGCGAAAATACAATCATTTTATTAACACCTTTTATTTCGCTACGACAGTAAGACCTCTGTTCACCCCAGCTTTGGCTGTAAAGTGAGCGATACATGTTCCGTGAAAGTTGTAACGATAAACTAGATTTCAGCGTGTTCCTACCGTACCAAGTTGAACGAAATATTGCTTCAATAAACTCGAGAATATTTTTACCTTTTTCCAAAAAGATAAACACGTGAACGTTGTTGGTACCGAGCTGTGAGAGCTGTGATTTTATAGTTCGTTTCACGTGTAAGGTTTTAATATGGTTTCAGGGATAATGGAGCATTTTACCGTCCTTTTCAACACAAAATATTTGTCTTTACATAGCATACAACAGAGTCATTTCCCGCTTATATCTTACAACTACGCAACGGATTTAATGCGGTTTTAATCAATAAACTGAGTGATTCGAGAGGAAGGTTTATATGTATTTTATATGCGGGCGAAGCGAAGTGTCGATAATTTCGATCGAGTACTATTTATTTCCTAATTTATTGTAATAGGTGTGTTGTACCGACAAATTTTTGTGTTTTTATTTTTAGAGTTTATCAGTGGAACCTTGTGATAGCTTGGTTTTCAATTTCATAATTTTTAAAAATACTGTTCAAGTAAGTTGTGAGTTTCCCGAATAGAATAAAATCTAGATACTAATTTGGCAGGTGTAATGTCAAACTCATGTCAAACTTTTATACTAAAAAACCAAACACAGAAGACTTCAAATGTCAGATTAGTCTCTAGGACTCAAAAACGAACTCATCATCATCTGCTTAGCTTTTTCCTAACTATGGTCTATCTGTATTAGGGTCGGATTCCAGTCTAATCGGATGTAACTGAATACCAGTATTTTACTTGGAGCGACTGCCTATCTGACCTCCACAACCCAGTTACTGAGTGATACGATACCCCTTGGTAAGACTATCAGACTTTCGGACTTATGACGTCACGTAACGACTGTCGAAGATCCACGAAGGTCAGCCAGGACCAACGGCGTAACGTGCTTTCCGTGGTACAGAAAACAAAACGAACTATCTATACTGTAAATTTACTATTAAGCTGAAGAGTTTGTTTGGTTAAACGCGCTAAACTTTTAGTGTTGGATAGCCAATTTATCGAAGAAGGCTATAGGCTATACATATAACATCACACTAGGGTCCTTAGGAGCTAAGCAAGAAGAAAAAAGTACTCGTACGGGCAGGCGATTCAATGCGACGTGTTGGGTCGGAGGAGTAAGCAATTTAACGCGGATGAAGTCGCGGGAAGAAGCTAGTACAGATATAAAAACTTAATGAAACTTCAAGCATTACATTTATGACAGCATACAGGACATATACGCGACGACACCACCATATTACCACGTTATAATCCTACTCGTCGCCGTAGACGTAGAAAAATGATCTTGACTGGATGTGACAAGGGGCGGGCGCACCTAGCAAAAGGACAAGTGACCTTAATCAAGCCAGGGTACGCCCAACCGCTGTTATTGTTGTTCAAATAAGGCGTTGCTTTTTGCTAGAACAACAGTTGGGCCATACCGAACCATTCAAAGTTGAGGGTTCCGGCATTTGTATGTAAATGATTCGTAATCTCTGCGCGTCACAATCATGGTTTTCCTGCGACCCTTCGCTGGACCACGGAAATAATTGTACTGGAAGAGGTGATATGTTATCTTGGATACTGTTGATCTTTCAACGTGCGGTATCGCGTAATTTAGGTAGTATAAAATATTCTGTTTTTAAAAACAGTTTTCCAATGGTCTAGACTAGTTTTTTCTTCTTTGAAGTTCTGATCGTAGGCTTTTTCACAAGAAAATGAACAGATTTTAGCAACTTTAAAGGGTCTGCCCGACGCTATTTTCAAAGATAATAACCAAAAATGTCTAAAGTTGGTTGAAGTTTTGTATATAACTTAGCCTAAGTTATATACAAAATTGAAATTTTAGTCATATCGCGCAGCTTTTCATTTAATATCGCTCATTTTCTCGGTATCACAAAGCATTTCCATATTTTGTAAATTATAATAATTTTCACATTTATGTACTGTGTCTTTTTGAAGAAGTCTGGCTAGTAATACAGATAGCTTTCGGCACAATCGCTCTACGTTCTGCCAAATTGAGAAAGTAACAAAAAACTGAATTATTCATGAGTTCTTTGGTAATAAATACCAAAATATTGTTTGTTAGTCTTTTGATCTGTTTGTACTTTATTAGTAAACATTTATGCAGAATTAGATCATAGATGAAATTCAGTATTAATTTTACCTAATGTCAAACTTGTAACTTAAAATAGATGTGCGTTATTTTCAAACGGAATATTTTAATAAATATGGCTCAAATGACTTCAATAGATGCAAAAATCACCTAAAAATTCTGGGAGGAATGGACTATGAAAGGACAGAGGTTCCTTTACTCATTAACACAACATATACATTTTTTCACAGAAATACGAGTACATTAAGGTCGATTTGGACCAATCGAGCAAATGCTGATAGTGTTCGTTCGTGGATTTATCCAGGCCTACAGAAATGTCAAGGATGATAGCAAAGGAATGCTCATATCCGTGGTCTGATTGTCTGGTCCAAAACCACCTTAACTTACTCATTCATCACACACTCACACCATACACGTACATAATACACTACAAACGTTTAAATTTAATACACCTAAGTTTATAACATAAGTTTAGATTAATTTATTGTTTGGGAATAACATTCGATTATTCCACACAAATCTTACCAACTGACGCGGACGTTACGTATGTCTACGTACTATGTTATAATAATGAAAGACGAAAGAGAGTAAGCGACTTCACGACACAGGGAATCCTATTGTGGACACTATTGCTATTTCAATTTGTACTGCTCTCTTAAATAATTAAGTTTTGATTATTTATCTTTTTTTATTAGCCGTTGATGTCCCACAGTTGGGCGTGGGTCTCCCTACTCTCTTTCCACGTCTATCTGTCCAGAGCTGCCAAGGACTAATCATTATTAAAAGTGTCGAGCTCATCCCGCCATCTCCGTCTGGGCCTGCCGCGATGTCGTTTGCTATTAAGCGGGACGTAAGTTTGGCCTATTGATCGTACATACGGCAGATGTGTCCAGCCCAATTCCATTTAAGCGTGGCAGCTTTACATACTATAAAATAAAGTCGCAATTCGTGACTGTACGATGTAGATCTGAGAGCTTATAAAACATGCAACATTTTTTTATTGCGGTTTTCGTCAATCCGATTCAAATTTCGACAGAGTGATTCAAGAGGAAGGTGTATTTGTATAATAAGCGGGCAAACCCGCTGGCAAAAGCTAGTTTTTAAATAAAAACAGAACAAAAGACATCACTTAGTAAAACTGTTCATTAAAGTTATTCTTTAACTCTCTGTCCTTTTTATGACGCCATGCACTAAAATTACAGCAACTAAACCTTTTACATGGCTCATCAAAACGAACCCCATTCAGCATCTTTAACGCCGCGCCACCCCCATTATTGTCAACCGCTAAGTTTTACTGGTTCATTAACCAATGGGGGAAGCCGTAAACCATTGTCTTTGTGACGTTTATAATTACGCGCGTAATATAAAAAAAAAATATGATTCCCAATAAAGGTAGGGTTGGCTCGTAAAGCTAAATCTGCGGTTCACTTTTATTATTTGAGTTGGGTAAGTCGATGTAAACACGGACGTAATAATATCGCAGCGGGATTTATTAGTGCACTGGATATTCAATGCAGTACATAGCCCCGAGAGTTCAAAATCATTCTGTTTTTTCGACGCACTCTGTTAATCTCTGAATTCTTAATGCTCGGTTCAACAACGAGGATCGAAAATTTAACGCACGATACAATTCCGCCGCGATATTTTTACGTTTGTGACACGTTGACTTAGCGAATTTTGTTGGTAAGGGATTTGACATATTGGTGTTTTGCGAGTGGATTGCCGACAGTTCCCTATCCCGTATTCTTAAGAGGTACATACAGCACATTGTAATTCCGGTTTCGATCTGTCAAAAAACCTCTAGTTTACTTACATTTTTGTAAAGTTTTTTGACCAAATTTTTCTTTTCTGTTTTTAATCATATTATTTGGGATCCTTTTTTTTTGGTTTGCAAGTCATCAAATGACGTATCCCGCTATGTGCGGGAGGGCGTATCAGGTAACTATTTCGAATCAAATCCGCGGCTCCTTCTTTGCTTGTTTGGCGCCAACTCAAAAATTTCTTCTGAAAATATAAACAAACGGCTAACAAAATGTATCCGTTGATTCTGTGGAGTGGAATTTATATATTAATATAAATATATTACTGTATATGATTATTCAAACCTGATATTCTAATTTTTAAATCACCTAGAAAATATTTTTAGTTAAACGTTAAATTGAGATTAATTTTATAATCAAAGTTTTCGTTGATTTTTAATTACAAATAAGGAATAATACTTATAAAAGATTTTATTTCAGAACAAGGAATCCATAGAATGTTAGTAATATAATCATGTTAGTCATAAATGGAAAAAGTACGTGAAACCTTCTAAATACAGATGAATGTGTTAATATTTCTCGTAAGCGACAAATTGCGTAAGAATTTAACCTAAACAGCATTTGTTTACACTAGTGTAGATACTTTTAAATAGACCATACCTTGCAAACTTCTGGAAAAATCTAGGTATGAAAGGAATAAGAATATTGGTATTATTCACAAATATTATGCTTTGTAAGTCGAGCTTTGTAGGACGATGCCTTAGCCAGCTTAAACATGCTTTATAGCTTGAATATTCTAGATGGTTATCACATTCGGTTCGATTGGTCGTGAATTTTAAGCGAGTAGGTCTGAAAATACCTTCGTTTTTCATAGAAAGGATAATATTTTTGTTCGCTTTTAATAAGTTCCAAGTCGTTGCTTTATTTTCCTATACATTAAACAAGGGTCGAAAATTCAAAATACATATTCTGATTTTGTTGGTAGGGGCTTGTAGCTAAGTAATAACAGCTGCACGGATCGATCGATCAGGTTAAGCTACGCTTGCCGCGGTTGATTCGTGGATGGGTGACCATCTTTATATACCAAGACCCCGTACCTCGGAAAGCACGTTAAGCCGTTGGTCCCGGCTGTCATTTATTGATCTTTGGCAGTCGTTACGGGTCGTCGAGACGCCTGAAAGTCTGACAACCAGTCTTACCATGGGGTATCGTATTACCCAGTAACTGGGTTGTGGAGGTCATTTAGGCAGTCACTCCATGTAAAACACTGGTATTAAGCTGCATCCGGTTAGATTGGAAGTTGACCCCAACATAGTTGAGAAAAAGCTAGGCAAATTATGATGATCTAGCATTCTAGCCTGTCGTCCCCATGGGAAAATGGCGTGAGTTTATGAATTTTTGTATGTATCTAAACTGTAGAGCATAGCTTCGGATGCTCCAAAGCCATAGTAGCAGCAGGAAAGGCGTGGGTATTATAGTCTGATGAATTCTGACATAACCCTCCGATATTCCAAAATAGAAGGCGTTACAAAGAGCCATTACCTACCCCAAAAGCAAATATAGACCACCTTTTTCCTTTTATGGTTTTTTAAATAATAATTAAATAATATAAACATGATTAAAATTAAAATAAAATTTTTATTTCAATACAGAAACTAAATATACGAATTACAATATGAAATATGTAAATAAATACGTAATAAACAATAATAATATACAATAGTGTTCAAAATACAGACCAATATTAAGAATTTATAATAAAATAATTAAAGCGCTCTTCCTCTATTCTAATTAGAATTTAAAATGTTGCTGTGCCCTACAGGGTCCATAATTGATTATATATATATTAATACCCACCACCTGTATACATTATGGAATGAAATAAAGATTTGAGTTTGAGTTAAAATTGCTACTGTATTTTAATTATAAATATGTGGTTGACCGAGCTTTGCTCGGTATTTTTTGGTAAATTGTGTTTAAAATAATAAGTTTATGTTCAAGTTGATTATCAATAAAGTTGGTAATTGAAAACATGAACAAAACGACATTGTATAAAAATTAATCCTAGCTAGATCGATTTATCGCCCCCGAAACCCCTTGTATACTAAATTTCATGAAAATCGTTGGAGCCGTTTCCGAGATTCAGATTATATATTTATATACAAGAATTGCTCGTTTAAAGGTATAAGATATAAGTTTTAATATAATATAAGTTTTAATATAATATATGTATTATTTACGATAGTAACAAAAACACATTGACATAAATTACAATAGAAACGATGATAGCTACAAAAGTTATAAACTGTGTCGCAGCTATCAACGCCCGTCTATACATATTTCAATTATAATTGAACTAAGTATAACTACCGTTATTAAAATCTAAGTATAAACCTAAATGTTTGCATGTTTGTGAATAACTTTAGTTTAAGACCGAAATAGTACCTAAACTTAGGGCAAATGAATTGATTGATATAATTTAACAGATTTTGGTGTGTACTAAATTTTGACTGACTCGTTGGTCTAGTGGTAGCAAGTGCTACTGCTGAGCATGAGGTCCTAGGTTCGATTCCAACTCGCAATAGGCTCGCCCCTTATTACATATGGGACTTAAACATAGCTGGCGAAATGTGGGTGCACTAAAGGTAAACCTCTGCCTAACCCTTAGGGGAAACAAGGCGTGATGTTAAGTTATGTTATGTAATTATAAGATAACATACGTGTTCTGATATTAGTTCTATTAATACCGTATTACCCAATCACATACAACTATCTACCGCAAAACCGACCAAATATTAATCATTCGGAAGTTGGCTGTGCAATACCAAAACCCAGTATCTGCATAAAACTAAAATTTACAGAAGAGCCGATAAACGATATCTGATTTTTCTAGATCGGTTCGGTCGGGTCGGTCTCCGAATTTAAGTTACTTCGTATTTGACTAATTTCTGGGAGTTTTTAGTAGCCTAGTTTGTGGAGGGTGGTCTATAAGGTCCAAAAATGCATTAACACCCGTTTAAAAAAATGTCAGATACTAGGTTTTGAAATGAACAGCCGAAGTGCCAATGCTCACCGCTATACATAATCCGGTAATGACACTGATGTCGATTAAAACTCGATACGAATAATTATATCGATATCTATATCGATAGCCCTAGTTTATTTACGAGTATGTTAGGGATTCGTTTTGGGACTTTCATAGTAACCGATTATGGTAGTTTAAGAAAAAACATTTAAAGGTGTTATTTCGTAAACCCTTTTTACTTTAAGAAAAAGAAAATAATTAGAAGCGTAGTCCAGATAACATCCGCAGCCATAACAGCCGCACGGTTCAATCGATCAGGTTAAGTTACGCTTGCCGCGGTTTGTTCGTGGATGGGTGACCATCTTTACATACCAAAACTTCTCCGTGCCTCGAAAAGCACGTTAAGCCGTTGCTTCCAGCTGTCATTTGTAGATCTTTACAGTCGTTACGAGTCGACAGAAGCCCGAAAGTCCGAAAACCAGTCTTACTAAGTGGTATCGTATTACCAAGTGTTGATTCAGATTCAGATAACTTTATTTGCTCAAACACGTGTTTACATACAATTAATAACAGAAAATGCATGCATGGTGTTATACGTACAAACAGTTGTGCAACATGTTTACCATATTATAATGGTGTGCAAATATTAATTATGCAAATTAAATGATTACAAATAACGAATTAAAAATAATCGGAACATTAATGAACATGGACAATAGGTACTGACATAAGTAAATAAATAAAATTAAATTGATTAATTACATAATTAATTAGAATTAGGAGTTAAATACAAAATTTTCAATACTCAAGTCAAATATAAGCATAATTATGTCAACGTAAGTCCAAAAAAAATAGAAACATCATTCAGAGAGAGGACAGATAGGCAATCGCTCCATGTTAAATTCTGCATCCGGTTAGACTGGAAGCCATACATAGTTGGGAAAAGGCTTGGTAAAGGATGCCCTTCGAAGCTGCAATAGATTTGCTCGTATATGAAATTCGACATATTTCACAAATGAATTTTATTTGCCCATGTGACGGTAAAAATGGAGGACTTTACTATAAACAAAAACCCCTGTACCAATACCCATATTTGCAAAAATAAATGATTTGACATCGATAATTTTGACAATAAGTTTGGCATTTCCTCAGTTAACTTTCCAACATAGTAGTTAGTTTGACTTCTATGTTGGAAAGTTTAGTAGCATTCAGGTAATATATCGACGTGTTCTTTGTAAGCGATAGGCTAGTGAACTCGTAAATTCTTGCTCTTGCTGTATTTTACAGTTTGTTCACACGACAACCTACATTTTCACAGGAAACACTAAGGTAACAATCTTTTTGTAAATGAAGCTGTTTCCAGAATTTTTCATTAGGTTTACCTGCATAACATGTACAGACGCTAGCACAAAAAGCTACCACACAATCTGTTAAATTTCTTTAATAGGTTTTCAACGTTATCGCTATAATATAAGGTTCAAGATTTATTGGGAAAATTTGACAGTTAGAACAGTTTCTTGTAGAAATTCTAGAATTTTAAGTGGATATTTTCATAGTTTAAATTAGGTTCGATTTTTACTATCATCATATTCATGTTGTTTGAAAATGTACGTTGAAGCTCGCTTATAACCGTAACCAATAGCTGTATAAAGGAATTTGCGTTTCAAAAAAACCCATGAGTCAGTGGGTCGTCTTACGCATAGTCAGCATCAATAATATCAGGACGATGATCTAAACACTATTGAAAATTAAATATTAACTCAATGACAACAAGTAATGCTTCAGAATGAAGACAGTACACGACTACTGTCATTCTGACAATAACTTTATTCAATTGAGATAAAGTTTAATATTCTTAGTTGTTGTGATCATTGTGAACAGTCTGTTCGTCCCCATATTTTTGACGCTGACGTCAAAAATAGGTCATTGGTTTCACTCTAGTAGAGTGAAACCAATGACCTATTTTTGACGTAGCTCCTAAAAGAGTAAACCAATATAGTTTTTAGTAAACCAACCACAACATAGTTTGGAAAAGGCTAAGCGGATGATGATGATGAATTTTAGATTACATTTTTCTGTTACCGTCAGAGATGCCTCTTGCAAGGATGTTAGGGAGCTCCGTAACCGTAACCGAAACTATCGGATATCCGATATAAAAATTTATCCGTAACCGTAACCGAATCCGAAACAAAAGTTTCGGATAGTAACGGATTTGTTATAACATGTTTATTTTAGGTAGATTAGATAACACTCAATATATATTTATAATCATTTTTATTTTAAATAGCTGCAATAATTACTCACAGACTGATTGTAATTCCTACCAAATGGTTGACATATAAATAAAACCATTTTATTAGCTATTTGTATTTTACTTTTTAAATTCCTTATAAATTTAATATCCGAACTAATTTCATATCCATATCCGTATCCGTATCCGGTATAATAATCATTCCTACATCCGTAACCAATCCGTATCCGAAATTTCATATCCATAACATCCCTAGTATATATAATTTTAATCATTAGAAATTAGCCAATATCCAACGTCTCAATAACCCACGAACAAGATTTGCTGTTGTCACACACGATATCCTATCTGATATCTACCTTCCATTAGCAATTCTACTAAACTGTGGATCGATCGAGAGCCTGCAGTGAGCGAGTATCTACCCACATCCTAACACGTAATAAGGTACGGCGGGCACCTGTGTATAATAATGTTACTAAGTTATCTTACCTCAGCGACACTAACCCGCTAGGCACTCATTGGATCGGATCTTCGGAACTTGGATGTGCAAGACTTAGGTTGTATAGTAACATAGGTATATTTAGTATTTATTGGCTTTTAATCAGAACTACGAGGGAATTTGAGAATACTAAACATAAAAAGGTGTTTTAAATTAATGAATAGGGATGTTATTCAAGTTGCATATAGTTTTAGATTAAATGTGAAGGAGGCTTAATTATTTAATGCAATATTTCTTTTAGAAAAAAAAAAATACCTTTGTTTATCATATACAATACAAATAAAAATCGTATACTGAAATTTGGGTCGTTAAATTGTCTTTTAGACGGTAGAAGTTTCTTGAAGATGGGTACACTACATAAATACGAAAAACTTTATTCCGACAGTCACAAATACGAATTTCAAAATATCGATTTTCATAATTCCGAATGATTCAAAATTCCGAATATAACAACTCCGACTTATCACTGCTCCTATTTTTATAATTCCTAAATTTCAATATTCCTAACGTTTATAATTACTATTCTCAAAATACCGAGTTTCAGTAGATCGAATAACAAAAAGTCCGACTTAATGATAATTCGAAACATCAAAAATACGAATTCCGATTATTAAAATACCGATTAATACAATTCCGAAATAAAAACGCCTTGTAAAACCGAATAGCAAGACAAATAAACACATAATTACTCGTCAAGAGAAGTATAATATTGTTTAGTATGAGGAGGTAGAATTAACAAACATGCAAGCAAACATGCAGCATGCAAGCAGGCATGCAGCGTGCAAGCAGATATGCAGCATGCAAGCAGGCATGCAGCGTGCAAGCAGATACGCAGCATGCAAGCAAGCATGCAACAATCAAGCAGGCATGCAACATGCAAGCAGGCATGCAACATGCAAGCAGGCATGCAGCATGCAAGCAGGCATGCAGCATGCAAACAGCCAAGCAGTAAGCAAGCAGGCATGCAGCAAGCATTGTTTCTGTCACGGCTCCGGCGCTGCGGGGTTTGGGCGGCCCCACGCGTGCTTATCGTCGCAGATGGTTTTAACGCTCACCACCGCAGCTTCGGCCTGCTGGCCGGCTGCGCCGGCCAGCCTCAGCAGCGGCGGCGGGCCTTTAAACCACCTGCTCCTCAGCTCGCGGGCCGCCCCACCCCTTCGCGCCTACGCGGGTTTAAATTACACTCTAGGGGTAGGGCAGATAAGACTGCGTGAAGTCGGTTTTGCAGCGATTCGTTTCTGTCACTAAATTTTGTAGCACAACATATTGACTTTTAGTTTATTCGGAGTATTGAAAATCGGAATGTCGTTTTTCGGACCGAGAACCCTTCGAGCATTTGATTCTTCGAACGTATGAAAATCGGAAAACTAACAAATCGTATTTATGACTTTCGGTAAAATAAATTTCGTGATTTTTAATAATAGACATTATAATTCTTAGGTATTATGAAATTCGGACTTTTGAAAATCGGAACATCGAAATTCGGAATAAAATATTTCGGAGTATTTGGGTGTTCCCCTTGAAGATACGTGCGATGGTTTTACCGTAACTATCGTTTTTTTTTGCCTGCGTTCGATATTACGTTACATATTAATTACACTATGTTATAAAAATATAATTTCAAATTTTCACTTACATACATCAAATTACGGAGATAATTGTCTATGTAACATATATTATATTTATTTTTCAAAGAAATAAAACCATTCATTTAGCCGTCAAGTTCAATTTAAAATCATTATCTAGAAATCTTCTATTTGCGCCTTACATCGCAGGTATTAAGGTACATAAAATACCAAGGTCCGTGCTTAAACTTGTGAATTAAATAAATTCAACAAAAACTGAACGTTAAATGTTACTTTTCGTTTAATTCAAAATGAAAGGCTACCACTGGAATTATCCGCAAAGGCGATTGCAGCGAGCGCTGAAAAATCGAGCTGCAAGCGCGATATCTTTTTACGACTATCAATATTTACGCCCATTACGAGAGCTACGAAATATTCGACCGAGGAGAAATAATCTACTCGAATAAATTAAAATTAATGAGATTAAAAGAGCCCACAGTGAGTTGCCCGTGGCTTGCTCTAACTGAATTTAAATTACTTTCTCACCTCTTGTGGAGTGCATAATGGCATTAAAATTGAAATTATTAACATTTCAGAATACAGATGGACGATTTAATTGTTGGTGAATTTTTGATGCGGGTTTACTTTATACAGGGTGGTAGAGATATCGACACGCATACCAGAACCATGAATTCAATACAATATTCTAGACGCCCGAAATTTTTCGACGGTTATCAAAAACAATCGGCTGTTTAATAGAAAAGTACAATACGCGGTCGAATCGTTAGGCAGAGCTAGCATATTCTTTAATAAACGACAAAAAAAAACTCAACGCGAGGGGTTTCAGAATCTTGTGCTGAATTCATGGTTTTAGATTGCACGTCAGGTCCCTGCCATGGTATAAATGTTGGAGTGTGTTTAGTACAGTTGTTTTGTTAGGGATGTTAAAGAGAACAGGAAAAATTAACCCTTTCTTGCAGCCGAGTCGTAGATTTAAATGCCTTTGCAAATATGCATTCCTCGATATGCGGATACGTGCGCAGAATGTATATCAATATAATATTATGTGACATGAACATATCCTATATATCAGCAAGTATCATTCCAGCATTAGTGCACTTTGGTTGACAATGTTTGGTAAGCAAATTAGCAATTCGATGCTTCGTCGATACGAGACATTACTTGGTTCCTTTAAGTATAAAGCTGGCACGAAACCCAAGTCTCTAATGTCACAGATATGATTTAAAATTAAACAGAAAATATAACTTTCCATCCAGACTCCCGTTTGTATCCGCACATCAAGGCGTTTTTCGCGGTACTTAAAACTTGATATTATTAACATTTCGTCGGGACGCTCCTTATCATATTGTGGCTCCCAACCTCGAGCATACGACGAACTTTCATTAAGATTTGCAAATTAAATTCGTCTCTACGGCATGTTTTAATCGCGCCCATCTTTTCTTAATTAAACTTAATTATAGGTGACATTAAGTGATGCAAGAGGTCGCTAAAACAATTTTATGTTGAGAGCGGCCGCCATGATTTATCATACCACGTAGTCGCGGCTTTATTTCAAATTCTTGAATTGTATTTCAATGTGGCGTACCTAATATATTTAAAACATTATTTTTGAAGTGAAAACTTCTTTAGGCGCAGTTTGCACTTTTCCGGAACAGTGAAAGAAACTGTCACGCTTGGGTTGGTGACGCTGAATCGGGTATACTCGGCTGTAGTGGATCGGTGACTCAGAATTGCGTATACTCGGCTAATATCAGTTTTTTATTATATTTAAAACTAGTTTCTGCCCGCGACTACGTCCCCGTTAAGTTTCATGTTCCCCCGACCATTTCCGTCGCATCGAATCGCCTGCCCGTGCGATTTTCCCCGCTTTTGCAACATTTTTATTGCTGCTCCGTTACTCTTGGTTGTAGCATAATGTTTATAGCCTATAGCCTTCCTCGATAAATAGGCTACCCAACACAAAAATAATTTTTCAATTCGGACCAGTAGTTTCTGAGATTACCGCGTTCAATCAAACAAACAAACAAATTCTTTAGCTTTATAATATTAACTATAGAAGTATAGATGGGATATATTAGTAGGAATGTTAATGTTCTATAAATATTACGTTTTGCCAGCAGCTTCGCCCGCGTATTATACATATCTATACATAAACTTTCTTCTTGAACCATTCTGTCCATTGATGAAAACCGCATTACAATCCGTTGCTTATTTTTAAAAGATCTAAGCGTACAACGAAGCGACTTTGTTTTATACTATGTAAAGATATCAATAGGTTACTAGCTGCTACGAGTTTCTAAACAGCACTAAATAAACATAGCATTCATGAAAACGCAGTCCCAACTCCATCGAAACATCTAAACAGAATCTGCATACATCTTTTTTAGAATCCAACATTATTATTTCCTCAATACCCTCGGGTGAATCGTCAGAAACGTTAACACAGAACATTATTGAAAATGAAAAGAACGTCTTGTATCAAAGGACGTTAGAACGGTGCAGACTATCGCTAGAATAGGAACCAGTTCCCAGATATAGAGCGATTGGACATGTAAATTCTCTACTTTCATTGTGTTTCATATCAGCGTTGTAGATAGACAGCGCGTAAATGTATGTATTATATATAGTGCAGATTCTTTAATGATAAAATGTAGTTGAAGCGGATTTGAAGTGGAGTTGAAGCGATTGACAATATTAGGTACTTCGAGATTGACCGCATATGACAAAGAAAAAGAAATGATGGCAATTGACACACCGTTCATTGATGTTCAGTTACAGTAAATTACACGTACAATCGTTTTTAGGGTTCCGTAGTCAACTCGACTTAGCTCAGAGACATTTAGTACTAGAAAGAAAACTTTAATTTGGCACAGGTACATATAATTACCTGTGCCATCTTTGTGGATCTTTGACAGTCGTTATAGGTCGACAGAAGCCTGAAAGTCGACAATCACTCTTCGTATCGTATTACCCAGAAATTTTGTTGAGGAGTTCAGATTTCGCTTCATACTGTTATTCTGCTGCATTCGGCTAGACTAGAGGCCGTCCCCAACATAGTTGGGAAAAGCCTAGGCAGGTGATGATGATGTTCCGCTAGTTTGGATTGGTCATTGCCAGCATTAACAATATGTTTCTCTTTTTAACCTCAATCACCAGTAAACTGATTACCCTCTAGTTAACCTCTTACAAGTCAACGTGTGTACTTTGTACAGCTGGAAACTATGGGTGGAATCGAGTTTGTAAGCCCACAGGACTAGCTTTCTAAACTTGTGTAGACACGAGGTTCTTCTTAGAGAGTTTCTTCCTGTTCCAAACTAGAGGACGGGCTATTTTTCAAAGTGATCTTAACTGTGTTTTTACAACGAATTGAATAATCGATTACTTTTTAGTTTATTTCCTGCTAGCTTATGCCTGCGACTTCGGTCGCGTAAATGTCGGTTATCGCGGATGCAGACAAAGTCGCGAAATAAAAAGTAGCCAATGTCGTTTCTTTGAGTTCAAACTTACCCTCTACAAAATTTCATAAAAATCAGTTCAGTGGTTTAGTCGTGAAAGCGTAGCAGACAAACAGAGTTACTTCCGTATTTATAATATTAGTATAGTTAGATATCTAGGCAGATGTGTGGTGTTATGACACTAATATCACTTTTATGGATTACTGGCTTTTGCCAAGGGCTTCATCTGCGTGGAGGTCGGAAATTATCCCACGGGAACATCCTATTGGGATAAAATGCATCCTATGTGGTTAAACCAGATTATAAACTATATGTGCGCCAATTTCATTCAAATCCACTAAGCCGTTATTACGTGATTGAGTATCAAACATCTAAACATACAAACCTTCAAATTAATAATATTAGTACAATTGTAGGATTACTAACAACCCGCCTCTGCTCGCACGGTGCAATGGCGACATTGCGATTTTTGTGCTATGTCAAAAAAATACGTAAAAACCTTCCGGGATTAAAGTCTAAATGATGGTTTAAAAAGTGCATCAAAATCCTCTTTAAGCTTAGAACATCTAAGCGATCACACGAGAGCGAAGTGCTAGTATAAAATAAAATGAATGAAATCGCCAACCTGTCTTGAGTAAGCGTAGTGATCAATGATCGTGCCTTCTCGGTATGTCCAGAAGCCTTTGCCCTATGGTGGGTTAGTTATAGGCTGGTACTACATTATATGACACCATCTCATTTCATTCCGTGGCTTTCGAAGAGGCGACTAAGGGACCTATTAGACAATGGGCAGCAGCATTTTCTATGCTTTTTACCACCATACTGCGATCGCCAATCCTCCTACCAAGCGTGGCGATTACGGTAACCCCTCCTTTTGGGGGAAGCCTTTGTCCAGCAGTGGACGTCTTTCGGATGAAATGATGATGATGATTACATTATAAATAAAGATAGATGTATCACTTACCATGCATCTTGTCATTCAGCAGTGCGTATCTGGGGTTGGAGGCGACGTCTAGCGGCAGTGAGTTCCAGAGCCACCGGACCTTCGGCGAGGGGTTACCGGTCGCCTGGCACGGGAGTGTGGCGGTGTGGCCCACTTCCACAACCATGGTGGTCGGTGGTGGCGCGATGTTAGGGAAACCGGGAGGGGCTTTGTCGGCTGAAAAGATGAAAAAAGGTACGTTTATTTAAAATATTTAACTAACTTACACATACTATATCTTCAATACAGGAGAAAAAAGAGTAATCATGAAGCCGGCGATGCATTCTTTACATCAAAATATTTTTGTGCGAAATTATATATACACATATATTTTTTATTTGGATACTCCCTGTTTACCGTTGTGTGCAATGTAACGCTTACAAAAGAATGTGCTTGTAACGGTTAGAGGCTCTCAAATACAGTTGAGACTGATCTTCAATACCTCTGTTACAAGAGAGCGTCCAGGCACAGTAAAGATATCTATACAGTAGTCTATCTTCATACAAACGCTCGGAACGCAAGTCATACCTACGCGCCTCGAGTCTGGTACACTCCGAGTACATACGCAGTCGCGTACGCACCGCTTTGATAAACGGATGGCGGGCGGTGTTATTGATGATTTTGTTTGTAAGCAGTTAGCGTGCGATTTGTGGATATTTAATAATAATCAGTGCAAGATTATTACTTAATATGGAAAATAGAACTTTTAACTATATTTTGCTGTTTCTGGTTGCTTGAATTCTTGTATAATGCACCCAGAGATACATTTTTTAAATTACCCTGGAAACTTCATAGGAAAGAAAAGATTTTTTTTATATACCTACTAGTACGAAATTTGTTTCTTTTTAATAGGTAGGTATTTTGCTTTTTACACCAAGTAAAATACCACGATTATTAAATAAGTAAGTGGACAGGGGAAAAAAGTGACAAACGAGAGTTCCAACTAAGCTCGTAGTAGTAGCAGGTAGTTTCCTAGCCTGGGGTGCCCGATCTATTGATTTGAATAGATCATTTCGATCGTAAATCATTAAATCGATAAACTATCTTGATCGCAGGATGTGAATCGGTCCAGCAAAGATCGTATCGTAATTAAAAATAAATAAAATTTGATATCATTTACATCTTCCACCCGTATCACTTTTAATAAAAAACGGTCCAAAGAATGTTTTTTTTTTAATACAAATATAATATTTAAAATCATAGAAACGCAAGTAGGTAGATGAAGTCAAAATACTTTATGCGGGCAGCCCTACCGCGTCTACCGCGTGTTTACGTACCGCGCGTGCTGTAGGTAATTATTTCTAGGATAGGGCCGAGTCAAAATACTGTATAAATTATCTTTACTGTGGTCCAGGTATGGTCCATTAAGTACAAAAAAATATTTTAACGGGAAGATCAAATGACTCTCGGCTTAGTCACGGTATTTTTTTTTCTAATGCATTTCCTATTTTTCTACCTGTTACACTAATATGGCAAGAAATTCAACTAACAGAACAATATTTAGACCGAACACAGCCTGTAACTTGGTGATCTAAAAGCTACAGAAAATTAAACGACATGTTCTGCTGTTCATTTGAAGATTGAAGAAGAAATGGTTTAGTAGATAGAGGCAGCAACTGTATTGATTGAGGACACAATAGTTATGTATGGGATGATTATATTTCAATTATTGGGCTGAAATTGTATTTTTTGTACGATGCCAAATTGCTCTCTAGGTCTAGACCTAGAGAGCAATTTGGCTAGAGACTAGTCTTCTCATCCGAGGAATCAAGTACCTTTGTGACGTCACAAAAGCACACAAAAAAGGACCTTAATGTTGGTTGATTTCTTTAATTCGATAATAAATAAACTGGAGACCAAATCCCCAAGGATGATTCTTTTGTTTTGTCCAAATGAACTAATTAAGAAACATCAACATGCTTAGTTGTAATAGTAGATTAGCAATTTGCATTTAATTTGTGGCTCGAACAACCATTGTTGTACAAAGTGGACGGGCAGCGGACAAAACGAATGCAAATACTGCGTATGTATCTTTCTAATATCGTTTGAGAGTTGACAAAGGGTGGAGCAGTTTTAGACAATAATGGTTTCGTTTTCAAACGTTTTACATTATTTTTATTGTTCTACTAGCTTCTGTTAGCGGCTTCACCTGCGTGTGGTCGAAAATCAACCCACGAGAACGTACTATCGGGACAATAACTGTCGTATGTGTTAAATCAAGTCATAAACCATCTGAGTGCAAAATGTCATGTGATTCGTTCGGCCATTTTTACGTGATAGAAAAAGAAAGAGAAAGAAAAATTGTTTATTCTGCACAAACAAAACGCACAAAATAAAATAGCAACAAAAAATAAAAAACTAAATATACACACGTACAAAGTAGCCAAAAGCTCCGTATTCAAGATTAAAAAAGTTATCCATTGGTTGTTGATGTCATGGCTACGGACCAAAGACAATACAGATATGCATTACGACATTGACAATTACTAAATAACAAACAAAACAAAAACAAAATTGCCGAATGCAGAGTGCATTAGTGGCTACTTTTGTGATAAACTTATCATAAAAATAAGAACAAATTGAGCCGTGCGTCGTATCTGTGCAAGAACAGGTCGTTGCTCAGCAAAATGCTGTGACTACAGACGAATCTATCGTCAACAGCGCTGATTTTCAGCAACTACCTTTTGAATTGAAATGACGTAATGACGTGTGATGGAGTATCAAACATCCAAAGATCCAGACATACAAACTTTCATATTTATAACAAGCTTTTGCCACCGGCTTCGGCCGCGTGGACGTCAGAAATTATTCCGCAGGAACGTACTACCGGGATAAAGAGTACCCTATGTAATGATCCAGGTTATAAACTATCTGTATGCCAAATTTCATCTAAATTCAATTATAAGTTTTTGCATGAAAGAGTAATAAACATATATCCATAGTCACATTTATAATATTAATAGGATTTTAGTAGGATCTAGACACGCGGCAGCGTGTCAAGCCAAGTTCAAGTAACAGAACTGGCGAGCAGCACCGTGTGTAATATTACACGAACCATTTGGAGCCACTTTTGACCCCCTCATAACTCAAAAACTATTTCAAATAAACGTGTCAAATTTGGCTCATATAGTGAAACTTTCAAGGTACATATGAGCTCCAAATTTCATAAACATATCTCAAACGGTTATTTAGATATTGAGGTCCAAAAATCGTCATTTTTATCACTGACTGACCTATAGATCAAAACTCTAACCCAGTTCCAGATGACCTAGAAAGTTCAAATTTGGCATGCAGATAGGTAATTAGGTGAATACAAAGGAATAAATCAGAAACTGGCAAATTTTTATCATTTTATTATAATTTTTCACTTAATTGATTCTATTAGGAACACTTATAACAAAAACGATTTGGTATTAATTTTGTTATAAATTTGTTATAAATAAGTACCTACTAATAATTTATGTACAAAAAGTAATGATATCCCATCAAAAACATAAATGTGAAATGAGAGCCAAGTTCAATATAATGATATATGCCTTGGTTGTTGACTTCAACGACAAAAGAAGTGAGATCTAAATGGGTGCCAAGTTCAATGGTCAGTTTTGACTTGGCTAGTTTTCATATAGGAATTATATTATAGCCTTCGCAAGTTTTAACTACTTGTCGGTTCTTATTTTATTATTCCGAAAATTTAGCTTGCTGGTAGAAACTAGCCACCGAACATAATAATTCGTATATGAGAACTAGCCAAGTCAAAACTGACCATTGAACTTGGCACCCATTTAGATCTCACTTCTTTTGTCGTTGAAGTCAACAACCAAGGCATATATCATTATATTGAACTTGGCTCTCATTTCACATTTATGTTTTTGATGGGATTAACTTTACATAAAAGAGCCTTGATAAATGACGATACTACAGTAGGTACTACGGAAACATCCTGGTCAGTATACTATAAATTTTGTTGGCTGAATTATTCTTTTATCATATTATCAGCTATTACAGTATAATTAAGTTGACTCAAAGAAACATGATATAGTTTGATAACAGAAATGGAAATTTAGCTAACATCAAATATCTATAACCCCAAATATTTCTTCAAAAGCCCATAAAACCCTAAAATCTGATAAACTAAGTATTTCAGTAATTAAACTCGGAGCTTTTATCCCTTACTAAATTATTCAATTAAATAATTTAACCATAGACAACACAGTAACTAGAGAACTTCTAATTTAAAAGAAAAGCATCTATTAGCTAAGTCAGAATTGATCAGACAGTTTACACAACGAGTTGTAAATAAACAAGTTTTTGAAATCAAGCGCTTGGAAAGAGTTTCTATGAGCTATAGTTCGGTTCACATTTCTTTCTGTGGGTGTCGTAAGACGCTACTAAGGGACTTACTAAAGAATTGGCAGCAGCGTTCTCTATGTAAATATTTTACCACCATACTGTGATCGCCAACCCGCCTGCCAAGCATGGCGATTATGGCAAAGCCCCCAAAATGGTGGAGGCCTATGGCCAGCAGTGGATTACGGCTAAAATAATGATGAAGATGATGAAGTTCGGTTGACAGGACATTTCTTTTTATTAAGAAGAAATTGATACTGTGGTACTAATAATTCTGGGTTAATTTTAAGTCTGATTGGTATTTAATTTGATCACGACTGCTCCCAAACAGTGAAGGAAACACTCGTGAGGAAACCGGCATGCCCTAGAACCAAAAAATTTGAAGACATGTCTACCAACCCGCACTGGGCCCGCGCGCTTGTTAACGGTCTACTTCCTCTGATAAAGAGGAAGCCTGGGCCCCAGGAAGCCAATTCTCGCGCAATTCGGATTCGTTATTGTCGCTCGATTCGTACTTTTCACTCGTTAAAATCGAGTCGAGCTATTCTCGCCACGTCGATTCGAGCATATCTCGGAGGAAAGCCACGCGATTTGCACTCGTTTACATGCGACATGCAAAGAGTGGTGGAGACCAGTCGAAACGGCCATGACGTCATTTCGAGGCACTTTCGAGGGGCGTTCGAACGTCAAACAGTCAGTCAGTCATGATTGTGTCAATTGCGAAAGAAATTTATAAATATTTTTAACAAAATGTTTGACGTGTTCATTAACATCACAGAAGACGCTGCGATCGCCACGACAAGGAAAACACATACGAAGAAATCTTCAGGCCTCGTAGAAAGGTCTATCGCGTGGCAATCATTACATACGCGGTACCACTCCAAGTGAGGATTTTTGAGCTGCAGTGCTCACCATCCTTCTGCATATTGCCCGATTTCACCCACACATAGATAGAGAAGAAGCCAAAGCCAAATGAGTACTATTGGAAGGACGTTGCTGTAGCTGTCGCGGATGAAGTCGAGCACTACTACACACTTGTAAGTACTTCATCATTGAGGTTCCTGCGCTGCAAAAGTCCATCGTCCTTAGCCCAGAATTGTTCTCGGCTTGTGTTGAGTTTCCATGTTACAGTGAAGCATGACTAAACCCAAGTGTGGTGTGATAATAATTCTGTTTTTGTGGTTTATTCTGAATTTAAGTAAACTAGTCTGTGGTTTATTTTTGTAAAGGCTCTTTTGTCACCTATTATTATTATCTTTCAACAGGGCCAATACCGTGGAGAATATTAAAGACATTTCAAACAATAATTATTTCTTTATTGTATTTTTTCAATATTAAACTTATAAATAGGAACAATACTGTGCATGAACAATACATTATAAGAATCACTAGGTTACATGATTAGTCGGCATCATGTGTGGTATGCTGTTCAGTAGCCCGCTTAAGAATCGCTGAATCTGTACACCCCTTGCCCAAAGTCTACGTGAATGTGGACACACGGTCGTCCAGCAGTTTCACCACAAACAAATTGAATTTTGTGTTCGACAAGACTCCTACCGCTTGTCCTTCAGGCAGGAATTTTTTTTACACAAATATTAACATTATTTTCAGACTTCGTAGAGTAATGTAGCTGGAACACATATGTATATAGATACAATTGTGTCGTTGGAACGGTTGGACGCAAAAGCTATACTGAGAGCCAGTGATTCGTTCCGGTCTTTACGACAGTCACGCTTCGTCTTCTCCATCGTGTTAGGCTTTAATGTTATTTAGTAGTTATCAGTTTACTCATTGGCAGACATTCTGTTTAAATTATATTACATGTATAGGTAGATAACCAATGTAAACAATAAAATATGAATTTAATTTGACGTGATAAAACTCATGACATTTACAAATCAGCATCTTTCTATAGGCGGCCATGCATTCTGTTGTAACAAATACAAAGGAGAATTTATTTGAATATTTGTAATTAAATAAAAATTGATTAACGTAATCAAACTTGTATTATAAGTAACTAGCTTTTTCCACCGGCTTCGCCCGCGTATTATAGTTACAAACCTCTGGATTCACCCTATCTATTGGTGAAAACCGTGTTAAATCCTTTGCGCAGTTTAAAAATCTAAGCATGTAAAGATGATTGTCTAGAAAATGAAACCCACGCCATCTATTAGGAATTTATAGAACTAACCAATGAACACACATTGTCCTATAAAAAAACATTTAATTTGCAAATATTGAGATCAGTAATTTGAGATCAAAACTATCCTATCTTTTAAGTTGGATCAAACTGCACGCGGTCTGCAAATTTTATTAAAATCGGTTAAGTAGTTTAGGAGTCCATCCCGGACAAAAAACGTGACTCGTAATTTATACATTTCAGATAAGATATATATTACTTTTGTACCTTGCACATGTTATTATTTAAAGAAAGTTAGCTTTTAAATTTGGTATTTATAAATAAATAAACTAGGTACTTATTATAAATTAAAAATACAGCTAGTATACATGCAAAATTTATATTACTAACAACAATAGGTACTTTACGTAAACAATACATTATAAAAATCACTAGTTATTACGAATAGTCGGAGTCATGATCGCGGGCTATCCTCGAGTTTAGAAATCGCCGGTTCATTTCACCTCTTGGGCAAATTCTTTATGAATGTCGAAAAATGATCGTCTGGCACTCGTGTTTGATGAGACTCCTAACGCGACCCGCAGGGCGAAGTTTGTTTTCGCAAGAATTTCCCAACGTTCGTTTGGGCCTTTGTATAGTAATTTCATGGATCACATAGGTATACAGCTGCGTCATTGGAACAGCAGGATAGTCCGGTTGGAGCACAACCGCACCGCACTTGATATTATTGACCACAATAAACCGTTTACTACCTATAATCTGTTTACTTAGAATATCATTGGCAGTCATTCTGTTTTATTTAATTATTAATTTGATCAAATTTGACCGATGTAAACAAACAATCAAATGATGGCTTTAATTTGACGTGACGAATATCGGTTGACATTGACAAAATGGCAGCAGTGATGCGTTCCGTTGCAGCAAATACTAAGAAGAACTTATTTTAATGTAAATATTGAAAATAAAAATGGATTTACGAAATTAAGAATGATGATATTGATAAATGTTTATAAAATACGTATCCAATGCTGCTCAATACATTTTTCTGACTTGAAAATCATTTTTAAAGTTGGTCGAAAGTAAAATAACGATTGCGTTATAACAATAGCATCGTTATGTAAAATGGACTACATGGTGTGACGCATAATGGCAACATTTTTGTCCATAAATTCGTAATTTACGATCGACTTTTACTGAGAATAGCTGATTTCAGATAATCTCACCATTTTATAAGCGACTTAGAACGCGAGCGAAAACAACGAATGTGAGATTTACGAGTGAAAACGCGAGAATTGCCTTCCAGGAGTGAGAATATAAAAATAATATAATATAATTTTATAAAAATTGAGAATAGAAAACTATTAATAGAAATGGACAATTATGAGCTGTGACTTTGTAAAAAAAGAGGAAGTGAGATAGAAAAACCCAAGAAAATGACGAGTCTTAGTTCTTTAGTATCTACCTTCTTTTTGTATAAAACGTTAACAATCCTCCGAAATATCATCAGAGCAGAAGCAAATTGAACACACCTGACTAATTCGAAGCCCACGAATTGAAGCGGAATTAAACCCGCGAAAATCTTAAACCAGTACAGTAAAATTCCAAATAGTGAAATGTTAATTCGCTAAATGAAATTCCGTTTCGTCTCACGGCCAAACTGAAATTTGATTAAGTTACAAGTCTGACATTATTTCTCCTAGATTGTAAGCTTCATCAGCTGGAGAAAGTGTAAAAGAGATGGTTATATTCTCTGTAGGTTCGAGTGAGATTACTTTAAGAACTTTAAGATCCAAATTAAATTCATTGTCTGATAAAACTCTTCGCGATTAATTGGATAAACAGAAGGGTTTGGTCGGATCTCAAGTTATCCAATTCCGTGTATTGTACTTAAGTAGTAATTTTGCGTTACTTGTTAAGTGCCGTTTTTTATGCTGAAAGAATCCAATTTTATGTTCTTTGTTTTATATTGAAAAGTAGAGATTCAATCTTAAATGGAAATTATGTATCTAGTGAGAATATTAGATTATCATTGAGACTTGCTTTTTTTGTGGGTGGGATATCATCAAATGACGTTTCCCGGTCTGAGGGGTAATTGCGGAACTTTTTATCGGTAGGAATTGGTTTAAAATTCATAGTTAAACAACATTCATTGCGTTATTTACGTTGCTGAGCCACAATTTATTCGAACAAATGACGCAATGGTTTAGAAATAATCTTCAATCCCATTCAGATTCTGATAAATTGTGCGTTTCGCAATTAGGGTGCTGGGCGGGCGTGTCAGACTTTTACTACTACCCTATTAAAACCCACCCGTGTGCATTCAGATGCCTATATGCCAGGACCACGGTAACTCTTTCGAACAAATCTCGTGACTCCGGCAGGATTGAGTCTTGCCTGGATGTTAATTCTTAATATATTCATATTTAATGATAATAAATTCTTACAAAGTTAAAATCTCCAGGGGAGTTAATTTTAATCTCATTCGCCTTAATCCAACAGTTATGGTATTCTAAAGCAAAAACTTTACAATTCCCAAGTTGTAAACTTAAGCCGTAAATACAGATCAGGAATCACTTCTCGAAATACCCTCCAAAAGGGAACTAAGTCCGATCCCTCTTTGCAACATTAATTTAGTATAATATCTTTGGTAGGATACCGAAGTGTGCTCCTATGATATCTTACGAGGTCTAATATGAACCTTCCGCTGGCTAGACCAATCCCCAGCGATCATCGGTTTCCTTGGGCATTAATAATAATAAACCTATGTTAAACCGGCAGACCTTAGTCTACTACATGATTTGTACCCGACATAACCCAAGGTAATTATTATTTAAGTATGGCCCCTAGTTACACGTTTGAGGGTATATAATTTACATAATGTTGCTCGGACTGGAAATCATTTCATGTTCTTCACTCTTTAATTATTTAGCTACGGTTGGTGTGAAATTTTAATAAGTTGTTTTTGCGTTTTATTGAGGCCGACTGTCTGTTGTTTTTATAACTTCATACAGCTTTTATGGTGCCCCTGTTTATGTTGCAGATGTTCATATGACATCATTTTTGATGACTGGAGTTGGATATACTAAACATGTCCATATAAATACCGAATTTGCTCAACTCTGGCATCTACGATCTTTGTGCAGAGTTTAATTTGACCAAAGTGCAAAAGTGCATAAAATTACCCCAAAAACCCAAATGAATCTATACGGTTTACCCTTAAATTACACTAAACACTTAGCTGAGCCAATATAAAGAAATCCGTATGTAATCTATTTAAGAGAAAGGATTTCCCGCTATATTTTTCTTAACAAATTGTATCCAACACTTCCTGGGAACGAAAAGTCAAGTAAAGATTATGCTTCCCGTATGTTTGCAATGGGGGAAGTGCTAAGCAGTTGCCATGGTAACGGAGGATATACGCAGAGTCACCATGCACACGCGATTATATGGCGGTACAATCCGATTACCGTAGATTGTTTTTGCTAGAAGGCTGTGCGACTTTCTAAGAATATCTGTGACCCAAGTTCTGGGAATCGGGCGGGAGTAATATGTTAAGTGCCGATGTGAAGCCACTTGGTTTATCCGAGGCAGATAATTCAATTGTTGAGGGGTTTTACACGTTAAGTCAAGTCATTAGTAACTTACAAATCAGAATTAATGTTAAAATGTTATATCTGTACATCATTGTATATCTACACAAATATATAAAATTGAAGTGTCTGTTTGCAATTATAAAATAAAATATATTAAAGTATTTACGGTACCTGGTCTATAACAAAAAAACAAACGTACAATATTTTTTTAATCGATGTCAGTCTCCTTGTTACGACTTATCTCCGAAACGTCTAAACCGATTTTGACGCGTCTTGCCTACTGTTTTAAGTAATAACATAAGCTAGTTTTTGCTCATTATCACGTTCCCATGGGGTAATTTCCGACATCCACTCGGGCAAACCCGCGGGCAAAGCTGCGTTAGCTACTTACTTAGTCATAACAATGATCATATTTTAGGTGTCTCTTTGTTAGAGAGACTTATTAAAATGCGGATTTAACTCAAAATTCATGCCCTGATTATCTTAACCATCTCAGATCTTTATCAACATAAGGAGCAGTTACGTGACGCGTGTTGCAAGTATACTCACACTAAAGGCGTCAGGTTCTGAGTTCCTTTGTTTGCAAGTTCGCGGTATCCTGCACCACACCATAACTCGATTACGAAAGTTTAAAGACTATGTCACTTTGATATCATCTGACAGCATGTGGTTCAGGTGATGTTGCATCGCTGATATTATGGTAAAGCTCTTCCCGATAGCGAGTAAACATTGCTTTCACACACTCACATTGGCTTTGAATAGATCCTGCATGGATAACTACTGTTACTTAAAAGTAATCTACACTACAATTGGACCGATTTAAGCAAAAATGTTCCAAACCACATCAACCTTATGAGTTTTTGATATTTTAAATTATACCTTATTTGGAGTACATAAGACACAAAAACTCGAAATTGTCGAGGTTGTGGGTAGGAACATTTTTGCTTAAATCGGTCTAATTATAATTCATCATTCGTCCATTAATCATTTCACCCAATACGTTTACTGCTAGACATAGACCTCCCCCAATTTTAGGGGGTTTGCCATAATTGCTACGCTTGGCAGGCGAATTGGCGATCTCAGTATGGTGGTAAAATGCAAAGAGAACGCTGCTGCCCATTCTCAGGTGTCTCTTAGTCGCCTTTTACGACAGTCATTATAATTAAGGACACCAATAATAATTAAAGGACATCACTTATTTCGTGAAAAAAAAAACTGTTTTCTTATGAGAAATTATATTTGAAACATTTTTTTTTATTACTTTGAAACTACCAGAGAAATCATATTTTGTCCATCAATATTTTGGACATTCGTATGAAGATGCAAACAGTTGTTAGTCAAGGTATATATGAACATGATTATATTATTAAAATATAGCAAAAAATAAAATCGGATTTTCACACTTAAATAGCAGCGGAACGGTTAATTGTTTACTCTCGTTGTAATGGTTTAATAATGTCACACTTTAATTATTGGGTAAAAAACGTTTGAAACCATGAATTATGTCCTTTGACGTTTTTGGATATAGCCGAGGCGTACCATCAAATTTCAATGACGAAGCATTTGAATGGGGAATTGTTTAAAAGATAGTAATTAGACCTTGGACACACACAACTAATTTAGTATGCATCGTTGTTTAGCGTTTAATTAGAATAACTAGATTGATGGAAGAATTAAACTATTATAAATTGTATAGATTGTTGGAGCGTTTATCTTATAAGTAGGCTTCGTTGTAGTGTTTTGTTTAATTTTGTAATTCTAACTATTAATCGAGATGACCTTTAACAAAGCATGAAGAATGATTTGACGTAATACGGGAAAATAATTCCTGGACAAACTTTGGGGAGGCCTTTAACCAGCAGAGGGACAGTGCAGGCTAATAATATTAATAAAATATAACAATTTATCAAGGGTGATACAGTTCAAAATGGCACTTGTTATAGCTGAAAGTGATTCTAAAACAGTAATGTTAATTCAAAGTTAGACGTTAATCGTTTTTAATCGATATTAAAAAAAGTGAAAATGTTCTCTTAAATGTAGCACCATAAAGGCTTTTTTATCAGATTATACCGCCGCTAACTTCGATGGTTTAAATTTAATTTTTCTCCAATTTTATTAATATTAATCGGTAAGGGATAACAAAGAGTAAAATAATACTGAATCAACACATGAAAAACATAAAATGGCTATAAAAGTCACTGCTTCCGGAATAAAAAATTCTCTCACCTTTGCATTCGAGGTTTACAAAGGCAATCTTTCTCTTTTACATTCTATTAAATAAGCACTTTGGTGCATTAACAATAAGGTTTAAAATCGCTGTATAAAAGTAGCTGGCTGTGCGCCGTCATAAATTTATCGCAAACTTGATATTAATTACGGCGTTCGCTCCCAGACTACCCACAAATTGTAATATATTGCACCGCTAGGTGTGTATATAACAGCACCTCCTGTTCGAAGCCATACCAAAGATTCTTCGTGTTTATTTTAACTTCTTCGAAACTCTTCCAATGGAAATTCAATCAAATATTCATTCATTCCATTTTTAGAATGAGGCCGGTTAGTTTCTTCGTGAAGTAAAAAACTTTTTTTAAATTTTGTTTTGGTTCGTGTCAACTTTTCCTATTAATATTAGATGAACTTACATAGAGAATGCAAAGAATTTTAAGTGCTTATCATTATTAAAAATATTATATTAATTTAATAACAAACGTTTGAGTACGTAACACGTATGAAAAATAACTCAGTTGAACCGAGTTCCATTTCAAAGAATTCGATTGACTTTGATTACACATCGTATAGAGAAGGGAGGGCTTTCAATCCCCTGACGTCAAATAAAAGGCCTCTTTGACATTAAGAGGAATGAATTCAATAATCCTTCATGGCGATGGTCGCTTATCGGATGTGTGTGGAGGGTCTTGGAGGCCTGTCGACACATAAAGCGATGAGGTTGATAAATATAGCGGAGAGATTGTTTATGAAAAATGGGGTTGAGGTTTGAATGGTGGCGCTGTTGGCTTGTATCTTTGTTGTGGATTATATGAGAAATGGTGATATGATTTGATTTTTTATTCTGTTATTTAAATATTTCGTTGGTATAGAGATACTACTACTACTATACTAGATAATGTTTTTCTTTCACCTTATCAGGAGATAGTGAGATTGGATTTCTGAAATATTTACTCCACATTGTTATTTTAACGTTCGGAAATCACTTTAAGACTTTAGTCTCGGCTGTTATTTTTACATCTTTAATAGTTGTTACGGTTACCGGAAAACGACCACTGCCATCGTCACCCGTCCTCCGGTCTTTGCAAGGTCATCGGTCCACCTTGTAGGAGGCTTTCCAACTCTACATTTTCCGGTACTATTCGTCACTACAGAACCTTTCGGTCCCATTCGCCATCTGTTCTGCAAGCAATGTGCCCTGGCCACGGTCGATCCTTCGGGTTATGTTGGTTACCTTGGATCTCCTGCGGACTTCATTAGTTCTGATTCGATCATGTAGGGAAACTCCTGTCCACCTTTTCTATTGCTCTTTGGGTGAGTTTTAGTCTTTCATAATAAGGCCTACCAACAAAACCTAACAAAACTCCAATACCTACTCAAATGTATGGAACGGCAGATTCTTTTGTTATGGTAAAGATTAAAGTAGAAGTAGCCCAGTCTATCTGTCAGCCGCGCATTCCCAGTGTAGTCGTTACTCAATAAACTCAGAATCAACTTATCCTCATTTCGTCCTTTGATACAGATGCCCCCTCTAACCTACCTCTCGTTTCCAACGTAACTTTTCTTGTGTTTCCTTATTCGTATAATTGCGTTTTGATTTTTTTTTGACGAATATCTTTTTTTCTTTATATTCTTCATTTACTTTTGGGGTCACCATGTGTCGTATTCGCGGTTTACCCGTGACATAGAATTTTTTTTACGGCGTTATAAATATGGTATTAGAAGAGGGTATATTGAAATATTGTTAAGGCTTCGATAAATATCAATTGATTCGTGGAATTATGAGCCAACATGTCAGTTATTTAGGGACAAATGTGTTTCTTATAAAAGGTGAGCAACAAAGACGCTATATAGAGTACTGATTTAGCTTAAGAAACTATATGAGATTAACGTGGAAGCGCAAAGTTAGTCCGAGAAATTCATGTCTGTTTCATGAAAAACTCATTCAATGGGATTAAATGAATTTGGAGGGTTGTAAACTTTCAAAGCCGTTGACATTTAATAAAATCCCAGACTTTATCTATACCGATCAAAATCAAGAAAAAAAGTTATTTATTCGAATAGGCTGAGAATTAGCACATTTTGGACGTTGTGTGCTAATATAAAATTCTAACATACCGTAATTTACAGTATACCAAATTAAGATAAAAAAATTGTACCAAGATAGTAGAAAATAAGAAAGAATTTAAAACAGCAACAGTGTAGACATAGTGAGAGCTACGGAGTGGGTGCCATAAAACTGAGACGTTATTGCTGTACGATATTCTAAGTGGCGCGAGCACATGGGACCAATACCGTTTAAACTTCCATTTATCTAATAAGGAAAAGAAGAGGAGCAGTTTGTATGTTTTCTTACACATTTTCTTTGGGTCAGTCAATTTGTTTAGTTCATTCTAGATCACATGTGTCAGTTGTATTGAAAAATAAATAAAATGGAAGATCCAGGTGTAGATGGTGGGACGAAGTAAAGCCTATATGAAGGATTGGTCCATATTGGCTCAGGGGAGAGTTGAGTGGAAAAAGTAAAGGGAGGCATTTGCCCTGTAGTGGGACAATACAGACTGAAGCGATGTTGTCGGCTGCCAGGGTCGCGATATTTGTCCGAAAGAGATAACGTGACCCTGACATATGGGCAACTGAAGGAACACTGGTGGGTTTTAGACAGTAAAAGTTTGACACGCCCTTCCGCTCCACCCAAGAGCGGGAGACTTCATTCAATGATTACCCACCCACAAAAAATAAGCAATGTCGTGGTCTTCAATTCATTGTTCTTTATTAAAACTAGCTGCACCCCGCGGTTTCACCTGCATAAGTCTCGATACTGTAGGAATACCTGTCAGGATGATAATATCCTATATTCTTATCCAGGTTATCCTCTATCCTAACCACTTTTGCATTTATAATATTAGTCAGGATTTTACTTAGCTACTGGTTGAACATAGATTTCGTTACCTATAACTAGATAAGACTACAAAAAAAAAAAAAAAAAAAATTTAACATCAAAACATACAAATGCCTCGTTACCTGATATAGTCCCTTCATTACTTCATCCAATCAACGCTTCCACAGAAGCCATAGGTTTCCTATCCTCAACCGCTTGAAAACATGAATATTCCCTTTTCAAATTAAACGATGCTTTTGATATTTACACGGAAAAGATTTAATACCAGCACATAAAGGCGTACGTATCTTTAATTAAAATTTTCAAAGCCCTTCACATGGAACGAGTTTTCGACTTCCGATAACAATGCCTTTATTATTTATGTATAAAAATTGCTTTTACTTCACGCTGTTAATTAATTGAATACAGCAGAAGAATACTGTGGTTGTTTTAGTACCAAATGATTGTTGATTTGTTGCTAAACGATACGATCTTGAATAGCTTTTGTAATTGAATGGTTTTTGTTTCAAATAAATTGGGGTCGATACGGAGTTTATTATTCGAATTTGTTTTGATTAAATATTATATAGGTCTTCTCTAAACTTCGCCACTTCGACCGGTTCTGTACTGAGCATCTAGCGGATTCCTACGGCCTTCGCAAAGTCATCGGCCATGTTATGGAAGGCTTTCCAACTCTACGTCTTCTGTCTTGGCGGAGGCCTATGTCCAGCAGTGGACGTCTTTTGGCAGAAATGACGATGATGAAATATTTATTTGTTTTGGTAGGCCTGTACAGCGATGACGGGACGAGCTGGATAGATTTCAGAAGGATTAGATTTCTTTAGCAAAGTGTAAACTGCTCGGTTTGGCTTTTGTCCAGCAGTCAGATTTTACAAATTAGAATAGGACAGAAAAAAAGTACTAATAACTATCTACTGCCTACGGCTTCGCCTGCGTGGTTGTTGGAAATTATCCCACGGGTACGTGCTACCGGGCCAAAAAGTCTACGTTAATTCTTAAATTAATCCGCTGTTTTCCAGTAAAAGTCCCGTCAAATTCAATCCTGTCGTATCGGAGATTAGCCGGAACAAATTGATAAACAGACAATTTTTTGTTATAAGTATATTACATACCTACTTTGATGTGTATTTTGTAAGACGCTGTTATTTTGACGTTAGAAACAGTCACTTAATTCATGAGTCATATTAATTTACGAGTATGTGGATGGATAGATGACGAATTTTACGACGGTAATAATATCATATTTAACCCCTCATGAATGTAAAAAAAACCTATAAGAGAAAAATAAAAGACCCTTTTTTAATATCGACGAAGGCTTAAATTTGATCATGTTATCACATGAGGATATTAAATTCGGAGTTAATAAAATATGATGACACTCAAATATTGAAGTAGATTCGATAATAAGGATGGGTTCATACTTGGCAGTCAGTCTGACAGGCTGACTGTACCTGTCACTCGATGAAAAAGAAAAGAATTGATACCTTTTGTTTAAATTTAGAACTTTTTTTCATCTGTGTTTCGAATTTCGAACTCGATCAAGATGTAATAAAGACTTTGTGGACAGTCATTGGTCATTGGTCTGGTCAGGTCAAATACAATTAAAACTGATAAAAGGGAAAAGCCCATTTAATAAAGAGGTTTTGGCCAAGTGATGCCCACGAAAGAAATAAACTATAGGCATTAGGGCTGACATCACAGATAAAGAAACTACCACTATTTTTTGCATAGAACTTGGTGGGACTTTTAGAAACCATATATAAAAATTAAAGGTTATAAAAAAACACTTTTAGTTTTTTTATTCGTCCTCATTTAAATAAATGACAAGCACGCCATCTAGGAATTGGGTTCACAATATACAGCTACAAAATACAACTTAAGTTGAGACAAAACAAACTGCAACTATTTTCATGGTTTCCTTGTCACTAAACAACCGAATTATTTAATTCAAATCTATCTTACATAGCTATACAATATAAGTTACTGAGTATGTATGGACCTTGCATGTTTTTATAGTAACTTACTTTATGTGGTGCAATCCATTGCTGTAATATAGACCGAACTTCCACATTGCTTAAGGTAAATCTCTTAAGTCTTCGTGTATCTACGCCACAATTGACACAGAGAGGGCTCCGTGGTAAGCTAGTAAGTTCGTGTAAATCAGGTTCAGGTACAGGTCCGGCACCCTTGGCAAGCCGGTGTCGTCGTGGGAGGCGGGTACAGAATCCAAAGTAAAGCCAAGGTCATCATCGGGACCGGTTACAGGGTCCATATTCATAATTAAAGTCGTCGAAAATCAAATAGAAAAACGCAGTAGAAAATAAATCACGATTCGCAAGAACACACAACACCAAACAAAATGTGAAATGTCAATTAGTTGTCAACTACGATTATTATTGACGTAGGGATGTGATATTACATCGATTTACCGAAAAATCTGTAAATCAATTTAAAAAAAAACTGGAGACACGGAATCGGTTCAATAGATCGCGTTTAGAAGCCCGGAAATGAACAAACATCTTTTTTGTTTCTAAATAAAACAACAAAGGCGAAACAACTATATAATAAAAGAAGGTTTTCCAAAAATCTATGTTTGGTAACCGGTTTTATTTAGTGTATCGATTGTGTGTTTCAGTAATATTTGCCATCCCTACTCAGGATTGACAATCGACCGGAACTGTTAGATAATATAATAAACTATTGAATGTTTTTATTAAATCGGCTTTTAATTCCGGAGTTTTCATAACAAATAAGTAATAGCAATATTTTAGTTATTAAATGGATATTTTTTCTGTATTTACCACATTGATGGGCAGGACATGGCCAAGAATGGGCGTCTCCCTTTACATGCGTTAGTTCCTTTACGTACTCCTTAATTCACAAGTCACCCAGAAAAACGGTAATATATGACTTTGTAAAATTGAATTAAGAACAGTAACAAAAAACCACAGACACGTATAACCGTTTGGCGAGGTAGAACACTTAAACTAATGAATGAAATATATTCTTTTATTAGACATCCTATCCTCCAAACAATGAATTTTAAACAGAAGTATGAAAAAAGGTGTAAACAACATTAATTGAACTTTAAATTCAGAGTTTCTTTTTTTTAATTTACTATTTACTCTAATTGTCCGTATATTTAAATACAAACTGTAATTTTTTGACAGTTCTATGACATACATATTAAACGACAGATTGAAGTAGTGTGTCAATTGATATACAATTAATTTGCATGACTTTGCATCACTAAGCTCACACCTAGTCTAATTCTAAAGTGGTTTAACCAACCACAAAGCATAATATCTTCGTCTAAACAAGGCATTTCTCCAATAACATTGGAGTCTACGAGTCACAAAAGGTCTCGTGTTTCTTGATCAACGTCGGTTATTCTTCTCAAGGATTTACCAGTCTGGGTTTCGTTTTCGCCGGTACATTTGACACCACGTTATATGCTCGAAGAAACTTGACTAGGCTTAAAGGCTCATCGCAGACTTGATTAAATATTTCTTTATATTTGTTAAGACTCTGCCTGAATCCAAATCTTGTTGAAGATGTATTTGATTAGATTTTTGGGTAAGCTACATGTGAAATGTTTTATGATTTTTGTGAGGTAAATTGATATTTTATGGCGCGTAATATAGATTCAAGGATATAAAAAAATTAAGCCCCTGCAGTGGGACAATATTCAGCTTAATATTGTTGTATAAATATATTATTATTATTAATTTACTATCGCGATTTTGTATTCACAAATACGTACTTATTTATTTTTAGTATCAACATATTAATTTTAATTAATTTTTTGGTAACATTTACGAATATACTGCTGCTAAAGAAAATACCCAACAAATTCGTAGTAAATTGATCCCAATAGACTTATGATATAGGAAGTCGCTGAAAAAAGCGATTTAGACGCTTTTTTCAGCGGCTTCGTCCGTCTGACGTTCGGAAATTTTTCCACGGTATATCCGTAATTCAACTAGCCGTGTGACAAAACTCATCTAAATCCATTTATCAGTTTTTGTGTAAATGAGTATCACACATCCAAATAACTTTCACAAAGTGAGATTAACAGTATTACATTCGCGACATATGTTTCAAAAACATGTTTTAGTTTGAACGTTGCAACTGGCTAAACTTAGCGCTTGTCAAACAGGAACATGTTGAAACTTGAAATTAATTGCAAGTCGGATTTGTATTCCTGTAGTTTAAAGACGGCGGGACTTAATACGTCAAATGTGTCCCAAATTAAAAACAAACTAAAGTAATTATGACGTCCTTTAATAGATGCACTAAGAATTGTAAAAACCAAAATTAGCAGCACTTATAAAACCAAGGTAAAGGTTTGTTCATATTATAAGCATAATCAGCCAATACCGTTCCCACTGCTGGGATACAGGCCTCCTCTAGGTAAGAGGGAGTGGACCGTAATCTACCACGCGGGCTCAGTACGGATTGTTACATGTCACATATCTTCGAATTTCCAGTTCTAGGACATGCCGGTTTCCTCACAATGTTTTCTTTCACCATTTTCAGAGCATATAAAAAAAGCATACGAAAATATTTTTTATAGTACTTAGGTAATCGAACACGTTTGAAGGTGTCAACAATTTTCTGACATATGACTGCTTTTCCTGCTTTTTTTTCCTTGGTGGGAAATTGCCAAATGACTTCTCCCACTCTGGGAGGAGCGGGAAGGCTTGTCAGACTTTTACTGACTAGAACCCGCCCGTGTTCCTTCAATTGCCTGAACACACATTTAACATGTTTTTTTCTTTCTTAATTTGAACATCAGATGCAGAACTTTTTCAAGAATAACTCCACCAAGTACGCAGGGTTCATCATACTTATATTACAACTGAAACCTCAAGTGCGCATGTATAAATAGTTATGAATAGTCAAGAACAACTTACTATTCGCAATATTGATTTTTCTGTAAAGAAGTAGTAGCAAGTCATTAGTTCTTCTTTCAGTCGGTTCAGTTTGTTTTGAATGTTTAATCTATACTTTAATATTATAAAGCTGAAGAGTTTGTTTGTTTGTTTGTTTGTTTGTTTGTTTGATTGAACGCGCTAATCTCAGGAACTACGGGTCCGAATTGAAAAATTCTTTTTGTGTTGGGTAGCCTATTTATCGTGGGAGGCTATAAGCTATATAACATCACGCTACAACTAAGAGGAGCGGAGCAGTAATGAAAAATGTTGCAAAAACGGGGGAAATTTATTCCTTTTAAGAGTTTCCGTTGCGTGCGCTGCGTAAACGGTTAAAGTAACGCAAAAATAATGTATGACGGAATTGTTCCTCTTAAAAAGTTCTAAAAAAAAGTCCGCGAGAGCATATGTCTATCTTTTAAGGTTGACTTACTATAACTCAAAAGGAGCGAGCAGCAATGAAAAATGGACGAAAACTAGCAGGCAAATCGATGCGACGGGAAGGGTCAGGGGAGCAAAACTTTGACGCGGACGAAGTCGCGGGCAGAAGCTAGTTACTAATAGAATGTCTGTGCGATAACTCTGAAACTTTAATAGGAATAAAAGAAGTTATTTTGTAGTTCACTTTTCCAATTTCGTTGAGTTGAAAGTTTCTTTTTATTCTTCTTTTTGGAGCGAAGCCGAGGAGGGTTATTAATTATCAGTTTTGTCGTATATATGTTTTGTTCAAACACAAACTTCCATCACTTCGGCGTTTGACAATTTTGATAACTTAAGTGTGTTCTTGACTAGGTAAAATGTAAAAACTTCAAAACGGAAACTTCGAAGACCTGCTGTGGCAAAAGTAACCGCACCGATACAACTTTACATAACATATTTTAAAGTGCAAAATGTCAATACAGCAGCGAACCAATTTCAGCACATTTTCGACAGTTTACTACAATTTTATGTAAGCCGCTATGAGTGAACCATGAGTCTTGGTACTTGAATGATACATTCATGGCTGTCAAAATTGACACATTCGAATTTTAAAGTGTCCTAACACGACATCGAAAAAACAATTGACTGTCGTATTCATATATCATTTGTGTACTTTGTGCCACCAAACCCCGACCGATTTAGAACTGCATTTGTAGTAATGATAAGTCTTAAAATCGTTTGTTTTCTTTGTGTTTTCTTTGTGCCGCTGGGGCTGTTGCAAGAATAAAAGTTACGAAGAGCACAACCCTATTTCAAGAAAGTTATTTAAAATTAAATTATTCACAGTTGGTTCGTTCCATTCAATAGCATTTATTCCTCTTTGTTTTTAGTGACAAAATGACATGCAAATGACGTTTACGTTTTGATAGCTCTTAAAGCTATGTTCAGACGCAAACAACACTTTTTTTAACCTTCGTTATTGTATAATTTAAGTCAATTATAAGTTAACCCTTTTCAATTCACTTAAGCACTACTTGCTTATTGTATCTATTTAATAGACATGTAAATACTGTCTCATGCACAGTAGCGAAGGCAGCTGTTGTCACTGATGCCAACTGTCAGTCATGAGAAAAGCGGGAAACAGAGACGGGGAAACAGGTCTGCACGGTAGCAATTGATGTGGTGGTGAGCCAGACAAGTAACATAATCAACTTAAATAAGGAATCAACAGGATTCTATACTCATTCTGGGTGTAATTTATCTCTAACATGTATGTATTTAGATGTATATAAGTATATTTATCAGTTGCCTGGTTACCATAGTACAGGTTCTGCCTAGTTTGGGATCAGGTAACGGTGTGTTGGTTGTCCCAAGATATTATTATTATTCTTCACATTGCCTTCAAATTTAAATTATATAACTAACACATGTAAGGAGCTGAGTCTATCAACAAAGGGGATCTTGTGACAAAATGTGACACCCATTAGAAGGAAGCCGCTAAAAAGTGGAGTTACACGTGTTACGGGCTCCAAATCCTACCAATTGAGGAGTAAGACACCTTGTAGAGCATTTAGATGAGAGAGTTAACTTGATCTTTAGATAAGATCACTTGGTTAGTGGTCGCCGTAAAAAGTTTGTGCTGTTAATTTTTAAAGGGAGTGCGGTGGCGATAGATCACAAAACATCATTATGGGACTACAAAACGTTGTTGTCCCATAATGCTGTTTTGTGCATGAGAAACGCCTAAATAACAAAACACAATTCAGGACTTTAATAGATTAGGTGTACGTTTGGCAGTAAATAAAAAAGAAAGTCATTTTTTTTTGTGAACCTAATTGGTTTCCCGATGATAATAATTTCATTTCCAGTCAGGAGCTATCAAATTGCGGAAGTTCATTTAACTGTTTCATAATATCAACACACCAAATTAACTTGCCCTAGCAACGACCTTAGTTCAAACGCAGCACAATAGTAAGTCGGAAGGGTCATTTCGCACAATGGTAGTTCAAATCTTGACAATATCACGGCGACGTGTCGAGCAATTTTCGGGCTTTTGACAACTGGGATTACGCGTACAAGTGACGAATACACGTGCTTAGGGTGACTCGCTCCGTGTGGACTGGGTTTTATATAATGACGTCATATTTTTCATTTTTGTGGAAGTGGATTTTGTTTGGGATGAGGTGACAATGTTAGTTGAGAGGATTTTCAAGAGGTTCTTCGGTAAAAATGGTACGCTGCCTTAAGATATTGTTTAGGTAGTGAAATGTACGAATTTTGTTCATGTTTTCTCTTCGGACTTTTATTTATTATGTTGGAATTTATTTAAGACCTTCTTTTTTCAATGGAAACCACCGTCACTTTTTATGTATAAGTCTATTTGTGAGTAGATATGGTTCGTTGGTCTCGTGGTCGCGCTTGCGACTGCTGAGCGTGGGGTCCTGGGTTCGATTCTCAATTCGGGCAAAGTGTTTTTTTGTTTTTCCAATAGGAATTTTTAAGTAACAGCCCAGAGTTTGGAAGTTGCGGTGTGATCACATACATTTGCTATAAGTATATTTCTACACTTTATCAAAATCGCGTTATTATTGGACTAATCATAAGTCAAATATATCGTATCATATCGTACAGCTACAGAGTGTAAAAAATTAGTCATTTTTGTACTCCTTACATTAGTACTTTAACGAGTTACAACTCCCGCAGTTCCTACTAAATATGCTTTGAAGTAAACACTCATTGTAATAATCAAAATCTTCCACTAACCCTTAGGGTACAAAAAGAGTAGTTCTTTTGTCATATACTATAAATACATTTACCATACCCTTGTAGATTATTGTACTGTCAGCGTCAAAAATATCTAAACGAAACAGACTATTCAAAATTATTTGAATAACTGAACTACTATACACCGTGAAATTTTAGTCGTCTTACAAAGGTTGTCCACTTAATGTATCCGATACAATAAACCTCTAGGCGAGATTAAAAAATTGTTATCATTAATTAAAATAATAGGTACTAAGAAAAATAAATAATACATTAGAATGATTAAACATCATGTTAATAATATTTACGTATCAGACGGTAAAGACCAACCCAGCGCACGAGTCGACTAGATAATTCCATCTCCTTTTTCCATGAGACATAATATCAATTTAAAAGTACGTCCTGCGTCATCAATAGTCATCATACTGAATAATATTTTTATTTTTTAGTTATTACATTTTTTTTTTTCATATGGATATCATTGGATACATGAAGTGGGCTGCCGTTGTAAGACGATTAAAATGTCACAGTGTATAGCAATATAGTATTTCAATAATTCGTATTAGCATTACGCAGAGCTCTGGAGGTTAAGCCCCGAACCATCGCACTGATCCAAGAGCCGTGGGATCAGGAACAACAGAATCTGCGGCCTCAGTAACATCGGAGGTAAGCTAATTCTCAACACACACGGCGCAGACAAACCACGAACCTGCGCCTACATACCCAAAGAAATCCCTACCACACCACTCACTCAATTCTGTTCCAGAGACCTGACAGCAGTCAGGCTCCAGACCGATGGTAACGTTCCAGACGTCGTACTAGCCTCGGTATACATGCCAGGCGAGGACGCTAACTGCCCGCCAAAGGAGATGACCGACCTAGTGCAGCACTGCAAACGTGCCAAACTGGACCTGATCATCTGCACTGACTCCAACGCCCACCACCCGCTCTGGGGTAGCGACTCGCCGAACTCTAGAAGAGAGGTACTATCCACCTATTTATTCTCTACTAACCTTAACATTGTTAACCGAGGCTCTGAACCAACTTGGGTCACAGTCCGAGGACAAACAATCATTGACCTGACGCTTGCTACAGAAAACGCGACAAACCTCATCACAAACTGGCACGTCTCGGATGAACCATCCTGTTCCGACCACAGAAGAATCCGATTCACACTAACTACCCACACTAGGGAACCCGTACCGAAACGTAACCCGCGGCGCACTATTGTGCCCGAGTACAAACGCCTCTTGGGCTCCCTACTAGCTAGACATCTATCACGAGTAACAGTAAAAACCCCCGAACAACTAGAATACACCGTCAGAAAACTATCCGAATACCTGATCGAAGCATACCATGCATGCTGCAAACTAAGGGCGCCACGAAACAACAGCGAGAGAAATCCCTGGTGGAACGGCAACCTTAGTAAACTCAGAGATACACTACGCAAACAATTCAACAGGGCCAAAAACACAAGGCTCCCGGACGACTGGGAGCAATACAAAGAAACCCAATACAAATACAAAAAGCAGATCAGAACTGCCAGAAGGGCAGCATGGCGGAAATTTTGCGAATCCATCGAAACCAACAACGAAGCCGCAAGGGTAAGAAAAATCCTCTCGACTGATCAGGATCGAACCCTTGGTGCGCTCAAAACACCCGACAACTCATACACACTAAGTGACCACGAAACCAGTAAGGTTCTCCTGGAAACCCATTCCCCGGCTGTAACCTCCAAGAGGTCAGGACGTGGGAAGCTGAACCAGAATGGACCCCAACAAACCTAGATTGGTCCAGGGCACAAAGTATGGTAACAGAAGAAAAGATAAAGTGGGCCATTGACATCTTTCAACCCTACAAATCTGCAGGGCTGGATGGCATTTTTCCAGCCCTCCTACAGTGGGGAGCTGACCACCTGATACCATGCTTGGTGGAGATCTACCGGACCTGCATTGCACTCAGATACATACCCCTAGCGTGGCGCGAAGTGAAAGTCATTTTCATACCCAAGCCAGGCAAACCCGACTATACACAACCAAAGGCCTATAGGCCTATAAGTCTCACATCCTTCCTACTAAAAACCCTCGAGAGACTCTGCGATAGACATATCCGAGACGTATACCTCTCCGAGTAAAACCGTTTCACAAACAACAGCACGCGTACTCCACGGGCAGATCAACAGAGTCTGCGCTACATAGCGTGGTCTCTAAAATTGAATGCGCAGTGGACCACAAATGCTCAGCACTGGCGGTTTTCATTGACATAGAGGGCGCTTTCGACAAAACTATGTTCAATAGTATCAGCACGGCTCTCGACAGACACAACATAAACCCGACCTTGAGCGGGTGGATTACCAACATGCTCAAATTGAGAGCTGTACAAGTTACAGTGAACGACACTACAAGGGCGGTAGTGGCGAAGGGCTGCCCGCAAGGGGGCGTCCTCTCGCCACTTCTATGGAACCTGGTCGTAGACAGCCTCATCAAAACACTCAACGATAAAGGTTACTTCACCGTAGGATACGCCGATGATGTAACCATAATAATAAATGGCACCCATGAAAACACCCTATGCCACCTCATGCGCCAAGCCCTGAAAATAGTAGAGGACTGGTGCAATAAACACCAACTATCAGTAAACCCCACAAAAACCGAGATGATCCTCTTTACAAAAAAGAGAAAACTCGCGAAACTCGAACTGCCACGACTGTTTGGCACCACCCTCAGCCTATCAACTGAAACCAAATACCTGGGCATATTCTTGGACAAACAGCTGAATTGGGCAAAGCACACCAACTACATTACTACAAAAGCCAGCATAGCCCTGTGGCAGTGCAAGAGAATGCTTGGCAGGAATTGGGGAATCAGCCCCAAAGTCACCCACTGGCTATACACCACAGTTATTCGACCAATTATTACATACGGCTCAATAGTCTGCTGGCCCAGAACAGACTTGAGCACAGCCCAAAAAGACCTTAAAAAGGTGCAGCGGTTCGCTTGTGTAGCTATCACTAGCTGCATGAGGACTACACCCACCGCTGCCCTACAGGTAATGCTTGGGCTACCACCTCTACACCTGATCGTGCGGGAGGAGGCTGCCCTGGCTGCCCTAAGACTGAACATAGCAGGGACCCTAAGCAATGACTCGAGGGTCAAGCACTCACGCATTAGGGACGATGCGATCAAGCGACAACCAATGATGGCATCACCCTGCGATAAAACCCCAAAACTACACTTCTTTCAAAAGCACTACGACGTTATACTCACAGAAGAACAAAACGACCACTCGGGCCCGGAGGAGCTAAGAGTCTACACTGATGGCTCAAAGACCTCCTCTGGAACCGGAGTCGGAGTTTTCTCACACGACCTAAACATAAAAATATCCAACCCACTGGGAATGCTCAACACCGTCTACCAGGCGGAATGCGTGGGCATCATACAGGCGGCGTATGCCATAGAAGCCAGAAGAGTTACGGACACCCATATACGTATACTCTCCGACAGCGCCTCAGTCCTCCAATCCCTAGCCAAACAATACATAACCTCGAGCCTTACACTAGAATGTCATAATGCATTAGAACGGGTAACAGTTTCTAATCGCAACAAAGTGACACTGCAATGGATAAAAGGACACAGTGGATCACTAGGCAATGATGCTGCTGACGAACTGGCCAGGAAGGCATCCAGCGCGTCAGTCTGCGGCCCCGAGCCCATCGTGCCCATCCCCTTCAACCAGCTACGCAGGTGGCTGCAGGAATTTACCCACACACAAGCGGAGAGCTGGTGGACCTCGGCACCAGGCTGCAGGCAGTCCAGGGAAGCTATGCCATCCCCGGATGGCAGGCTAACCAGACGTCTGCTACGCCTGGACAGGGATGGTCTGCGTCTGATGACGGGCACCATCACAGGACACTGCCCGCTAAACAAACACTTTTACACAATAGGCATAACGGACAGCCCCCTGTGCAGGGCCTGCATGGAAGCTGAGGAAACCGTTGCGCATGTACTCTTCAAATGTACAGGCGTCACCCAGATTAGGACAGATACCCTCGGGACACCCAAATCTTACACGGACGTTCTTAGTAGACCAGGAGACATTATAAACTTCTGGAGGGAGGTGGGCTGGTTGGAGTAATACCGACGGCCGCCATGGCCCACGCACAATGGTCCACTCAAAGGATTAAGTGCGGAAACCAAAACCCCATAACATAGAACATAGTATTTCAAAAAAATGTGTCAACACTTATGGCAAATGATCTTTTCAAATCGTGTGATACGAGAATGTTCTTCCGAGATAAAAAGTATCCAGAGTGTAAATTCTGGTTCGAAACTATCTATAGTCCTATCCAAATCCGTGCTAACTTACACATTTATAATATTAGCAACTTTATTTGATTTATAAGCAACTTTATCTAAATAGGGCTTATTTAGAATTAAAATGTACATGGATAACAACTGATACCAAATTAATGACACGCCCTCCCGCTCCGCCCAGAACGGGAGAAGTCATTTGATGATTTCCCATCCAAAAAAAAACCAAATTTATAAAAAATATTATCCTTATTTAACTAAAACTCTCAATAAATTAAAGTATGGCGTCGAAACGTTCTTTTGCGTTGCTGTCGACTAGTAATGTACCCAAGAGTCTGCCAGCATCTAAAATAGACCAAATTCTTGTCTACATGTTAGGTATGTTTCGTGTACTGTTCATTTTGAAACATCACTTGTATCATCCAGGTACCGATTAGTTTAATTTGCTTAGAATTGAATGATTACTTACTTATGATTTTTGCGCACAACTTTAAATAAGAATTCGGACGATTTTGAACGATTTCGATGAAATTCTTCAATCACAATATGTTTCCATAATTTTGACTGGCTCGTTGGTTTAGTGGTCGCAAGCGCAACTGCTGAATATGATGTCATGGGTTCGATTCCCAGGTCGGGTTAAGTGCTGTTAGGTTTTCTCTCTCAGATATTTATTAGTAGCAGCCCGGGTTCGCACACGGTTGATAGCAATATTCTCGCCCCGTTTTACATGGGACTTGAACATAACTGGCGAAAGTATGTTCAATGTTTTGTTGGTATATTGGCGTGTGCTAGCTGACATATGGCGAATAATTTGATGTGTTTTGTTTTATAATATTTATTACTTACATAGTACTGTATAGAATCAAGTTCTTCGACAGCTGTGCTGCTGGGGAGTTTGTTGCACCGCTTCTTCTTCCCAACTAAAGAACTAGGAAGTGTCGAAGGGCGTTTTGGGGGGACTGTCTTATGTAGTTTTGACGTTCAAAAAGTGCTGCCTAGTTTGAATAAATGACTTTTGATTTTGATTTTGGTACTTCCCTGCCTGACCCTCTCGGATAAATAGACGTGTTGTTATTTATTATGTGGGTTTTTTGAGCCGTTAGTTTGTTCCAATGTTTTTGACGGTGACTGTACAATGAATTCGAAATGTTTTTTGTCTGTATGTCAAAGGACTTGGATTTCTTTTGTTATGTAATGTTAAACTTGGAAGGTTTTTATCAAGGCGACTCGTTTCTAAGATATCTTTTCTTTTTTAGGAATATGTTAGTTTGTTATTATTACGTTATTTTGAAAGTTATGTTGCTAGGGAGTTTGTTGTGGAGGCTTTTCTTTCCTACTTTATAGTGAATAGCGACGAAGCGTGAAATGTTTTGCTAAAAAAATATTAAATTTTAAGTAAATTATTTTTAGTTTTGAATTTGTTTGGTGAGTTTAATTTTGGTCATAATACACTCTATTATTAATAAATAATACATTTGAGAACAGATGTATTCTATTATATACTACCGCAAATTCTGTACCTAACCACAAGGCCATACGAAAGAGTTCACAGATTCAGTAGATATTTTTTAACCCCTCCGTGTTGAAACTATCGTCAATTGTAACAAATATGCTGTAAAAAAATAGCAAGGCGGTATTCTTTCTCCATTATTATTTTCTATCTTCATTAATGTTATGACTCATTGTCTTCGGTGTTCGTATCATCTTTATGCTGATGATCTTCAACTGTATACATCTGAGCGGGTGGAAAGTTTGTCGGACGCTATAGCAGATGTAAACCGAGATTTGGATTCAATCAGAAAGTGGTCTGATAATTTTGGGGTGTCAGTCAACCCCTCTAAGTGTCAGGCCATTGTAATTGGAAGCTCGCGCATGATGGGTAGAGTGACGCTTGGTTCTCTTCCTCCTCTCATTTTTAATGGTACCGTCATACCCATTACCCCTACTGTGAAGGATCTCGGATTACATCTAGACACGACTCTGGTGACGTGTGCTAATTTGACTTGAATGCGGTTTTTCTGGATAAGCTCGACAGACTGCTCAACAACTGTATACGGTTCATCTACAACCTTAGAAAATTTGACCATGTGTCTAGCTATAGGTCTGAGCTCAAATGGATGCCCATTCGCCAAAGAAGAAGTTTGCGCGCTTTGACCACGCTTTTCTCCCTTCTCAAATCTCCCACTCCTCCATCTTATCTCGTGTCTCACTTTCAATATCTATGTTCTTCTCACGTCAAAAATCTGCGTTCTTCTAACAATCTTCTCCTACTCTGTCCTTCTTATACCTCTGACTTTGTTCATTCGTCCTTTAATATTCAGTCCATTCTTCTTTGGAATGCGCTCCCTCTCGATATCAGGACGGCCACCACTCGGTATGCGTTTAAGCGGAAATTGCGGAGTTATTTTTAAAACAAATAGCGTAGAGTCATCTCAACATCTCTCTCAGTTTAATCTGTGTATATATGTATGTAAGTATACATATATATGTATGTAAGTATACATTATAGTAAATATGTATGTGTGTATTATAAGTTTATAGTCTATTTATATTTCCCTTCTTATTTATAATTTGATATAGGATGTATTTTAATAGTATTTTTAAATAAAAGTTCCTCTCAATCAAAGCACCTGCCATGTAATCTCTTCACCACTGTTGATTGACTGGTAGAGAATGCCTAAGGCATTAAGTCCGCCTTTGTACCTTTTTTGTGTGCGAGAAGTTTAAATAAATAAATATGTTTAAGTAAATATGATGAATAATGTGTACCCTAAGAGATTTAGAATCACTAGTTGAATTTATGCAATGTGGCAGGCCACATTGCATAAAATTAAAAGTGTTTAATTATTATCATATATCACACCAAACGGCACCAATTTCCAAACCTATCAAAAACCACTTCTTTATCTCCTCGAAATAATTCCAAGCTACATCAAATATTCTAATCTAATCAGACTTTGCGCCCCGTGTGCCGCAATATTGGTAACACAGTTAATAATCAGTAATCACACAGTGTGCACCGACAAAACTTAGACCAATCCGAAGTAAGCTGATTAAAAGCAAAATTTAATTAAAGGAATAACAACACCATGTATGTAAATCTGGGCGCGTTAAGTCCCCTCTGCACAGAAATTAATATTTCTCAGATTGTGAAAGTTTTGATCATTATGATGGGATCAATGGGAGGGTCATGAATGCAATATCGAATCTGTATATCTATACACATGTTACACAGGTACTAGTTTTTGCCAGTGGCTACGCCTGCCTGGTATAATAATCTTCGAAGATTATACCAAAGGAACGTATTACCGGGATAAAAAGTATCCGATGTGGTAATCAATACTGTCCAAATTCGTTCAGCCGTTTTTGTACGTGATTGAGTAAGAAACATACAAACTTTCACATTTATAATATGAATGCTTTTGTCAGCCCAAGTGGGGGTTAAAAATTGCGTTTTGTCTGTCATTCAGCCTGTTTGACAGCGTTATTTTTAAAATTATGCAATATATTGTGATGTTGTTTTCACCATAATTACAACAAGTTATCCCGAAGGTTTATGTGTACAATACCTTCCTATTAAAGTTTTATGTTATTAAGAAAACACGATGTTTTGTCAAGTCGCTAAACCGTGTGAAGCAAGAGCATGTCAATTTAAAACGAATTAAATTTTGTTAATTAATTATTTTCCAAAATTAAATTGACCAAAACATGAATCTAATAGTCGAAAACGAACATACAGATTAACATTGTCAACAATTTTACTTTGAATTTATAAAATTAATTTAAGTTTTATCAGCACCATGTATGTCCTTATCGAGGGTGCGATAAATCTCGGCCACAGAAATTAATATTTTATCATTATTTTATTTATTTTTATTTTTATTATTTTGAATTAAAGTTTTATCATTATGATGGGATCATCGGAAGGCTTATATCTATCACCGTATGATTGTGAACACCGTCCCCTTTAATACAAAACTGGGTTTTTATTAAGATCAGAGGGGCAGTTCTCGTAATTTTAAGAACGTCACACACAGGTTCACAGTCTTATCTCAGTCTCAATCTGTCAAAAATACCTCGAGTTTCCATACATTTTTGATATTTGACTGTCGGAGACTGCGACGAAATTCTAAACGTTTTTAATTACAAGAATTGGGCATTAGGTTTGAACCACCAAGACAGTTTTTCAATTTAGAACCAGAAAAAAAAAAATGCAGTTCTTTTTATAAGACTGACAACTCAGTTGGATGTTTATTGTAATTTTTGTGTTTAGAACTTTACCCAAATCGAAATAAAGTTGGAAAAGGAGAAACTGGCTCAGAGCTTCAGGCTAGAATTAAAGTTAATAAGACAGCGTTTATATTTTTTTCATATTTAGTACAGAACTGCAACAGCGCAGCTGAATACCAATTGTAATAAGAATGTTCAATTTTGACATGTAATTTTTTTTTGTTTTTCTCTAATTTCATCATTTATTTTCAGTATTCATCATTCATTTTCACTATTTTTATAGTGTTGACATCTAAATATATGTGAAGGTCTTCTGTATGAATGAAAAAAAAAAGAACCATTTATTTACTGTGTATTTATAATGTATACGTGTATCCTTTGTTGAAGATCGTAAATAAACAAAAACCAGTATTTTACATGGAGCGACGGCCTATGTGACTTCCACAATCCAGTAATACGATACCCCTTGACACTGGTAGTCACATTTTCAACAATTTATTTATCCAGGATATGTGTAGCGAATGGTTTTTGATAATTACTCCCCAAAATCAAGATTACCAGAACATTAATTAAACAGAAGAAAACGAACATACGCCTTAGCGTGAACAGTCTCACTTTAAATTTATAAATTCCGTTCAAAATAACGCAATCTCCGGGATATTGTAGATACCGGAGCTTATTTCACGCACGCGAAATGCATAATTACCTTTATTAGCATAGACAACCGTGTGGAGGAGGCTTTAACCAGAGATTCCTTCGCGAGATTAGATGGGATTCTGCGATGGTTTTTGTGTTACGTATTCCTAAATATGGCAGTCTTCGCTTTAATTTTGTTGGTGGCCAATGTTGGAGCTAATGTTTGTGTGCTAATATTTGGTCTTTGGTTTTGAAATGGAGTAGTGTTGGTTAGAACTGGGAGATGTGCTTTGTTTTTGGTAACCTTCCGTTTGTATTGTTGAGTTCTTTGTAGAAATAGTTTGGGAATACTTGATTGTTGGTCAGTAAAACTATTTATTGTTGAACACTATCTATGTTTTATCAAGAAAGTAGATATTGGTAAAAATAGACTATTAAGATTGGTCCGTACGTTCCGTGGTCACCTTCTCAACAATTTACACACAGCGAAAAAATATTGATAAAATAATGCAATTTTTATGAAATCTAAAGTGAACAGAATACATAGTAACTTGTAGTAGTTGTAGTAAAAAACATTTTCTAAATAAACCCAGTCACACACTTAACTTGAACGCGAACGTTTGCGTTAAGCGAAGCCAACACTAGCCCATATAAACATACACGGAAGCGATTCAAGTTATTACACGAGATTGTCCTTGTTGCGTAATTTGAAAATCTTCCTTGCGAACATTTTCATACACACGCGGTTCCGTTCCGCAAACGAAGCTCGTATGGTATGCGTTAATTCCGAGACTTGAAGGTTAAGTACAGCGTTAAAAGAAGGTACTCAACGTAGATATTACACCAAAGACCAAGAAGAAGTAGAAGCGAATTACCGCTTCCATCATATGGTAAATGCCTAAATTACAAATGCGTTTAAAATTTTGAACTAGTTTAACGCAGAGCACCATGCATTATTTTTTTGACAAAAAGTGAAGTGTCAAGCGATGTGTCGATGTGATATTGCTGTCAAATGCTGTACAGACTACTAACTATCAGTAGGTTTAATTTTAAATATTGAACGAACGCATCTCTTTTGAGCCTTGAACACCATGTCTTTTTCTGTTGAGTTGCCCCAAAAAATGACACCATAGCGTAGATGGGATTCTGCTAAACCATAGTAAGCTGTAAGTAATGCCTCCACACCTACTATAGACGACAATGTGTGCAGGGCATAGGCAGATTTACTGATTTTCTTGCATAAGATTTCGGTATGTGTTTTCCAATTCAGTTTTTTATCAATGTGGAGCCCTGAAAATTTTGTTGTATCTACCTCTTCTATAGGCTGGTCATCGTAATGTATATTTAAATTACTTTTACTATTAATTCGTTGATTAAAATGTATTAATTTAGTTTTAGTTACGTTAATTTTTAAGTTATTGTCATCTAGCCACTTTACCATTAAATATATAGAATCATTTATGTCACTTTCATAAGTATCAACACTTTTGCAAGGTATCGTTATGGTGCTATCATCGGCAAATAGTGTCAGGTTGAGGGATGCCTTTCGGTAGATCATTTATATATAATATAAATAAAGGCGGCCCCAAAACACTCTCCTGTGGCACACCAAACGAAACTATACGTTCTGAGGACTGAAATACAATTTCATGTTTATTTGTCATATTAATTTGGTTTATGTGTGTTATTTGAATTCTGTTATGTAAGTAAGATTTAATTAGGTTGTTGACCTTTATTTAAGAGTGTACCATAGTGCACATAGTCAAAGGCTTGAGTCATGTCACAAAATACGCCACAGACCGGTTTCCTCTTATCAACGTTATATGTAACATTATATAAAAAATCATAAATGGCCATATTAATAGTTTTACCCATTCTAAATCCTTTCTGTTCCTCGCATATAATATTATGTTTTTCTATAAATGAATTTAATTTCTTGTAAATGTATTTTTCAAATATTTTAGAAATTATGGGAATTAGTGATATAGGCCGATAGTTCTCCATTAACTCCCTATCTTCTTTCTTAAATAGTGGCTTGACAATAGAAACTTTTAGAGCATCAGGATAAACGCCTGCACTAATGCTGAGATTGATGACATGACTCAAGTGACCGCAGATTTCATCAGCAACCACTTTTAGTATATAAGTACTAATACCGTCATATCCCACACTGCTTGTATTATGCAAGGACATTATAATCTTTTTAATATCGTCTGGTATACTAGGTGCCATAAACATCGTTTTATTATTGTAGTCTAATGTACACGCCGTAGGTCTGCAGTTAATACCCAGTTTTGGCCGTATTTTATCAATAAAAAAATTATTAAATGCTTCTGCAATAGTCTTTTGATGAGATATGACGCAGCCTCCCATTTTAATTTTATTTATGTTAGATTTAGGTACGTTATATTTTCCACGATTGATAATTTGCCACGCAGTTTTCGATTTGTTTTTGGATGTTTTTATATTGTAGTTGTTTTGTGCTTTTTGTGTTAAGTGGATAATTTTTTTGTACATTTTAGAGTAATTATATAATATGGTTTTATTAATATTGCTACGATTAAATCTAAACTGCCATAGGAGTTTTCTTTTCTTTTTACTGCAAAGTTTGATCCCTTTTGACAGCCACTTAGTTCTTCTTATTGTATTTATTTTAACCACTTTTAATGGAAAACACAGATCGTACAATAGCTTGAAAATCTCAATGAAATAATTATAGGCTACATTTGGGTCCTCCGTGTCATAAAGTTCTGAAAAGGTAAGATTCATGAGATGGTTTTTAAATTTTACTATATTTTCAGTACTATAGTCCCTTCTAGTTGCGTACCAATACTTAATACAACATGTTTTTTGTACTGGACACTTTACAAAAGAGAATATTAAAGGGAGACGGTTTTGCGTTTTGGTAATCGACAAACCTATATCTCTTCTCTCATATCGCAGTTATGCTGCAAGAGATTCCTTACCAAGTAAGCATCACCTTCCTACGCGTTTTTCTGCTCCATCCTTCTCGTCTGTGTATGTGTGTACAATGTACATAAATAGTTGAATAAATAAATAAAATTGACAACCCTACTTTAGCATGGGTGCGAAGGTTGAAGCAAGGTGGTGGGGAGGCAAAGGTAATTTCGTCGGAATCGGCAACAGAAGTAAATGAGTGTCACTTCTATATGATATTTACTCTATGATAATACGAAACACCTTAAATATTAATAAAGGTTTAAATGTTGGTAAGATTCTGGAATATTTGTTTTCTTATTAGCATAATTATGTGGAAAGTCTTTTCACAGGGTCACGTTGGTAGGTCGAGTAACTGTACTGTGGTTTAAGATAAACTTCTAGCTGTGGATATTGTTACTTGAACATAGTGTGCGGTTTTGAATTTGGTCCATATTTTTTCAAATCGAACTGGGAGTTCCAGAGATTACGTCATTTATACAAACAAACAAATAAACAATTTTTACCACTTTATAATATTATGATATAAGTATAGATACCATGTAGACACTGTTACAATTACAATTATAATTACTATTTAAAATTAATTTCACAAAAAAACATCAAAATACTTTTATGTTAAAAGAGATGAACGACTATTTCATAAAAACGCGAATTTTTTTAAGCTAATTATAACTTAGAGAGTTGTATTGATGATTTTAATTATGTAGGTATTTTTTTCTTACTATTTTATAATAGAATAGATGTAAAGGTCGATACCTAAACCTCACATATGGTCGCGAGATTGTTCGAAAGAGACACCGAGACCTTGGCACATGGGCAACTGCAGGAACACGGGTGGGGTTTAGTCAGTAAAAGTCTGACTCTCCGCCCAGAGCGGGAGAAGTCATTAGATGATTTCCCATCCAAAAAAAAAATTTCACAGTCACACAATTACATGATGTCAATAAATTCTCTGAATTTTTATAACTATGATAGGCGAAAAATGTTCTAATCTTTACCCTCCTTTGTTAATGTGCATCTGGATTGAGGGCCCATTTTTTGAACCCTTGCGTACCGAAATAAGATTTATAGGGAAATTAGTTAAAAATAGTAAAAACTTAAAGCAAAGGGTCATAAATTTCTTAAACGTGAATTAAAACTGTTATGATGAAATAACTTGGGCCCTCAATCCAGACGCGTGCATAAAGTGGCATAGCCTAAATATCAGTAAGTACTATCTCTGGGTTAATAATTTTTGTTTAAGAATTTAGTTAAGAATTTCTTAAATATTTTGAGAAATTCCCAAATCTGTAAAATATAACATTACCGATTTATGGCGGCATATCTAGGGCCCTCACTTCATTATTGTTTGTACTGAGGAATCTGCAAAACATGAATATATCTGAAGAAATACATAAATAGGACTTTAACATGTTTTACTTACCTACCTATGTGAATTAGCTAAAAAGAAATAAGGACACAAAACTTAATTGTTAAGAAGTAAATGAAAGTCGAATTTTACTAAAAAGTCTGAACTGAGAGCCTCTTACCTCTTTGCCTCTTTAAGGTTTCTATTACCTTAAAGAGTAACATCACATAGATAGAAATTACATTAAAAATAAGGAAAGCCAAATTGTAATTAGTAGGTATATAGTACTTTTAGCTGCAAATATTATGACTTTCCGAATGCACTTTACAAAATGGACAGGTACTTACTTTGAACATTATGGTCACCCTACAAATAATTCTCTTACAAAAAATTGAAAATCAATTTTCTCTTAAATTATGACATTTAGAAGAACGAACGATATGTTACAATTTAATTAAGAAATAGTTAAAACTTTTATTCTAATTTGCGTTAATCTATGAGGTTGAGCCTAGTCAATAAAGCCGAAAATATTGGGCTCTCAGTTCAGACTTTTTAGTAAAATTCGACTTTCATTTACTTCTTAACAATTAAGTTTTGTGTCCTTATTTCTTTTTAACTAATTCACATAGGTAGGTAAGTAAAACATGTTAAAGTCGTATTTATGTATTTCTTCAGATATATTCATGTTTTGCAGATTCCTCAGTACAAACAATAATGAAGTGAGGGCCCTTGATATGCCGCCATAAATCGGTAATGTTATATTTTACAGATTTGGGAATTTCTTAAAATATTTAAGAAATTCTTAACTAAATTCTTAAACAAAAATTATTAACCCAGAGATAGTACTTACTGAGATTTAGGCTATGCCACTTTATGCACGCGTCTGGATTGAGGCCCCAAGTTATTTCATCATAACAGTTTTAATTCGCGTTTAAGAAATTTATGACCCTTTGCTTTAAGTTTTTACTATTTTTAACTAATTTCCCTATAAATCTTATTTCGGTACGCAAGGTTTCAAAAAATGGGCCCTCAATCCAGATGCACATCCTTTGTTACGGGCGCGTGTAACTGTTTTATGATGAACAACCAGATACGAAGATTCGCTACCTTAGCCGTTTCGCGTTGAAATGTTTTATAGATAAGTAATTTAATTCGAATCTTATCATCATTTCAGCTTGAAGATATCCACTGCTGGACATAAGCCCCCCAAAATTGGTGGAGGATTTGTCATTATCGCCACGCTTGGCAGGCGGGTTGACGATCGCAGTATGGTGGTAAAATGCATAGAAAACGCTGCTGCCTGGTAAGTTCCTTAGTCGCCTTTTATGACACCCACGGGAAGAAATGGGATGATGTTATTATCTACGTCCGGCACACACAGAACGAATTTAATTCGTACGTCGGAACACAATGTATCTGTGTGAAAACAGCCTAACCTTTTAACCTCAACAAGAAAAGATATAAATACACAACGTCGACTTTCGGTAAGTCTCCAGTATTATTAATCGCTACACCATTACGGGGTAAATAATATCCACGGGGTTAAGTCCCCGAGGGTCACTATTAATAATGAACAGCCTACATTCAGGAAATATTTGCATAATAAAAGAAAATTGTAACGGGTAAACAAAAATATGGATACAAACATGTAGGCTACTGAAAATACACGCAGATGCTTTGTTATAAAAAAAATGTTTAGTTAATAACCATTATATTGGTTGTACGTTTCATTGGATTTCGTTATTGTTGAATATCGAATGTTTGCATAGAAATACACTTGAGAGCAATAAAATCGCACACGTTGACTTTTTGTTGTTAAAGCAGTTTTTTTCATAAATGTGAATACATATTAAAATAAAACTTACACTATTTGAATGTTTACTTCAGTACCTTTCTAATGATATCAAATACAGTGTAAAAAAAGTACCCATAGGGAGTTTTAGGGCACAAAACCCAACATACGGATAAAATTACCCAATTTAGCTTAACAAAGAATAAAAATAAAACTTAAAATGCTTGATCAAATTGTTTTTTAATAAGGTGTATTCCCTCCCCTAGCCTTGATTACAGCTCTTAATCGGTTTTTCATGGACCGTATTAATTTCACCATGAAATCTTGTGGTATGGCGTTCCACTCCTCTTCAATGGCAAGTTGAAGCTCTTGGAGGCGCGTAGGAGCAGGGCTTCTTGCTCGAACTCTTCTTTTTAGCTCATCCCAGACATGCTCAATCGGATTGAGATCAGGACTACGAGCTGGCCACTCCATCGCGGTGATTCCAACATCTTCCATGTAGTCGCAAACTGTTCTAGCGACATGCGGTCTGGCGTTGTCGTGCATTAAGAGAAAATCTTCTCCCATAAGCCACGCAAGCGGCCTCACATGTTCTTCGAGCACTTCTTCGACGTATCGTGCAGCCGTCAAACTTCTCGATCTCGGGCCGGTATTCGCCGTAGTGATGAATACAATGTCAGTTTTAGTGTCCAACATTATGCCACCCCAAAACATACACGATCCACCTCCAAAAGCCACACGTTCGCTTATGCAGCATTGTGAAAATCGCTCTGATGACCTTCTGTAGACCCTAGAGCGTCCATCATGACCATGTAAAGTCATTCTGCACTCATCAGAGAACATAACAGCCCGCCATTGGTCATACGTCCAATTTAAATGTTCCCTAGCAAATTGTAGCCGGGCTTGTCGGTGAGCTGTGGTCAATTTGGGACCATTTGCTGGGCGATGTGAAGTCATTCCTGCTTCACCTAGTCTTCTTCGAACTGTCCACCGACTTATACTGACATTGCGAACTTCTCGAAGCTGTTGTCCCAGTTGAACCGCGTTCAGTTGCCGATTTCTCAAAGACCTTGTCACAAGAAAGCGGTCATCACGCTCTGATGTTGTGCGTCGCCGGCCAGATCCTGGTCGCCGAATGTAGCCACCGGTCTCTTGGAACCTCTGGTATACACGACGAACAGAGTAGCGGCTCAAATTTAGCCGTCGAGCAACTTCACTTTGGTTATGGCCTGCTTCGAGCAAGGCAATAACTTGAGCGGCTTCTGCGGGCGTGGTATCCATATTTTTCCAGTAAATCCGTATGCTTCCAGTAGAGATGTTATCACGTTGACCTTCGGTATGCAACTGAATAAAAATTCCAATAAACTGACCTTTTTATACCTGCGGCTAAGGGTGCAAGTAGTGACAACGCAAACGCGTGAATTTGGGGAATTCGGTGTACGGTCGGTTTTTGTAAGTTACGTGAAGGTCAATGATTTTAATTTTATGTTTTTGTAAAGCTAAGCTTGTATGCTTTAATTTTGTCTAATGATTTTTACTCAATATCTTTCGATTTTAGAAAACAATCAGTAATAAACCAAATTACAAGGGGTGTGCGATTTTATTGCTCTCAAGTGTATTTAATCAGGATTACAAAAGTTGTAGCTTTCGATTTATTTAATCTCACATTTTTTGTTCTGTTGGAGGGCTCGTGGCTAAGTAATAACAGCCGTACGGGTTAATCGTTGTGGTTCAGCTACGCTTGACTTAGTCGAAGCACATGAATATTGTTTCTGTATAGCATTTTCTTCATTAATATTGACTAATCCAATATGTAGGGCCTAGTGGGTAAGCAATAACAGCCGAATGGGTCGGTCGGTCGAGTTAAGTTACGCTTGCCGCGGTTGGCAGTGGATGGGTGACCATCTTTACATACCAAGAACCTTCCGTATCTCGGAAAACATGTTAGATTTTGGTCGTGGCTGTCTTTAGTGAATTTTTTTTCCAGTATAGGAAACTCTGTAAGTTCATTGTATAATTTTGCAGACAATCCCTGAAGATTGACTGCAAAAAGATGATTTTTATTTTCTTCACAAATTATGAAGTAACTAGCTTTTACCAGCGGCTTTGCCCGCCGAGAGGTCGTAAATTACCCTACCAACCGGGGTAAAAAGTACCCTATTAGTGAATCCATGTTATAAACTATCTGTGTACCAAACATTTAAATCCGATGCCTTTTTGCGTGAAAGAGTAACAAACATCCATACTCACAAACTTTCACATTTATACTATTAGTAGGATCTATGTACGTATGTCATGCTTTTAATGTCACTAATCGTTCTAAGAAACTTACTATACCCGAGTAATAAAATGTTAAACTTACTCGGAACACTTAAATATAATTCACAACTACGGAAAATGTTATTTATATTCAAATAAACCTAGCAACACAGCTGAGCAAACCGAGCATGTTGGCTGTCCGACCCGGTTCTTGTCAGAACTACCCGGGTGCCCGAGTCTTGTCAGGACATCCCTGGGATTATTTGACCGGGTCAAACCTTCCAGAGACCAGATATTAAGCTACCACACCGTCGCTCTAAACTTGAAATATTTCGTTGGTTAGCGAGTAGAGATATCAATTAATTTATTGTGTACGCGTTTTAAAGGTTTCCTGCATGTTTTGTTATGGAAGACTTACATAGTTTTGTAAATACCTTACAAAACTATGTAAGTCTTCCATAACAAAACATGATGGTTTTATTTTATACTAGTGGTCGCCTAGTAGTCGAAATTCGACTATAATTCATTTTAATTTTAAGTTTGAATGATATGAATGACCTATAACATTATCTTAATTATTTGACACATTGTTTGACATTCAGTAAGACTATAGACAGTAAAGACAAATAATATTAGTCTCTTCTCATTTTGACCACAGACTTCAACCATAAATAACAGAGAATTTATGTGTGTGTGTGTTTGTCAAACGTATAGTAGTGTGTGTAACGTGTTATTTATTGAAAATAATGTATTTTAACGCATAATTTTAAAAAAATATTAGCATTCCTCACTTCTTCTCTGTATAAACTATAAGTGTGCGAAATTTCATACGCCTCCGTCCGCCCAATTTCCGTAAAAAGGGATACAAAGATTTCGCTTCACGTATTAATATATAGATATGATCGCCCATTGGTCGAAATTTGACCGTACTTCATTTGAATAGAAATACATGATTAAATGAAAAAAAATATATATAAAAAAAAAATGTTATATTTGATTGAACAAATTGTTGACGCTGTACTACTGTGGAGAGGGTTCGCTGGCGGGATGGTGATGGCCAGTACCAGGACGTAGGTGTAATGAGTAAAGAATACTTCTTCAGGACTCTCTTCTTTATTTTCTTAATATTTCTAAACTGCTGGATATGGAATGAATTATCACGAGCACAGAACGCTCTGTTTTTATAGAATTTTCTCTATTATTTTAATTAATTATGACAGTTTAAAATGCCATAATTATAACCAGCCTGTACAATCTATGACCAGCCTGTACAATCGTGAGGCATACAACCTCTACAGTTTGCACACGACACTAAGTTTTGTATGGGAAACCTACTAATGCCATACTTTACACTCCCCATAAAACCACAAAAATATTTCTTATAAATCTAAACTAAATTCCTATCGCCGCTAATACAAATAATATTAAAGACAAATATTCTCGATATGATCATAGATTTTAAAAATGAAATAGGTTATACATTATCTATAAAATTAATTTATAACCTATGGTTATACTTGACATTCAGTAAGACTATAGACACAAAATATTAAAGTCAGATGTTCTCGATTGGACCACAGATTTGGACCATAAACAAAAGAATATCTATGTATGTGTGTATTAAATACACGGTAATGTATAGTAGTGTATGTAACGTGTTATTTATTGAAAATAATGTATTATTACGCGATAATTTAAAAAAAATATTAGCATTCGTCACTTCTTCTCTGTATAAACTATAAGTGTGCGAAATTTCATACTCCTCCGTCCGCCCAATTTCCGTAAAAAGGGATCCAAAGTTTTCGCTTCACGTATTAATATATAGATTTTCTTCAAGCCAGTGTCGGTATATTCCAAGTCTTAAAAAAAGGCTGAATGGAATAAAATATCATCACCTGCCATTTCCTACCAATATTTGGAGTCGTCTTGTAGTCTAACCGAATACAACTAAAAACCAGTTTTTTTTATGTAGAGCGACTGCATAACTGACCTCTAAGACCCAGTTAACGGGTAACACGTTACCCCTTGGTAAGACTGGTTGTGAGCTTTCGTTCTTTTGACGACGCCTATAAAACTCTCGGCGGGCAAAGCCGCTGGTAAAAGCTAGTTACTTCATAATTTGTGAAGAAAATAAAAATCATCTTTTTGCAGTCAATCTTCAGGGATTGTCTGCAAAATTATACAATGAACTTACAGAGTTTCTTTAACAAAAACTTAAGCGCTTCCGTATACCTACTTAATTAAAATCTCGATGTGACATAGGCAAAGATTTTAGCCCGCGACGGTGGCTTTTATCCACTAGAAAAGTGTTCAAATGTCCGCAACATATCCTCAGGAGCTTCAGCCCACACAAATACTTATAAAAACAACATTTTCGTCTAGCGAAAACCCGATAATGCCGAAAAAACAGTAGCTAACGAAATTGTAAGTCAAAAGATTGACGAAAAACTTATTTTCGTTTGTTCATAGGAGGAAATACATTTATGCGTGGAGGCTCCGAATGTTTTGTTACGAGAATATAGCTAGGCTAGCTCTTACCCGCGGTTTCACCCGCGTGAAGTTAGAAAATAACTCATGATTACGGGCCTATTTCTCTTCCCTCACTCTCATAGTCCAATGGGACGGCACGTAATCCGACACGTTCGGAGAGAGATGCAGGCGCAGGACCAACGGATTAACGTGCTTTCCGTGGCACAGGGATATAATACTGCTAACGTCCAAACTTCGCTGTTACTAACAAATTCTTAACCTAATCGTATAGGACCTATATACGAAATTTTTCCTTGTTGACTGATCTCACGTAGATTTTACAGTTAAAATACTGTATTCCTATAAAATTTAATGTCGTTACTTCGGTCGAGAATTATAATAAGTAAAGTTTTACTTGCCCCTATCTACCGAGATCGCGAAGCCAGTCATTGAAGCGCCCTTATCCGTATGAAGGAGGTCTGTCGCAGGCAAAAAAAGTTACAATCCGAACGGAAACCACAAGAAGCTCACCTAAATAATCTGTATACACATGTACCACCAATTTTAATCACCACCTTGACATACAAATACAAGGATAATAGGGACACGAAAATCCAAACTTCTTACAGATGCGTTCCGAACATACATCCAGACAAACGTACAAAAATCTTCGCTACTATTTTATTATATATAACTCGATTGTTGGCTTACCGATACACTGGCTCATTGCTCCTGTACCCTCTGATGGAACAAATTGGATAATGTAGCTCTTTGTTATGTATGTGACAGGATTATTTTATTAGAGTAACGTGTGTCAAAGGTAAGGTACGGGCTTTCTGTCTTTCCGTCTCCCGAATTAGGTTTCGGGACATTGACGGGGAAAAGGTTATGGTGGACTGTGATTAATGTTCTTTTTTGCGTTACTCTTTTTTGTATTGTAGTCAAGCCAGTATTAGATTGTTATGTAGTACTCTTCTTATTTTGTGTATTTACTCGTTTTTGCCAAAGCTTCGCCTGCGTATTATACACTAGCTTCTGCCCGCGACTTCGTCCGCGTTAAATTTCTTGCTCCCCCGACCCTTCCCGTCGCGTCGAATCGCCTACCCGTGCGATTTTCCCCGTTTTTGCAACATTTTTCATTATTGCTCTGCTCCTCTTCGTTGTAGCGTGATGTTATATAGCCTATAGCCTTTCTCGATAAATAGGCTACCCAACACAAAAATATTTTTTCAATTCGGATCAGCAGTTCCTGAGATTAGCGCGTTCAATCAATCAAACAAACAAACTCTTAAGCTTTATAATATTAGTATAGATATAAACCTTCCTCTTGAATCACTCTGTCTACTTATGAAATGAATCCAAACCGCATTAAAATCCGTTGCGTAGTTTAAAATATCTAAGCATACAGATACGAAATGAGACTTTATTTCATGCTATGTAAAGAAGAAGATTCATATTTAATGACAAAGTAAAACAAGTACTGTACAAAGGCAGACTTAAGGCATTTTCTACCAGTCAACCTCAGGGTGATGCAGAGACAGAACATGGCAGGTGCAACATACGGGATAGATAACTTGGAAAATAATACAAAGAAATATAATAAATATACCGATAATAAACTTCGTCTGGATTTATGATAGAGGAGAAAACGAATTCAGCATATCGGCGCTGGCATTTTTGTGTCCATGATACTCTTCTTCGTGTATTTTTTAAAACTTTGAGCTCAGTAGGCGGCCACGTTGATTGCGGCATCAGTGGCATTCTTCAGGTCATCAGAGATATAGGTGAACCAGCACTTAGGTCACTCCAGCAAGTAGGACGTGGTCTTATCATGGGCATTGTACAGAATAATCCCTCAATTCGACAAATTGTATCTGCAGCGGCTTTGTAGTTATTTAAATAAATGAAGTTCAGTGCATTTCGGATTGGATAGGAGCATTGGTGTGCGAGTGCTTACAGACGACTGGTTTGTCGCGGAGATTGGTCTAGAAATCGCGGAATTGTAGGCATTCTAAGTCCTATGCTAGATTTTAGCCGACTTTCTGAACAGTCATTTATAATCAACGAGATTGGTCTGGGCAGTCATTTTCTGAGCTATGGATCTGCATAACGATTCACCACCATGCGACAGGTTGTCAAATCGAAAATTACACATTTTCAATTACTTATTTGGCTTGCTCCCGAAACCAAATAGATGTCGGAAAATGGCTGTCAACTATTTGATTTAAAGTAATACTAAAAAAATTAAACCGCCGAAAAACTGAAAAGCATAAAATAATAAACCTTAAAATTATGATTCGGCGCTTTGAGTGATCCTTGTTCATTGATTTTTCAGCGCCGACTCAAAATTTTAAGGTTTATTATTTTATGCTTTTCAGATTTTCGGCGGTTTAATTTTTTGTTAAAAAGTTTTTATTTTATGATTTTTTGTGGCTTTAATGTACTAATAATACTTGGCAAGGTATACCCTATCCAACAATAAGAATTATCAAAATCGGACTACTCTACAAAGTTATGCGTGTTTATACGTTACAATCAGTGAGTGAACAATCAATCATCCCCTGTTTTCCAACCCTTAGGGTACGATTTTGTTTTCGAAATTTATATGGGACCACCTTGGGAGTATATCCTTTCCAATAGAAGAAGAATTGTCACAATCGGACCACTATGTAAAAAGTTATGCGTGGTCATAAATAAATAAAAAAAAAAAAATATACGCGTCGAATTGAGAACCTCCTCCGTTTTTTTTCGTCGGTTGAAAAAAGAAATACACATAAAATTTTCGAATTTTGTAACAGTCTTTAGAGGATTTTTTTGCTAATATTAATTGGTTCGATACGACACGGAACAAAATAGAACGGTTGTGAATAACTACGTTGGGAATCGGTTTCCACACGAAGCAAACATTTATCTAGTCTATGTGTATTTAGAGTTTTAACCTAGTATAACTAAGACATTCACAGCATGGAACACTGACTTTTGTAAGATAGGCTGGTCCCATTTTATCCGACTATGGCGAGTTGGCTACTGGAGGGTTATGATTTTGATCGGTATGTATGGTCATCTGTTCCCTCATAATTAAACTAACTAAACTACATATTAAATGGGAGAGTGGGTTCTAATGAGGTAACGTTGGAAGCATCTTGGTTATAGGTCAGCGGCGAGGTGTAACTTTTTCTAAAAGAGAAGCCGAAGCGAAGTCGGCTTTAACTTACTGACTCATCAATAAAGAATACTTACTATCATTCTAAAATTAATATAGGAATGTAATGAATTAAATACAATTAAATTGAACAGCTGAAAACCGAATAAAATATGCAATATTCCTCTATCTCGTTCTCGCTGACGCATTTTTCTATACCTGTCTCTGTCATAACCCGTTGTACAGCGGCTTGCTCTCGTACATATCAAGCGGTGCCACGTGACCTAAAGTGACATTATTACGGGATCGCTGTTGTATGAATTTTTAGTTCCCGATTATGACGATTTGGCGCCGGGTTAATTTAGAACATTTCTCTTTTGTTGTAATACAAAGCTATGAATAACCTTTTTTGTTGTTTGAATGTTATGGTGAATTAAATACCCGTAGTGTAACTATATTTATTGACAATAGTAGCCACTATTTCCATACTATTGTATTTTTAATAGTGATAGAGTTACCAATGCGAATGCCCGAAGGCAAGCCGGTAGGAATCGTGTTATATGGTGCTTTCGCCACTGTTATAGGTTATGACGTCACATTAAATTGAATATGGCACCCTCTAGAGTACATAAAGTCATGAACTAATAAAAATACAACATACGATTGTGGCTTCAGATGAGCATATTTTCTTAACGTTTTTTTCAGTTGCCGGGTTTTAGTTTTTAAACTTACTTTCCGTATCCAAATAATCACACGATCTCCCGCGTATCATTACATTACCCAAATGTCAAACAATAAGTGACAGTTTGCTGCGACATTTCCCCTCTACCCGTCCAAACATGACAGGGGAAAGAAAACCCGGACTTCGTAATACCCTCACTGTTGTTATTGGATTACTCTGGAGGTACAGTCGGCTGAGAGCATACGTGTGTTGGCAAATAAGCTTCGAACAGCGCATTGGTACAGTGCGCCAAGAGTAACAGACGATCTTGTAATGTTAGGCGAAATGGGATAACGGTTTTTTTTTGTCTAGTACTAGGTACAGACGATCTATTGGATTTCGTTTTAGTTTTCTTTTTTATAACCCTCTCATTATTAAGAGACAGTTCCGACACAAGTACTTTTGTAACTTACTGGAGCTGCCTCAATTTATGTATGACATAATGTTTTAAGGTGAAATAAATATTTTTGTATTTTTTTTTACACGCTATATATTAGCTTCACTTTCAAACTGTGCACACTTGTCAAAGACCGATGACAATGCAATAATTTCATAAATTTGTGCCATTATCCTTGCCAGGATTACCAGGACAGCAAAAAAACTGTCTTCGAAAACTACGCTGACATACGTCACAAACTACGCTGACATACGTCTCAAAATTCAAAACACCCTAAAAATTAGAAAATAAATAATAGTTAAAAAAAAAAAAAACTAAAAGACACGCTTCCATAGAAAACCAAACTAAAAAGTAGAAAATAATGGAAAAAAAGCGTGGGGTGTTTGATATCAATTAAAAATACCTCAAAAGCACCCCACGCTTTTTTTCCATTATTTTCTACTTCTTAGTTAGGTTTTCTATGGAAGCGTGTTTTTTTTATTTGTAGTTAGAGAATTAAGTCATTACTAGAGATCGGATATTCAGATGCATATTCACCTAAAGTTTAAATTTTGTCTAATATGGAATGCGCGTTTTTACCGTGTTTTGTGTGTTGTTTTAACTAACACATACCACCCTACACACATATGTATTTGCATCTGGGGTTAAACATGAATTTTAAATTAATATAATCAAAGAAACCCGGCTTTAATAAAAAATAGGAAGCCGCTTCCGTGCTTTCACAGCTAAATATTAACGTTAGGTAAATATGAATCCGAATATCCGATCACTAGTCATTACGTATCATGGCAATTGTGTCTTCCGGAAATCTTGATAATCGTTCTGACACTGAAATTATCGAGAGGTTAAAGTTTAGGTGCCTATTTGGTCACACATGTCTGGAACTCCTAACAAAGCCGGGAAAATGATAGGCAAGCGAAGATCACGAAATATATTGCCTATAGGAATTAGAAATTCTAGAGCAAAACTAAATAAAAAAATAAAAAATATTTTTCACTTTTCAGTTATGTATACCTACCCCACACCAATTTTTATACCACTACTTGCTATGTAGCAACAGTGACAGGAAGCAGTAGAATGTCAAAGAGGATTAAAAACGTACTATCGAGGCTGACGCCGGAAATACCCTAGCAAAGTAAATAAAATTTATATGGCAACCCTGAGGCTATTCACTTAAAAAAATATTTTTTGAATTCCATTCACAATTGTAGAAGATGTTGTGGAACATACATAAAAAAAAAACGCAGACGAATTGAGAACCTCCTCCTTTTTGAAGTCGGTTAAAAAGTCAAATGGTAACAATACTTACCTAAATTTGAAAACTTAGTAAAACGATTACATGCCTCAACCGAAAAACTAAAACAATAAAAAACACCCATAGATCAAAAAAAAGCTTAGGCAGGGATCCCACGGCCTAGGTCTGACAATTCCCGGACGTGTTTAATTTTCTTTTTGCTTTTTTAAGCGAACTAGAGCGGTAATACAAGCTTCTGTTATAAGGGACACTTCTTTTCATTACCCCCGAGACGCGTTGGCTGCGCCGTACATACGTACAATCACGCTCACAAGTGTTATATGAAAAGATTCTTTTATTTCCTTTGTGAAATGGTGTTTTGAATGCCGAGTACTGTAGTGGGAATTCGACTTGAATGCCTTTATAACTAGCAAAAGATTTTATCTTAGAAATAATAATTGACGGCTCCGTAAACAAAAACTGAAATTGATATCGAGTTTCATTTCATCAAATATTTAGGAGCGATACCGTTGTTCTGCTGTCAATAACCACTTTAAGCTTTTTGTATAAATTCGCATTTATTTTACAGTGAAAATAAATGTGAATTATGTTTTAAGTGCGGGAGAGTATTGCCATTAGTCAATTGTCGGTTTACCAATATAAATCGATGGAATAATGTGTTGTATTGTTTAATTTATGATAAGTGAATGATGTTTTACGATATTTTGGGAACGTAATGTGTTTAAATTTAATCAACTTCACGGGCTATTTCCCTAGCATTGTTTACAATATTGCTTTTATGGACATGCTTTTATATGGCTTGTCTGCTATCAAAGAAAATAGTTGGCGCTTTATTTATTCATTGTGCTTGTTTTATGCTGAAATGTGTGGGTTTATGCCGATTATTATTTACAGATTGTAAAAACTTTTTAACAAAAAATTAAACCGCCGAAAAAACTGAAAAGCATAAAATAATAAACCTTAAAATTATGAGTCGGCGCTTTGAGAGATCTTTGTTCATTGATTTTTCAGCGCCGACTCATAATTTTAAGGTTTATTATTTTATGCTTTTCAGTTTTTTCGGCGGTTTAATTTTTTGTTAAAAAGTTTTTATTTTATAATTTTTTGTGACTTTAATGTACTCATAATACTTGGCAAGGTATTCCCTATCCAACAAAAAAAGAATTATCAAAATCGGACTACTCTGTATAAAGTTACGCGTGGTTATACATTACCATCAGTGGGTGAACAATCAATCATCCCCTGTTTTCCGACCCTTAGGGTTCGATTTTGTTTTCCAAATTTATATGGGACCACCTTGGGAGTATACCCTTTCCAATAGAAGAAGAATTGTCACAATCGGACCACTATGTAAAAAGTTATGCGTGGTCATACATAAAAAAAAAAAAAAAATATACGCGTCGAATTGATAACCTCCTCCGTTTTTTTTCGTCGGTTGAAAATGAAAAGATTTTTTTTTTGAAAAGTCTATGTTTAATTAATCTAGAGTACACTGAACTTTCGTCACATGTTTATATTATACGTGGGTTGATCAAAAGTTAAGCTACGCTTGCCGCGGTTAATTTGTGGATGGTTGATCATAAACTACGGAATTTCGGACCCTTCCGTGAATCGGAAGGCTAGTTAAGCTGTTAGTCCCGGCTCCAAGTCGTAGATTTGACAGTTGTTATGGGAAGTCAGAAGCTCAAGAAGCTGGTAACCAGTCTTACCAAAGGAAATAGTTTTACCCAGTAACTGGGTTATGGAAGTCAGATAGGCAGTCGCTCCATGACAGGCGCTCCACCCACTACACCGCGCCCCGTCTCGTAGCGCGGGATGGCAGATTTTACCATTGTATGCAAGTATCTCAATTTATATAGAAATCACGCCTAGCACAACACACTGCCGACGCGGAAATGCGCGGGAAGGCGCCCCGCACGCAGTTTCTGCCAATCTGCGCGGGAGCGTGGGGCGTGCCGGGGGATATGACACACCGGCTCCGCAGTCCCGGGCGTGATTTGATACTGTAAAGACGTTTGCACGATGGATCTCAACGAAGACAAATTTATATATTTAAAAAACCAAAATGACAATATAACTGCAACATTTTGACATTGAATAATTTCGTCCATTCTCCACGACGATCGACAACACAGTGAACATATGAGTTTACTAGTTTCTGCCCGCGACTTCATCCGCGTTAAATTTCTTGTTCCCCCGACCCTTCCCGTCGCGTCGAATCGCCTATCCGTGCGATTTTCCCCGTTTTTGCAACATTTTTCATTACTGCTCCGCTCCTCTTGGTTGTAGCGTGATGTCATATGGCCTTCCTCGATAAATAGGCTACCCAACACAAAAATAATTTTTCAATTCGGACCAGTAATTCCTGAGATTAGCGCGTTCAATCAAACAAACAAACTCTTCAGCTTTATAATATTAGTATAGATTTAGCGCGAGGCCGTCGTACTCTGCCTCACCGCGCGGGGGAGCAAATTACACCACTAAGTAAGGCAGATCTGCGTCTCCGTCGCCGCGCGTTAGGCGGTTCACCCACTGAAGATGCGTCCCGCCGCGGTGCGCGGAGCGACGGATAACGCGCGCGGCGACGGAGGCGCAGAGCCTTACTTAGCGGTGTTATTTTCTCCCCCGTGCGGTGATGCAGATTACGGCGTTCACTATATTCTTTGCTTTTCATATCCCAAATTGCGGGGCGTTGCTCAATTTCATATATAAAGTTGTCTACGTCGAGATCCATTGTGCAAACGTCTTTACAGTATCAAATCACGCCCGGGACTGCGGAGCCGGTATGTCATATCCCGCGGCATGCCCCGCGCTCCCGAGCATATTGGCAGAAACAGCGCGCGGGGCGCCTTCCCGCGCATTTCCGCGTCGGCAGTGTGTTGTGCTAGGCGTGATTTCTATATAAATTGAGATACTTGCATATAATGGTAAAATCTGCCATCATGCGCTACGCGACGGGGCGCGGTGTAGTGGGTGGAGCGACTTATCCGTCTCTCCGCGCACCGCGGCGGGACGCATGTTCAGTGGGTGAACCGCCTAAAATGATGGTATGCAGCTTCATCCCGTAAAACTGGAAGCCGATCCAATATATTTAGTAAAAAGCTAGGTAGATTGACTTGCCTCACCAGGTTCACCAGTATCCTAATTATTACGAAATACACTTTCTAAAGATTTTAATTGGTTCAGATTTAAACCCACATAAACGAGTAGGCACATCATTTATTCATAATCCAAAGCTCCAGTTAATCATGATTGAATATCCAGTAATAGCTGTATATTACATACTTAATCGACCCTGAAAAGGTTCCAGTATTAACACAATTTTAATTAACGAGGCACGTGCCTGAAAAAGTTTCATAGGTGATTGTTGAACATTCAAAGTTATATGAATAATTATAGTGACATTTATCAAATAACAACTTGTTGAAAAAAACTATTTTTAAATTGACGTAACGTCCTGCTATCCTACTAATATTATAAATGTGAATGTATGTTTGTTACTCCATAACGCAAAAACGGCATAACGGATTTGGATGAAATTTGTTACACAGATAGATCCCGGTAGTACGTTCCCGCTGGCAAAAGCTAGTATTTAATATTTAAAAAAAATATAACTAGATATAGTACAGCAAGGATAATGGCGCGTGAACATTCATTCCTTGATAGGAGAGAGCTCTTGGTAAATAAGATGGCGTTGAGAAGAGAAAACAAAATGGCCATGTTCTAAATGTATGCACGAGCCAAAATATCGTTGTACAAGTTTAGGTAGGTATTGGCCAATAACAAAATTATTATAAAATAACTGTACCTAAAAGGTTTGTTTCTAGTTTAACCTAGCATAAGAGGTTTAAGCTGAAAAGTTAGACTATTTTGTCTTTGCTTAGAATATGTTAGGAATACTAATTCATCATACTAGCTAGCTCTTTTATTTAAAATTTACATGCACTTTGTCGGCGGTTTAAGAGGTGTGTTTTTTACAGTTTTAAACAAGTAGGTACTAATAATTAAACTTTAACCTAGTACGTAAAAAATAAAAGGAATTGTAATTAACAATATTGAACGATAAGCAAATGACGCAATATTAAAAGCGGAAACGTATATCCATCTACGAACATATTCCCAGTATTTGTAATCCAATTACTTTAAAGTTGAATAAAAAAATATTCCCCATTCAGCTCTTCCGATTCCTAGAACTCTGAAAATACTTACTTCCCACATTGGAACAGTAAACATTTTTATAAAAATCTCAATACGATTTTTGGAATCCCGTATGTGCCTGACAGTACGTACGTGCGCTGTACAACTCGAGAAGAAATCGCAATTCTACGCGACTGTACCACGTCTGGTCTCTGAGATAGTGTTAACTAGCTTGTCGGAAGACAGCTTTATAAAAAAAAAACGATTGCACTCGACTGTACCTTCGAGACGGACGTCGAATTAATTTAAAACGTTGTGTTAATTTTTAGCTGTTGTTGTTTAATTTGAAGTTTAAACAGAAATATCCATTTTAACTTTCGCAGGTACTGTTCACAATAGCGTTTTATTTTATTCGCCTCAGTTTTTGTTGTCTGACTATTTTCTTTTACTGTTCTCGAATTATTTTGCGACTTGTAATCTCTTAGTTTTTCTCTCGAATTTATTTTTTCTTTTCATCTTGGTTTTACGTTTAAGGTTATTCAGGACTTTCTTGCTGGTTTCACAGTTTTTGCTTAAGTCTGTCTCATTAGTGTTCGTCAGATAGATTTTTTCTGCGGTTAGCTTTTTAACAGTGACACAGTGTTTCTTTCGCGGGGGATAAGTAAATTCTGAGAGCAGAAAACCTTTTACTTTATTCTAGAATTTTCTCGACACAAAGTAAGTGTTTGCTTAGAGATCACAAGTTCTTTTATTCATGACTGTACGCGGCTCCACCTATGTGAAATTTCTTGTTTTAGCATACAATATATCCTATGATACTTGGCAATACTTTAGCTAAAGATTTTTGGAATCGGATCAGTAGTTCTAAAGATAACCTCTTACATACAAACCCGCAAACTTTACCTGTTTATCGTATCGTCCACCATTCTTAATAGAATGGAGCACGCTTGAGTCAAGTGGCCGAAGCGAGCGTTCGTTGCTCCTTGTGTAGCGCAGTTTTGTAACAAGAAATGGATCGCGCTTGAGCCATGTGCTCGAAGCGAGCGTTCGTTGCTCCTTGTGTATTGCAATTTTGTAACCGAGTTCGCCTCGGATGATACATTACAAACAAATGTTGCAAGTCAGTCTTCGCCGCAATTCATAATCATCATAATCAGGCTACAATGTTCCCAGTCGCCATTATGTAACTAAGGTCGGAGCTCGAATGATACATTACAAACAAATGTTGTAAGTACGTTTTTGCCGTACTGCATATGCATCATAATCAGGTTACAATGTTCCCAATGTTGGGACACACATCTCCTCTGTGAAGGGAGTGGGCCATTATCCACCCCGCGGGCCTAAAGCGCGTTGGTAGATTTGGTTCTAGTACATGCCGGTTTCCTCAAGATGTTTTCCTTCACCGTTTTGAGAGAAGTGGTGATGAAATTAAGTACACAAACTAAAGTGCCTACCTGGGTTTGAACCTCATGACTTACAACTCATAAGTTGGGGCCTATACCACTGAGCCACCACTACTCTAGCTCAACCTAATTATAACTCTATAAATCAAAAATGAAACTTAGATACGAAAGTTATTTTCACAGCAACATAAAGAAAATATTATGAAGGAAGTTATCATAAAAAACTTCAACAAGTAAAAAGTACTTAACTAACCAGCTGATAATACGGAACATCGCAAACTTTTCTTACTTGATAACAAGTACTAACTCGCGGTACGTGTACCTATATACCGGTACAAGTACTTGTAACTGACACAGAACATAATATTAAAGAAACCCCTCATCTCGTTACTTGCCTCACCCAAATACAATACATACTTGGAACAAAGTTTGAACATCTCGTAGAACTTACTTCAAGTACGGGTCTAACGGAAAACATCGCGTAGAGATCGGGACAGAAAAATCGACCGCTTGATTTACGTTATGCATGTAAAGTGTGCTTCATCGATAATGGTACCGATTCCCTTGTTCACAAACTAAACTAAATTTAAGTTCAGTGCATCTTTTTCTTTGTATTGCATTAAGAAGAGGACAAAAGAAAAATTTTAGTTTAGTCCTGTCAAATTAATCAGTGCCTGTCACTACTCCATACAAGTTTAGACGTGATTAAAAACTTGCCTACTAAAATTACGTCAATTTACGTCAAGCGCTGATTAATTTGACAGGACTAAACTAACATTTATCTTCTGTCCTTTCCATAATGAAATAGAAAGAAAAAGATGCACTGAACTTAAATTTAGTTTAGTTTGTGAATAAGAGAATCGGCACCATTGTGTTTTATTTGTGTTGTATGGTAAAACTTTTCATAATATTGCTTTTGCAATATCCTAAGAAAGGGACTTGAAAGTAAAATCCTATTAGGTAACTAGATGGTGAGTACTTTACACCGTGTCAAACAAAATATCCTCGTTTATGTGGATGTAACAATGGTACTAGATACTTAAGTGAAATAAAAAACGTAAAAAATATTATTTAGATAAGATTTAGAGGCATTAACGTATTTCACTCTTCTAGCCACAGCAATAATTTATAATGTCATGTTGACATAAACTTCTTAAAGAACCACTTTAATAGAAAATAGCTAGTCTCTTTTAAATTAATTACGTTAACCAAAATTGTGTCTTTGTTTGAATGTCGCAAAAAATTATAATGACTTTACAAATTACTTCTGAGCTGGTATCAAATTTCTTCAACAAAGCTCATTTTGACTGAATAACAACTTTTATAAAAACAGCCACATTCACCATTTATTTTGTTACTAGCTTTTGCCAGCGGCGTCGCCCGCGTGGAGGTCGGAAATTATCCCGCGGGAACATACTACCGGGATAAAAAGCCTATGTCCTTTCTCAGGCTCTAAACTATCTGTGTACCAAATTTCATTTAAATCGGTTCAGTAGTTTTAGCAGGAAAGCGAGACAGACAGACAGACAGACAGACAGACAGACAGACAGACAGACATACCGACAGACAGACAGAGTTACTTTTGCATTTATAATATTAGTATGGATTCCTATGCAATAGGAGGTGAGCCAACTGCCACCAACCGGATACAAATCCAGACTCCGAGCTGTTACTGAAAAAAATCTGAAGGAAAATCCCAATAACACTTTGCGAGACCCGGGAATCGAACTCAGGACCTATCCCCCGGATCCGGATCTTGGATGTCCAAAAGACGTGACCTTGTCATAATTACACTTTAGGTAACATTTTGCATAATTTATTATACTAGGAATTCATAACTGTGGTCCAAGAAATTATATAAAATATTTCCCGTAAAGGTGACTTATCTTTCTGTGCACTGACGTGTAACATAGGAAACGACAAGTAGCAGGGAAGTATTTCGCTTGAAACTCTAAGTGAATTGGATTTGAAGCGAGTTGGAAGTCAGATAAGTTATATACAACTATTTATAGAACTGGACAATCAGATGTTTATCATCTTTTTATTTACTTGTCTTTGTATATATTTTTTATATTATATTGCTATTTATTTTTTGGGTTCCGTATCCACAGGGTGCCAACGGGACCCTATTAAGCCTCCGCCATTCGTCCGTCTATACATGCGACGGTTTGTTCGTCGGTCTGCCAGCGGGCTGTATCTCATAAACCGTAATAGGTAGATAGTTGAAATTTTCACAAAATCCTTCATATGCGTGTCCGACTCACACTTGGTAAATTTTTTTCCGACCTACCTCAGCTTCGGCCAGGTGCAATGGCAATCTGTCAAAATTACAAGGTTTTTGTGCTAAACCAAAGATAAATAATATAAGTGTGTTAAAAGTAACCATACAACTTCCGAAATAAAAAATACACCATGACAAATCATGACGACTAACCTAATTAGCAATACATTGTACAAAAAATAGTACACTCGCGCCGAAAATGCGCGAACTAATTAAAACATAAGAACATCGCATCTCATAACTCCGAGTGTCACGACACTATACACTAGTGTCTCCTTGCTGACGGTGTCTCGAGAGCACTCTACGACACCAAACGAGCACACAGCCGAGCCGCAGAGAGCGCTTTAATTTGGATAAAAAATATGCTTGATTTTTTAATGAATATCTCGCAAGGGATTCGCTTTTTTTCTTCGTCTAAATTGAATTTATTCAGTGACGCGTTCCACCGTTCCTTTGAGTCAATAAAAAGGGAAATTTTACATGTGCCCCGAACATTAATAATGAGATTGGAGACATAAGAGTCTTATTAGGCCTCCTCGAAGGAATTGATGAAATATTTCCTTTTTTCCAATCTCTACAGATTTTTAAAGATATTAAGTCTCTCGCAAATGAGATTAAACAAGAAAAACCTTGTTACTTTATTTCCTTTGGGGGCTCAGTATTGAAGTCAATACACACTAATTAGTAACTAAACTACGTTGGATACTCGTAATTAATTGCAAATAATCATAGTTATAACGTGGAACCTGTTTTAAAAGAGAATAACTCATAAAACAGTGGGACGACAAAATAACAAGTGCACTAACATTGCAGTAGACTTATCAAGCGAAGAATAAGTCACCATTCAAAATAATCTTGATTCCTTTATTTTGAAATCTTTATTTACAGAACTCGGCACGGGTTTTTGCAAGGACGTCAAGCCCTTTATCAGATTTGAAACTTGTTCTCAACTTCCAAAACAATATTTTTTGTTCCGCAGCGAGGACGAAATTTAATAATTCACAAAGTCTCGACCAATTCAGACGGACTTCATTCCGTTTTTCAAGGCTCCACGCCTGTCGGATGATACAATTAAGTAAACCCTGTAAACTTTCAGTTTCAGCGTTGAAATTTTGACGAATAACAATTTCTATGAGTCAAAATTTGTTAAGTTCGCAAATTGTGTTCGTTGTATTGCAGCTAAAGGATTTTGATATATTTTATTAATAAAGGTAGAGTTGATTTCTCTGAATAAATAAATTAGGCATTGTGATAATGTTTCTATTGAAATTACTTGAAGACATTCTGACCTTAAACCCTTACGAGTAGGCCGCGACTTACGAGTAGGTCGTGAGTTCGAACCCAAGCAGGCGCTTTACTTTGTGTTAATTATTTTATCACCACTGCTCTCAAAACGGTGAAGGAAAAAATCACAAGGAAACCGGCATGTCTTGAACCAAAAATTCGAAGACATGTGACATCTACCAAACCGCACTGGGCTCACGTGGTGGATTATAGACCACTCCCTCTCACCTAGAGGAGGCCTGTGTCCCAGCAGTTGGAACATTATACGCTGCTGATAAAACCCTACCGCTACCTATCTATACTATGTGATAAAACTTTTGAAATGTACTCGAATGATTACATAATATAACAGGACACTAATTTGTTCCAGTAGCGTCAAATTACATCCAAAACCTTACTAACCACACATTTATCTTCCAACAGAACCATAATTCAAGAGCACCACATAAGTTTATACATAGTGGGCACAATAAGAGCTTCATTATTAATCCATATATAACAGTGATGCGTGTCAGGGTAGACGTGGATTGACAAACATCTCCCGCGGCGATGCACATCGCTGCACCGGACATATGGCGCCGCAGGGAGACTGCGGTACAAACTGGACTTTTTGTACAGGATATATGGACCAGCAAATAAGAGTACTATCATTTGTAGTGTTGGCTAGAATACAGTGTTTTGGTTTACGGGTGACAAAGTCATGACAATATCGTCTACGTTTACAAAACTAAGTCTGGTTGTTTTTATTGTACAATTTTATGTCGAACTAGGCAGATAAGACTGAAAATTCGGAAGTCTCTTTTAAGTGAATACAAATAATCTATACTATAAATATTATAAAGCGGAACAGTTTGTTTATTTGTTTGGTTGAACGCGGTAATCTCAGGGACTATTGGTCCGAATTGAAAAATTATTTTTGTGTAGGATAGCCTATTTATTAAGGAAGGGTATAGACTATATAACATCAAGCTACAATTAAAAGGAGCAACAATGAAGAATAGACGAAAATTGGCGGGAAAGGTCAGGGGAGCAAAAATTTGCGGACGAAGTCGCAGGCAGAAGCTAGTGAAAAATAAAAATAATACTATTTGATTTGAGACTAAGATATAAGCAAAGATACGCGATATAATAAGTATTTGATGAAACGCTTCGGCTGTATCCATAAAACGAAAGTATGAAAAACTTTTACCGCATACTTGAAAATCCTTTAGAGCTACACTTCACTGGGTTCACATAAGAAAACAGCCAAATCAATTGGCAGAAAACTCGAAAAGGAAATCAAGCATGAATGATTGCACCAAGTTCGGGTGAAATTGTGTGAACCGATGTTAGCAACACCAGAGGCGTTTTTAATATAAAACAAACGTAACAAGCCGACGATACTGATAGGAAGCGAAATTACACCTCGTCTCAACACAAACTGCTGTAATCACAAACAATTTCAAAGCGAAGAAGATTGCTGCGATTCGCAATATTGTAACGGAGATGATGCAAGGATTAGGCGCGAGCGGAATTTGGGACTAACATTTTAAAGAGGTCTTTTATTCTGCATGAAGTTTTGAATATCTTGTTTGCAGCTAGTATTTGCAACCAAGCGCCACGTAATGATGATGAATGAATGATGTAAGGATTTTTTATTTTGCGATATCTGTACGTAAAAGAAGCAACTAATAACGATTATATTTCTCGACGCTATTGCTTTAACATTTATATTTTTGTTCTTTTTTTATAGTAGTAGTAGTCCCATCGTAGCCTAAATATACTCATTGTTCCGGAATACATTTGGACCATAAACCTGAACACTCTTCGCATCAGCACGTTTGTTTGTTACGCTTCCACGCGAAAACTACTTAACCGATCATCATAAAACTTTGTACACATTTTCTTGGAAGTATTAGAAGTAACATAGGATACATTTATGAAAAAAAAAAATACGAAAGATAAAAAAATTGACTGTCAAAAAATCTCAAAATCTAGCTACTTCAACGCCATCTAGCATTCCAGTAATGAAGTTCCAACCCTGAGTACTATAATACCGTTGCACTGTATTACCGACGGTCACGTCCATATCCAATCTAATTGACTATACTTTCAGCTAATATGAAGATTTCGCTCGGGCAGGCTATTCGATGCGACGGGATGGGTCAGGTGAGCAAGAAATTTAATGCGGACGAAGTCGCGGGCTGAACCTAGTCTCTTATATTGTTTTATGTGATAATTTGCTTGTTATGATATCCGGTTGTTTGTAACTCAATCCCGCAATAACGGCCAAACGGATTTGGATGACATTTGGCACACTGATAATTTATAACCTGGATTAACACATAGGATACTTTTTATTTCGGAGAACTTCTGACCTACACGCGGGCGAAGCCGCTGGAAAAAGAAGTAATTTAATATTTCTTTAAAGGATCAACACGAACAAAGACTGATTTACTCATTGAATCGCTACAGTCAGCCGCTTGAACGTTCCCCTACCCAATGGCTTATAAGCAAAAGGAGAGAGATCTCTTAAAGTGAAAATACAGATTGCGACTTTACAAAATGTGAGTACGTAGTTATTTTCTCGTGAAATAAACTTAGCGCGTTGATGGTACGCCCCCGGGCCACTCGGTTCCCGCCAAATTTTATTGTAATAAGGGTTAATCAGGAACTTTGTTAATTAGGCCAGGCGAAACACGGTGCGAACTTTGACTCGTAAAAATGTGCAGTTTAGCGTTCGCTGTTGTGATTTTAATTTGTTCCACGTGTAGGCCTTGGTTGAATTGAGAACCTGGAATTTGAAAATACGTAACGCCATACTTCGTATGAACTCATTTACCTACGGTCGTTAATGGAATTCCCTGCCAGGGTCACGAGATTTGTTCGAAGGAGTAACCGTGGTCCTGGCATATGGGCTATTGAAGGAACACGGGTGGGATTTTAGTCAGTAAAAGTCTGACACGCCCTTCCGTTCCTCCCAGAGCGGGAGACGTTATTTGATGATGGCCCCACAAAAATAAAAAATATGTGGCATAAAGATTAAAAAAGTTAAGCTTTGTAGATTTAAGTCTCCGTCACTTACAGATGTGTGGCAATCAACTTTCTGAAACTCGTTGTGCCTGATTAACGGCCTGGTTAAACCCTTAGCAAGGGCTGATTTCACCGAAACTGAACTTGATCAGCATATTTAAACTGCGTTCAATAATAATTGCTGTCAGTGTGAATATTCCCAAAAGAAGACACTGACAGCACTTAAACGCAGTTTGGGTGTGCAATTCGCCTTTAGGGGTTTATTTAAGAACGTTGATTAAAGTTACAAGACTTCTTAAAGTAAACAAATGTATAGTTATGTAGACTTTAATCGTACTTAACTTTAGGCACATTTATAAATTAAAGGAATATGATTGCCGTTTCGAAGTCTAGCCAGCTCAAATAGACAAACAGAAAAAAATATATACAATTGTTTTTTGTTATAAGTATCGTATATACTTTCATATGCATTCGTTAAAAAGCTGTTATTTTGACATTGCAAACAATAATTTCAATTTTATTACAGATCAATTTGTTCGATATAAGGTTATATTATAAAATCACTATGATCAGCAGCCCATAAATGTTCCCACTGCTGGGATACAGGCCTCCTCTTAGTGAGAGGGAGAGGGCCATAATCCTCCACGCGGGCCCAGTGCGGCTTGATAGATGTCATGACTCCGAATTTTTGGTTCTAAGACATGCCGGTTTCCTCACAGTGTTTTCCTTCACCGTTTTGAGAGCAGTGATGATGAAATAATTTACACGAAGTACAGCGCCAGCTTGGATTGAACTCACGACCTGCTACTTGTAAGTCGCTGCCGCTACCAATGGGCAACCACGGCCCTAATTGCTTGAATCATTATTAACCTTTGTTAATTGACTTGATAAAATTAATACCCTGAACATTACCAACAACTTTATCCGCTTTTCTTCAACTAACATAAGCCACTTACACAATCATTTATACCCTTAGCAACAAAAAAATAAAGAACACGTTCCCAGCAATGTTGACTTTCAAGTAGCATTACACTCAATCTAAATTCTTCTATTGAATATATTCGTGTAATATGCGAGTACTAGCGAAAAGCCATTGCATTCAAGTTTATATTCGTTGTGACGCAAATTCGATTTGTTGCATCGAATAGAGTACTACATTCTATTTATTATGACTATATTTTGTTGCATTTTGCGCAGAAATATTTGAATGTGGGATGACAGTTTTTCGCTGTATTTCGTGGTAGAGCTGTAGAATTTGTTCGGTAGTGTTTGATAGTCAAATAGTTTTCAGTACCTATATGAGATATTAGTTTTGTTTTTGTGTGTTGCTATATTTTGTACTAACCAGCTAGAAATTATCCCACGGGTAAGCCTTATCTAAACAAAAAGTTAACTTTAAGGTGGTAAAGGTTACTCCTTATATCATCAGCTATCTGCTAGTGAACGTTCTACAGAGAAAAGATAAAGCTGTTTTTTTCTATTCTTTCATATGCATTTAGTTAGAAGCTGTTAGTTTTAAATTACAAACAGACACTTCAACTTTATTTATTTGTATACATACACATGTATAGATTAATTATTTATTTTACTGTTGCTTGGATCCGATCAGTGAACAATGGTGGCCTAGCGGTAACCGTCCCGACAGGTTATAGCACATTATACCGGCACCGCAACTGCACAGCTGCAGCACGGCGTCTTCTCGAATTTAGGTTACGGCTAGCTGCCAGCGCGCTAACTACGCGTCGGCCGCGAGGTGCAAGCTCGCAGACCGCGCGCTGACTGCGAGGTGCAAGCTTGCTGTCACCGCGAACACAATTGTTATATTGCATTTATGATTGAAAACGCCTAGGACTGCCTTAAATCTGATTCGAGACCAGAGGGAGGATGCAGCGAAGCACGTGAGGCGACGGTGGTGCGCGGGCGACAGCGCAATGACGTTCTTTCGCTGGCGACTCGGAGTCGGCGCGTAGTAAGCATGCGGTCGGCGCGCTGGAAACGCATGGTCTACTCGCTTGCAGCACGCGGGCTGCGAGTCGGTTTGTATGCTAGCGGCAAGCGTGCTGACTGCCCGCCGTTGGCTTTTTCATATTGACATTATAAAATATATTTTACTACACACGATTTAATGTTCTAAATTGAACGACAAGTCAAGTCCTGGTTTGGAGCGGTGCCGTTGCGGTGCAGGTATAATGTTCCATGACCTTTAACAGTTGTAACTCGTGGCTTTGAACTTAACAAAGAGCTTTACTTTGTGTAAATAATTTCATTACAATAACAAAACGGTGAAATTACATCCCAGAGAAACCGGCATGTCCAAGAACCAAGCATTTTAAGACATCTGTCATCTACCAAGCCGCAAGGGGCCCGTGTGGTACATAACAGCCTTCTCTTCGAAGAGACTCCTCTCTTTCCTTGCTGGCCTGGCTCCAGCAGTGAGAACATGATAGGCTGGTTACGTTATGGGTTCGATGTCCTATGTCACTTGATGTTTCTAAACGATGATTTTGGCGAGATTTTACTTTCACTTAAATCATACGTGTTTCCTTAAGGTCCAAGATAGTAATAACAATCTTTAAGTAAAAAAAAAAACTGTGTATGTGTTCAAAACGTAGGTATGTTAAATCCATACATTCTTCATGTTCATAATCTCTAATCACAACTTCCAATATAGAATAACAATATCAATATCTGCAATAGACATTATCTAGCCTAAGGTCGTTTGGCAGCCAATCGCAGTAAAGCTTATTTTAGCCTATTTTCTAGTTAAATGATTTATTGTCCACTGTGTAATGAGAAATTATGGTTCGTTGTTGATTTATTACTGGTTTAATACCGTTACGGGCTTAATAAAGGGTGGATAGAGCTTTCAATCATATATTTTAATATTTCATCAGAACAATGTTTTTCATTATAATTGATTCATTGTGAAACGCAAGTTCGAGGCAAGTTTGAGGCAACCTGATCATGCATGATATTAATGAAAAATGTAATTATGGTCTCATTTTTGAAGAACATTAACCTGTTGAATGCCGTAATTACAGACACAATTAAAAACAATTGTGTCTATACCAAATGTGGTATCTCAGGGACTTAGAGGTTAAATATTAATAAAGTATGTTGTTTTAATTTCACGTATATCTGAAGCACGGTTAAACTGTTCGTTTGAGTCGGTAGTAATTTCAGGTATCGAATCATTTCCATTATAACATGAAAACTTTTCGGAATAAGCCTCCCAGGCGTGAAATATATTCGTGCTAAAAGTATTACGTATGTAAGCATCATTTGGCACGTGTATATGATATATAAGAGCAAATAAAATTTATAAACGGTTGCGTAAACTTATTTTGGTATAAAAGACTCGCGAGACTAACGAGACTCTAACGCCACAGGTTCGCCTTGGTACGTTCGGAATGCTAATCTCCACCTCGACCTTAAACTCCCGACTATCCATCAATTCATGAAACGCATCTCCAAGCGTTTCTTCGATAGGGCCGCAACCCACCGCAACCCTCTGGTTGTCGCGGCAGCCAACTACATCCCCTCCCGCATTAGCAAGACCCGCCGTCCGCGGCATATACTAACCGATCCTGATGACCCCATTACCCTCCTCCAGGAGAGCAATAGGGCCACCAGCACCTTACTTAAACCTAAACGTCCGTCATACCGACCTCGCCGCCGAGGTCCGTCGTCGCGACACTCCCGACTAGCTAATAGTCCCCCCCGACCCTTGCATGAGCCAGCCCGCGTCGCTGAGCCTGTAGTTAACAACCCCCCAGATCCAGCCTATCCCTTGCTGATCCCCCCCACCAGTGACTCCCTAAGCCGAGGTCCGAACCCCACAGGGGGTGCCCTTAGGTCTTAGTCGCTTAGTTTGTAGTTTTTCCTTTAGTTTGTAAGCCCCTGGCTGGAGGCCTTAGATTCGCGTCTAGAGTCATCCGCAGGAAAAGCCCGGTTAAGTAGTAAAAGCCTTCGGGCTAACTACGAGAAGTCAGTGTCAAAAAAAAAAAAAAAAAACGAGACTCTACAAGCTGTATTTAGACCATCATTGAAAATTATGTCTGCTCAGTTGAGCGGACAAAATAGAAGAAAAAAGAAGAAAAAGAAGTAGAAGTAGTTACTTAAATAACGCGATGAATGTTGTTAAATATTCAAAAGAAGATATAGTGACAAGAATTTAAAAGAGTATGCTTAGATGGTTTAGTCATGTTGAGAGGATGAATGACGGGCGGCTAACAAAAGATATTTACAAGGCAGATGTGACTGTTCACGTCGGAAGGGGAGGCCCTAGGAGAACATACAGTGACCTTATTGGTGATGTTCTTCAGAGGGGTCAGGTGCGTAGTACTTCACCAGATGTATGAACTTAGACGAGGCAATAGGACTATGTAACGACCGTAGAAGGTGGCGTTCTGTATTTTCTGCCTACCCCCATGGGAGAAAGATGTTAGTTTATGTATGCCGAATTGAAAGCTATTGCTACTTTTATGTGTTACGCAAATAAGCCGCTGGAATCTATATTTCTGCCTGATTAATGGCATTATACTTGCCCTAATATAACCTAGATTATTTTTTGCCTTAGAAAACCCCGTACAAGTACATACAGTATCTACATACTTTGATTTTACTCCATAAAAATCTCTAAACTAACATATATTCGGCAATAAACAGACACATACTTCAAAAGAAACCCCCGATGGAGCCATTACAATTTTTACTATCAATATTCTGTTCGAATAAGAACTCTGAAAGGGTTGTGTGTCACAAAATATGTTAAGAGGTCCAAGTTCTGAACAAAGTTTGTCCGGAGCGCCGGCGCCGATCGATATGTTTACTCTGTCCAAACTGTGGGCCTAGCACGAACGTGCGCAAAAATTGCAACGTAATATCGAACGATTTTGAAAATACTTGTCTCGCAAGAAATATTTAATTCGTTTTAATAGTTTATTCTAATTACCGTGGCGATAGTAGTGTTCTTGAGTCCGCGACTTGGAAAATGTAAGGGATTTATCAGGCTTGGTAGAGCGACGATTTCGCAGGGTTGCTGGTAGCGGTTGGATGACTGTTGCCAAGAATCGAGTTGAATGGCGACTTAGAGAGGCCTATGTCCAGCAGTGGACTACTGTTGGCTGATGTTGATGAGGACGACAATGATGGGCGATACTAATTTTGTTTATGCCAAAAACCAAACAGATCAGATACGAAAACCCCCGTGCCTCGGAAAACACGTAAAGCCCTTGGTCCAGGCTGTTATTGTGGATCATTGACAGTCGTTACGGGTCGTCAGAAATCTGAGTCTGATAACCAGTCTTTCCACTGGGTACTGTGTTACCCAGTAAGTGGGTTGTGGAGGTCAGATAGGCAGTCGCTCTATGTAAAAATAATGAGATAATAGTTGCGAAAAGGCTAGGCTGATAATGAGTTATATTTTCGACTTAAACATCGTCTGAATTTACGTAACGTTACGACGTACGTTCGCGCAAGGCTCACAGTTCGATGCATTGTTTGCTAGCATTATGAACGTTCCACAAAGAGTTGAACTATATTCTAAAGTGTTAAGTTGATGTTTTACTTTCATAGTTCACTTGTTCAAGACTGTTCATTATCTAAGAATTTTATCTCGATATTGTTGAAAATGTTTTCATAAATACTTTGAAAGAGTTGGTTAGGAGTTTGTAGCTGTTTTTTTATAAAAATATTAGACTTTTTCCTTACTATTTTCCTTTATTTTTATATTTACTATATTCGCAACTCGAATACTGTTGTCATCGAGATTATGTCTACTCCTGATCGAGAATGTTATGGATTACGCTAGTAAATAAGCCGTCGAGACGAACGCCGCTTTTATATCCGGCAATTGACGAAATTTTTTATTGATTGTAAAATCAGTATTTTTATTAAGTATCTATATATTAATACGTGAATCGAAAACTTTGGATCCCTTTTTACGAAAATTGGGCGGACGGAGGAGTATGAAATTTCGCACACTTATAGTTTATACAGAGAAGAAGTGACGAATGCTAATATTGTCATAAATTATGAGTTAAAATACATTATTTTCAATAAATAACACGTTACACACACTACTGTTCATTACCGTGTATCTAATACACACATGCATAGATATTCTTTTGTTTATGGTCCAAATCTCTCTTTATTATTTTGTGCAGTGTTACCAACACCCAGAAATATTTACCCCTAAAGCTTAAGTTAAAACCCCTAAAATTGCCACAATTATTAAAAAAATCCGCTTAAAAATTATAATGAAAATAACCAACGAATGTTCAGTAATCATAGACCGGCACACAGTAGTAATGTTTGTTTATATTTATTACGCGACATTAGTTAATCATTCACTCTGCATTCTTAGTATCGAGGAACCGTACTAGAAGTCGCTAATACTTTTAATGTAATCAAAAACACAATGAGAAATGTAAGATGGCAAAAAATCCTTAAGAATACCCCTAAAAATGGAACGCCCCTAAAATATCTCAATCCTCTTATTTAACCCCTAAATTTGGGAAAACCCCTAAGTTGGTAAGCCTGATTTTGTGTCTATAGTCTTACTGAATGTCAAGTATAACCATAGGTAATAAATTAATTTTATAGATATATAACCTACTTCACTTTTAAAATCTATGATCATATCGAGAATATTTGTCTTTAATATTATTTGTATTAGCGACGATAAGAATTTAGTTTAGATATAAAAGAAATATTTTTTGTGGTTTTATGGGGAGTGTCAAGTATGTCATTAGTAAGTTTCCCATACAAACCTTAGTGTCGTGTGCAAACTATAGAGGTTGTATGCCTCACGATTGTACAGGCTGGTCATAGATAGTACAGGCTGCTTATAATTATGACATTTGGAACCGTCATAATTAATTAAAAATAATAGGGAAAATTCTATAAAAACAGAACAAATTTCTGTGATAATTCATTCCATATTGTTCCATATCCAGCAGTTAAGAAGTATTAAGAAAATAAAAAAGAGAGTCCTGAAGAAGTATTCTTTACTCATTACACCTACGTCCTGGTCCTGGCCATCACCATCCCGCCAGCGAACCCTCTCCACAGTAGTACAGCGTCAACAATTTGTCTATAGTGTTACTGAATGTCAAATATAACCATATTATTTTTTTATATTTATTATTATCTATATTTTTTCATTTAATAATGTATTTCTATTCAAATGAAGTACGGTCGAATTTCGACCAATGGGCGATCACTAGTATTAATTTAATTTACCTGAATCTTTATTCCCTGCTCTATGCACTGCCATTCTCATATAAGCACACTATCTAAAAGTCGTTCTAATGCGACATATACCGGTAAATTTAGTACCATTACCCACAAAAGCTCCTGGAAAAAATATGGCGCCGTTTGAGCTCGAATTACAAGGGCTCAGCGAGATATGATTGGTACAAGTCACAAGATGAAACTCTTCCTGATTACGTAACGAAAATGTTGTATGCACTATTTAGAAAAAAAACTGGCAGTATAGGAACGAATCATTTAACAATTTTAGGGGATAGGGTAAGCCTTATGGGATATTATAACCCCCGTTTACTGTTAGAAACATAAACGACAGCTGCCGCTGAAAACCAGCGCTGGAGCTTTGTCTCGTATAGACTCTTAGTATTATGCCGAGCGTTGGTTGTTTTGCGTGGATGTGACGCATATTTTCACCCAACTTGTCATTTTTTGTGTTTTGGTGTCTTTCTTTGCGTCATGTTTACCACAAATAAAAACTCTTCAGTTTACCATAACACAAAGAAAAACAGTGTTCTTCAAAAATACTTCATTCCCAAAATGCAATGTACTTTCTTTATCCTAACCAGCCTTATTAACTCATCTATTTTAAACCAACAGAAGCTGAATACCAACCTAATTAATAACACATTTCCCGCCCGCCATTCTTCTGTAACTTCCACCACACCACAAGGCTTTGTTTCAAGTGGTCGCATTTATTCCCCGCATGTCCGAGTCCACTTTAATTAAGGACAATTTATATTCAGATTAACGCAGACGGCAGGTGCCGTCGTGGTCTTATGCTCTCTATTATGCACCATATCGGATTTTATTGGCGGAGTATCGAAATTCACAATTTTGTATCGGGAAAAATTAAATAAATTTAAAGCGGATTTAACTGAAATTGTGATTGGATTAGATTTTAACAGATACATATCTGTGGTGTGTCTGAAACTGTTAACCAATGAAAACCACTTTTGACTGCAAAAATCACTGATCAAAGGGGCATTTCTCTAAATTTAAAGAAAGTTTCACCGTCTGATGTCAGTTTCAATCTGGCAAAAATATCTCGATTTTCCCTACATTTTGACAAGATTTTGAAAGAAAGAAAGAAAGAAAATACATTTATTTAGCACAGTTGAAAGGCACATAACAGTTAGTTATACAGCAGGAAAGAATAAAAAATAAAATAAAAAAGTGTAAGGTGAGATGTCAGAAACTAGTATGACATGACATTTGATAGTTGCCGTGATGAGCTGCGACTAGATTTTGGACATTTTTAATTACGAGAATTGACCTTCCTGACCTTTGTCATCACGGAAAATTTATATTCAAAGTAACGCAGACGGTACGCTGTCCTGGTCTTATGCCCTCTGTTATGCACTAGACGGGATATTGGTGCCGGAGTATCGTGTTTTGAAACATCAGAATATTTATAATTGTACTTTAAAACTGTCTCGATGAACGACAGAAAACGATCATAGATTGTTATGATGGAGAGTTATATACGTTGCATTTACTGATAAATTAAAAGAATTAACAATTATTTTTTAGAGTTGGTACCTATTTCTCATATAAAAGCAAATATTGTAGTCTCTACACATAAGTGAAATTGTTTTACATAAAACAAATGGATGTGAAAATAAAATTCGTAAGTAAATATTATTTTTTAAGTACTCCTAAAGTAGGAGACAGTTCAACGAAACTCTTGAAGTATCTCCGTTCATTTTCAAGATACTTAAGACAGATTGAATAAGAAATTAAATGAAAGTTCTGCTCTTAAAAGGATCAAGACCTAGTATATTACGCGTGGCACTTAATCTATACTAACATAGTATTATAAAGAGATTTCTTCTCTTTTTGTAAATTTGGACGTAGGACATATAGGAAAGTTTTTTTGCATTTTGTAGCCTAATTTTTATTTATTATTTTATAATTTTGTTATTATTTTATTTAATATCGTGCCCTACAGACCCAAAATAAAAGAAAAAAAAGTAACATCGTAGATGAGATGGTATAGGAAATATTATATGCTAAAACAAGAAATTTCACGCGGAAGTCGCGGGCAGAAATGCATCATTAGAAACTAAACACTCTCTCTTTGACATTTTCTAAGAAACACTGAGTATTACAAAAAAAAAAGAGAAATCATTTACTCAAATTTAGATGAAAAATCAGCTCTTTTCAAACGTCAAAATACAATAGAGAGCCTCCCAAAAACGTCCGCCGTATACCACTTCTTAGAACTTTAGCTGGAAAAAAGAAGTGGCGCAACAAACACCCCAGCAGCACAGCTGTCTGTTTAGTGAGATAAACATGATTCTATATAATAGTAACAAAGTAATTAACATTACTAGACACAGAACATTAAATTGATTAACTTAATTAATTAATTATCATATGTCAGTTAGCCGCATACCAACAAATTAAATCATATATACGAGTGGCAAGCGCCAACGACAGAGGAAACTGCAGCACCCGTTGGCGCCCGTCGCAGACATGTTGATGGCAGAGGCAACTGCAGGCGTCGACGTGTCTACAGCTGCAGTTGGTGCATACACGTCTTGACTGCTAATTTTCAAGTTGCGTATTCCATAACATTCTTGATCATGGCCAAACGTAAACTCGATTACAAAGACATTCAAGCTGCGAGTATAAAATCTGACAATTATAATCAAGATTCATCCTTTAGAATCGTTATAAAATACAGAGCTAAGACACTTATCTTCGAAACACTCCTCTAATGTCTTAAGACGATAAATTTAAAACCTATAGACCTAATTCCGGCGACATAAACCAGATGGCAATCAGCGTACTGTCTGACTTACTACGATGTTGGGAGTGATTTACAATAATAGGCGTTAACATCGGCTTGGGTTCGATATAATCCTGATAGACTGTCATAGTTTGTGTAGAGAATGGGTTATACTGTGGGCAGAGCGGGTAAGAAGACTGATCGAAGTGATATGTTGAACAACTAACGAAAAGAGAGCAAATGCGTAAAGCTAATCGATGTTATCGAGTACAATCGTATAACAGGTGTAACGAGTTGATTCTTCATTTTGGCAAAACAATGTTTTTTAAACATTCAAGAACGCGTTGGTGAGCTGAAGAACATTGGGGGATATCAAATGTTAAACTTACTAACAGTACTTTTTATACTAGAGCGTTCGTAGCGTCACTATGAATTATTAGCAGGCCTATAGCGAAGTATTTAAGGCTGACTTAAAAAAGAGGAGGTTCTCAGATTTGTCAGTATGTTTTTTATTTGTTTGTATGTTCGTTTTATCTCCGGCAGTTGTAAATCAATTTCGAAAATTATTATTTTTATGGATAGGGTACCTCAGAGGTGGTCCCTTTAAAGCTTTATATACTTTGTTTTTTCTTTAACGACCGCAATCTGTGAAAAAATCCTACTCGTTTGACAATTTTTTATATGTCGCTGAGATGATATTAAAACTCTAATTTAAAAGTTTTTTAAGTATTGAGAGAATTGGCCTTTTTTTCGCCGTCGTCACTTCTACCGCTTTCAGTCTTACTTAACCTTATACAACGAAGTTCGTGCATACCTCCAATGATACGATTTTAGTAATAAAACGTCGGATTATAGTCATTTAAGGTACGCTTAAGAGACGTAACTTTAAGAGATTTGTGAACGTTGAAATTGAAATACTGTTTGGCTATGTTTTTATTTATACGTATTTAAGTCATTGTTTACAGATATTTTTTTTTATCGTTTTTGTTCAGTGATGACTAAAGAATGTTCATGAAAAATTAAGGCGCCGTTGGCATGATGCATGAATTTACTTTAATAACAAACATGTTCATTTTCGAAATTGAGTGGTCACTTAAAAATGAGTTCCGAAGAGTACTTTACGGATAAGGAATACTAAAACTTCAATTAAAACTCAGATGCAATAATAATATGATGTAGTTAAAATAGGTATAAGAAATATTTTCTTTATATAAATAAAAGAAACCCGTGTTAAAATGCGAATAGATCTATCGATAAAGAATGTTCTCAAAAGCGAAAAAAAAACTTCAACAAAAAGAAAACTCCCCTTCAAAACTGCACCAAAGTTATTTGGAGATCGTAAAACAAGCTGAAGAATACCATTGGTTGGGCCCCATTTTCATTATAACTTCGCCGATAATCGGATCAGGAGCAGCCATCGACCAATCAAAACTTGTGGATATATTGCACTCGCCTACGTGTTATAATTCATTGGAATTTCTTGATTTAAAAGGTTTTTATAACGTAATGTCGACCAACCGTGCCGTTCAAATAAATTCAATATGAAATTCTACTTCCTACTTTAATATTATTAATGTGAAAGTTTCTGCGTTTGGATGTTTAGTCACGCTCAAATGACCGACTGGATTGGGATAAAATATAACACACAGATAGTTTATAACCTGGATTAATTAACACATAGGGTTTTTTCCCGGTGGTAGGTTTCTGTGGGATAATTTTCACCCTCCACACGGGCGAAGACGCTAGCAAAATCTATTGTGGCATACCTAACAATAAGGGGAATTTGTTTCAACGTGTGTTGCATTCGTTACACTGCATATATTCTTCTTCGTATCGATAAACATCTTTGGCCCAAAATGTTGCTGCGCGAACATCGCTTACTATGGCAGTCATAATAATCATCAAATCCTATTTCATGGATGGCTTTGCCCTATGTGATATACAGGCACATTAAAAATGATATTGCGAGCTAGATATAGGTAAAATTAGCGACATACGAGCACACGTTTGTAACCAATTGTCATTACAAATAAAAGCAGTCACCATATCCGATTTCCTTTTGGGATGTGTGTATTATTGCATATATTTTTCTTTGAAGACGGAAGACCAGATCTATGTTTTATTTATCAGCCTACAATCGTCCTATAATCAGCCCTTATTAAGCCTAAAATCAGTCAATAATCGGCACATAATCACTCTCTAATGTTCTACAATGTTGGGACACAGCCTTCTCTTTGAGAGGGAGTGGGCTGTAATTCACCACGCGGCCCCACTGCGGGTTAGTAGATGTTCTAGGACATGTCGGTTTCTTCAGTTTTGAGAAACGATGTCTATAGGTACGAATAAAAAGAAAAACTTAAGCTGATGTTAGTCCTACATAATACAAGACAAATCATATTTGCAGTGTGGGTTACCAGTGGGTACCTTACATAGCATGAAGCCGCCCAACCTCATATTAATTTACCGAGACACGTACCTTAATAGAAGTATCGACTAATATACTCGGCAAGTTTCCAGGAACTCGCATATAACGGCTTCATCCGAGCAGGCGAGAATCGATTACTCGTCTATTATTATCGCGAATTCGAGATAGCCGTGAACAGGTAAATCGAGCCGTTCGATATTTTTTCTGTAATTGGAATATTTTTAGAGTAGGTAGGTGAAAACTTTGTGGATCTTGTTTTCTAGGAAAAGTTATAGGAATGGTACCCGGAATACCTTTACCATATTCCATGATTCTCTTTTAGAAAATGTTTATTTATTTTAAGACACATGCTACTAACACTACTAATATTTTTTTGTTTACGTTTAGATGTTTGTTAATCACATAGAAACGGCTGAGCGGATTTGGATGAAATTTGGCACACAAATAGTTCATAACCTGTATTAACAAAGAATAAACATTTTGTTTCCACGTGGGTGTAGCCGCTGGCAAAAGCTAGTCATTTAATAAAACTTATAAGGTTTATTCTAAAAAAAGTTCACAAAAACGAACTGACGACGGAAAAACTACATTCATTTTCATTCAAACAGAACGTTTAAAGGTTGTTCTTCGAATTCACTCATCGAATACAAAACACTTCCGATAGTGAACATGACAATTAATGAATGGAAAAAATACGATGTTTCATGGAAAATATTGTATTTTTTCATTCGTTAATTGTACTCAATTTTCATAAGAAAATGGATTCCAATTTCATGGCTATAAATGGTATTATTGTTTGGTAAAATATGGTTCGTTTGTATAGAGTTATTTATTAAAGTAACTAAAATAGGTTTGTTTTTTTAATATGTAGCGGCGGGTCAACGATTTTCAGTGTCAAGGGCAAAATAGTTTTAAAAATTAAAATCGTTCAAATATTCATGACGTGACGTCATGAATAGTTTAACTATTTAATTTGTAACTTTTTATTCCTATTCGTTGTAAAGGATTTATTTTTGGATCGTTTTGTCTTCGCATAGTTTTATCAATGTACAATTTAATTACTTGAATGTTAACTCATGTAAAAATATATATTTTTCGATAACCGTCTATTGAAACTACTACTCACTTATTACAGTTTCACTAGGTTCGATTTTAGTTGATCAAGTGCTAAGTCAAAGGCAATTTGAACCTTCTGAACAGACCTTCAATAAATTTGAATTTCACATTGAAAGCATTTTTTGTTGAACAACAAAAGTTGTTCAAATAAAATTGAACCATGTGAACCCGGTATTCCATATTGCCTCACTCACACATTCAATAAAAGCTACTGAGACATTGCAAGCGGTAGATTCTTCCCGTGACCAGAGGGCTGGACTATTTTATGACCAAGGAATCAGCATTGCCATACATCGTGGCATGCAATGCTACCAGCTTTTGGGCACCTTTCCTGTTGACAACGATACAGACGATTTTTTTGATGCCCAATGATTCGTTATTATATTTCGTAAAAAAACCGTACATAAACCGTAAAACTATACATATTTTTTTCGAGCTTAGAAAAAAAATGATTTTAAATTATATAAATATTGTAATATAAAAACTGATAAACCAATTCAGGTGCTAAATATGCAACTATAAATAGTTATACCTACATCATTACAGCTACTTCTAAAAATTCAACCCAAAGCTACAAACCGTAATTCTATTTAAAAAACTTCCATATAATTTAATACGAAATGGATTTCAAGTACGTAACGTAGGTTACTGTTCAACCCTCCCACTGCGCAATTCTCAGAATTACGGTAACTATGTTACTGGGGTCTGTTGTACCCCACTCTGTGAAACGTCAATCATTCCCGTGTTACATGCATGACGTGGAGACGTCTACTTGTGGCAAATGGATTTGATTGTGTGACCTTTATGAGAAATGTTTAGGGTTGATACCTGAGGGTGCAAGACGTTTGCTGGAATTATGTTTGACAGGCCACAAAAATATAATTTACTACCTACTTTTCAATTCTCATCTTTGAAGATGCTAAAGAGGCTTTGAGTAGTGGAAATGTTCTAAGTCGATTTTGGTAATGCTTATTTTTATTTAAAGCTACGAGAAAGAAAAATAAATCATACTAGCTGACCCGACAGACGTTGTCCTGTCTTAACGATAACTATTTAATTCGAATTGGTATCTATATTATATAAAAATGAATCCCTATTTCCCTTGGTCACGCCATCACGCGTGAACGACTGGACCGATTTCACTTTTTTAAATTTGTTCTTTCATAAGAACCTTCTCCTATCAATAACAAAAACAACCAAAAAAAAAAAGTGAAATTGGTCCAGCCGTTCACGCGTGATGGCGTGACCAAGGGAAATAGGGATTCATTTAGATATGAACATGTACTGTTTTCCATTCCTAATTCGCAGAGGAAAACATTGAAGAGACATTAATTAAAACTTAGAATAATATATCGAAACGAGCGAAAAGGTAATTTAAATCTAACGCAAGGCAAGACGTACGTACATTCAGAAAGATAGTCCAGAGAGTATGTACGATAGAATACAGAGTAAAAGTATCTATGCCTTAAAGAGTAAAGTATATGCACGTGTTGCATATCGAAGAATCTTAATTTAGTTAAAGAGAAAGTTCCAGGGGTCAATTATGTTTAGTTTTTTTGCAATTTGCAGGTTATTTTCATGTTGTATGTTGAACAAAATATTATTCGCGACCGTAACAACTGTGTATTTATATAATTACTAGCTACAGTTCGCAACTTCGTCCGGGTAAAACTCGGTTATCGCGGACACAGAAGGTAGCGGAATAAAAAGTAGCTTATGTCCTTTCTGGGGGTTCAAAGTTACCCCGGACCAATTTTCATCAAAATCATTTCACCGGTTAAGTCGTGAAAGCGTAACAGACAGACACGAGTTACTTTTGCTTTTATAATATTAAAGTAATATAGATAATTATTGGAATCATCATCCCCCTAAGTTCGAATAACCCATTTGAATGACTTCATTTAAATTTGTATTTAGTGGGCTACCCTTACTGGCCAGGTCTCTGTCATAAGGCGTTGTTATATTTCTTTTACCCACAATTTAAATGGCGGAATTCTCTATTTCATTCTTTGAAAAACTGTAACACACGTACTGCACAGTAATATATTACGATTAGTTGACTTTTACAACTTGAACGTAGTGAAAAGAAGCGGAAGTGGGAGGAAACCTTTAAGGGGTAATATATCATTGTAACATATATGAGGAAATGTAGTTCCTATAATATTGGAGAGGGTCTTGTATCTTGTCCGTGGATTTGGGTTCGAACCTACGTCCACCACTGGGCTACGAATGCTCGGAGCTTGCGTTTGACTCGCAGTTCATAAAATATCGTGAATGGAACAAAGAAATATAAAATAAATACACACAGTATTACGAATTTAATTCTGTTTGCATCCGTCTTATGGAACTCATCAGTGTTCATTGTTAAATTTAAAATTGCTCGAAATCATTCGACAGCCGAATTACTATAAATTATGCAAAGGCCGCCGATCCATTGGGCAGTGCAAGTTATTAATATTATTTCAGTAATTTATAAACGGTCTTTTATTAAATATAGGTGTCTTTTTATTGCTCGGGCACTGAAGGGTTAACTCATTAGTGAAAGAGAAACAAACTGAATTATAAATTGAAATGTTGATGGAAGTTTTTAATACGTGTTTTATTGTTTTGTTTGGATGGGGCAAATTAGATGTTTAGTATTTTTCGTAGGTATACTTTGGTGCTTCATTCATAGCTAGCTAAGGGTTGTAGATAAACTTCTAAATGCGATATGGTTGACTGACATATGTCAATATACTGTAGTATGAGTATGTAGAGGCGTCTATACCGCTACGTACGAACTATATTCATCACACTGACGTCGAACGACGACGGCTGAGTCAATTTTACACACTGTTCCTTATACCTCAAAAAGTACCATACAATTATGAAGTGAAAGAGTAATGATAGATGTTAGAATCAAAGCACAATTTTATCCTGTTGATACCCATCACGACTTTGAAGTTTACGCATAGAAAACTGAATTTGCATAAGTAGGTACTGATATTTCAAAGTACGGTACTTGCGGATGATGACCCAAACAAAAAGTCATCAAATTTATTTATTTTTGGTTTGATCATGTTTAGATATCAATACCAATCTCCCATCTGCAGAATTTTGCAAGCTAGTTCAATTTGACGCTGTATATGTACCTATCATAGCAAAAAGGATGTCTATTAATAAACCATTTTCTCGTACCTATCTAGGATCAAGTTTTGAGCGGTATAACTTTAGACCGAGGGTGTAATAATTTAACAAAACATAACAATAACAAAGTTTCCACACACTCAATAACAGTAACAAAATTACAATTTATTACCAAACATACATTATAAGGCCACAGTAATTCTGATTTTATTTAGCATGTGTCCCGAAAGAGGTCAGGCTAATGTCCCAACGCAATTTTACGTTGTACCCTCTGGGACAAGCCCTGTGATCGTGCGATCTACGTGAGGGCACGATGTATAGGCGATGCTTATGTATGTATAGTTGTACTTGTATGTATATAGATACCCAGATGTGACTCACAAAGGTCGGATCAGAAATAGATAGATACCAAACTAGTCTAAAATAATCACGGACGAATAGTTTCTGCGGAACTAAAGGCCGGGTCAATCTTTAAATAAACGTTGCTTTGTATGAGGAATTTCTCCGAAATTTTGGATGTGCTAAGATACACTAATGTCATATACCTACACAAAAATAATGAGTCTTAATAAATGTCTGTTGGGCAGAGAAATACTCGTAATTAGCTAAGAGCCGGTAAGAAGCGACTACAAAAAGTTTTTAACCGTCTACAAAAAGGAGGAGGGTCTGAATCCGTCTGTATATTTTTGTTTTGTGTGTGTGTGTGTGTGTGTGTGTGTGTGTTTGTGGGTGTTCAGTGGTATCACAATCTGTGGGAATTGTGGGTCGTTTTTTGAAAATTCGTTAAGTGTCTTAGTTACGTTCCTAATTAAAAAATAAACCTGAACAAAAATAACCAAATTCCCAAAAATATACAAAGTGAAAAATAATTTTGAATTCGGAAGTCGGTGGCAAATAAATTTAGAGTTTAAAAAACAATAGAAAAACACGCTTTCATAAATGCACGTAAAAACCAAAAACTTGTTACCTTAGATTCCATTACATAGTTAGTTACATACAGGTCGACCTTAATAAAAGCGTGTTAAAAACTAACCTACAGATCCACAGTCAACAAACATTAAAATAATTTTTCGCCTCGATGTGTATTTTTGTTCAGGTTTATTTTCTGAATAACACTAAACAAGGAAGTTAAACTTCTGGATGCCATACTGGTTGACTAAGAAATATCGATAATGCAGTAAATGCAGTTCTTTAAGGAGGATACTACACAAACGTAGCTGATGATGAGTTGACATGACGATTTATTTTCTGTAAAGCCGTATTTGTTACGGTTGCGATCATATTTTGTTCTACATACAACCTCACACTGACCTGCAAATTGCAAAATACGTTATAATATTTGAATTTCACGGACTAACCTGGCGCTTCCCTCTTAAAAAAACTGACAAAGTCCGATGAAAATTGTCACTTATATATTAAGAATTGTGTTTTTGTCAAAATAAAGTTCGAAATATAAAAAGAAATTACTTGCATAAATTAAGCACTGTATAGACGGTGCCACTTTTATTGTTGCTTCAAGTTATGATATGCCCCTGCCAGGGTCGCGGAATTGTTCGAAAGAGTTACTGTGGCATAGGCAACTGAAGGAACACAGGTTAATCCGTTAAAGTCTGACACGCCCTTCCGCGCCTCCCAGAGTGGGAGACATCATTTGATGATTTCCCACCCACAAAAACAAAGTTACGATATGCCACAGACTATTAAATCACAATGGAAATTAGGCTTAAGACAGACAGAGTCAATCATCAACTGCGATATATAGGCCTTTAAGAAAACTAGTGATCGCCCATTGGTCGAAATTCGACCGTACTTCATTTGAATAGAAATACATTATTAAATGAAAAAATATAGATAGTAAAAAAATAATAATAATATGGTTATATTTGACATTCAGTAACACTATAGACAAATTATTGACGCTGTACTACTGTGGAGAGGGTTCGCTGGCGGGATGGTGATGGCCAGGACCAGGACGTAGGTGAAATGAGTAAAGAATACTTCTTCAGGACTGTCATATTCATTTTCTTAATACTTCTTAACTGCTGGATATGGAACAATATGGAATGAATTATCACAGAAAGCTCTGTTTTTATAGAATTTTCCCTATTATTTTTAATAGCTTCAGCCCGCGACTTCGTCCGCGTCAGATTTTCACTCCTCTTCCCGTCGCGTCGAATTGCCGGCCAGTTTTCGTCCATTTTTCGTTTGCTGCTCAACTTTTTTTGCCCGTAGCGTGATGTTATATAACCTATAGCCTTCCTCAATAAATGGACTACCCAACACAAAAAGATTTTTTTCAATTCCGATCAGCAGTTCCTGAGATTAGCGCGTTCAATCAAACAAACATACAAACAAACGAACTCTTAAGCTTTATAATATTATATAGTATAGATTAATTATGACGGTTCCAAATGTCATAATTATAACCAGCCTGACTGAGCCTCAATCTATGACCAGCCTGTACAATCGTGAGGCATACAACCTCTACAGTTTGCACACGACACTAAGTTTTGTATGGGAAACTTACTAATGCCATACTTGACACTCTCCATACAACCACAAAAAATATTTCTTATAAATCTAAACTAAATTTCTATCGTCGCTAATACAAATAATATTAAAGACAAATATTCCCGATATGATCATAGATTTTAAAAATGAAATATATCCATAAAATTAATTTATTAGCTATGGTTATACTTGACATTCAGTAAGACTATAGACACAAAATCAGGCTTACCAACTTAGGGGTTTTTCCAAATTTAGGGGGTAAATAAGAGGATTGAGATTTTTTAGGGGCGTTCCATTTTTAGGCGTATTCTTAGGGATTTTTTGCCATCTTACATTTCTCATTGTGTTTTTGATTACAATAAAAGTATTACCGACTTCTAGTACGGTTCCTCGATACTAAGAATGCAGAGTGAATGATTAACAAATGTAATAAATATAGACAAATATTACTACTGTGTGCCGGGTCTATGATTACTGAACATTCGTTGGTTATTTCCATTATAATTTTTAGCGGATTTTTTTAGTAATTGTGGCGGCATGTTTAGGGGTTTTTAACTTAAGCTTTAGGGGTAAATATTTCTGGGTGTTGGTAACACTGCACAAAATAATAAAGACAGATTTGGACCATAAACAAAAGAATTTCTATGCATGTGTGTATTAGATACACGGTAATGAACAGTAGTGTGTGTAACGTGTTATTTATTAAATATAATGTATTTAAACCCATAATTTAAAAAAAATATTAGCATTCGTCACTTCTTCTCTGTATAAACTATAAGTGTGCGAAATTTCATACTCCTCCGTCCGCCCAATTTTCGTAAAAAGGGATCCAAAGTTTTCGCTTCACGTATTAATATATAGATAGCTATAGTCTGTGCCAGATGTGAAAAAAATAAAAGTCGTTGACACCTGCCTACCAATGTATTCAAATGACCGTTTCGACCGTGCTAGCGACACTTTCTTTACTTTTTTTCGTATCGTTTTGAAATATTTGAATACATTGGAAGGCGGATGTCAACGACTTTAATTTTTTTCACTTCTGGCACAGACTATACCTACTTTTAAACAGTATATTTCACATTCTTTACATATTGCAGTACCCACCGCCCAGCAGAGCAATATGTATCGATTTCTGTCACTGGAACTTCGAAGCAAACCCATTCTTCTCTGTCCGTTTCCACTTCTTTAGAACTGCATATAACTCACTGTACACATCTATACGTCTTGTTTGCTCGAGTCTTGAGCGATTTTCAGACTTGAATCTCGTATTTTAAATAAGATTGATAAGTTAAATCTGCAGTGGGTGCAGTGGTGTCCCTGTGGTATCAGTCGCGAATAACGACGAGTGAATATGAGAACCCAGCAGGCTTAGTATAACGCTTTCTATTTCTACGAAGAATAGACACATTTGTTTCTATACAAAGTGACATTTCGTTTCCCCATTTTTGACATCGCTCCGGAGAAATCCATCTACAATCTATCAGTTTGTCTTTTATAACAATCTTTTTTATATAGACTATTTTGGATAAAAGTTTTCTATATCAAATCACACTGACAAACTGACAGTTTTCTAAGTAGTAGAAAAAAAAAGTAGTTACCCAAGTTGCGACTGACACCGCGGGTAACAGCTGGTATGGACCAGCTATCCGATTCTACATACTACTAATATTATAAATGTTAAAAGTTTGTAAGCTAGATGTTTAGATGTTTGTTATTCAGTCACGAAAAAAAAAATTGTTTTAAACCTGGCTTTAACACGATCCACTCAATTCTGATCTCCACGCGGGTGAAGCCGCTGGCAAAATATAGTAATAAATAAAAAAATATACCACGTAGAAACAATCCACCAAATACCAACCACAAAAAAAATATAGCAATTTTTTTAATCTCATGTTACGTGGGTTCATTAGGATGCGATTCTCGGAAATATCCAAAATATTATAAAGACGCTAGCGTTGTAATCGAAAATCCTTTTGTCTATTTTATTTTGGAATATCAACATCAATTTGGTCGGGGTTACAATTGTAAAGGAAAGGAACATAGGCAAATAGCCACAATTATTTGCAGAAAGAAAAACACAAAATGAGTTCCACTGAAGGTATCTTGGCAGACCAAAACAAAGATGGTGGGGTGAACTGGATTCCTACTGAAAGAATTAACCCTCATTAGGAGATAACAGAACTAAGTGGAAAAAAAAGAAATATTCGCAATGGCTTTCTGGGACAGTACTGGTTAGATACAGAACTTAAAATATAAAAAAAAAAACAATAAATACAAGCTGTGTCGTTTTGAAAGCTGCCTCTATTAAAAATCCAAACAAGACATTACAGTTAGAATCTTCTTTCCATAGAACAATAAGGCTTTGACTTTTCCACAAGTTTGCGGCAAGTTTCAGACTACAGAACCTTTGTAGAAACTTTGGACGAAGGAAATGTAAATATTGTATAATAATTATGTTATTGTACTTGGTAATCGCTGTATGAACTTTGTCTTTGAGAAGATGATTTTGTTATACGAGAGGTGGAATAATCTGTTTGATTTGAAGAATTTTGGATGAAGAGGTACAATATACCTACCATAAAAGGTACAATATTCTTGTAGATAGAAATAGGAAATACCACGGGATTGGATTTATAGACGTGTTGCCTCGCCGACATATTTGGTGGTTCTAGAGGGTCTTCTGTAGACTCCACAACAATCTTTTCATAGTTGAAAATAAAGTCTATAAGTCAGTAACTTATTTTAATGTGGTTTTCATCGATAAACAGAGTGATTCATGAAGAAGGTTTATATGTGTTTACGCGGGCGAAGCCGCTGGCGAAAGCTAGTATTTAATAGAAATGAACTGTAGTATTTTTTTAACCCAAACAGGTGCTATACTTTCTTTAAATTATTTCATCACCACTGGTTTCAAAACGGTGAAGGAAACCAGCATATCCTAGAACGGAAAAAATTGAAGACATCCACTAATCCTTACTGGGCTCGCGTAGTGGATTACGGCCCAAGCCCAAAACTTTTCACATCATCTGTACCCATTCGAGCAAATTTTCATTTACCTCATGTTTAACTGAAACAAGAAGATAATGACAATGCAGAGAGTCAGTTGTTTTATTCATGAATGAAGTTCTAAGTAAAATTTGAACTGTAAAAACAACCGCGCCATACGAAACGCCACAGCCTAACAAAACGCAAACAATTACCAGAGCACCCAACATCAAAGTATCAATTAACATCTTTAACACGTGACGTCACTTCGCAGAAAACGGAAAACAACTCCGACTAATTCCGTGCAAATATATGCAAAGGGGGCTAAATGTGCCTCCCGACAGATCTGAGTTATGACGTAATTATCGCGATTTAGTCGTCAATTACACCGCGATGTGGCACCGCAGTAAATCGGGAACTTAACTTATCATGATAATAATTCCGCAACTCTCATTTACAACGGGAATTGTCATTGTATTTCGTCGGTCGTCGACAATTTTCGTTGTGACACAGAGTGGCGATTTGCAGTTAGATAATCCAGGTGGATTTGTTTTATGTTTGTTGGTTTAAATTATGTGCGTTAATTTAAATTATGAACTTGCACTTAGTGTGTACTGTATCTTTGTACACATATAAAATATACTAGCACTGCACCCACGACTTCGTCCACATGAAATTTTCGATCCCGACCTACGTCGCATCCCGTCGCTCACCTACGCTATTATTTCGTTTTCACTTAGCGTTCTTTCCAATTTTTATTTTATTTTTGCTCGACTCCTGATGGCCGTAGCGTGATTTAAAGTACTATGTAACCTTCTTCAAAAATTCGGCTATCAAATACAAATATCCCCTACATACAAACTTACAAAAACGAGTATTGATCATTAACCTGTCGCGTAATAAATACCAAGTGAGTGTTTAGGTAAAATTCCTTTACAAAGCATCTTCCAACATCACCCTATTACAGTGAAAATAACATACTTATAAAGGGACACAGCACAAAAAAGTACCACTAACAAATCAGTACACCAATTACGACGCACAATCTCGAAACCATACGAACCAATTAGCAGCATTGGCCTACCGTATATCTCAGTCTGTGGCTCGTTATCGCCCGAACGTCGGCCTCTGCTTTTTAATGCTTATTTATTGAAAGCCCAGAGTCTTGGGACAGAGTTATATTCCGGAAGGATCATTGTGTCCTCGCCGGCCATGTTTTATGTTCCAGGCGGCAGTTACTGTGAGCCACAATAGAAAAGGAATCACTGAGGTGGTGAAGAATGCAAGGTGCTCGCTTTATGGAGAGGGTTATTAGGAGCCCAGTGTTTGTATGGTAATGGAGTTATGTGACAGAGTTTTTTTATGGGCGGGTTGGATCTCGATTTTGGGGTGTTGAATAGTGATAATGAAAGTTATGGTGCGCCAAGTGATAGTGAAAAAAAAAGTGCTGATTGATGTTCTAATAAAAAATCTGCATTTTTGTGACTGTTGATTGCTACCTAATCGACTGTTGCCGAGGGCAAAGTGATATTTTATCAGCTATAAACGATGATGGAAAGTATTGAATACACCTAAGCCTATAAAAAGACGTTGTGAGAAAATAAAACGCTTCGAATGCTGCGGCAAAATTTAAACAAAGAAGGCTTTGAAACCAACTCCAACAAAGGAAAGCGTCTCCAGACGAATCATTAAGACGAAAATACGAACGACGAAAAACTACCAGAGCTTCTCCAAAACCTGTACAAGTTATTTTAAATAGTAGCAACGGAGAATCTGGTAAAATCGCAAAAATCAATGCTAATAAGGAACAATTTTCTTAATTGTTCCTTATTAGCATTGATTTTTGCGAGTCTTTCTAGCATTTCGCTAGAAAGAATTGCGGTTGAAGCTGGCAGGTTGGCTGTCCACAGCAAACAGTTGACTATGAGTAGCAGGGAGGTCTAGACAATGGTCAAACTTGTCATCCCAGGAGAATCCATGAGGATATGAAACTGTTAAAGCCATTAGTCTGTTTTATAACAGCCACGATTGTGATGCAGCGGCGAAGCAGCGAAGATAATAAATGGGAGAATGAAGTAGGTAGTGAAGTCAAAGACATTATTTAGTTAGGGTAATGCCGTCGTATGTTGAGAATACAAGTGATAATTATCGGATTTAAATTGTTAATTATGTTGATTGTCACTTATCTATCATAGAGGTCCTCAGATCGTGTTAATAAGTACCACCATCATCATCATCATCATCATAATCATCATCATCAGCAGCCTATAATGTTCTCACTGCTGGGACAGAGGCCTCCTTTTGGTGAGAGTGAATGGGACATAATCCACCACGCCGGCCCAGTACGAGTTGGTAGATTTCACAAGTCTTCGAATGTTTACTTCTAAAACATGCCGGTTTCCTCACGATGTTTTCCTTCCTCGTTTTGAGAGAAGTGGTGATGAAATAATTTACACAAACGCTTGGGTTCGAATCTACGATCTACAAGTCTCGGCCGTTACCGGTGGGCCACTAGTCCAACTGCTCTTGGTACCGCTTATTTTTTAATCAATTTTTCTCTTCTCTAATTCTACATTAACTTCTTGCTTCGTATTTTCTGATATAACGCCCCATTACGTACTGTCGTGCAGACCATAACGGCTATTTATTTCTAAATCTTAAAGCACACGTTATAAACACCGATAAAACCATACCGCACAGTTTATTCCCCCATCCTTCGCACAAGCCAGGTTGGGATAGCGCCTAGTATATGAAGGATAGATAAACGCTGAACGTCCTAGGACGTAGTAGATCGTAAACATTCCACTGGATTTTCGTCTACAGAAGCTGAATGTGGGTAGTTACGGCTAGATATAGTCGTTTGGTTCCTTTTAGTGCTCTCGACGTATTGGGAAGAATAGTGGTTTCCGTGGGCGTTGCAAATGTTGTGATTGTGTTTACTGGAAGAGACTAGAGAAATAGAAGTTTTAGATGAATTTTCTGTTGAACCCAATTATGTTTATTTTTTTACCCAACAACGGCGAAACAAAACGGAAGGTTATGATTTTAACCGGTATTTACCTATGTATATTCATTCATCTGTCCTATCTTTATCATTATTAATTGACATATGAGGGACCATTAGAAGCGTTTTGATTGTTCGCTGGTTATAAGATTGAATGCAAGAAGCGTGTGTTATGGCACCCTCTGGAGGACATAGCCGAGAGTTCAAAAACAAATGTAATAATGCCGTGTTTGTTATCAAATCAAAAGTCATATCATAATGAGCACATTTCTAAAATCAAGAAATTAAGTTTTTAAATATAAAAAAATGTATACTTTTGGGTAATATCACAAAGAAAGATACTATTGCATGTTGCCAAGACAATAAGGGCATCTGATGTTACCCGTCATTCAACTATTCTAACCACAGCACGTGCTGATGTACTATTGCTAGCAGTGCAACGAGAACAGAAATCACTAGACCAATGAGACACGCACAGATTTTACTTATCACTAAAGTTTGAACGTCTTAATTTTATTTTTGTAGTTATTAAATCGGTCCGTTTGGAATTAAATCTATACTTATATAATATTATAAAGCTGAAGAGTTTAGTTTGTTTGTTTGATTGATTGAACGCGCTAATCTCAGGAACTCCTGGCCCGAATTGAAAAATTATTTTTGTGTTGGGTAGCCTATTTATCGAGGAAGGCTATAGGCTATATAAAATCACGCTATAACGAAGAGGAGCGGATCAGTAATGCAAAATGTTGCAAAAACGGGGAAAATCGCACAGGTAGGCGATTCGATGCGACGGGAAGGGTCGAGGAACAAGAAATTTAACGCGGACGAAGTCGCGGGCAGAAGCTAGTAATCTAATAAACCTTGATACGCACAACGACGCGAATCTGAAAGTCGTTAAACGCAAAAAAACATTTTTTTTTTTTAAATGAAAACATCTTTAGCGGCGTTGTGCACTTTTTAGGTAAAGGGTAAAAAATGTTAAACTCGCGTCAGGACACGTGACCTGATCGAAAATTCGTAAGACGGACGGAGAGTATACAGCCAGCGCGGCGTAGAAGAGGAAGTATCCCCCTCTCTTTCTACGGCACACAGTGGTTCGAAATCGACGCTCAGCTCACAACTTAATAAAACTTAAAGCCTGCCGGCTTACATGGGGTGTTGTCCCACATGAGGCGATTCTGAAATGCTATGCTACACGCACACACACCCATGCGCGCCGCTTCTTGCCGCTACTTGGTTATTTTTTAGTTTTTTTTTTATACTGTATATTCCGTTATTTCTCATTATAATTAATAAAATTAGCACACTAAAGTCAATTACTTTGTATATTTTTCAATATCACACCTAAATCAACGTAAAAATTTCTAACTGGATTTCTCGAAATTCAACACTCTGCTGTGAGTGAAGCGGCGTGCATGGGTGTGCGTGTTATAGCATTTCGGAATTGCCTTATGTGGGACAACACCCCATGTAAGCCGCAGGCTTTAAGTTTTATTAAGTTGTGAGAAAAACCGACTTCTGTGTTTTTCTTCATACAAAAAAATATGTAATATTTTTTTTTCGGAGATGGTGCAGTCTGTAGCTGTCATATTACCAAATATTATAAATAATACTGAAATAAAGCCGTTCCAATTTTTATTTCTCGCCTACAGAAATTTTGATTTCAATGTCCACTGAGCGTCGATTTCGAACCATTGTGCGGCGCGGCGAAAATGTATGCCGCCTGCTGTTTCGTTTAGGCGGCGCAGGATGCTTGCGCGAATGTTCGTGTGTTTATGTTACAGCGTGCCACGCGCATCCATGGATGGTGACAGCTGATGGCTCGACCGTCTGTGTAGTTGCCGTCGTCGAAATTATGGATGGAAGTTGATTTTGATAAATTGTCATGTTTGTGTACGATAGCGCAATGATAATTATAGCAATTCGTGCAAAATTATTCCCTAACCATTCCAAAATATCAAAAATGCACAACGTTAATATTCTGCTGTGCTTTAATAAATTAAGGCCTCCAGCCTTAATTTATTAAAGCACAGCAGGGAGAGCGTTTGATGACATCGATGATGGAACGAGCGTACACAGAAGATGCCTGTTCACTCTTGCTTTCAAGACACAGATGTGGACTTTAATTTCTACGTTATAAATCTTATATCTAAAACTTACCTTCAAAAACAGTCAACGTAGCCACAGCAGTTACAGCATCCCCCACTCCGTTCTCCGCCACACACTCGTAGGTCGCGTCATCTCGCTGCGCACGCACCGGTTCGATACGTAACACCGCGCCATTGGCTGCAGGGCCGGCCGCCGCGTCCATTGGCGAAACTTGGTAACGGGATTGCATGCCTGTGGGAGGAGATGGTGGAATAAGTGATGTGGAAGAGTAGATAGGGGTTAAACGTAATTTCCGGACAAAGTTTTGTACAATAAATATTGATATTGCATCGTCTTATAAATGTTCAAAGTATAACCTTTTGCTCTATGAGATCCTAATCATTCCCAATCATCATATTACAACAGAACACGAAGGATAGAACAGTTAATAAAAATAATCTAACTCATAAAACATTTTTTTGTAAATACATTTTTTTGTAAAACCCTACGCCTGAATGCTACTTTTTTTAAAAAGTATCGAAAAAAAGATCATTTGTTTATTCATCGATTTAGCATAGTCAGCCTATAATGTTCCCAGTGCTGAGACAAAGTCCTCTTCTCGATGAAAGAGGGTGGGTTGTAATCCAACAGGCGCGCCCAGTGTGGGTCATATGACATTTGTGGTCAGATGTCACATGCCTTCGATTTTTTGTTTCTAGGACGTGTCTTAGAACCAAGAATTTAAAATTTAGTTCGACAGATCAAAAATCTGTTCATTTGATCGATTTAACTTCTTTAACACGCTTTTATTAGGTCGACCTGTATGTAACTGACTATGTAATGGAATCTAAGGTCACTAATTTAAATATCTTCCAAGGATCGTAGCGTCATGAAAATTGGCAGCTGTATGTAGCTCTGATGACAATGCAATAATATGGTACTGTCGAACTGATCTGATGATGGAGCCGGAAGATATGAACTGGAACTTCATGATGGAAGATCGTATCATAGCTGTGTTTGGACTTCTTAGAAAAGTCTTGTAATGAACTTTGACCAAGATTAGGTTTCAAGGTCTGATGATGAAGCCGGAAGATTGGCACTGGCACTCCATGATGGAATATCGTATCATAGCCGTGTTTGGACTTGTTAGAAATGTCTTATAATGAACTTTGACCACGATAAAGTTTTGGTTTTTACGTGCATTTATAAAAGCGTGTTTTACTAGTATTTTTTAAACTATAAATTTATTAAGTCAACCACTCCATCATTTATCGATTCACAATACAGACCAATAAACACACAAAAAGAGACATCGTAGGCTAAATAGTAAAACCTCGTTGGTACTTCGAATAAGAAGACTTAAAATGGCTATCAAGCTCCGAATAGCCGAGACAATACTCCATAGAGTATTGTAGAAGAATATATCCAGCTTCAGCGAAATAAATGTCTATTTTATTTGAAATCTTTCGGTCTGAGAATAAATGTTGCTAAGCTTACTAAATGGGATAAGTAGGGCTTCAGGTATTAGTTACGTGTTTTAGTATCTTTGATTTGTTAGTAATTTTGTTTGGGTAAAGATTACAAGTTAGAGTGGGCAAGGGTCTGTGTTTTATATATAGAAATAAATGTGATTCCTTTGTGGGCAGGATTAAAAGTAGATTGTTACACATCTGCTCAATGTTTCGGGAAATACATGTGTTATTTAAAGATTTGCTTGATGCATGTGAAATAAAAATCGATTAAAAACCTTACATAGTCAGTCTACATATAATGTTCCCACTGCTGGGACACAGGCCTCTCGACTTGAGGGACTGAGGCGTAATCTACCACGCGGGCCCAGTGCGGTTTGGTAGATGTCACATGTCCTCGATTGGTTCTACATATAGGACATGCTGGTTTCCTCACGATGTTTTCCTTCACCGTTTTGAGAGCACTGGTGATGACATAATTTACACTGAGTAAAGCACCTGTCCGGAACGAAGACCTATGGAAAGTGGGTGGAGCTGACTGGACGAGGAAGGCGGAGGCCAGGGTGTTGTGGCGCAACTAGGGAGAGGCCTATGTCTAGCAATAGACTGCGATAGGCTGAGTTTATTGATTGATTGAAAGCACCTGTCTGGGTCCGAACCTACGATCTACAATTCGTTACTCGTGGCCGTTACCACTGGGCCAACACGGCTCCTTAGAAAAAAACTTAGTTATCACTACATAGTATAAAACAAAGTCGCTTCCCTCTGTCTGTCTAGAGACATATCTGTGTATGCTTTGATCTTTAAATCTACGCAACGGATTTTGATATGGTTTTTTTTTAATAGATAGAGTGATTCAAGACAAAGTTTTATACGTATAATGCGCGGGCGAAACCGCTGGCAAAAGCTAGTAAGTTTTTAAAGGAGAATGTTTAAATTACTAAGTAGGAACAATTAAGATGAAGTACACCCACATCTCTATCCCATGTTAAATATGAATTTATTTATGTATATGCTGCGTACTTATTGGTAAAGATATACCTATTATAAATCCCAACAGACTAACATAGTTAAGGCATGAGCCACAAAGCCACACAATATACTCCCTTGTGGCAGCTTAAAATAGAAACCTATATAAAATGGTCGGTTTGTATTTCAGGACGATAACAATATCCTCTTACTGAGCCATCACGTTATATTTCATAGCATTTTACAACACTGTTTTAATTATACTTTTAACTTAAAAGCAGTTTAAAAATAAACTTTAATGACTGTTATTCAACAGCGGTATAATAACACCGGGACTGAAAAATATTCTTTAGTCCGACGAAAAGCAAACTTTAGAAAAAAATCACATTTACTTTCAATGAAAAACTTTGAAAACGTCTCGGATTAATGTTCCACTTCTTCTGCGCATCCTTGCACTTTGCATTTCCCGAGATTGCTGTACCAACAACAGCTTACATACTTTGCAGTCGTTGTGAATCGTAATCTTTCGGGAATAAAGTTTAAATTGCATCGCACCAGATGTCGAGAGTTAGCGGGAAAGTTCGCCGGACGTAGGGATGTTCGTAACAGTGCGGACTGATTCGTTTTGGCGATTATTCGACTAATTTCAGACATTGGGTTTGACCGTGTTCGAGCAAGTTAGTGCCAATATTCCGTTTGGAATTTTGGAGAGAATAGCTTTAGAATTGTTGATTTTGAGAATTTGGTTTATGGACCGGATATTTAGTTGGTGGGTTTAGTGAGTGTTCATGTGATGGCTAGTGTTGGTACAGCCAACCACAAGTTCGTGGTAACAATTTGACTTCACAGCGCGTTTATTTCGTAGTAGTAAAGACGGTTTCCCATAGTTACAGTGTTACCACATAGCGTGGTTCACAGTTCAACTCTTACCTGCTTACTGTTACTGTTACAGGCCGTTAACAATGGGATAATTGGCTTTCTTAGTAGGCACTTTGTACCGAACGAAAGCAGTCGCTTCATGTAAAATACTGTTGTACAGAAAGCCGACTACCATATACTTAGGAAACGGTTGGAAAGATGTGGATGACTACTTATACCAAACTTATCTTTTCAAAACAAAAAAAAAAAAACAGTCATCTGGTATACTTCAATTTAATTTTACCATTACAAGCTTACTAATAATCAAAACGACTATACAATACACGTTAGAAATGCCAGTCTACACATTCCCAACATAATTTTCACATCCCTAGCTGTATGTAGGGCGGTGCGGGACGACAGAGCTAAATCGCCACCAGTGGTAAGCGCCAAGAAAATATATTTCACAACAAGTGAGAATAATAGTTGTCTAGCGGACGTGCGATTTTAAACACATTTTTGTACGTCAGTTGAAGCTGCCGGAATAGTATAAAAAATATGAGAATTTGTATAGTGAACTCTGGATTTCATGTTTATATATAATCAAGGAAAGTCAGTGATTCTGAGCAGGAATACAGATTACAGTAGTTTAAGAAAATAGGGGACCTCCATAAAAGTAGAACACTGTGCAACTAACAAGTTTATGTGTCTTTATATGCAAATTAATCCATATTAATCCACTTCCGCCATCTCATTTAGTAATGGATTAGACTAGAGAAGACTAGAGAATGGGCAGCAGTGTTCTCGATGCATTATACCACCATAATGCGATCATCAACACGCCTGCCATACGTGGCGATTTCAGCAACCCCTCCCAACTGGAGGACCAGCAGTGGACGTCTTTCGGCTTAAATTACCATGATGATGATGATTTAAGTGATTTTATTCAATGCAATCACAGTAAAAGCAATTTGGCAATTAAAAATCTATCAAAACAAAAGAGCATTACAAAACATTTGAAACTAAACGTGAGCAAACAATCAAGCTTTTAAGCAGAAAGGCGCTAATCCCGGAATTATTTATGAGTACGAGAATACCCGTCCAAGATATATCATGCAATAATTTATCTGAGTCATAATATTCATGAATGACGTATATAGTCATATTTGTAGCATCCCGGAAAAGTCCGGGATTTCACTAGCGCTGCACTAATTTGTAAAAGCGTTGACATATTGTTTTTAGTACGTTACATCGGTGACTAAGGACTGATTTATAGTTGCATGCTTGCAGTAGATGGATGTTTTGTTTGCAGCGGGAAATATTTGCACTGAAACTACAATCAATTTTAATAATGGTTCAATGTACTCGTCGTGTTGGTATGTAAATATTGTTTACGATGATTTCTGTTTTAAAGTTTATGATCAAGAATGGGCTGTCAACGTTGCCAGGAATTAAATTTTAACCTGTTGAATGCCGTAATTACAGACACAATTAAAAAAAACCATTGTGTCTATACCAAATGTGGTATCTCAGGGAGTTAGAAGTTAAAATATATCGTAACGTGAAGTAAGAATCATCACTCACTGATCAGCCTGCATTGTTCCCACTGATGGTACTCAGGCCATGTCTCTGTGAACGGGAGTGGGCCATAATTTGCCATGCCGGCCCAGTGTGGGTTTATGAATGTGGCAATTTTTTGGTTTTACCCGTTTTTCTCACAATGTTTTCCTTCACCGTATTGAGACCAGTGTCGATTAAATAAAACTAGTGATCGCCCATTGGTCTAAATTCGACCGTACTTCATTTGAAAAGAAATACATTATTAAATGAAAAAAAAAATATATATAATAATAAATATAAAAAAATAATATGGTTATATTTGACATTCAGTATTACTTTAGACAAATTGTTGACGCTGTACTACTGTGGAGAGGGTTCGCTGGCGGGATGGTGATGGCCAGGACCAGAACGTAGGTGTAATGAGTAAAGAATACTTCTTCAGGACTCTCTTCTTTATTTTCTTAATACTTCTTAACTGCTGGATATGGAATGAATTATAACAGAAAGCTCTGTTTTTATAGAATTTTCCCTATTATTTTTAATTAATTATGACAGTTCATAATGTCATAATTATAACCAGCCTGTATAATCTATGACCGGCCTGTACAATCGTGAGGCATACAACCTCTACAGTTTGCACACGACACTAAGTTTTGTATGGGAAACTTACTAATGCCATACTTGACATTCCCCATAAAACCACAAAAAATATTTCTTATAAATCTAAACTAAATTCCTATCGTCGCTAATACAAATAGATAATATTAAAGACAAATATTCTCGATATGATCATATATTTTAAAAATGAAATAGGTTATATATCTATAAAATTAATTTATTACCTATTATACTTGACATTCAGTAAGACTATAGACACAAAATATTTGAGACAGATGTTCTCGATTGGACCACAGATTTGGGCCATAAACAAAAGAATATCTATGCATGTGTGTATTAAATACACGGTAATGAATAGTAATGTGTGTAACGTGTTATTTATTGAAAATGATGTATTTTTACGCATAATTTATAAAAATACTAGCTTCTGACCGCGACTTCGTCCGCGTCAAATTTTTGCTCCCGTAACCCTTCTCGTCACATCGAATTGCCTGCCAGTTTTCGTCCATTTTTCGTTGCTGCTTTTGATCGTAGCGTGGTGTTATATAACATTTAGCCTTCCTCTAATAAATAGGTTACCCAACCCAAAAAAAAAAACAATTCGGACCAGTAGTTTCGGAGTCTATTCAATACATACAAACAATCAAATCTTTCCTTTTTATAGTCGAAAGGGATAAAAAAAAATATCCTATGTCCGTCTCCTGGTTCTAAGCTACCTCCTCACCAATTTTCAGCCAAATCGGTTCAGCCGTTCTTGAGTTATAAATAGTGTAACTAACACAACTTTCTTTTATATATATATAGATTAGCATTCGTCACTTCTTCTCTGTATAAACTATAAGTGTGCGAAATTTCATACTCCTCCGTCCGCCCACTTTTCGTAAAAACGGATCAAAAAAAAGTTTTCGCTTCACGTATTAATATATAGATACCCGAATTAATATGCCTATCTGGGTTCGAACCAACGATCTACAACTCGTAAATCGGGCTGATACTACTAGGCCACGACGGTTCTTACACACAGTTCACCACTATTATATATACTAGCTGTGTCTTGCGGTTTCACCCGGTACGCTTGGCTCCTTAGTTTCGCAGCGTGATGTTAAATAGCCCATAACATACCTGATTTTTTTTTTCAAATGCGACTGGCCGTTCCAGAGATCATCATCACGTCGAAAGACGTCCACTGCTGGACATAGGCCTCCCCAAATTTGGAGGGGCTTCCCATAATCGCCACGCTTGGCAGGCGGCTTGGCGGTTAAATGTATAGAGAACGCTGCAGCCCATTTTCTAGTGAGCTCCTTAGTCGCTTCTTACGAAACCCACGGGAAGAAATGGGATGGTGTTATTATTTACGTCCGGCACCATACGGAACAGGTTCCAGAGATAAAAACTTTTTACAAAAAAAAAACAACCGACGTCCTTAAAAAAAACACTACACAGTCAAAAATAACTTTAATTTCGAAAGTCGGTGTCTTGTGCTCTGTATTTAAGGTTTTTGCCACCGACTTACGAAATTAAAGTTATTTTTGACTTTGTAGTGTTTTTTTTAAGGACGTCGGTTGTTTTTTTTTTTTGTAAAAAGTTTTTATTTTTTAACTTTTTAGTTGCGGTAGATACTCCGCACTAATCTAATCGCGTTATTGGTTCATTTGTCGCGGAAATACGTTATGCAAATGTAAGACTTATATGGTTTTCACATGGACCCCATTGTCCAAATAAAACCAAATTAAAATGGGACCATTCGGGAAGCACCAGCTTTCAAATAAAAAAAAGAATCATCAAAATCGGTTCACCCAGTCAAAAGATATGAGGTAACAAACATAAAAAAAAAATATTAAAAAAAAATACATTCGAATTGATAACCTCCTCCTTTTTTTGAAGTCGGTTAATAATCGACTATAAATGAACAAAAATATACTCTCCAGCGTTATTGTAAAGACATATAGAATTAAATTTACTCGATTTAACTCGCGATGAATAACTGCAAACAGATATTCAAGATAAAAAGCAATTTATTCTTATAATAATCCAGCGAAGAATCTTCTTTTGATATTAAGCTAGTGAAGGAGCGCGTTCTCTTTATAGAGTTAGACGTGGAATTATTATGTTAAAGAGAATAAAATCTCTTGAATTACCATTTAGTCTGTATAAAATAGAGCAGTTTCTAAATAATATAACGAGATTATACGATCTTGAAGATACTTAAACTTCGATATAGGTATTGGAGGAGCATATAAAAAGCTTTCATATTATTTAAGTTTTTATGTTGATATGTTTCCTTTTAAGGGCTGACTGAGCCGAGCTTTTAGTGCTAAATAAACGTAAACATTAAAATGAAGATTTTTAAGACCTATCAAAGTATTGAATTAGCCATCATCATCTCTGCCTAACCTTTTTCCAAGTATGTTGGAGTCAGTTTCCAGTCTTACTGGTTGCAACTGAGTACTTACTCTCGATTTACATTAAGCGACTGCCTATCTGACCTTCACAATTTAATAACTGGATAATATGATAATACCACTTGGTAAGACTAGTGGTCAGATTTATGGACTTCTGATCTGAACTGCCACCGCGGTATTTTTACGTCCGTTCGAATGTGGTCTTAAAAAGCAGTGCATCGCACCAATCACTGTCTGACTGAATTAAGTAGATAAAGCATGAGAAGTTTTTCAAAAGCGAAACAGACCATATCCGTTTGTAATCCAGCTGTCAAAACGATAATAAATTAAACCATTTCCCCTTCACATGTTCCGTATTCCTTTAAAAGCCACTACATCAATCCAGAAGCATACTCATACATTCTGAACTAAGCCATCAATCAAACAGATATCTCGTTCAGAGTCACCTGTCAGTTACGCCAACAAATGTTTGATATTCGCTACATCTCTAGCAATATATCGATACTACGTAGTACTAAAATATAAATCGATGTATTATTCAACCAATCAACCGACTCATAAGCACATACTTGACGGAACAGGAGTACTTGGAATTCTGCACAACACCCACTGTTTTCCGAGACAACATATAAATGAGACGCAATAAAAATACACAGTAAAATCCGTGCGACCGCTTCAAAATACAATACACTTGTGTATAGGTGGATGTAGTGATGTGCCCAGGTGATAAAGATCGACTAGTGTTTCAAAATATGATCTAAGTACGATCAATTAATTTACCTAAGCAGTTAAAATGACATTATCATAATTAGCCTGGCTTTTTCCCAACTATGTTGGGATCGGCTTCCAGTATAATCCGATGCAGCTGAGTACCAGTATTTACGATGAAAAAATGAGTTGGTGCTTTATTTTTTCTGATTAGCATATTCATAGATGTTCTAACATGCTTTTTTTTATTTGTTGTCAATTTTCTATTTTGTTATGTACCTGGTTCTTCTTGACAGGCTTACATTGTCCTTCCATACCTATTAACACTGTAATTTGTACACAATATAAACCCGTTATTTTTAAAAGAGTAACCGTGGAGTTGCTCGGTTCTTATCTATAGGAAACGACCAATTGGGACCGTGTAATAATCCGTTTCGACATAGATAAAAGATTGCTTAGACAATACCTGATCCGCCCCTGTGGGCCCCGCCTAATAAGTGGGTTGTTTACCAAGATCTATGAAAGGACTTTTCCTCCTATAGTTCTTGGTAAGCAGTCCACTCAAACCCATAGTCCAATTTTGATTTTGTTTCCAAACACTGCAATAGTCCTACATCAACTGGGGGTTGTACTGGGGTGTCCTTGCAAAGTGCATACAGGGACAACTAATCGCTGGTTGGCGCTGCATTTAATTAAAATTGTATAAGGCGCCTCTACGAATTAGCTTCAGCCCCTCGTATGTCTTCAAAGGACCTGTGATGTCATAGTCTCGAGATATGTAGAAATCTAAAATTTAATTATTTTAGATTTCCGTATTCCTTTAAAAGCCACTACATCAATCCAGAAGCATACTCATACATTCTGAACTAAGCCATCAATCAAACAGATATCTCGTTCAGAGTCACCTGTCAGTTACGCCAACAAATGTTTGATATTCGCTACATCTCTAGCAATATATCGATACTACGTAGTACTAAAATATAAATCGATGTATTATTCAACCAATCAACCGACTCATAAGCACATACTTGACGGAACAGGAGTACTTGGAATTCTGCACAACACCCACTGTTTTCCGAGACAACATATAAATGAGACGCAATAAAAATACACAGTAAAATCCGTGCGACCGCTTCAAAATACAATACACTTGTGTATAGGTGGATGTAGTGATGTGCCCAGGTGATAAAGATCGACTAGTGTTTCAAAATATGATCTAAGTACGATCAATTAATTTACCTAAGCAGTTAAAATGACATTATCATAATTAGCCTGGCTTTTTCCCAACTATGTTGGGATCGGCTTCCAGTATAATCCGATGCAGCTGAGTACCAGTATTTACGATGAAAAAATGAGTTGGTGCTTTATTTTTTCTGATTAGCATATTCATAGATGTTCTAACATGCTTTTTTTTTATTTGTTGTCAATTTTCTATTTTGTTATGTACCTGGTTCTTCTTGACAGGCTTACATTGTCCTTCCATACCTATTAACACTGTAATTTGTACACAATATAAACCCGTTATTTTTAAAAGAGTAACCGTGGAGTTGCTCGGTTCTTATCTATAGGAAACGACCAATTGGGACCGTGTAATAATCCGTTTCGACATAGATAAAAGATTGCTTAGACAATACCTGATCCGCCCCTGTGGGCCCCGCCTAATAAGTGGGTTGTTTACCAAGATCTATGAAAGGACTTTTCCTCCTATAGTTCTTGGTAAGCAGTCCACTCAAACCCATAGTCCAATTTTGATTTTGTTTCCAAACACTGCAATAGTCCTACATCAACTGGGGGTTGTACTGGGGTGTCCTTGCAAAGTGCATACAGGGACAACTAATCGCTGGTTGGCGCTGCATTTAATTAAAATTGTATAAGGCGCCTCTACGAATTAGCTTCAGCCCCTCGTATGTCTTCAAAGGACCTGTGATGTCATAGTCTCGAGATATGTAGAAATCTAAAATAATTAACCACACGAAAATTGGTTTCATGCTTTTGTTAAATTGTACCAAAAGGACGATGTATTAAAACCTTAGTTATAATTGTAACATAATAAATTAACAAACTATATCACTTTTCATAAAACTTAAGTTAAATATTGTTAAGACATCAGTTGACCTAATATAAATTGTAAGAACTCATGCCGCCTGTGATACAGGTTTATCCTAGTACAGGCATCATACTTTGTACTACCTTTACTATATTCTAAGATTTATACTGTTATTTACCAACTTTTACTTTTTTTTTTACTTTTACTTTTTTGTGCTTAGTACCATTAAAACATTTTAGTAACGAATTCAGGCAGCTTTGCAGCTTGACACCATCTCAACATACACTCGAGTAAAGTGAGAACATTTCAGTTCAAAAATAAACTCCTCAGTCGAATGTCAAGGTGTTTGTCGATGCTCAAGAGCACGTGTACAACCCTAGACACATTCCCGTACACGAGATCTAGGGTTGGTAATAAAAAAATATAGAAGTCGTAAAGCAATATCAGATACACGTGGTCAGAATGTGATATTTTATAAGGGATGCGATGTGGTAACTGAAAATCAGTTTTAATAGACATGGTTTTAACGGACACAGAGAGGAGGCGTGGTATGTCTCAGCATTGGCAACATTATAGGCTGACTAGCTTTTTGCCGCGGCTTTGCCCGCGTGGATTTCGAAAAATTCACAATTTCAACCCCCCATTTCACCCTCTTAGGGGTGGAATTTCAAAAAATCCTTTCTTAGTGGATACCTACTCTTTACAAAGAACACACCCTCCAAATTTCATGTCTCTAGGTCCAGCGGTTTAGGCTGTGCGTTGATATATCAGTCAGTCAGCCACTCAGGACTTTGAATTTTATACATATATATAGATTATGCAGACATGGCGTGTGATGAAGGGGCTTCGGGTATAGTTATAAACAGCATTACGGGTTGATACTACATATCTTTACATACCAAGACGCCACCGTGCCTCGGAAAACAAGTTAAGACTATCTTTGATAGTCGTTACGGGTCGCCAGGATCCCGAAAACTTGACAAACAGTCTTACCAAGGGGTATCGTATAAACCAGTTACTGGGTTTTGGAGGTCAGATAAGCAGTCACTCCATGTAAAATAGTGGTATTCAGCGGCTTCCGGTTAAATTAGAAGTCGACCCCAACATAGTTGCAAAAAGGCTAGGAGGATGATGACGTGTGATGAAATATGGAATGTGAGGTTGGTTATCATTATTTCAGCCTAAAGATATCCACTGTTGGAGATAGGCCAATTTAGGGAGGTTTGCCATAATCGCCACGCCTGACAGGCGGGTTGGCGATCGCAGTATGGTGGTAAAATAAATAGAGAACGCTGCTGCGCATTCTCTGTTAGGTCCCTTAGTCGCCTATTACGACACCTACGATGAGAAATAGGTTGGAGGTGTCAATCTTTGATGGTTGTACAAAATAACTTTATCAGAGAAAATTGATAAAGGTATAAATTTTCTCAGGAATTAAATTCTCTAAGTGTAGGCTGTAGTGTGTAGTGTACTCATACTTACTTTACGAAATTTACCTAATGTGGGCTGGTAGATATTCCATTTTTGTCTAGGATCAATTTCAGTTCCTGACGGCATATTTTTGATGGAAAAAATGTTATGAACCCTATGTAGATTACATCGCCGGTTTTTCCTGTTTCCTTCATACAAAATTCCAGTTTGTTTTTTAGCCCCGACTCAGCGCGGAGGCAACACGATAACTCAACAAATAAACACGGTATCGGGTGAATTTTCCAGCGAAGCTGAAGTTTTACACGTTAGCGATGTGCTAAAGTGTAAAATGTGTCTCCTGAAGAGATACTAGCTCGGGACTTTCGTATTTTCAGGAACAAGGACGCAGTGTGCGCAGCGAATTTATTCTTACAAAAAAAAAAACACGTGTTTTAGAACTTATCTCTCGTCTAAATGGAAAACGTCTAAAAAGTACTAAAGATATCCTAAAAGTTTATACTCTGATAAGTTACTACCCTAATAGCAGGACTACCTGCATCATAAAATACTATGTATGTTTGTTATGTACAATTTTTCACGAAGAGTTCAGTACAATGTTGTTGTGAAACAAAGTTGTATATCGTTAAAGCATGCTAGGGCTCAGATAAAAATCTATTAAAAATGTTTTTTAAGTCGTTACGTTACGTTATTTTAAAATACGAAAATTTTATTAAAGAACAAAAATTAAGATAAATCACACACGCAAAGATCATAAGGCTGTACGGCTTAGTATCACAGCCCATCCCTATCTGTGGCGGGGGACAGGCGTCATCCATCATGGCGGGCCGACATGTCGACGCGACTCGTGATTGTCAATCTAGCGTGTGACGCGCGCTGTGACTTTGCTCCGTCGTCGGTTTTATTGCTCAGTTTGTTGGAAACGTTACGTTCAAATTGTTTGCCGCATGTAGACCCGAAACATGGTGACTAAACCATTTAGAGGTGGTTTTCTTTTGAAATTGTTTTCGGGTTCTGGGCGAAATTGGTAAAAATGAAAAAGAGGTGCAGCAGCGTTTGTTGTTGGGCCTTCAATTACGGTAAGCCTGCGTATTGATCAAATGCAACAATGAATGTCGCTACTAGTACTAATAGTTATTAGTCGATGCTCAAGTTATTACTTGTAGATCATCCAGTCCTCATACATTTATAAGTAAGAAGGTCGCGCGATCAGATGACTGTAATATTTAAAATTATTAGGGGGATTATTGATGCTCCTGATTTGCACAATGATATCTGTAAACTATTTGTCCCAGACAATTACTGTCGTGGCAGAAAACACCGCTTGCTGGCTGTTCCAACTTGCCGTACTATTGCGCACTCCAAGTCACCTATTCCTCGGACATTAGCAGCTACTAACGCTCTCCTGAACTCAAACACAGATATTGATATATTTGCAAATGAATGGAAGATGATACTGTCAGAATGTTTGAATTTTTGTGAGAAGAATGCATGACTGTGCTGCAAAATAGTTTTATTTTTAAATACTGTAATCGGCTTCGGCCGTTCTATTTAAAATAAATAAATACATAACTCAAATATTTTTTGGCAACAAGTTTTTTTTTTAATTTACAGAAAAAAATATTGGAAACCGCCGCCGCCGTAATAAACATAATAGGATCATTTTTCCAGTTTGCCGTTTAAACCATCACAAAAAAGTATTTCGCTCGAGGCGACTTTTCGACCAGGCGCTATCGGCTAATTCAGTACAACGCTGTCGGTAAAATTCAACGAAATTAGAATTTTATGGAATGCAGATTCGTTTTTTAAAGTAAAAATACTTTGAACGCCTTTCTAAAGTCATTACTTATGGATTGAAAGCTGTCAAAGTTTAGCGCGGTTAAACGTCGACTTAAAAACTTGGTGGCTATAATTAAATAAGAATTTGTTATGCTCTGTCAAACGTTTTAATAATGTGCTCGGCACGATTAAATTTAATTTCTTTGGATACGTTCACCAATTACATTAGAAAAGTATTAAATACTCTATGTATGTACATATATCTTATGATTTAATTACGTAGTTTCATCGATATAATAATAATATGGAGGCCACTCGCAGGAGGTAAGTCCTTAAATATTATGATTAGCAGACAGTATTTTATGACCGTATGTTTTTGTGATAAATATGCAAAACATTCATTTGCTTTTTAGGGTTCTGTACCCAAAGGGTGCTTACGCTAAATCTTAGAAAAAATCTTAAAATTACTTAGTTTTCGCTGTCTGTACATCCATTCGTCTGTCATATGTCCTAACCTTTTGAACTGCAATAAGGAATCACTTGAAATTTTCACAGAATGCAAAATGCCTATTGTATAACAACAAAAATGATCATAAAGTAATATTTAAAGGTTATACAAGAAATGTTGATAAAAATAAGCAATATTAAATATTGTACGCTGGTACTGAACCCTACGAGCCCTTCCGGGTCACAGCAAAAATAACAAAATAAAAAAGAATATAGACACAGAAACACGTCGCAAAACAGTAACTGCCACAGTATAAAAGGTCACGCGCGAAAGTGTCAAACTATCTAATAGACAATAACTCAAGGAAACAGATAAACAAAATTTTGTTATTGCGTTTTCTATTGTTTTCCTGTTTTTTTTCACGGAAGGTCTAGCAAATTCTGTAATAAATGGATTGTTTCGAGATTCTACACGCCGAAGGCTTAAAATAAGCCGATTTTCCTCTAGTTGAAGTGACATACAAGTATTGCACTGAACAGGCGAGGACTAAATTGATTTCAAATGTTTCTAAGTGTTATATTGAAAGCCTCAGTCTGCAGGGAAAACGACTGTGACTATTCATCAAACTAAAACTCAAAACATTAATTTCAAATTAACCAATTACAGGCACTTTTGAATTTTCAAAGGGTCGATGAGTAGGGAGAGGCAGTCTCTGCGAGGGAGAGGCAGTCTCTGCGCCCTCACGTCCCTAGCCGCCGCAGGAAGAGACGCCCCGGGCGTCGGGAGTCGATAGCGGACTCCCGGCCACCGTAGGCGCGAGCTTGCGGGCGGCGAGCAATGGGTAGCTCGCCACCCGGTAAGGACCAAGCTCGGGTCGACGGCGCGTAGTGTTCCACGCGCGCCTCAAAGAGATGTCAGAAAAACTGAAGGGGTCTGATAGGACCGATGCCTGCCGGGGTCGCGTGATTGTTCGAAAGAGATACCGTGACCCCGGCACATGGGAAACTGTTGGAACACAGGTGGGTTTTAGTCAGTAAAAGTCTGACATGCCCTCCCGCTCCGCCTAGAGCGGGAGAAGTCATTTGATGATTTCCCATCCAAAAAAAAAGGGTCAGTGAGTCAAATAAATGTAGTTAGTTGCCCACTCCAAAACGAAATAGGTACATAAAGAGAAGAACGGTCAAGAAACGCCACAGACCCTGTTTTAATTCAAAATATTTTATAAAAAGTTGATTACATCATTCATGTTGAAATGATCAATGTGAGAATGATGTAAAAAGACGTGCATATTAAAAGCGTCCGTAATTAAAACAAAAATAAAAAAAGAAACTTTATGAAGAAAAAAAAAAACAACCGACTTCCTTAAAAACACTACAAAGTGAAAAATAACTTTAATTTCGGAAGTCGGTGTCTTAGAATCTGTATTTAAGTTTAATGCCACAAACTTACGAAATTAAAGTTATTTTTCACTTTGTAGTGTTTTTAAGGAAAAGTTTTTAATTTTTTGTTATGGTATCTACCCCGCACTAATTCCTATAACACTACTGGCCAGGTGAAATTTAAGACTTACATGGTTTTCTCAAGGATGCCATTGTCAGAATTGGACTAAATTGAAATGGGTCGAAAGTTCTGAGGTAACAAACATAAAACAATACAGTCGATTTGAGAACCTCCTTCTTTTTATGAAGTCGGTTGATAAGCCGTGGCAGTTAAGAGATGACCTACTGACGGCGCCCGTTCACAAATATAACGTATGGATCAGCATCATTCAGTTCAACCATTTTGAAGGGAACTTACCACTGAGCAATTTAATTGCTTACCTTAAGTCAAACGCACTATAAAGTTAAGGTACAACTGGCCAGCTCTCTAATAGAAAACCAGGAAAAAATCAACAAAATATATATTAAAAAAAAAAACAAAAGAAGGGAAGAAAAAACAATTCCTTGCTCAAAGGAATTCGCACAGACCCTGACAACGTTTGATGGATCGCACGCGTCGACAGTTGGACAAATCGTAGGTAACTTTGATAACGTTGAATATGGAATGAGACCGGTGGGTGTAAACGCCGCCATTACTCTTTTATGGTCGCTGGCTTCAACCAATGATGTAGGATTACATTTTTCATAGGAACCGATGAAACTATTTAGAGGGTCTGGCCCGAGGGGGGGTGAATCAGGTGAAGGGACGGGCTTCGCGTGCGTAGCCAACGATACGTTTTTTCAGCTCATTGCCCACGGCTTATAGACGTCATTACCGGGCAAGATATTTATGGGATAAAAACGTGGCTTTACATTTCAATCAAGGATAAAAATAGTGGAAGTAATGTTCTGTACTTTGGACTTGTGATCGGGATTTTCCTTCGGCTTTGTCCGGGTTTTTGGTGAGTTTGTGTATTGTTTACGCTTTTAGTTCGAGTTTGCTTATAGCGAGATTTTATTCGTAAATTGTTTGCTGAGAATAGTTTTGTTTGCTGCGTGTTTTTCTCAAGTATGACCCATATTTTTCTTTTAGATCCTCAGTATTTTATTTAGAACTTAATAGTTTTTATTTTTGTTTGCAATTTACAGGTCATTTTATGCTCTATATTGACAAAAAATATGGTTCACGACTGTAACAAATATGTATTTGCAAAATTATAGTTATTACAATAGAGCATTAGTGGCCTTTGGAATCACCACTGCTCTTAAAGCAGTGAAGGAAATGCCATATGGAAACGAGCATGTCCAAGAACCAAAAAAAATATGAAGACATAATACATCTACCAACTCGCACTGGGCCTGCGTGGTGGATTATGGCCCACTCTCTCTCACTGATGGCTTGGAGAGGAGTATAAGCTAATTCTGAGTCAATAGAATCACCAACACAACTCTCGTAAGTTAGAAGTGGCTTCAGATGCCATTATTTCATGCAATTTTAAGTTAGATTCTACGATGGACTTTCACCTTCAGGAGAACCTGTGTGCCAGGGACGCGAGATTTGTTTGAAAGAGTACCGTGGCCCTGGCATATAGGCAACTGAAGGATCACGGGCAGGTTTTAGTGAGTAAAAATCTGACATGCCCTCCCGCTCCGCCGAGAGCGGGAAATGTCATTTGATGATTTCCCACCCACAATAAAAAAGGAGAACCTGTGTATTAAAGTAACATAATGTATGGTATTATAGGCTATAGGTACTTACTAGAGACTCGTTTGCCGTTCTTTCTCCACTGTATATTCGGTATGGGATCTCCTCTCGCGGCGCAGTAGAATGCAGCGATACCGTTCGCTCGTACCTGCAGGTTGCGAGGCCGGATCGTGATCTCGGGCGGGTCTGTGGAGGAGAAAAGGGCTTTATGTAGTAGAGGACAAGGTTGGTGTTGGTTTACATATTAATTGGTGTGAGCGCTGAAAATAAAAATGTAAATACAATGTGTTAAAGATAGGTTAACTTATAATATAAATGAATATAAACAACTAAAACAGTAATAGTAACAAAAAGTAAAAGTAACAAAGAATTATAAGACAGCTTTACACAATAAAACGTAGTATTGAAATTAAAATAATACCAACATATAATTTGCTGCGTGGTTAAGTAACAACTTACATCTTTGTTTCATGAATATAAATAATATACTAAAGTAGCAATAAGTTATTTAGATAGCACATAATACCTGAGCGCCAGCGTACAATTTTGCCTATCCACAAGCATCATGACATTACACAGCAAAATCCTGATTTCCCTAAGGGTTGGACAACGGTTGCTCTATGTAGAAATAATAAGAATTGAATAGTGAAAAAAATACCAAACGAAAATAAAAATCTCATAATTCTGAAATTGTACTATCGTGCACTCCGACTATTTAGGTCTAATTTGCGACTAAGACTTTCTGGACGTAACCTACTCTTAAACAGTTGCGACAAATGAATTTAATTTCTTGAGCAAAGAGTCGTTGAAAGTTGTCTGAAAGTTTCAGCTCTCACGACACACGGAGACAATTCCACCGAATTGTTTTCCACAAAATTACACAGGAACCGAGAGTCCCGCGGTACATTTTCATTATTCGCGTCGCGACGAGATTAATGGCATTATCTTGTCGAAAAATGCGAGTTCAGCAGCGAAACAATTATGTACACGTAGAGTACTTCTTCGCTGTCCCCGCTCAACGATCTGGGACAAAAATATCCTATCTTAACGGGCCATCTCGAAACGAACATTGGACAAACGCCGCGGGAGCGTTTGATTCCTGAACTAGAAAATGAAATCCCATTTAGTTCCACGTATTCCCCCGGGCGATGCGATCGATGCGACATTAATAAACGTATCGAGTAACGTATTTTTTTCGAGAACTGTCATACAGGAGTTAATATATTCATAGAACGGACACCGCGGAGGGGCTCGGATTAGAGAAATCAAAAAAGGTAGATCGGATCTGTGCGCGATATCGGAGGATATGTGGGGGATATGAAACAATTCACAGTGAACAACGGAGTCGGCTCCAGGGCGAAACTCGGGTGAATTTGTGGCCAATAACCAACTAACGTAACACGAAATAAGGTTTGGTATACCGTCACAAACATTCTGTGCAGTTTGAGTTGACACTTAACATCGTAATATCTGTTTGAAGAGAGCTTAGATTCTGTAATAAGTATGCGTGGATGAATACTGTCAATGGTACATTGACTTTTACTGTATGCCCAGCCATATCGACTCATATAGTAGACGAATAGTAGACTGATTATTGAGTCTGTATTGTCACCAAGTTGGCAGGTGGCAAATGCATTAAATCGATACTATTTCATTTTACTACATTTACCCAGGCTACACCAGCGTTTTTATTACAGCATTTATTGGTATCTACGCTGCGCGAAAGAACTATTTATTCCTCGCACCACCCAGTCTTAAAGTAGATCCCTATTTATTTCTTTAAATAGTGGACAATCCTTTTCGTTCGTGCCGCAAATAAAAACGCCATCTAAATTCACGAGCACAGGACCCGCTGACACACTTAATGGTCGCACATTCGATGTCCAATTACGAAAGATAATGAAAAAGTTTTTTTTGCTCATCACTGTTCTGAGAAATAGTACGTTGCTCCCTTTAATTTGGCAGACAGTGCTTTTAAATCTGACTATTGGTATTAATTCATAATGCCATTCTTTATTTGTGGCAATCTTCCTACGCAAAAAAATCAAGAGTTTATTTTTTGACTTTTCGTCTAGACAATAAGCACGTCACAGCAATAAAAATAGACATCCAAATCGCTATAAATAAACGCTGTAATACTCCATTTTTACTAAGCTTTCAGCCCACTTTGAAAGCGTCACATTAACCATAATCCAGGCTACAATCATGCCGTCCAACGCACGCACCTAGCCATTCAAATATTTGCTTTAGAATCACGTCGCCCCGGGCGTCAGGGAAAACTATGACGGATATGTTTATTCCTCGACGGTAGAGGTGAATGATCACGTTTCATATGTGAGCGGGATTGAAACGAGCGCCGTACGTGCCGACGCACGCATTCAGAAAAAACTCGGCCATTTTTTTTATTGCGTCATTCGCGCCTGCCCTAACCGGATTAAATTATGGCTAGTCTAGACGTCACTGAACGAAGTTAAATTACTAAATTGATACGGTTTGAACGTGGTTGAAAGGGTTTGGAAGGAATTGGCGTGAATTGATATGAATCATCGTTAACAGAATAGGCTTAGCCAGCCGATTTGGGAAAACCAGTTTTCTCTACCGTTGTAGAAACATCCTTATGACCCATAGACTGCTTTATTACGGAGTTACATCCTTATATTGAGTGTTTATATTTATAGACTAATTTTGCCAACAATCTTGCAAGTTCCGCTCTTTTTGTGGTGGCCAGTGCGAATTCATTGCTGCATAACGCGCTATAAAAATAGCTAAGGTAAACTTGATGCAGAATGCTGAGGACCTCGTTGTATAATAAGTTCAGAGGCAAATCGTCATCAAAAAGCTAGCAGGCGAAACATTTTATAAATAAAAAAAGGACTTTTAAACTGCCAGACTGCCATTTGAATTTCTGAAAATTGTATACAGTATAATCAGCCTGTGAAACCCTGCCTGTAAATGCTCTCACTGAAGTGCAAAGGCCTCCCAATAAACCAACGTGGAGCAATCCCTCATATACGCTTTGCGTGCCTCCTGCCATCTACGCCTGGATCTTCCGCAATGCTGTTGGATGTTTTCAGGAATCCGTGTTGTAGAGGAAGACGTCCTATGCGCTAAAAGCCCATACTGCATTTATGATAATTACTTTTAAACGCTTTTCTGAAAGTGAAAATTACTTGCACGTTCAGAAAAGCGTTTTAGCTCTACTAATCCTTTTTTTCACCATTATTAGTCTAATGCTTTATAAAGGTTCATAGACACTCATCAATCATTGCACATTCGACGGTTGATACCAATTACCGAAGCAATGACGTCATAAAGTTTGCATAATCGTGAAACTCGAACAACAAAGAGAAATATTGCAATCAATTATTATTATCGAGTATTCATTATTCAGCTGAACGAAATCGTGTCGTTGCCATCTCTATTGCTTTATGATAGCACTTGCGATTCGATAATGCCGAGTTGCCGACTCGATTCTCGGTTGCGATGACATAAAAAATCGTCGTGTTGTGTTCAACACTATTAAAATTGTAGATTAAAAAATAATGGTTGTAGAAGGGTCGTTTGAATAAAGAATTCGATTTTTAAAATATAAGATTGTTGAATCTGTAAGTTGCCAGTATATTTATTGGTCTAATATTGTCTTTTTATTTTTAATTCGGTCCCCACGGTTAAATACAGTGCTCAATATTTTAATACCAATAAATTGCCATTGAATATAACGATACACATCCAATAACAAAAGCCATTTAAAACAAAGCGTGTTACGAAATTTTTATTTCAAATTATTACGTCGGAGTAATCAATTTATGACATCGTCGGATTTAATTTTATTGTACAGGAGCATTTCATTACGTTCCCCAATAGAGTTAATCGAAATGTGCATACGCCGCTCGGTCGCATATATCCGCATAGGCAATTTATGACAATAATCTGGACGTTTCCGGATATAACCGGTTTTGCGGGTCGAATAGAAGTGTATTGCGATTTAAACTGTATGAAATTTATTATATTAAACTGTACGGCGGAGTATTCATTTGCATAATTCTATTTGGGCGCTGAAAATGGCGAATAACTGCTACTTTGTAGCGTAAAAATTGTGGCTTTCAATTCTTTTGTAAGTTTATACGTACGGTTTCATATGTCAGTCAGTACCTAAATTATTAACAAAAACACACAGCATCAAGAAGGAAAAAAACAGAACATCAATAAAAAAATACACTAAGAATTTAGAATTTCCGTTAATCCCGTAAAATAACACCACACTGTGCTCCACCAAAGAAGAATCTCAAGCCCTGTAACAGAACAATTATTTAACAAAACTTACGTGTTAAATATCGTATATAAATATTGCCAGTGTCGTTGATGGTTGGCATTTGTGGCGCCAGGATCGGGGGTAGGGGTGCTTCTTCTATCTCTTCTGTCACTAACCCTTCTGGGGGCTCAGTGTCTTCTTCTTCGTCTGTCAAGAAGAATTGGTGTTGGATGCGCGAGCGGTTGTCGTATTTTAGCGATTTTGTTTTGTTTTTATTTGAATTTGGAGGGTTCGACGTGTTTTTTTTTGTAGTTTCTGTTGTTAGATTTAATTAGTATCTAAATTATTCATATTTCACATAGTAAGCTTAATTGTTCTTACATAACTAAAATTATGAGTAATTATATGTAGGTTTATTCAAAGTCATCATAAAAAATCGCTGTTGATTAAATATCACTTTCTTTTGGTTGGGAAACAGCAAGCGACCCCATTGAAGGTCATAGCTGCCCTTCGGTGTAATTGCGTAACACACTAACAGTATTAATGGCTTTCATTTGGACAATTCAACAACATTCATTACGTCATTTAAGTTGTTGGGCAGACAAATTTATGAATATATGAAGCAATGGATTAGCAATATGTATCTTTCAAAATTATTCATACTCTGACTGACAGTGTATTACGCAATTAGGATTTTAGCGTCAGTAAAATAATAGGTACAACCGCGGCCATTAGCGGTAAATCACTTCTCACCCTTATGTCTAGGCAGTAAGGTTAAAAATTGGTCGACCGCCAGTGTCCACGATGTTACTTGTATTTCAATTGATATATCAACAAATTGTTTATTATGACTATGAATTTACAATTAGGTAAACAGTTTTAACTATAATGAGTGGATAAGCATTTCATTATCAGATCGTCCATAATTTAGATAGTTACCAATTGTTGCTGTCATTTAATTATCTAACGCCAATGAAAACACACTATTGTTCATTGTAATCATCAAAGTTTAATTATTCCAGGAATAAAGGTAACCAATTTGTAATGTAATTATTAATCCAGGAATAAAGGTAACCAATTTGTAATGTAATTGGTTTATAAACTAATGATTGTTTGCAGACCAAATGTTATTTGTGAACCTATTGATTAACAGTTCATTAACTGTTTAGAAATTGAAGGACTGAGTTTTCATTAATTTGATACATAATCTTCCTAAAATATTTGGAGTCGGCGCAATATGTCTTTTTCTCCCTTACTTCTCTATTAATCGTAATCTCAGTATTTACCCCTTTTCTAGCTATATCATCTGTATCTTTCACACAGTCCATTCATCGTATTTTTGGATTACTGAGTTTAAAAATTGATTCGAGGTACGTCTCTACAAATTTTATAAAATCTTTTTTTTGTGTTATTCTTATCCCAATTTATTAGGGGTTGGTGAAACATATATATTTTTTTTCCATACTTCTCTGTTAGTCTTCAGCTCGGTATTCACCCCCTTTACAACTATATCATCTTTTATTTTTCACACAGTCCATCCATCGTATCTTTGTAGGATAGAGTATAACCCTGATTACACAATTTATTCGAGAGACTAATAATATTAATTTTGATATCTATATATATAAAAGAAAGTCGTGTTAGTTACTTCACTTATAACTCAAGAACGGCTGAACCGATTTAGCTGAAAATTGGCAGGGAGGTAGTTTAGAGCCAGGAGAAGGACATAGGATACTTTTTATCCCGTTTTTTTTTTTTTTTTTTTTTTCCCCTTTTTACGACCGCGTTCCCGTGAGACGTCACATAAAACGTCAAAGAGAATACAAGTCACTATAAAACGTGGTACTATGACAAAAACGTTGCCTTCGAAGTACCAGGTTATCATAACTTGACAGGAGCTTACCAAACAAAGGAGTGTCAGCTAGAAAACGCTTTATGCCTTTACGCTTACCAGATCACCACCGCGTACCAGGTTGTCAAACTTGGTACGTTTATAACAACATTTATTGAATCTGAGGCGATACGAAGTTCGCTGGGTCAACTAATTATCTATACTAATATTATAAAGCTGAAGAGTTTGTTTGTTTGATTGAACGCGCTAATCTCCGAATCGAATCCGGTCCGAATTGAAAAATTCTTTTTGTGTTAGGTAGCCTATTTATCGAGGGAGGCTATAGGCTATATAACATCACGCTACACCTCAGAGGAGCGGAACAGTAATGAAAAATGTTGCAAAAACGGGGAAAATTTATTCCTTCTGAGAGTTTCCGTTGCGTGCGCTGCGTAAACGGTTAAAGTAACGCAAAAATCATGTATGACGGGATTGTTATTTTTAAAAAGTTCAAAAAAAAAGTCCCAAGAGCATATGTCTATCTTTTAAGGTTGACTCACTATAACTCAAGGAGCGAAAATGGACGAAAACTAGCAGGCAAATCGATGCGACGGGAAGGGTAAGGGGAGCAAAAATTTGACGCGGACGAAGTCGCGGGCAGAAGCTAGTTTTTTAATAAATCTAACGCCACACTGACATTCCCCGTTAACCTTGTTTCTATAGTACAATTTTCGCAAATCAAAATCACAAATATTTACCATAAATGTCTCCCTATCAATGCTTTCAGAGACACGGAAGGGTCTCGATATGTAAGGATGGTCACCCATCCAAAAACAGACCGCGGCAAGTGTAGCTTAACTTTCGATTATGCCTATGAATTATCGCCCCTATGAATCTAGTAGCTAAAATATGGATATGACACGTTTTATCTACAAACAGTAACATTTTATCGATAAAAAAGCGACCATAGAAAAATTCAAAGAAACTACAAGTCTTGCTTTTTATTACAATGTGACATATAAACACGCTTTAGCCAATAAGAACACGTTTACACTCCGTAAAGAAGTAAGAAACACGTAAGTATGATCAATAAAATTTGACCTAAGCAAACATGGAGGCGGTCGGGCATAACAATAAAGACCTTATTTGGTTCACGATACTTGCTAAGTACTTGCCGTTTGAGTGGGTCAGTAATACGGTAGTTATAGTATATTTTATGTTTAGGACGTGTGTGTGGGATATTTTTGTGATTTTTGCTGGGGTTCTTCGCGTTCCTACTAAGTGGTACCAACTTCCAATAGTTCGTTTTGAGTTAAATATGCAGGTTCCCAGTGGTAATGACCGCTACTTACGAGCTAGGTCGTGAGTTCAAACCCAAGCAGGCGCTTTATGGGTTAATTTGTGTAAATTATTTCATAACCACTGCTCTCAAACGATGAAGGAAAACATCTTGAGGAAACCGGCATGCCTGACGACACGAGAACCAAAAATTGGAAGACATATCACACCTACCAACCCGCATTGGGCCCGCGTGGTAGATTATGGCCCGCTCCCTCTCACCGAGAAGAGACCTATGTCCCAGCAGTGAGAACGTTATAGGCTGCTGATGATGCAGGTCAAAGGGGCTATACAGGGTCTCATTAAATTAGCTGAAAATCCTTTGCCCATCCCATGTCAAAAACTAAGAGAACAAATAAAAACATATTTAAAGTATACGATTGGCGAAGGTCAATCAATGCCCGTAATCGGTTAGCGAACTGCATCGGCCCGGCACGCGTAGATCGCTCAGTTGTTTTGAAACGTTTCGAAGAACTTAGATTTTTTTTAAGATTTTCAAAAATCTTATCATAACAGTCGTTTGGTTGCCTTAGTAATCATCATCATGTTAAAGAAGGTGGGTAAAGTTTAGAACATTTTTCGCCTATCATAGTCATGAAAATTCAAAGTATTTATTGACGTCATGTTATTCTGTTTATGTGAAGTTAAGGTATCGACCTTTACATCTATTGTAAAATAGTAAGAAAAAAATAGCAAGTCATATAAAAAAAAAATCATCAAACTTGGCAAATTCGTTGAAGTTTTGTTATTTTAAGCACTTTTTTTTAACTTTCTTTACAAAATAAACTGTTAAGCGCTTTATGTACCAAAATATTTTTTAGTCTCTCAAATACTACATTAAATAGGTTTTTTACCTAGCATTAATTTGTTTTGGTGCATAAAGATATAAGATAATATAATAAGACAGTGAAGTTTCGTTATTTTAAGCACTTTTTTTTACTTTCATTATAAAATAAACTGTTAAGCGCTTTATGCATCAAAACAAATTAACGCTAGTTAAAAAGCCAAAAAACAAACAAAAAACTAAAAAATATTTTGGTGGATAAAGCGCTTAACAGTTTATTTTGTAATGAAAGTTAAAAAAGAGCTTAAAATAACAAAACTTCAACGAATTTGCCAAATTTGATGATTCTTTTTTATATGACTTGCTATTTTTTTTCTTACTATTTTACAATAGATGTAAAGGTCGATACCTAAACTTCACATAAACATAATAACATGACGTCAATAAATACTTTGAATTTTCATGACTATGATAGGCGAAAATGTTCTAAACTTTACCCACCTCCTTTAATTTAAAGTTTTTAACAAAGTTCGAATAATGTTTATTTTTTTGGTTCATTAGTTTTCCATATCGATACCCGACATATGGGTAAACTATTGCCAGCTAATTTATATGTAATAGGCAAGCTTTCACATAGTTCATTTGAATTGGTTTATTCTGTAACCGGTAGGTACGTTTTCTTTCTTAGTAGAATCAAGTAAGAGACTCCATCAACAGAAAACTTTCGACACCAACCGTGTGCCACCGCAATCGCTTGACGATAATGCCACAATATTGCACCCTTACCACTTGAACACTGCCCTGCACAACCAACCAGAGATCAAAACAGCAACAAAAGCCTAACCTGGCAACAAAACAATAAATCAGCCATTGTTATCACCACGAGAAAAACACTCGCGCCGAGATCTCGATACTCCAGCATCGATGCAATAAATAAACATCGGAACAACATCGATTATTGAAAGATTTATATCTCAGCGCACTGACGCATATAGTTCGGCCATTTTTCATATCGAGTTTCATTGTATGAAGACACGATAAAAATGGATAATAGGAGTACCCCTTTATGTTGCGATCTGGAGCGAATGGAAACGAGTTTCTTTTGAATTTTATAGTGCGCAGAGTAATGTATCGCAGGCGGAAAACTCGCTGGAAATATTAATGACGCTTCTGTTGTGTTTAATCTTTGTATTGGTGTGTTATTTCCGGATTGCGAAGGCTATATTTGGTTTAAGTTAACTGGTGCCTTTTTTGGGTATATACTCATGGCAATATGTGATATTACATATTAAACTTAGAGTATACAAGTTATTGAGAATAATTATAAGGTTTCTCACTCCCTATTGCATACAAAATAAAGAAAGCAGCGTAAGTAGCGTTTGAAGGCCTGCCACAAGATGGAGCGATGACCTTTACTAGGTCATCGCTCTATCTTGGATGCAGGAATCCGCTGGATGCGAGAAGCACAGAACACAGAATACAGAGCACAGAATCAGTCAGTGCCTAAGGGATTTCCAACAGTGGAAATCTTTCGGCTCAAATGCTGATCATGTTGACGCAAGAACTTTATTATTTTAATGATAATTTCATACAGATTTACCTTAAGATATTAAGTTGATGTTTCTAGTCAAACTAATAAATCAAAACCAGACTAGAAGCAACAAATACAAAAAGCAAACAAAAATATCTAGTTTTAGTCCCATAACACAACTTGTAGCAGCCAATCGAGGCAAATTGATTGCTACAGTGCTTGCAGACAATAGCTAACCTATCTAGGTACAAATCTAGTAGGTACTCCATAGTACTTCAGTGTACTGCAAACGGAGCAGTCAATTCGCTATTGTTATTCGTGGCTCCTGTTCTGGAAGCTACTATGAATGACTGGGTCTGCAGTATGGAGTTTCGAAGAGGTTTTGCTGCTTCTATTTCTAACTATGACACTCGTTGATTTTTCTGACTGTAAATAATGGACTATTTTACACTATTCTAGATTACCCTTTGGAAAACTGGTATCAGAAAGTACCCAATGGGTTGTCTGTTACCATTTTCGATCATGTAAAAGGAAATAAGCACTAGTAATTCTAAACAATGCTTTAAGTGTTCCGTGTGGTGTTGGAATTAAAGAATAGAATCCCATTTCTTCCCATAGATGTCGTAGAAAGCGACTAAGGGAACTTTCTAGAGATGGGGTAGCAGCGTTCTCTATACATTTTACCACCATACTGCGATTAGCCCGTCTGTTTGGGGGAGGACACTGCTGGTCATATCCAGCACTGGACGTATTTTGGCTGAAATGATGATGATATTGCAAAGAAGATATAAAAAATATTATCTTAGTAACTAAAACCAGAACGCACGAAAATAAAAATAAAAATATTTTAAATAACTAGTATCTATCAATGGCTACTAACTAGCCCCTGACCCTTTCCGTACTAAACTGGTCTCTATGATAACAGAACTCAAGTAAACGTCACTCACAAAGCCGCCCTTCCAACAAATGCCGCTAATGAATAGCAGTCGACTCGCACAAAAAGGTTAAAAATAAACACTAGAAGAACAATGGACGCTAAACAAAGCGACGTGCCCTTCAAAGGCGAAGTGAGAAAAAAGTACAAGTAAATGTTAAAAGATTTACTTAAAAGTATTTGCTGTTGCAGACTTTTAGTGCAGATTTCACTAAAGATTATTATCATCGTCATCATTTCAGCCGAAAAACGGCCACTGCTGGACATGGGTTCCCCTCAAAGGGAGGGGGTTTTGCCGTGAACCACGCTTGGCAGGCGGGTTGGCGTTCGCAGTATGGTGGTAAAATGCATAGAGAATGTTGCCCATTCACTAGTAAGTCCAATAGTCGCCTTTTACGACACGAACGGGAAGAAATAGGATGGGGCTATTCATTACGTCCGGCACCACACGTAACAGTCACTAAAGATACTGAACATGAATTGATAATAAAATGACCGCGTTCAGTATCAGATTAGAATCTGCCTTGAAGAGCTGTCAATATTCCACAACAATGATGAAACTGACTGCCATCATGGTCTAATGGTCCTAAGTGGGTCCCCATTCTCAGGTCGGGGAAAGTGTTATTGGGTTTTTTATTAGGGATATCTCAGTAGCCGCCGGGAGTCTGGAGTTGTGCCCGGTTGATGGCAATAGGCAGCTCCTTATTACGCGTCCCAAGTCCGACCTGGAACCGCTAAGGTTAAACAGTACTTTAAAAAATTAGAGGCTTTGGCAACCGACTGTAAACTAGCGTTATATGGTTTCCTACGCGTTAATGTAGGTGGATTAGCAGCCATATAATATCAAGTCTCTATCTAAGTAATCGATGGACAATCTATGTCAAACGACCATCAGTAAAGCTGCTTATTGTCATTCGAACCCAGAAATAACGGAAAATAATTAATTAGGAAAAAAAAAACAAGACACACAAGGTATTGTGTTTGGCGGGGCGAGTGAGGGAGTGGCAGTCTCTCCGCTCTCACGCCCCTAGCCGCCGCAGGAGGAGACGCCGCGGGCGTCTGGATTCGATAGCGGACTCCCGGCCACCGTAGGCGCGAGCTTGCGGGCGGCGAGCAATGGGAAGCTCGCCGCCCGGTAAGGACCAGGCTCGGGTCGACGACGCGTAGTGTTCCACGCGCGCCTCAAAGAGATGTCAGCAATACTGAAAGGGTATGCTAGGACCGATGTCTGCCAGGGTCGCGAGATTCGTTCTAAAGAGTTACCGTGGCCTTGGCATATGGGCAACTGAAGGAACAGGTGGGTTTTAGTCAGTAAAAGTCTGACACGCCCTCCCGCCCCGCCCAGAGGGGGAGAAGTCATTTGATGATTTCCCAACAAAAAAAAGGTATTGTGTTTTGTTAGACTGTTTTTGGTACTGAAGGAAAATTAATCCAGGTGAAAGCACACAATATAGGACCTTAAAATCGCCAGTAAATGGTACTGAAAAGAATTAAGGCAATGTAAGATATGGTTTCTTAGTCATCATCATCTTTCTAGCCATTTCCCAACTATATTACGGTCGGTTTCCAAACTAACCAGATGCAGCTGATTACGAGGATTTTACATGGATCTACACATTTGACTCCCAAAACTCAGTTACTGGGTACTATGGTGAGACTGGTTTTCTGACACTGGGGAATTTGACGACCCGTAACGCCAGTACCAAAGGGTTAACGTGCTTTCCGAGGCACGGAGTGGTCATCCACCACAGACCAACCCCGGCAAGTGTAGTTTAACCTGATTGAACGACCCATGTGGCAATTTTTACGTAGCACAAGCCCAAATTGGTAGCTTATAGTCGTTAGTAAAAATAAATAGGACTGCGAAGGATTACGTAAGATTGGCTTCGATTCCATGAAGGAGTTCAAGAAAATAGTGCTGCTAAGCAGTTAGTTCGGTAAACAGCTCCGATCTTATTTATTCGAAGAGTATTTATTTACTGTCACAGTTTAGCGGGATAGGTAAGGTTTCAAAGCCGTAAGCGCACTGCACTACGGCACGATTTGGCCTCATAATTTGTGAAAGGACTTTACTTGTTTACGGGCTATTAGGGACCTCGGAAGATGATGATACGCTTTGACTTCCCCTAAAAGTAAGGGAGAGACCTACTTATAGTACACCCACATTTCCTCAGTTTTGTAAGCTTTTTGCCATCAACTGGTCGAAAATACAGCCTGGGCTGGTACTGCGAATTTCATGAAGAAAGAATAAATAGTAGAAAAAGTCAAATAATAACGGAGATGAAAACTTATTTTACCATACAAAATTGTTTGGTTTTAGAAAGTCGTTTTCCTAACCTGTCTGTTTGTCCCAACCCGCCATTTTAGAACACAACCAAAACTTAACCCTAACTAATCGGGGTGTATAAAGCCGTGATCACAACACCGGTACATCGTCAGAGGAACACGCGGCCGCGATATATCATGGAACGCGGGCGATACGCGAATAAATCGGTATTCTATCGCCCCGGGGAATTTATCGTGCATTCCGTTAATAGCTAACATTAATATGAATCGCGCCCGCTCCCGCGAGGCTAATGTGCTACGCTCCGTTGCTTGTTTATATAGACAAGGCTTTAGAAATTTTGGCGATTTAAAAAAAGTGTATTGTAAAATTGTGAGTAATTGGGATGAAGGGTTGTATCCGTGGGTAAGTGGGCGATTGGGTTAGAAAGTTTTCATGGGGTGTGTGAGTGGGTCACGCACGGTGTAAGAGTATATATGTACTGTATATAGCCTAAACTGGTGTTGTTTTTTATAAATTATAAGTTTATAAGTGTGGAGTAAGAATAAACGGCTTCTCAACACCTTATTGACATCTGTGTTATTCAGTTTCTGATCTTAGAATCAATCAATGGGAAAGAGATGTTTTGTTCAAGAAAACAAGTATTCGGAACTGAAAGAAAATAATACGACAAAGAGAACCGACGACCTGGTAAATTTTGGAAAAATACGCTGACTGTAGAAGAAGCGCTGGGCGAATCTTTATCACAATTCTTGAAAGCAAGACTTGAGAGAAATTATGATGGCAAAAAAGTTGTGTAAGATAACACACAGGTATGCTGCGCCCTGTTTTCTGCATATTTAGTTTGGCACACTACCATAAGTTTAATTTCTTTATAAATTCAGAAGCTCAAACATTTTCGTCTGTTTTGCGATCAGATAAAATACTTGTTTTTCTCTAGCATTTTCTGTCTCCTGAGCAAAGACCTCCCCCAAGTCCATCCAGGTTCTTTTTACACGCACCGTTTTAAACTGATCTTCACTAATCACATTTACTACAATACTCCAATTATAGAGGGCGACAGAGTTGACATTACCAAATACTAGCGAGTGGTGTATCACAAAATAAGCGAAACTGCAACGACCACGCGTCACTCACATCAAACAGTACACTTGATTAAATTCCTCTTCAAACCGACCTATGTTTCAAATATTTTCATATTATTTTAGACCTTATTTGAGCTCAGTTTTGGGATATACAATTTTATTGCTACAAAGGCTAGTTGAAGTCTCGACAAGGGGTATCGTGTTACTGGATTGTGGATATAGTGTAGCATTCGCTCCATGTAAAAGATTAAGGTGTGTACAGTTGAATGTGCATTGGTGCCCTAATGATAACAGCCGTGACTTACGAGCTGTAGAAAATAGCTTCGAACCTAGACACGCGCTTTTCTTTGTGTAAATGATTTTATCACCGCTACTCTCAAAACGGTGAAGGAATCATGAGGAAAGCGGCATGTCCTAGCACTAAAAATTCGAAAACATGTTACATCCACATGTGGATTACGACCACCCTCCCTCTTACCGAGAGGAGACCTTTGTCCCAACAGTGGGAACATTATAGGCTGATTAGGTCAGACGCCGTCGCAGCCCAAGATTTAAGAAGAGGTAACCATGGGTGCTGAAGAATTTTTTAGGATGGTAAATCTCTTCGTAGGTCTAGTGTGCGCAAATGCTACTGCTGCAACCGCGTACTGGAAGACGTAGAGTTGGAAGGCCGCAGGAATCCGCTGGATGCGGAAAGCACAAAACCGGTCGAACTGGCGGAGCTTAGGGAAGGCCTATGTTCAGCAGTGGACGCGTTTGGGCTGAAATGATGATAAATTAGACTGACTACCCATTGGCGTGTGAGTTACCAACTAGTTAGCGGCGCGTGAAGAACAAGCTGTCGCCTTACTGGTGTGGCGTGCTAGCAGCAAGCGGTCGTCTTGCTGACGGCGAGTGGGCGCAAATGTGTCGCGGTGGTGACGGGTAGTTACTGCACTGGAGCGGTACAGTTATAATTAATGATGAACTAGAACGTGATAAACGTTTTCTTAAAGTGACCATACTTACATAAACTCGAATATCTTACAAGTAAAAGATAAAATACTTATTTTATACCATGCAACATTTTACCGCTATCTTTTACAGAGGAACCGTCGGTCGATAAAAAGCGCTATTTACATTGTACCGAAGCATTTCCTATCTCGAGATACCCTCGATGTTTCATACATAAGATGAGAGATTGGCCCATAAATCCGATCCATCGTAACTACTAATAGAGTCTTCCTTAAGGGCCATTAAACACCAACTATGGTTTCCATTCGACTTTCCCTTAATGGTGCGCGATATATGTATGAAACTTTTTTTTATGTATTTTTAGTTCAGCGCGCTTGATGCGGGAAATGTTGTGTTTTACCGGTTTTTTTGTAATTTTTTTTTTTTTGTAGTAGCGGAATTTAATGCCTACTTTATAAATCAATGTTCGACACTAAAAATAGCCTATGGAAGTTGCAACAACCCAACCTAAGATCCATTAGACTGGCCAAAACATTAAGCTAATGCATTTGCGATATATCTTTTTATTTTAGAGCAAAAACAAGAATAAGAACTCATAACAACTGTTAAGAAATAACTCATCTGCAGCTTCAAGTCCACAATGTCCACGTAACACATTCAAAACCACTTAAAAACCTTATGCAACTCTTCCACACACATCCATCTACACATACATAGACATACAAACTACCACGCTAGATAAGCTGCTTCTACGTTAAAACGCGGTTCATTAGCGGAGGTGCGCTCTCAGAGTGCACTTCTAGTTTTATAGCGCATAAAACGTCATTGAGGTTGATGGAGTCGCAAGCGCAGCACCCGAGTCCCACTTTAATGCACTGTTAACACGATGTGGTATCAAGAATTTTGATTACATTTTCTTGTGCTATTTTTGTTGCTTCGTTTGGATGTGTGGAGTATTGTGGAATTTTGTACAGTTCTGACAGTATGTTGCGTTGAAGAAGAGCGTTTTGGTTCGGTATTTTTTGTTAATGTTGACATGGTAAGACATAGAAGAATCTATTGATATTTTATGGATGAACAGCAGTTGTATTTCGTTAGACACACTCTTGAAATGATAAACTACCAGCAACCAAAAACAAAATTCACGATACACTATTCTCTGTTCGTGAAGGGCGAGCATTTTTGGGGGACTGTCTAAAGTAATTTTGACGTTCGAAATGAGCAGATTATCTGCCTAATTTCAATATGACATTTGTTTTTTTTTTTGTTTTCTATTGTGAATTTATCTGTTCAATATCATAACAACTTAGATACTCCTAAGAATAGTAAAAGTAGCAGCAACAATTTTGGTGTTGGACTTCTTGATAGTGAATATGCCTTGCTATGTGTACACACTTAACCTAAAGAACAATTAGCTTATAATAAACTTAAAACTACTTACGAACAAAGTGTTAATAAATGAACTGACGAAATATTGGCATAAACTTGAAGGTTTTATGTACTATATGTATACATGTACAGCATCAAGTGCTTTTCTTTTAAAAGGAGTTTGAAAAATACATAAGATAGCTTCATCCGCGTGAAGTTTCTTGTTATAACATAAATTATTTCATTGCATCGCATCGCCCGCATCGCGATATTGCTTCGTTTTCTCTTAGCGGTGTTTCTGACTTTTTTCCTTTTACTCGGCGATATAGGGGCGTAGCGTGAAGTGAAAAAAAGCCAATAACCTTCCTCAAGAACTAGGCTATCGATTGTATAAAGATTTTTTCAGATACGGCTGATGGTGGTTATCCCACTTCATGCAAACTTATAAATAAACAAATTATACCACTTTATAACATTAGTATAGTAAAGATGCCGAGAGAACTTCGACTGTTGATAACGTCTTTTACGAGAAGTGAAACTGAAAATGTAGGCAATGGAGCAAAATAATAAAATAATTTTATTACACATTACATTTAGTACTACAAGACTCGTGAAAATACTACCTAACTATTCACATAAACATTTAGAACAATTTCTTTGCTGTTAAATCTTGTGAAGAGTGGGTACTTGTAATCTGATTATGCCAGGAGGATTTAAAGCAGCATCTTGGCCGTATTTCAACTGCCTTCTCGCACTTTGATAAGCCAATTACTATTATTTTGTGGGTAATGCTGTGTCGTTCACTATTCTGTTATTCTGAGTGAAGCCTCGTAGGCTGGCAGTTAGTTACTCGTAACGTTTTTATTATGTTTTGTTTAGCTATAACTCTTCCCAAAAGCTATAATAAGACTTACAGATATCATGCGTAAATTTGGGTACTATAGGTACACCTCTGCCTAACCCTTGGCAGATGTGATGAGATGAGATATTATGTGTAATATAAACCATGAAGTTAATTAATCTAAGATATCGAACTCAAAATCTCAACCGTTTCTAAACCGGGCGGGTAGGGTGAGCTAAATTAGAACATAGATATAATTTAGCGCTTTACATGAAACCTTTGAAAACCACTCTGTGTTACTACTTACACATTATAAAGGTAAACATGTTCTGAAAATAAACTACACACAAACAACGATTACAATACGCGACGCGGAGGTAATACGAAATTCTTAGCTCCGTGAAACGCGAGTATTTTGACAATAAACCGGGCGGGGCGAAGTGAGTTATTCAAGTATTCCAGCGACACGGCAACTATAAGAACTTAGAGCTACTATGAAATCATAAAGTTACTTGTGAGTCTCGTGATGTCTGCTGTTGATGTTTTGACTCCTTTTTGACTCCTTAGTTTCAAGACATACGGGTTTTTAGAGTTTCATCTCACTAATAATTTAAAATGATAAATATAATAACTCTGTGTCTGTTTGTTATTTCAAAAATACAGAAACGATAGAAATAAGCAGTTTTTTATTTTGATTTGAAGGCGAATTTGCAAACAAAAAATAGTATATTATACAGTAATACCTCGTCCAATGAAAAACTAATACAAAGTAAAAAAAAAAATATACTTACAGTTTTGAGTGTTTAAGTTTAATAAGAAGTTGTAGGTAATATTTAGATCAAAGGATCGTCGTGTCGAGATCGCTAAATCGCTTTTAATAAAACATCTCAAAAAACCACAGCTAGAAAGCCTACACCTTTTAAATAAAATAAAAACCGCACCCAAATCAGTTCACACGTTTCAGAGCTACAGTACCACAGACAGACACACATAACGGCCAAACTTATAACACCCCTTTTTGCGTCAGGAGTTAAAAAAGTATGAATATGAATATGAGGATTAGCAATTGTCTAGGATTTCTAGAAATATTCCAATTGTCTGTCTAAATGTTCTGTAGCAGTAAACGAAGGCTGATAACAATATCTTGTAAGAACGCTACATAATCGCAACGGCGTAGCTGATGGTAACATTGCTACGGTGTAGCTGATGATATCACTGCTACGGCGTAGCTGATGATATCATTGCTACGGCGTAGCTGATGATATCATTACTACGGCGTAGCTGATGATATCATTGCTACGGTGTAGTCGATAATATCAGGGCTACGGCGTAGCTGATGATATCATTGCTACGGCGTAGCTGATGATATCATTGCTATGGCGTAGCTGATAATATCATTGATACGGCGTAGCTGAAGGAGACATGGCTACGGGGCGTAGCTGAAGGTGACATGGCTACGGCGTAGCTGAAGGTGACATGGTTACAATGCTGTCTACGAATTGCTACGCATCACGTATTGACTGGTTTCTTTAATTAGACGTGTTTAGTATGTGGCGCTTTCTTTTGAAAAAGATAATGATCTTTTCAACAGACGCGTATTTTTAGTAGACAAATAACTGATGTCAATAAATATTACACCTATCACTCATAGGGGTAACACAGAACAAAAAATTGGCATTCATCAAACTATATTCCCATCATCCCTAGTTCATCAAACTTGCAACCGATGTGTCCACACCCGCATTCCACCGTCCATGAATACTCGTATATGAGGAAAATAAAGCCTTGACAAGATTTTCTGCTTACCATAAACAATATTACTTCAAAATATTGTGTGCACAGCTTCAGTGTGTGCCGTGCATTAGCGGAATTACCTTAGCATATACTTTTTTATTTTTTTCGCGTTATGTCTTGTAATTTTGTATGTAACATTAAAAGTATTGAAGTGGGAATGTGTTTTGATTCTGTCTTACGACATGGTGCTGTGGACATGTGAAAATCTCTACATGGTATAAAACAAAGTCGCTTCCCGTGTCTGTAGGTCTTTTAAAGATCTTTTTAAGTACGCAACGGATTTTAATGCACTTTTCATCAATAGACAGAGCAATTCAAGACGAAGGTTTATGAAGATGTATAATACGCAGCAAGCGTAGCTGCTGACAAAAGCTAGTATTATATAAAATGACAATTCGGTTAGTAAATAGTAAACGAATTAGTTTAGTAATGATGCATACCCAATGGGAACGCATCATTACTCACTAATTGAGAAAGTTTTCAAGTAAATTGAAAGTACTCAAACACAAGCAATCTTCTTGACAACATTACAATGGAAATTGCTGTAATAATAAAGCTAAAGTAATACGATATCGTCAACAATATCAGATATACCTGCCCATTGTATTACGTTACTACGGACTCGTGTAACGTAAGGATTAGTGCACACATAGGAGCGACACGAGGCGATGAGATGTTGCGCGCAGATGCTTGAAAAACCATGTTAGAAAATACGTAAGGTGGTGACACGTAGGGCGGTAAAGCTACCGCCACGGATATCGGCTTCTCGTGTCAAGAAACGCCACAAAACATAATCAGTCGACAATGTGTTTACTGCTGGAACACAGGTCTCCACTTTGTGAGAGGGAGTGGGTTAAAATCTACCATACGGCAGGCTAAGTGCCATATGGTAGATTAGGTTGGGGTCTGCTAGGACCGATGCCTGCTAGGGTCGCGAGATTTGTTCGAAAGAGATACCGTGGCCCTGGCATATGGGCAACTGAAGGAACACGGGTGGGTTTTAGTCAGTATAAGTCTGACACACCCCTCCGCTCCACCCAGAGCGGGAAACATCATTAGATGATTTCCAGCCCACAAAAAAAGTGTCCAGAATCATTTATTGAATCCATGGTAACAATTGCGCGTTGATGTCCCTGCCAGTCAGTATTATATCCGTAAAAATTGCGCGTTACGTCGCGTCTCGGTGTGAACTGACCTTTATGTGTGGGACTGAGTTTGCATAAAGAGTGCCTATGTTATGTTCCCTATATAGGCACCCATGTACTGTTATTGTATGGCTCACTCAACGCGGCGTGGCTCGTGAAAATTGTGTAAATGTACTCGTATAGAAGGTACAATATGGGTTGAAGTATTTTGTAGTCAGAGTCAGAGTAGGAACGGTAATTGAGTGGTGGAAAGCTGCTTTTACTTTCCACATTTAGGGTTCGATTAAAGCAATGACGTAGTTTATCTCTCCGTGGTCGTTAGCTGGAAAAAGACACGTTTGTTTTATAATCCCTATTTTTGTAATTTGTTTTCTATAAGCCGTATGTGGTAGAATGCGGTTTCCCATCGCCAGAAATCACGAAGTTTCATACAAACTTTTCAACATATTCCATTCGAATTATCAAAAATCCTTCACTCATTGCATTCGTTACCTAAGGAACTCTTGTACAAAATGGTATGCTTCTAAGCTGCAGTTAAAGAGACAGTTTAGGCTGTGATTGTTTTTGTTCAGACCTTTTTTTTGTTTTTAGTTTTAGTGTTTATCAGTGGGAACTTCTAAATAGCCTTCAGTTTCAAATTGTGTAAAAAACATAAGTTAGCTGTAAGTTTTCCCGAATAGAATAAAATAAATAAATGAATGAAAGTAGATATCTGTGGTCGTAAGCTCGGAAATCAAAATGACTATAAATATTTTTATGGTCTCTATTTATATAATTTCTATTGTACTATTTTCTGGGTATATGAGATTAGCAATTCCCATTCTATCTCAACAATTAAGGTAATAAGGTACGGTTGTGAGTTCCTAGATAAGCCTACCATTACGTTGATAAGATTAAACAAAGACCATTATTAAATGAAACCGTTCTATAGTTTCAGGTAAAACATAACAATGACTGTTGCGAATAAAACCTACCTTTTATTTTAGTTTTCCGAAGTTCTTTTGTTAGGAACATTGTTTAATTTTCATAATTTTAGATTCGAATGCGAATACTTTTCTTTTATTTGGTTAAGAGTTACTATATAATGTATATTGATTATATAAGGAGTAACCATCATAGTTAAACATAAAACGAAATGCCCAAGTCAATAAGATTACTTTAATTAAGAAATGTCATTTTGTTATATTATTTCCATTATTTCGTTTCATCATTATCAAAAAGAAAATGTGCTGGGCGTAAAGAATAGCACCATCCCATTTCCTACCATGGGTGTCCTAAAAGGCGACTAAGGGACTTACTAGAATGGGTAGCAGCGTTCTCTATGCATTTTACACCATACTGCGATCGCCAACCCGCCTGCCAACCTTGACGATTATGGCAAAGCCCCAAATTGGGGAGGCCTATGTCCAGCAGTGGACGTCTTATGATGAAATGATGATGATGATAGAAATTTACTGACCGACAGCGCGACGTGATTTTAAACGATTTCTATTAAAAGTTCATGAAAATACATCGCGGCGGCCTGCAGGATCCTTTAAAGTTTGTAAGCACGTAATATTGGCATGCTATATTCGTTGCACTTCTAAGTAAATAAATAAAAAACGTTTATTATTTAAAAAAAAACATATTCGAAGCCACCTACTTAAATCAAGACATCAATAAGTCTTGACGCTGCCTAGTCAAAAGAAACCTTTTGAGTCTTTTGACTCACCGCCTCAAAGAAAATAAGCTTCCTTTTTCTTTGGATTCTTTCAGGCAGACAAGGACGGCTGATATTCACCAATTACGGGGAGGTAAGGGGGTGAATTCACTGTCTTCAAATATTGCTATGCATATTGCATGAGGGGCAATAACGTGTCAAAGTTTGGGGGCTACTGGAAAAATACGACGTAGTTACCGACGCCTTTCCGTCCATCAATTTAAATGGATTGTGGATTGCCAATACATAAATTGTTATTATTTTTTGTTTCACTTTCACCGCGTTTTGATGAGAAATAGGTAGGTGTTATGAGATGGTAATTGGAGTAATTTAGAATACAATGCTGTGGCCTGAAATTCAATGCGGATTTAATAATTTATGTGTAATCACTAATCACTGTTGTTTGCTATAATTAAGGGTTCGGAGACTTACCATGATACATTAGGTTATAACTGTGACGAATTATTTTATTTGTGGATCAGAACATTGTCACATTGTCCCATAAGTTTTATACAGGGTTTAAGGGAAATACATCGACCCGCAAACTGGTACCATGAATTTAGTGAAATATTTCTGAAATGTTGAAATTTTTGTTCGATTAACCATTAATGTCTCACCGCTGAACGAAGGCCTACCTACACTCTTTCGTAGGTTATCAAAAAAATGTTAGCAGTAATGTTTGCGAAACCATTTTTTTTTAAATAACCTACGGAATGTTTACGCGGTTTATGAATTATGGGCTGTATTTATGGTTACCTACAGTTGGCGCGTCCCTGCAACCTTGAATAGTGAAATAACGTCAAATTCTTTGTATTTCCGCAACATTTCATCAAAACACAAATATTTTTCATTAAACTAAGTGATATATTTGAGCGCAAAATTCACTTCGGAACACACACATGCTTCATAAAGCATAGCGTTCTCACGTTACACACATTTACATAATTATGTTATGTTGGTGGCACATTTATGTTGGCACATTACAGCCCACCTGATGCCGTGAGCTGTTTACTGTGACGTCACAGGGCTGTCGAAGTGAGATAGCAATGTTTTAGCATACCTACTGTTTCGTTTAATCTTTACGTCTAACCTGTCAAGCTGTTTGAAATCGTCAGATAATCAGCTTTGGGCTAGTTAATAATGAGACGCCGTGGTATAGACCATCAAGAATCCTGAAAATAAATACTTTATGTTAAAATAAAAAAATCTTAAATATTTTAAAAATTACAGGGCAGTGTTAGATTGTATTTAACAGAATATCATTCGAGATAATTTAATACTGCTTTCCTACTTCATAATATAGGTACTAAATCAAATCTACTAGATCATCGCAACCTACACCAAAGGTAGGTATTTACATAGAAGTCCTAACATTGGCCCGCCCAGATAAAAATGCTTATCTAAGTTATTTTTCACTGCTAAAAACCTATCGATCAACATCAAGGACACAATCCAATTGTTTTCACTGCGAAAGTGGCAGCCCTGCAGGTAAAATCTAATTATATCGCGGGAAAAATGTGGAAACCATAAATCATCTTTCATCATTCACTAGATGAAGATTTCTGAGATATTTTTATGAAGAGACTAGCTGCGTGGAGGTAGTAATTTTATCCCACGGAAACGCATTTACTGGCGGGCTGATAATAACCTTTGTTCTAACTTGGGCTAAGTAATATAAAAACAACTGCACGGAATAATAAATTAAATGCCGCACGGGTCGATCGATTAAGTTAAGCGCATTCGTGTATTTTTGACTTGGTTGTCAGAAGCCCGAAAGTCTGACAACCAGTCTAACCAATGATTGTATATATTACTTACTCAGTAACTGGGTAGAGGATGTCAGATAGTCGGTCGCTCCATGTCAAATACTGGTACTAAGCTGCATTCGGTTAGGTTGGAAGTTGCCCCAACATAGTTGGACAAAGTCAAGGCATATTGATTGATGTTATAACCTAGGTCGTAGTCTGCTGAATGTCATTCAAAATCGTTTAGCCTCTAAGACCAAAAAAATATCTTTGGTCAAGCCGTTAAGGCGTGATTGAAGAACAAACATCCAAAATTCACATTTCGACTAATATGGTAAAAAAAAAAGATTTGAATTTTTTCTTAGTTTGTTTGTAACGCGATGAAATTTGGCACATAAGTAGGACATGAACACGTTTTATTCCGATATTCCTACAGGATAACAATACTGCGCAGGGCGCAGCTCGTTTATATCATTAAGGAAAGTAGGATTGGATTGGATAACAATACAGCTGTGTGTAATTAATATTTAAGCTGTTTTTAATGATTACGTCATTACCTTTTTAATTCCTTAGGTTAATACCCTAATTATAATGCAAACATTACGCAATTTAGGACTCCACTTCAGCTATCGTGGAAATGTTTTATTTTTCTTTTATTGCTAAAATTAATTGCTATATAATTATTATGGTTACATGGAATTGTACTAAGGGCGTACGTGCGCTTTCCGTGAGTTTTAATGTAATTAGTAAGTACACAAACAAGTAATATAAAAATAATAAAAATATTTCATGGAAAATAAAATTATTGTTTAATCTTTAACATTACAACTATAGCTACAAAGCATAATAAATCCCAGTGGATTTCATTAAATTTATTAACTGGCCTGTTAGTCTAGTGGTTAGTGACCCTGACTGCAAAGACTGAGGTCGTGGGTTCGATTCCCACCCAGGACAAATCTTTGTGTGATGAGCACAATCATTTGTTCTGTGTCTGGGTGTAATTTATCTATAATATGTATGTATCATCATTACATATTATAAATTAAAGTCACTTCCCGCTGTCTGTCTGTCCCTATGTATGCTTAGATCTTTAAAACTGCGCAACGGATTTTGATGCGGGTTTTTTTAATAGATAGAGTGATTCAAGAGGAAGGTTTATATGCATATAACATGCATAATATAGTAAAGAAACGCTGATAATTTTAGGGGTTTCTAATGTGATGTCATAAATAAACACATTTTTTTGTGCTTACATTGCGAACGCTGGCTGAACCCTCCGAAATAGATCAAAATAAGGTACTACAGTATTGTACACCTTATAAAAGTCTACAAAAAAGTGCGCGATGGTATATGTCTATCTCTTTGGGATAACCCACAATAACCATTTTTTATCATTTACTTTTTACGAGAAGTAACGGCTTATTTACGAAGCGATTTTAAGCAATACAGCATTAATCCTTATCCAATTCAATACCTTAAATATATTGTGCATTTAATATAGATCAATATGGCCCTTTACAGCATGTAATTTAAATGAATATCTTAGAAGATACCAGAGATTTAAAAAGGGGGGGCAGAACGGCTGGCGGGCCGTACGTATCCGTCCCGTTCGACCGTAGCGGCCGGGTAGTATAGGTACAGGATAAGTAGGATTGTAGGTAATTCATATTACATATTTTGGCTTCGTAGTAAATTCGAATATCATGTGTGCTCGATACACTCAAAATAAACCTAATAGCATTATTCCAAGTAAGAGACCGCGAAATAGCTTAGATATTTAGATTTTTGGATGTTTGTTTCTCAATGATGCAAAGACGGCCAAACAGATTTAGATCGAATTTGGCACAAAGATGTTTTATACCATGGATACGTAACACATAGGATACCTACTTTATCCCTGTAGTAGGTTCCCGGGTTATATTTTCCGACAGCTATACGGTTCCGACAGCTATATAGCCAAGCCACTGGCAAAAGTACTATTCCTATAACTATGTTCGGTGTCTGGTAAATGATCGAGTGTCTGCATAGGTAAAATACGAGCGTTAAGAAAAACTAGGAAGACGTATATTCAACTAAACCAAGCCCTATATCACAGTCTTCTTACTCTGAATACTTATTAGTTTTATTTTAAGAACACCAATACACATGATATTCTCATAAACTATGAATCCGAAGTAGTATGAATTATAATCCTACTTACTACTACTATATAAATGTGAAAATATGTATGATTGGGTGTTTGTTTCTCAACCACGCAAAAATGGCTGAATGGATCTGGATCGAAAATAACACACAGAGTTGTATATTATCTATATAACCTGGATTAACACTTCTTACCGCGGTAGTACGTCCTCCTGCGTTAATTTACGACATCCACGCGGGCGAAGCCGCAGGCAAAAGCTAGTTTAGAAATATATAAGTACGTTAATCAGTTGTCTGGTTACCGTAGTACAGGCTGTGCCTATTTTGGGATCAGACAACGTTTTGTTGGTTATAGGATGGTTGTAAATGCGCTCTGAAAAGGTAAAAAAATATATTGGTAACGCAAATGGGTGGGTTCAGCCCACGGGATCAAAAAAGTCTTGTCCCATTTCTTTTTCCATTATAGATTAAAATAATCAATAACATTGCATCCCTATTTGACCTACTAACGTTGTAATAATGATTAAATTACAAGTTACGATGTCTCATTTTACAATAATTGCTATCGAAAACAGTTGACCTGTTATTTGAGTGGTAAGTTACATAATTATAGACTAAGAAGCAGCATTAGGGCAAAGAAAAATCGATCTTTTGTAATCAGAGTCTATTTTGGAAGAGTTCCATTTTATTTCGTTTTATATACGATGTAGGGCATGATTCTATCTATAGTATGTATGTATCATCATTACATATTATAAATTAAAGTCACTTCCCGCTGTCTGTCTGTCCCTATGTATGCTTAGATCTTTAAAACTGCGCAACGGATTTTGATGCGGGTTTTTTTAATAGATAGAGTGATTCAAGAGGAAGGTTTATATGCATATAACATGCATAATATAGTAAAGAAACGCTGATAATTTTAGGGGTTTCTAATGTGATGTCATAAATAAACACATTTTTTTGCGCTTACATTGCGAACGCTGGCTGAACCCTCCGAAATAGATCAAAATAAGGTACTACAGTATTGTACACCTTATAAAAGTCTACAAAAAAGTCCGCGATGGTATATGTCTATCTCTTTGGGATAACCCACAATAACCATTTTTTATCATTTACTTTTTACGAGAAGTAACGGCTTATTTACGAAGCGATTTTAAGCAATACAGCATTAATCCTTATCCAATTCAATACCTTAAATATATTGTGCATTTAATATAGATCAATATGGCCCTTTACAGCATGTAATTTAAATGAATATCTTAGAAGATACCAGAGATTTAAAAAGGGGGGGCAGAACGGCTGGCGGGCCGTACGTATCCGTCCCGTTCGACCGTAGCGGCCGGGTAGTATAGGTACAGGATAAGTAGGATTGTAGGTAATTCATATTACATATTTTGGCTTCGTAGTAAATTCGAATATCATGTGTGCTCGATACACTCAAAATAAACCTAATAGCATTACTCCAAGTAAGAGACCGCGAAATAGCTTAGATATTTAGATTTTTGGATGTTTGTTTCTCAATGATGCAAAGACGGCCAAACAGATTTAGATCGAATTTGGCACAAAGATGTTTTATACCATGGATACGTAACACATAGGATACCTACTTTATCCCGGTAGTAGGTTCCCGGGTTATATTTTCCGACAGCTATACGGTTCCGACAGCTATAAAGCCAAGCCACTGGCAAAAGTACTATTCCTATAACTATGTTCGGTGTCTGGTAAATGATTGAGTGTCTGCATAGGTAAAATACGAGCGTTAAGAAAAACTAGGAAGACGTATATTCGACTAAACCAAGCCCTATGTCACAGTCTTCTTACTCTGAATACTTATTAGTTTTATTTTAAGAACACCAATACACATGATATTATCATTAACTATGAATCCGAAGTAGTATGAATTATAATCCTACTTACTACTACTATATAAATGTGAAAATATGTATGACTGGGTGTTTGTTTTTCAACCACGCAAAAATGGCTGAATGGATCTGGATCGAAAATAACACACAGAGTTGTATATTATCTATATAACCTGGATTAACACTTCTTACCGCGGTAGTACGTCCTCCTGCGTTAATTTACGACATCCACGCGGGCGAAGCCGCAGGCAAAAGCTAGTTTAGAAATATATAAGTACGTTAAGCAGTTGTCTGGTTACCGTACAGGGTGTGCCTATTTTGGGATCAGACAACGTTGTGTTGGTTATCCTAAGATATTATTTTAGAGATTATATGATTAAATACGCTCTGAAAAGCTAAAAAAATATATTGGTAACGCAAATGGGTGGATTCAGCCCACGGGATCAAAAAAGTCTTGTTCCATTTCTTTTTCCAATAAAATATTAAAATAATCAATAACATTGCATCCCTATTTGACCTACTAACGTTGTAATAATGATTAAATTACAAGTTACGATGTCTCATTTTACAATAATTGCTATCGAAAACAGTTGACCTGTTATTTGAGTGGTAAGTTACATAATTATAGACTAAGAAGCAGCATTAGGGCAAAGAAAAATATATTTTGTAATCAGAGTCTATTTTTGAAGAGTTCCATTGTATTTCGTTTTATATACGATGTAGGGCATGATTCTGAACCCCACAGCACATGCTTTATGTGTGAATTTATTGTGGAAGTAAATGGTACAGACTATCTATAGTATTGCCTTGCCTTCCCATTTATAATGTCTTGTCTTAATAAGATCGCTTATAGCGATAAGACCGCCCATTGTCACCATATGTGAAATATGTATAATAATATGTATATTTTTGTCTTGAATGTACAGGGTTAGTTTTCCAAGACCTGTAAAATTTAACAGTAACAGTTTTGGGTGTGGTATAGACTATCAAACTGAAAAAATTTCTCCATGGGACTAATATCGTAACTGCAAAAAATGTATCAACTGTCCCATACAAAAGTTCAACACTTATATCATCTAAATACGATGTTGATCCCAAGGCGAAAGTTGTTTAGTCTGGTGGTCTGTACCACACCCTTAAAGGCAGGTCTTTGAACTAGAAACTTGAAACTTTGAATAGACTGGAATATATGGTCTTGCTATTGGTTGGCTAACCAATAGCAAGACCATATATTCCAGTCTATTCTAACTAGTAAATAGTTGCAGCTACTAATATACGTAATGAATTTAAGATTAACCATCAGGTTAATGTTAGTCAAACGTAAGTTCTAAGTAGGTAATGGACACACTAATAAGAAGAATTCACGTATGTTGTTAAAGCATCAGGAGTGCTGTGCTATATACAAGTGTAAAAATTATCTATTATACACAAAAAGTCTCCGGAATAAATTATTTAAATGATTATGAAAGCCGGATCATAATCCATTGAGAAGTTTAGAAGAACTAACCAGTCACACCGACAGACATTTACATATATTACCAATATTATAGAAATGTGTGCCTCTATAAACCTGGCAGATGAAATGATGAACGCAAAGATATACGTATAATATCCCAAACATCTTAAGACGAAACTGTTATCATGTCCTTCTTAGCTATTTTTGATTACCCAAGACCCAAATAATTTCCACTGAGGTATTCAAAATATTTCAATTAACTCCATATCCCAAAATTATATTCTTTCTCCAGTACAATCAAAAGCAAAAGTGCTGGACGAACTCTTATTAATATTCAACGGTTGGTGACCGCGTCTAATGACATTACCACAACAAAGCGGGACGAACGTCGCCGAACGGATTGTTGTGCAAATATAAACATCGAATTTGATGATAACGACTACACGACAGACAATAAACATTCTAATCTGTAGGTGGCAGCGATTTAAATTAACTGCCTCGCTTATTGAAAGGTATTGTGGAGTGAGTGGTGTGTGTACAGCTGTTTACATTGTTTATAAGGTAGTAACCAATTTCTGCGTTGACATATAAAACCAAGATTTATTTTTCTTAAAAATATTTGTGTTGTATATGTATGAATATAAATATGTATGATTAAAAGTGCCACAAACAAATGTTAAAAATACCGAAGTGAAGCTCAGCTTAATAAATGTAGAAATGGACGATACAGACTTTCAACTTCTATAGAATTTTGTCTGTGTCAAAACAGCACAGACAAATATCGGAGTGCCAGAAAACTCGAAAGTCTGCATGTATATCTGCGTATTTGTCGGAGACAAATAATTAATGATAAGATGAATGAAATATTAAAAGAAAATTATTGGAAACTACAAATTAAAAAGTCTGCGAAAACATTCTATGAAGATGTCAGTGTCAAAATTTTTACTCAGACTTCAAAGTCTGTCTGGACCCACCATTAAACAAACAAACAAATGCAGTCACATTATTGGAAAAAAAAAATACCCGCATTAAATATTTCATACGAAATCATTTTCCGTGCGATTGTACAGAAAGGGCTGCCCCGTATAACAAAGACATTATACAAATACGCAAATTGGGAGGACAAACGATAGCAGACAATTGATTCGATCATGAGAAAGTTATCGTCAATTTATAAATAAAATATACTATTGCACCGCTTGGATTCAGGAAACGTAACCGATTCTTTGTCCCGATCGAATTCCAATCGGTTCTCAAGAAAACCCGACTAATAATAACGGAACGTCTTCAATCAACGATAAAAATAAAGTATCGTAGTAAAAATCGAATTGGATTCGAATCACGCGCAGTTTTAATTCGAGTAAGTAAATTAAAATGTGGCCGGCCGTCGGGTTCGTTTGAATACAAATGGTTTAGGGGTGAGCACTTTCAATTCTGGCCGAGTCTCCCCTCTAACTCATTAGAATCGGTCTGGAGCTTTGGAGTTATTTATGGCGCGATTTTTTTATTTATCGTCGAGCCTAAAGGGGTGTCGTTTGATTCGATTATATTTCGCGAAAGGCCGAATGTCCGACTCGATATTAAATTGTCTTCGGCGATATAAATCGTAGACCTTTTTATTGTGATTTAGGGTCGTTTATTTTTCCTATACGTTTTTTTTTTTGTGATATTTAGTACTGTAATTTTAGTGAATGGGTGGTGAATTTTTATTGTTAGATATAAAATAAAATGAGAGTGGATTTGGACTCGTTTGAGTATGACATTGTTGTTAAAAGGCAAATACTGTTTTTTATTAAATGTGTGAACGTTTTATTTGCTCGTCCTTTTTTAACGAGGATCTTGATAGTCTTTATGTGTCGTTAGAATTCATGTTAGTGTCAGATGAGATCTCTACAAATGAGTTCGTTTAATGAAGATGAAATCAGTTATGATTTCCTTCGTTAAGTTGTAATAAGATGGGTAATGAGAGGAATGGTGTGAAGGAAAAAGGGAGTGAATGATAGTGTTGCCGTTGATAGGGGAGAATTAATGAAGAAAACGTGTTGCACTGAACCCAGGTAACATGGGACCAGGGCAGGAAGTTGATGATCAAGTTTCAATCCAGTGTTACGAATAAATAATAATAGATCTTTACCTATGAAAATGCCGTTTTGTATGAAAAAAATTAAACAATTTTTTTTCATGTATTTTTTATTTGTTTTTTATTGTTGTGTGATCCGGGTACCATACCTAATTATAATAGTTAAATGATGTAATGCACTGCCGGGGTCACGTGATTGTTCGAAAGAGATACCGTGACCCTGGCACATGGGCAACTGATGGAACACGGGTCGATTAATCGAAATAATCACCCATGCAATCAATGCATCTTTGCCAACGCAGTGGCAGTTTATTGATGCCCTTCTTAAAAAAATCAGCTGGACGGGAGGAAACACATTCTTCAAAGGCATTTTGTACTGCCTCTCGGAGTCTCGGGCATTGAATTTTTTTCCCGCCAAGAAGTTATCCAAATTCTGGAAAAAGTAGTAGTCTGTAGGCGCAAGGTCTGGTGAGTAGGGTGGATGATGGAGAGCTTCCAACCTCAGTACTTGCAACTTGGAGACCGTCTTGCTGTGCAGTATGAGGTCGCGCGTTGTCGTGCAGGAGCAGCGGTGACGAGCGATTGACCAATGCTGGTTGGAGATGTGCCAGCTTCTCCATCATTGAGTTCAGTTCTTCACAGTACACATCTGCAGTAATACTCACCCCGTTTGGTAAGAAGCTGTGATGAATCACACCGGCGCTAGACCACCTAACAGTGACCATCACTTTTCTAGGGGTAAGTTTTCGTTTAGGGCATTGTTTAGGTGCTGAACCAGGATCCAACCAACTTGCTAAGCGCTTGCGGTTATCAAACAGAATCCATTTTTCATCGCAGGTAACAATGCGGTTCAAAATTCCTTCATTTGTGTGTCTGTTGAGCAGTGCAAGGCACGTCTCGACGCGTACTTCGCGCTGGCGATCATTGAGTTCGTGGGGCACCCATTTGTCAAGCTTTTTTACCTTGCCAATTTGACGCAAATGGACCAATATTGTTTTGAAGCTAACGTCGAAAGCTGCTGCTAATTCAGCCGTAGATTGTGTATCATCAGCTTCCACAATCGCCTTTAATTCGTCATTGTCGACCAAAGTCTTCGGACGACCGCGAGGTTCATTTTGCAGGTCGAAATTTCCAGAACGGAAGCGAGCAAACCAATATCAGGTGGTACATTGGTTTGTAGTGTTAGCTCCGTAAACGTCGTTGATGTTGTGTGCCGCTTGTGCCGCATTGCTGCCACGACGGTACTCATATTCCATAATTACTCGAATTTTTAACGTATACATGATGACGAAAAAGATTGAAATGCGATGAAAATGTAACACTAATCAATAAACAAATGACTACTTTTGGAAAAAGAATTCCATGTTTTTAAAATAAAAATTAATTTGAAATTAGAGTTCTTAGACAAACATAAATTATTTTGATTTGAAATGGCCAGTACTCCAGAACGGCAATTTCATAGGTAAAGACCTAATAGTTTATTCGGTTGCTTGCTATATTTCTTTTTGTTTATCTATACAGGGTCAAATAAAAAAATACTTTATGTTGGGTACCGATATCGATAACTAATAAAACAAAAAGAAAACATTTATTATTTTATTTTACATCTCCCAACTTTTTTATCTTATATCTTTAAAACGAGAAATTCTTGTATATATACATATAATCTGAATCTCGGATACGGCTCCAGCGATTTTCATGAAATTTAGTATGAAGGGGGTTTCGGGGGCGATAAATCGATCTAGCTAGGATTTATTTTTAGAAAATGTCGTTTTATTTCAACTTAAACATAAACTTATATTTTTTTATTGGCAGAAAAATAACAAAATGTAATTTGTATTTAAAAATAATTGAAAAAACCACAATATACAAAAAAAAAAAATACCGAGCGAAGCTCGGTGATCCGGGTACCATACCTAATTATAATAGTTAAATGATGTAATGCACTGCCGGGGTCACGTGATTGTTCGAAAGAGATACCGTGACCCTGGCACATGGGCAACTGATGGAACACGGGTGGGTTTTAGTCAGTAAAAGTCTGACACGCCCTCCCGCTCCGCCCAGAGCGGGAGAAGTCATTTGATGATTTCCCAGCCTGAAAAAAATAAAAAAAATAGACATGCATGTAGGTACCATGGTAGTGACTGTTTATGCTTTGATTTTTGTAAACTGGTAAACAATATCTGTGTTCTTCTAAAAGTTACATATATCTACAGATCACATCGATTATGGGGATATTGAAGTTTGTCCATCGACTAGTAAAATTTTTTTTTTCTTTTTCCTCCATTAGTTTTCTAACTTTATAACTCAAGAACGGCTGAACCGATTTGGCTGAAAATTGGTGGGGAGGTAGCTTGGAACCAGGAAACGGACATAGGATACCTTTTTTATCTCGTAAGAAGATAAAGCTAAAGAGTTTGTTCGTTTGAACGCGGTAATCTCAGGAACTACTGGTCCGAATTCAAAAATCTTTTAATGTTGGGTAGCCTATTTATTGAGAAAGGCTATAAGCTATATAACATCACGCTACAATCAAAAGAAGCGGAGCAGCAACGAAAAATGGACGAAAACTGGTAGGCATTCCATGTGACGGGAAGGGTCAGGGGAGTAAAAATTTGAGGCGAACGAAGTCGCGGGCAGTAGCTAGTTATGATATAAACGTGAAACCAGTAATTTCAGTGCTAAACACCTGCAATAAATGTATAATTATAAACGCTTACGTAAAGTTACAAGCCGTCTTATTGACAACGTATTAAATATTTACATAGATTTCAAAGATCGCTTCACACTGGGGGAAGCTACCTTTACATAAGCCTATTAACTTAATAAGCAATTTAGAGAGAAATATCGTGAGGGATGACTACAGAGGGACTTAAGCTGAGCTCACCGCGAACAATTTGTGGATTCGGTGATAATTTTTGGCATGGCATTTAATAGTAGATACCCTATAGAGCGCCAAGGGGTACTGTAGTACCCAGAACGAACATAACTAACATCTACCCTCAAAATTAATAAAAAAAAAACTCATTTATTTCAGCTTTTTAACTGTATATTTTATTTTGGTATACAATTGTGATTTTAATTTACGAACTACGGATGTGTATGTGATCGGATTCGGATGTGATCGAATAATATTTGCGGTCGGCCGGAAAATTGCGGAAAATGAGGCTATCAAGTCGATACATAACATAAAATTACGGCTTGTTTCCCTGAAGGGTTGGACAGAGGCGTACCAATAATCCTATTTTTCTCACAATTTCCCGTTCAAAAATGGTTTTTATACATACGTACACATACATACATACATTCACGCCTTTTTCCCATGGGGTAGGCAGAAACCACGGAAGAGGCAAAAGGAGTGTGTAGAGATCGTAGCAGGTGTGCTACGATCTCTACACACTCCTTTTGCCTCTTTTAGGTTGTGGGTTTTTGGTTTTGGTTTTTGGTTTTGTTTTGGGTTTTGGTTTTTGGTTTTTTGGTTTTTTTTTATATGCCTATCTTTACACAATGTAAAACAAAGTCGCTTCCCGCGTCTGTACGCATACATCTTCTAAACTACGCAACGGATTTTAATGCGATTTTCGTCTGTAGACAGAGTGATTCAAGAGGAAGGTTTATATATACGTATGATACGCGGGCGATGCCGCTGGCAAAAGCTAGTTTAAAATATATGATTTGCCTTTGAATTGACTTTGTTTCGCTCGCTCGGCTTGCGCACTGTTGATCACAGAACCTAATCCATTTTTTCGAAGGGCTAGGTGTCTTCTCGCATCATCATCATCATCAGCCTATAGCAGTCCACTGCCGGACATAGGCCTCTCTAATTTCACGCCACTGTGCTCGATTTTCAGCAACTCTCATCCAGCTGCTACCAGCCACCCTGCGTCCCGGTGTCTTCTATAGAACTCAATAATATGCACACCTCTGTCTTAGTACTGTTCCTTAAACGATCCTTTCTGAAGGTTATTTCTAAGTAAACTCAATTTGTAATAGAACGCAGTTTACTGTCGCTATCTCATATATTTTTTTTTCCCTATACAAAATGTCTTGGTTATTTGTTTTCCCGTTAAACCAAAAACAAAGTTATTAGAACATCAATCAGTATAAAAGTCAGTAATCAAGCGAAATGCACAGTTAATTTTGAGTTTGACAACAAAACAGCGGTTGTGCTCATTACCTTTTGTGTCGAGTTTCACGCCAACTGCGTGACGACACTTGTTAGTGACGTATCATTATGTCGGCTTTTGTGTTATGGATGATTGAAAATTAAATCGATGTACCCACGATCTACCCCTAGCCTTTTCCCAGCTATGCTGGGATCAGCTACCAGACTAACCAGATGCAACTGAATCAGCAGTTTATATGGAGGAACTGCCTGTATGACCTTCACAACCCAGTCATTGGGTAATACGATAGCCCTGGTAAGACTGGCTGTCAGAACCAGTTGCTAGATAATACTATACCCTTACCCTATCAGACTTTTAATTAATTCTGTTCCAATTTCACCTTCGAGTAATGAAATGGTTTAACAATTTTCACATTCACAATTTGGATCTGTAATTTTTCATTCATAATGTTTACAAAAGGGAGTTGGGAAAAATATGAAAAATGTCACGCACAGTGCTAGAAAACAAAATCGATCTGTTTACCGATACTTAAAAGTAAATCAGTTAAAATATTAGCTTTTACGGCAAAATATTTTGTTGAAATAAGCTTTCTATTAGAAAGAAGCAGTGGTGGCTGTTGGTGTCGGCACCGATTTATGGTTTGTGGATCGTGAGTTCTGACCCAGGCAAATACTAAACTTGTGTAATTTTATTACCGCTCTTAAAACGGTGAAGGAAAGCATCGTGAGGGAACCGACATGATCTAGACATTCACCAAACCGCACTGGGCCCGAGGGGTAGATTATTACAGCCCACTTCCTCTCACAGCTAGGAGGCCTGTGTACTGTGTACTAGCAGTGGAACATATAGGCTAAATATGAAACTAGCTTTTCGAAATCCCGTGTCCCACGAAATTGCCAGCACTATCCGTAACCAATGACGAGGTAACCAACAATTTCATTGTTCCACCCGATTATTAATAGCAGCAACACTGGAGTTATTTGTTCTCTACTATTATAATACAAATATGAAAGTTTGTATGTTTGTAATTCAATCACTCAAAATCTGCTGAAAGGATTTGGCACACAGATTAGTTTATAACCTGTTAACACAGGGGAAGAAAAATAGATTAACTTGTCGTAGAAATACGTGCATGGAGAAAGATAAGACCACTTGAACAAAAACTAAAATAAAACTAACTTCCACCCAAGAATAAAAAACACAAATAGTGGGCAGCTGAACGCCGTGACTGAGACAAGAAGGTTTCCACTCAGCATAATGCTGTGCTATGGGACCCACAGCACAGTGCTGATTTATAGTGGTCACCCAAAAAACGACATCCGAAAACCAAGCAGGTTTAGAGGTTTTTACAGATTTAGATTTCACAGATTTCTGTGAAATCACGGTAATATATTCCCGTGGGATATTTACCAACTTACACGCAGGCGAATCCACGGGCCAAAGCCAGTGGTGAATAAAACGAACTAGGGGTTATTTTCTCACCTACAATACGGAGGGTAGTAATGACGCAATGTCACGTAATACTGTTGTTTAAAGCCAGTAATGGTTTTGGGTATTAAAAGTGTTTGTAAGGAATTTTGTGTGGGTGTAGGTCAATAGTTTGTTAATTATGTGGGTCAGTGGGTGTCAATTTATACTGTCAATTATGATAATAAATGACTGGACTTATTGTTGAAACGTATTTATAAGAAACGAGTTTCGTTCGACTAAAATTATGACAGTAAAGAGTTCCCTTTTTTCGTATTTTTTTATGAACCAATAAGTATACAAGATGTAACAGAACAGACGCAAGTCCTGAAAGTAATTCACTACTGAATCGATTTCAGTCATTTATAACTTAGTTTTTTTTATTATGTAATTTGCCATACCTACTGCTGATTGAGCCAGAGAAAATTATATCTTATTTCTAGGTACTAAGACTCAATTTTAAAAACATAAAGTAATGGTTTGATCAACACGATTTTTTTTAAATACCGAATTTGAAAACAAAAACGTAATATGCTTTTAAATCAATATTTTAATTAGGATGAATAAGTTCTTGCGTTAGTTATTTCACACGTTGTATTTCATCACATTAATACCCAAGTATAAAAATGATTGGAAAACCATATATTTTAAATACAGAACAAACTACATATAATAAAAGTTAAGAAAAAAAAAAACAGCCAGTTTTCGAAATTTTAAACTTAAACAAAACCGGTTGAATATTCTAGCGAGAACGTTCTAACCGAGGCGGTATCAGCACCGTACCAAAATCGATGCTAAGGATGCTTACAAAATGCACACATTGTGACGCTCGCAGACTCCTTACGACCGTCAATAGCCCATTCCTTGGAAATAGAATGCACCAATCTGTAGCATACTTATGGATACGTTGACTGTACTATTTCTAAGGTTCAGTTCTGCTAAAAATAAAAAATATTCCTCTAATATTATTACTAAATTAGTCTCAATTAACTGAAAGTTACGCATGCTGTGCTCCAGGTCGAACGGGGTTGGCAGTATATCTTCGAAAAATACACGCGGTAATGGGATAGTGACGTGCCATAATATGTTACCATGAATAGGTGCAGCACATGATTACCAACACCCAAGTGTTGAAATTATTTAAAAATCTGCTATTTTATTCAAAACCTACGTCATACACGACCAAAATGTATAACAGCAGATTTTTATTAATAACCGATGAAAAATTTCTTTGATTCTATCTAGAACCGGCTCGTGATTGCACTGGATGCATGGAAACTGTGTATCGATATCCCTTACACTCAATATAATTACCGGTTATATAACAAGCCCTGTACAACACTTCAAACGTAACATGTAACATCCGATAGCTATGAACAGCCTACAAAATCTAGACTCCAGTCTGTTACTGAGAATTTCTAAATGGAAGCACCCAATAACACTTTGTGCTCAAATCAAAGCCAGGTCGTTCAATGGAGCAGAGATATCAACCTTACAACCAAGGAGGCAGTCAATTTATGTATTCACAAATCGTATAACTGTAGGTAGGTTTTGTCCCTTAGAAGGCCATATAGTGACCTTATTGGTGATGTTCTCCAGAATGGTCATATGCGTGTATGACCAGAAGACCAATTAATTAAAAGCATTCAAATCTAGACGCAGTCTCATTTCGGCGACAATCAAATGTCAAAATCTTGATATTTTTGACAGATTAAGACTAAAATCAGACTGCGAGCGTTCTTAAAATTACAAGAATTTACCTTCACAGACAAAATACGAATTTTAGGGCCGTAGCAGCGTTTTGTAGATTCTGCGTGCCTCACGAGAAAAGACGTGGGATTGTGTGTGTATGTATAGTTATGTATTTGTTTATATGGGTTCCCTGCCTCAACATAGCGACCAACAACCATGTTTGTTAATGATATGAAGACGGACATAAGCTCCTTATCCTAACGACATGAGCCAAGCGGTCAATAGATAGCAGATTATAGGAAGGAAATTAATTAGAAAATATATAGATTAATTTTATGAGTTCTCGCCAACAATGGAGTGACTCAATACAAGAATACGTGCCATAAAGTACGACGTGACAATACCACCAGAATTATGGGTACTTTTTCTATTGACAGCGATGCAAACGATTTTGTTAAATCCCTGTAATTCTTTCCACTCCCCGTTTTAGTAATTCTTTCTTTATATGTAGTTCCTAAAAACAACTAACAAAAAAAAAAAACAATATCAGGATTGCCATAAGTAAAACTTGGCGATGCTGCCAGAGTTTTGAGCACTGTTCCTGTTGACGTCGGACCAATTTTTAATTTCCTATGATACTTTCCTCTCCCTTTTTAATACTTGTACATTTTAGATTACAAACCATAGCCCCAAAACTAAAAAAAAGATTAACAAGTGTTAAAATCCAATCCTCAACAGTTACAAAACAATCAACCTGTTTCTCTCTTACCCAATACACAAAATACAACATCACAAATCTCAAAGGCACATTGTTAACATTGCTCAGGGTTGCCTCTCGAGGAAACAAGGTCGCCAATAATGAAACAATATAATGCGCAATCAGTACGAAATATGTTAGGGCACATGCCCTCGGAATGAATGCGCCAAGTAAATTATCTCAGGGCTTTTAATTTCGCTTGTCCTCGACAATGGCACGACCGTATATCAAAGTGGCGAGCCCGATATTAAACTGGCCTTGGTTTAGAAAAAAATGTATTGTGTGGACAGAATTAAATAGGTATCTACTAAGCTTCTAAATCATAGTTGGACTAGCACCAAATCCTACTAATGTTATAAATCCTACTTCGTACTAATCTATACTAATATTATAAAGCTGAAGAGTTTGTTTGTTTGAACGCGGTTATCACAGGAACTACTGATCCGAATTAAAAATATATTTTTGTGTTGGGTAGCCTATTTATCGAGGAAAGCTATAGGCTATATAACATCACGCTTCAACCAAGAGGAGCGGAACAGTAATGAAAAATGTTGCAAAAACGGATAAAATCGAACAGGTAGGCGATTCGACGCGACGGGAAGGGTTGGGGGAACAAGAAATTTAACGCGGACGTAGTCGCGGGCAGAAGCTAGTATATTAAATATAAATGTGAAAGTTTGTGAGGATCTATAGATGTTTGCTACTTTTTCACGCAAAAACTACTAAACGGACTTGGATTTTTGTCACAGGAACAGTTTATAACCTGAATTAACATATAGGGTACTATTTATTCCGCGAGTGCGTTCCTGCGGGGTAATTTACGGGACGAAGCCGCTGGCAGAAGCTAGTCACAGATAAAAACAAAACAGATTAAGTCAATTTCTAAATAGGTATGTTGATAAGATGAGTTAGAAATCTTGCAGTTTTGATTCGAGATTTTAAACAGCTTTCTAGAATGCAGATTTTAAATTTATGCTCTGTAAAAACTGCGGTAAATCCAGAAATTTGCTCGCGTTGATTGTGTCAACTAACTTGTATGGTGGTGTTCAAACTGACGCAGATAATCGCGCGTCTTCCTTATCATTAAAATCCTTAAACTCTCTCTCAAACTCGCACAAAGAAAAGGTATCAACAGACCTCAATAATGAGGTAAGATATGATTCACGCTTCGCCAACTTTCTTTAGATGCTCGTTATATTTCTTAGTTCGCAAAAGGATTTTAGGATATCCTTCTAATCATGTGTATCTATACTAATATTATAAAGCTGAAGAGTTTGTTTGGTTGAACGCGATAATCACAGGAACTTTTGGTTCGAGTTAAAAAAATATTTTAGTGTTGGGTAGCCAATTTATCAAGGAAGACTATATGCTATATAACATCACGCTAAAACCCTTAGGAGCCGAGCAAAAACAAAAAGAGGTACGAATATGAAAACCTCGTACGGTGATTCGATGCGACGGGATTGGTCGGGGGAGCAAGAAATTTGATGGGGACGAAGTCGCGGGCAGAAACTAGTAAAATATACTATCTGTTTTGCTGAAGCAATTCGAAGGTATATTTATAAGATGCATGTGCGAGCATCGATCCATTTGGATGTCAGTGCTCATCCTTTATGCATTTTAAAACGCACTATTCGTTTAAATATTCGTGCGGAATATCTTCTCTACATTTCTCAGCTCTTAGTTGGATTTATACGACAAAAGTGTATTTTTACTATACAGATCTGTTGCTGCTATGATGAATTTGCCTCAGTCTGGAATCAAATCTTCCCATGGAGGACCCTACGTTCAGCATGCATGCTTGTGAAAACCAGACAAACGAAAGAAACCAGGCAGAAAACCAGGCAGTCAATGTTTGCTCCTAAACCGCCTCCTTTTGCTCTACAATGTTCCCAGTACAGAGACACATGCTTCCTCTCTGTTAGAGGGAGAAGGCCATAATCCACCACACGAGTTGGTATGTGTCGCGTGTTTTCGCATTTTTGGTTCATGCCTGTTTCCTCACGTTGTTTTCCTTTACCATTTTGAGAGCTGTTTTTTCATTAGTCTAGCCTATACTATGAAAAAAGAATGTGAGCTAATAAAAAAAAAAAATATACAGGTTTCGCTTTAAAAAAAGAAGCTTTTCATTGTTTCTGCTCTCATCAATGTCAGATTTTCTTAATATAGCCAGTACTTCTTCCCATTCAGAGTAAAAAAAAATAATAGGTATAAACGGAATAATATACATACTCTTCTCATGTATACATAATGTAAATAAGTATACATAGCTGTCGTAAGAACGAAGTGTTTCCTGAACATCAATCTTCCACGTCGACCGGCCAGCGTCGGAAAAATACTTATTATCGTTAGTAGGCGGGGTGCGCACGAGATTGAGGAGGTAAGATATAAGTTATTTTTATGATGTTTGGTGTATTTAAATTTGTAATATGTCTTATAAACTGTGGTATGATGAGTTGTTAAAAACTAAGTGACTTTAACACTTGTAGCGTGGTTTCAGTCAATGGTCAACATGTCTGAGGAGGCAATTACCGTATTTTAAAGACCATTTTTACAATATAATTTCAGTCTCAATCCTTCAACAATATTTCATATAGTTTTACCCTTATCTACCCAAGTTTCTGGATTGATGTAAGCAAAAGTAGACCTTACCGTGCTTAAACTTTTCAAGCCCACGTCTGTACTCGCACGATTGAAAATACAAGGTAAAATACGAATTGCAAATAAATTTTGACGTGAATTTTATTTGTTTTATCCGGATTTAGGGTCGCCTTCTCAATCAAATCACGTCGAGTATGCGCTACTGAGATTCTAGTCCGTTAGCCATTCAATATAGGGTAGTGCAAAAAAATTATTATCGATGTATTTTACATCCAAATAGGATGTAAAATGCATCGACAATAAGTTTTTAATCATCAGTTGTTTAAGTTCTTCTTTGTTGGACTACCAACGCTTTACATTTTCTTCTACAATGATCAAAATTCTAAGCGGTATCAAAACTTCAGCGATTTTAAAGAATTTGGAAAATCCGGATCCATTTCCTGACACATTATTCACATACATTTGAATATATTGTTGAAGTCAGACATCGCAACGTAGCTACGCCGTAGATTTATGTGCTACGTCGTAGCGGCTCTACAGAAACGTGGGATCTACGCCAATTGCCGCATAGACTTACGAGGGTTAGTTTTTAAATCTTACCGCAGTTAAGAGGGAAAACGACTCATTTAAAACCTTTTTTATAGACCGTAGAAACAATTAGAGAAGCCAAGAAGCACTTGGTATTTCGAGAGTGAAAAACGGGATTCCACCGCGGCCATTTTGGGCAAATGTAACGGTCGTGTTCGCGATAAAAGCAATTTAAATTAGGACATAAAACACGTCAAGGGATTGTCAACGAAGAATGGAGTGAACAGAGCCTGGGACAATTCATTTAAGACATTTTAAGTCGGCATTTTGGAATATAAAAGGAAAGTTTGGAAGGATTTTGGTATGAAAAGAATCGGTGGAATCACGATTTTTTCCTCTTTTCTGTCTCATAACTGTGGGAAGGGTAATTTAACTTGAATACATAAATTATGCGACAGCACTGGGGTAGACTTTGAATAGAAGCTGGTTTGGGCATTAGGTTCTATGACAAAACTAATAAGATGTTGCTTTTGTGCTGGTTACCTATTATACGTAGCTTTGAATCTCATCTTATTATTGGGCTGTCATATTACGCCCCTTTAGGACCATCTGTTGTTAACGTGAGCATGATTAACCTTTTGAATGTCTTAAGTAACACAGTTCGACATAAGCAATTGTCTTTCTATTGTGTCTCTAATTACGGTATTCGATGAGTTAAAAAACTTATTGTTTTATCCAACGCAATGCACGCGAGTGAGAACGCGATAACATCGAACGAAAACTAACGTACGGAGGCTTCACAACACTTTTTCCAGGAAATACGTGTTTTTGTAAAAACTAATTATAATTTTTCATTTCTGACTGACTGAATCTACCATATTTCAATTATGTAGTGACTTAATTGAAATAAATGCTATGAGTGTCATTTATATTTATTTATTTAATCATTTATGTACACACACATAAATTAACAGAAATAAATGTACAGAAAAAATCGTTAAAGGTGATGCTTATTTCAAAATCTATTTCAGCTCGAGAGCCCTACGAGAAAACCGTCTCCAGGTTAAAATCCTCAAGAACTCAATGATTTAATTGAAGACCAACTCTTAAAAAATCATAATATTATCTTCCATCTTGATGGATTCGCCGACTGATTAAAACTTAACGATTGATGAAGCAAGGAATTAATTACAAGCTTCCGAGTTCAGTGAAAAACTTTCCGAGTCAACGCTTCAAGTTAACGTTGATTATACTCACTACTTAGTGTTTTTATTGGGACTCACAGAAGATGTCTGATGACAGCTGACAAGAATAAATTTAGTTTCAAATCAATTGATTTAAAACGTGGCAAACGTCGTCAAATGTCAGCAAGAAATCCAATGTTAGTAAAGAAATATGTGTAATGTCAGCCAATAATAGCCTGTTGTATTCAAAATAAAAACCATAAGTTATTTATTCGAACTATGCTGAGAGTCAGCATTTTTTTAACGTAAAAGTAACATGAGACAATTCCTGCACCCATTACCACTTCCTACTACTTTAGGTGGGGAGAAGTGGCGCAAATATTTCGCCAGGTGTTTACATACCTATCGAGATACTCCAATCAAGATTGTGTGTGTTACAAGTAGTAAAGATTTACTTGCACTGCACCAACCATCTGACGTTAAAACACAATATTTGATGACTTTCTTATCACCATATATTCGACAACAACTTACAACATAAATAAGAAGAGACGTAACTAAATTTTCTAAGTCAGAGATCACCATCTACCTAGCCTTATCCAACTATGTTGGTTTTGTTTTCCAGTTTGACCGGATGCAGCTGAATTATGCAGCACTATTATACATGGAGCGGGTACCTATCTGACCTTTATAACCCAGTTACTGGGAACTCGGTCGACCCGTGCGGCTGTAGTTACTCAGCCACAAACCGCTCAATTCTAAGGTGTAGATCACACAGTAAATAATAGTGTTCCTTTAAGATTGACTTGTACAAACTAACCACCCTATATATTATGTATGCAAATGTATTCGCCAGTCTCAGCACCAGTGTGTCTTCCGGCTAAATAAATGTTAATGAGCGACAGCCCATAATGAATAAACGTTTGATCGAGAATTTGCTATTCCACTCGCACTTTGACCGCTTTGCAAGGAGATACAGAAAAGCCACTACTCAAAAACTCTAACTTACAGCAAATATATAAGAAAAAATGAAGATCATCGAAAAAAAAATCTGCAATAATACTACGTTCTTTTAAGTATCGAAAAATCCCTAAAGTAGGAAGTGCAATCTCTTCCAGTTTTCATAAATAGTCTTACATTTTCAAAAGTAATCGCCTTTTGTTTAAGTTCTACAATTTTTTGTTGTTTTATTAGTGTCATTCTAGAGTTCGGCAACTGGACAAAATCTGACCGCATATGATTTTTAAAAAAAATTGCTTTCTGAACTTCTCCATATAAACTTTGAACTGTGACAAATTTCATCGCCATCCGCGTAATTTTCGTAAAAAAGGATTACAAAGTTTTTGCTTCACTTATTAACACATAGATTCCAATTTTGCCTATTCTATAAGCCTTTCTGCTTGGTAATGTGAGGAACACATAACAGCTATTTGCCTTATGAAAGTCGGTTACAAGTCTAACTAACATTTACGATATTCGTCCTTTATACTCAATACAAATGTCTGCCGTAGTTGGAAAGTCAACCTTCTGTACTTCTCCTGATTCATGTTCTGACCTTAAACGAAATTAAACCAAAGAACTTGAGGGTTGTTTTAAAGAAAAACTGTTGATCGTAATACGAAACGAGTTCCGAATTGAAAAAACACGAGTTTTCGTTACTTTAAGGTGCGTCTTGCTTTTTTGTTTGATTTCGAAACTTGGTAGCGGTATTTTAGGAAACGAAGAAATTGTTTTTTTTTTTCATGTATTACGTAAACGTGTACCACCCTTAATGTTGTGTTTGATGTTAAACTCTGATTAACTTATATTGTTTTATGACCTTACTCATAGCTTTCCTACATTCAGAAACTAATTTTATTCTAGATTAAATAAGACATTGTTAAGTAGCATATGCCTACGGCTTCACCCGCTGACATGTCGATGAAAAGCCTTCTCAAATATTAAAGTATCCCCTTACCAAATGTCATCAAAATCAGTCCGGCCGTTCCGGGGATTATCTCCTACATACAAACAAATTTTACTTCTTTATAATAGTATACGTGAACTTTTACCAAACTGGGAGGATTGAAGGAATAGTCAGTTCTTTAGAAACGACGCGGAATACAAAACCTAACATAGTTTAAAATGGGTTTCATTAAAAAATCGGTTAAATCTCATCTAATCTAATACGTAGTAAAAAACCACTCGTACTCAATAAAAAATCTTTAAATTACAAAAGTACTTTCACCGACACCATATTCGAAGAAGTATCGAACAAGAGGGAACCAAGCTTTTATTTACATTAAAACTTCCCGGAGAAACTCCTTGGAGGCTCTTTTATACTGTGAATAAAGAAGAAAAAATCTTGAATAAAGTAGGCATACGAACTAACAGATAACAGGACCCAATATGTAATACGGAGAATTCTGCTTAATAGAATTTTCTGTACATTGCGTGTTTTGTATAGTATTGCGCAATTCAGATCTAAGTGAAGCGGCAATGTATTGAGCGTGATGCGAAAACTTTGAAGTGAATGTTTGTGAGCGAGTTAGAGGAAATAATATGAAGATAAAGAACAGATTCAAAGGCTAAGGGGCTGTCTCCACGAGCGAGAGAATCGCGACGGATTCGCGCTTCTATCGTCGGGTCGTCTCCACGAACGAGCGATTATTCCGCCAGCGTATCGTCGCGATTGGTAACGGAATCGCCGCGTGCCCGCGACGACTCGTAACGGAATCGCCGTGTTTCCGCGGCGAGGCGTTGTGCAATAGTTTTGTTGAAAGAGTTCGGTTAGGTGCCAAACGAGAGCGAAATAAGTAATGTCTCAGTCAATATATTACATTGCAGCGCGCCCGCCGCGCGCTCGCTGCGAGAGCGCCACGTTCTGCAGCGAGCGCGCGGCGTGCGCGCCACCAGTAGTGACGATACCGCGGCGATACGCCGACGTTACGCGAGCACATTGTCACTCGTCGCATCGCCGCGATAACATCGCCGTGTGGAGACGCGTTCATAGAGAGTGTATAGAAATACATGGCACGACGATATTATCGCAGCGATTCTCTCGCTCGTGGAGACAGCCCTTAAGAGTTGAATATTTTATATTGGGAAACGGTATTCTAGAGATAAAAGAATGCACACTAAAATATAGACAATGGTGCCGATTCCCTTATTCACAAACTAAACTAAATTTAAGTTCACTGCATCTTTTTCTTTCTCTTTCATTAAGGAAAGGACAGAAGATAAATTTTAGTTTAGTCCTGTCAAATTAATCAGCCCTTGACGTAAATTGACGTAATTTTAGTAGGTAAGTTTTTAATCACGTCTAAACTTGTATGGAGTAGTGAGACGCGCTGATTAATTTGACAGGACTAAAATAAAATTTTTCTTTTGTCCTCTTCTTAATGAAATACAAAGAAAAAGATGCACTGAACTTAAATTTAGTTTAGTTTGTGAACAAGGGAATCGGTACCAATATTTGATCAGTGAGAATCATATCATCGCAATTAATTAAAATTAAATAATCATTTATTTCAGGAAATTATTCCCATTTTAAAGGACTACAAATTTAATTGAATTGATACATAAGAATGTTTTGTCTCACAATGATCACGATCACATTGTAGGTACTGTCAATTTTATTTACTGTCACTGTGAACAATAGCACCTTGAATATATCAAACAGAATTTAAGCTGTAAATCCTATGCTAGTCTATGCTAGTGAGGCCTTTGACAATTAAGTGAAAACAGTTTTCGGATATTGGCACCAAGGCATTTTCCTCTGCTTAAGAATGAGTAGATTCTAGATCTTTCTAAGGAAAGCAAATTGTTTATTCTGCACAAACAAAACGCACATTACAAGATAAAATAAAAAAAAGATACATAAAATGCAACGTAGCCAAAAGCCCAGTATTTAAGTCAATAAAAAATTAACAGTTTAGCAATATTGCCATTGCATCATCATCAGCCTATAATGTTCCCACTGCTGGGACACAGGCCTCCTCTCGATGAGAGGGAGTGGGCCATAATCCACCACGCGGGCCCAGTGCGGGTTGGTAGATGTCACATGTCTTCAAATTTTTGGTTCTAAGACGTGCCGGTTTCCTTACGATGTTTTTCTTCACCGTTTTGAGAGCAGTGGTGATGAAATAATTTACACAAAGTAATGCGCCTGCTTGGGTTTGAATTCACGACCTACTACTCGTAAGTCGCGGCAATTACCACTGGGCCATCATTGCTTGCAAGGGGTATAATGCTATTCAGTAACTGGGTTGTGGAACTCAGAAAGGCAGTCGCTACATGTAAAATACTGGGATTCAACTCTATCCGATATAAGTTTTACGCTAGGCAGACGATTATGAATGAGTTTCAATAGGTATGCTTAATGGGATCTTAATCTTTCCATCAAAGCATTTATGCTTGAATATCCATACTAATATTATAAATGCGAAAGTGTGTATGTCTGTTTGTCCGTCTTTCACGGCAAAACGGAGCGACGAATTGACGTGATTTTTTAAGTGGTGATAGTTGAAGGGATGGAGAGTGACATAGGCTACTATTTGTCTCTTTCTAACTCCCCACTTCCCTAAAATGGGGGGCGGAACGCGCTAATCTCAGGATACTGGTTCGAATTGAAAAATTCTTTTTGAGTCGGGTAGCCTATTTATTGAGGAAGGCTATAAGCTATATAACACCACGCTATGATCAAAAGGAGCGGAGCAGAAATAAAAAAATGAGGAAAACTGGCAGGCTGATGCGACGGGAAGGGTCAGGGGAGCAAATATTTGAAGCAGACGAAGTCGCGGGCAGAAGCTAGTATTAACATATTTTTAACTCTTTCCCTGTCCACAGAGTAGACACAATCAACCCGAACCACATGTAGTTCATGGGACAGGGAATGGGTTAAGACTAAAATTAGCGGAATTCAACGTTAAGGGGCATTGAATTTACATACGTTCGGTCGTTCGGTATAAATAGGGTGATAGGGAAATCGACGCGCAGCCTATAACTAGAGTGTCTAGAATCTTGTGCCAAATCCATGGTTTTATTTCGCACTTCGATGTCTCTACCACCGTGTATAAGAGCTCACACAAATTAAAACTGACACAAACCAACCCACAATTCGACTAATGAACAACATCACTTAAGGAGTCACTCCAAAGAGTAATTGAAGCCAAAAACTTTTAACTGTTCTTACTCCAGTGAAATAATTACCGGGTATGCATGAACTTGTCTACAATTACCCCTCAAACTTCAGAATTAAGTGCCCCATGTATTTATTTTAATAAAGAAAGTACCGCCTGAAAGAAATTCCTAAAGAAACTTTCAGTAATTGACGGTAACAAGGTCAAATGATTCTTTATAATGGATTTTCAGGGTAACGCTCCGGTTTTCATGAAAAATCTGATTATTCAGACACCTTTTAATTTGAAAGTGCTTATGAAGTGGGTCGGTATTGGTTGGTCGGTTGATTTTTATTCATAAAAGGTAGAAGAATGGTTTTAATTGATGGATTTTTTTAGGGTTCAGTACCCAAAGGGTGGCAACGGAACTCTTTTACTAAGTCTCCGCTGCCTGTTCGTCCGTCTGTCTGTCTGTCAGCGGGCTGTATCTCATGAGCCATAATGGGTAGACAGTTTGAACATTTTATAAAAAAAATAAGGAGGATCATTTTTTACTTTATTTCTACTAGTTGTGCCATATAAGCGTCGGGTAGGTACTGATCTTTTCTATCTAAATCACTACTCGTGTCTGATCGGTCCACCTTATGGGAGGCCATCCAACGCTACGTTTTACAATACGGGGTTGCCACTCCAGAACATTTCGGCCCCATGGGCCATCTGTTCTGCAAGCAATGTGCCCATGATCACTGCCACTTAAATTGGGCAATTCTTCGAGTTACGACGGTAACCTTGGTCGCAGGAATCCGTTCAATACGAGAAGCACAGAGCCGATAGAAGTGGCGGTGCTTCCGGCAGTGGACGCCTTTCGGCTGAAAGTGTGAGGATGACGACTCGTGTCTGTCTGTGTGGCTGCGTTGCCTTCCTGATCTACGTAACAGATTTTGATGCGGTGTTCAGTGTTCACCATCATTTAGAGCATTTATTTCGGAAGGTTTTTAAATTGATGTTACCAAGGCTTCAATTATTGGCGTCGTATTGACAAGACGTTAAAACCGTAAAGCGAGCATTAGTAATAGACTAGTTTTCTAAAGACTAAGTCACTGATAAGATAATAAAAAGCCACTTTAATCAAATAATAGAAGATTCACGGAGCATCTCAAAAATACAGCGTGTTTCCAACTTCCCACACGGGGGACGTGGGGCGACAATCCTGCACATAATGAGACTTAGACAAAGGGTTCCGCACAACTATCCGATTTAATTAAACTACGAGACGCGAACAACGCGCAGATTTTGAAGTTTGCTCCACTTTCAACCAATTTGAGAATGGTGTGAGAATTTTGAGATGTGGTTGCTTGTATTATGTGTGTTCGTATGTTTTGTGTCTTGTCTGTTTGAAGATGTACCTAATTTCTTATGAAAATATCAGTTCCGTTCATGATCAGCTTATTGCCATTTTTTCCCATTCTCGGTCAGACGAGTATGAAAATATAAGACACTCAACCAAAGAAAAGTGTGCTCCTATAAAGTTAATCAGATTTAAGGAGTTAAAGTAACATTGGTGAGCCATTTCAAATATTTTTAGTTACTGCCTTCAAAATAAAACCAATTTTATTTTTCAAAATTGTAGGTCTCTCCCAATACCTAAAAGGACTGTCAAAGTTCTTAATAACTCCCTAATTCCAGGTAAATCAGCAAAATTATTTCGTTATACCTTCCATTCTTTCCTACAGTGAAATATCAAAAGTTCCCACTACAACATCCCAACTACAATTACCCTACAAAGGACTCCAAAAATCAGAAACCAATACTAATTCACCACGACTCACAAACCCTGCTAAGACATTTATAAGAGCAGCGATCGCGAACCGGTCGAAAGCGGAACGCGACAGATTCTCTGAATAACGTGAAATTCCTCCTGTATTTATGGGTACATTTAAAATTGGTCGTGTTTCAACTGAGCCGTGCGGACCCCTGGTATATTCATCTCAATAAAGTTATTGTAAATCTTAGCAATGGCTGTTCGTTTTCGTGGACAAATACGGAATTGTTGTCGTTGGTTAATTTTAGGAGACAGAGAAATGTACTGTTCTGGAGAGCTTACTAATAACAGCACCACAAGCAATGAATCAGGTTAAGCTACGCTTGCCGCGGTTTGTCCGCGGATAGGTTATGATGACCAGCATCTTAACATACCAAGTCCCCTGCATGCCATGGACAGGCTGCTAAGCCGTTGGTCCCGGCCCATTTGTGGATCTTTTGCAGTCGTCACGGGTCGTCAGAACCTCGAAAATCTGACAACCAGTCTTACCAAGTGTTATCGTATTACCTAGGGCTACCTATCTAGGCTGTGGAGCTAAGATAGGTAGTCCCTCCATGCATAATACTAATTTTCAGCTGCATCCGGTTAGACTGAAACATGACCCCAACATAGTTAGGAAGAAAGCAAGGCAAATGACAGACTGTTTTGCTGTTTGGTTTCTGGGCGACAGTTGAAATGCTACAGTAAGAATTCAGTTACTAGTAGTTTATTCAAGGAAAACGGGATTCATTATTTTATGCTACATTGAAAGGCCTTTATATAAACATTAACCAGTCTAACAAAATCTTATTTCTAGTTTTATGACCTAGCTTTTGTACCCACTATAAACGACGACGTATAAAATTTAAATGACTTAAGGAAATGGTCCTGCTGCCAATTTATGATTGTATTACGTAACTTCTATATCCTGCTAAAGCTACAACTAAATTTGCCACAAGTTATGTAAACTTTAAGTAAGGTCTTACATAACACAGAAACGCTAAATAAACAATCATAATACAAAAGCGTATTCAAGGTACATTTTACAAAAGGTACGTTCCTGAAAACAAATTAAGTTAAAATTTAAAACCCACAAAAGCTTTATTTATGTTGTATAATCAACCTTTAATATTCTAATAATATTAATATTCCCACTGCTGGGGCACAGGCCTCCTCTCTTCGAAAAGGTGTGGGCTGTAATCTACCACGCGGGCCTTCTGCGGGTTGGTAGATGTCACATGTCTTGGAATTTTTGGTTCTAGGACATATCCTCACGCTGTTTTCCTTCACCGTTTTGAGAACAGTGGTGATTAAATTTTAACCTTAAGTAACGCACCTGTGTTCGAAACCATATGTTACCAGTGTGCCACCACTGCTGCACCTCTGGTACTTGATATAGAACCGTACAAAATAGTTCTGACCTATCCTGCACCTTATATTGGCCATATTAAAACTAATATCTCCTTAAGGGCCCGAAAATCACGACATAACGTTACAAGGTAATATATGTCTTATATTAGCCTGATAGATTTTATATTAGTCTACAGCTGAAAGCAGAAAAGCAGGTGAGGCCTTATGAAAGGTAATTAATTTGGTCTCGAAGATTGAATACTTACTTACTTTTAATGGCTATAATATTTCTTTCATCACTGTAAGTATCTACTCAGCTAATTGATATTGAATATTTCGTTTTTATATATATGTTTTTACTATGTCTTGCGTTAATTTCGAAGGCATATTATGTTCTATCAATCAAGCAGCACTGCCCACTATGTACCACACTGACGTCACGCAAAATCCTGCATCGTGCAAGCAGAGTTTACGGCGCAACTATAACATATATACAACGTCCCGACATCAATCGTCGGGCAGTTGCCCACCAGACAGAACACCCTTTTAGGTGGAGCATCCTCCCTTATCTACGGAGGTTGAGTGAACTTTATACTCAATTCTTCATGCCTCCAAACTCCCACAGAAGAAAAGGAGGCCTGTGTCCCAGAAATGGGAACATTATAGGCTGATAATGCTATGCTGTTATGTTCTTTGGTTACGCAGCAATTCTCAAAACGTGTATTTTCGTGGTGAATTGCAACTACATAGATATAGGCGTCGGACATATAATTTGATCAGTCAGGTTTGTCAAGTTTCCGTCAGCGTTCGAAAAAGTTTCCGTGTGGAGCTGGACGTAAAGAATAGCACCACCCCATTTCTTCTAGTGGGTGTCGTAAAAGGCGACGAAGGGACTTACTTGAGAATGGGCAACAGCGTTCTCTATGCATTGTACCACCTAACTGCGATCGCCAACTCGCCTGCCAAGCGTGAAGATTATGGCAAACCATGTTGGACATATGCCTTCCTCAATTTGGGGGAATTGAGGGAGGCATATGTCCAACATGGTGTCTTTTGGCTGAAATGATGATGATGTTCAAAGAGGAAAGAGGTTATCAATAGGATAATACGTTTCAATACGAAGCGAAATAAGACTCCCAGGGGTCTCGCAACACGGAGTGTTGAACAACCTTGAAAAGGTTCAACAAACAACCTATTAAACCTTGAATGTTAAACCCTTTTTTTTTTTTTTTTTCAGGATGGGAAATCATCAAATGACTTCTCCCGCTCTGGGCGGACCGGGAGGGCGCGTCAGACTTTTACTGACTAAAACCCACCCGTGTTCCATCAGTTGCCCATGTGCCAGGGTCACGGTATCTCTTTCGAACAATCACGCGACAATGTTAAACCCTTAATAGGTAATCTAAAACTAACAAACCTAAAACTAGGTCATCTTTAATTTTAATTTTAAAAGACATACGACACATAACGAATTCTTTACAAACAAAAGCATAGCGACAGAGCCGAACAAAAGGTTCTTACAAACTGAAAGTATATACGAATCAAGATCTACCCTCCATTTTGTGAATTAGTTTACCTTTCATTTGCGAAGCGCCCGCCGTCCAAGTAAAAACACCGTCGGTTGCTTTTGCAAATTAAATCTATAATCTTTATGGAGATTATAAAATATGTAGGTTGGGAGGGATGAAAACGGAATTATGAGGGTAATTGTGAATTGGCTATTTGGGTTTGATTTTTAGGGTTTTGTACTCAAAACGAGCTCACGGGACCCTATTACAAAAGCCTCTTGTCCGCCAATCAATTTATCCGTCCGTTTGTCCGTCAGCGGGTTGTATCTTAGGAACAGCACGCAATAGGTAGACAGTTGAAATATATGCAGATTGCATATTTTTCTTGCCGTAATATCAACAAATAATAAAAATAAAGGGAATAGAAGAACCGTGTTTCTTTTTGTTCATTTTTTCCCTTCGTGTGCGATTCCGACTCGCAGTTGGCCGATTTTTAAATAATGATGAGGTAAGTTTATGATACAAGAATGTTTAATGAAATTGTAAGAAAGAGAAGTATTCTAATTTGAATAAGGGTTTGAGTGTAGTAGGCATCAAATTTATTTCATATTCATCATCGTTATCAAAACGTTCACTGCTGGAGATCAGCCTCCAACAATTTGGGGGGCTTCCATAATCGCCACGCTTAGAAGGCGGGTTAGCGATCCCAGTATGGAGGTAAAATGCATAGAGAACGCTGCTGCCCATTTTGTAGTAAGTCCCTTAGTCGCCTTTTACGACACCCACGGGAAGAAATGGGAAGGAGCTAATCTTTACGTTCGACACCACACGCACTATGATGAGTAAAATTATGATGAGTATAATTATGATGAGTCTGCACTTAAAAAGAAGTCACATACCTTAGTTTAGCGTTGTGTGGTGGTAGGTACAGCATCGAACCATGGATCGAGAACTGTTAGGGCCGGGTCACACCGGAATGGCAGCGGCCGGCAGCGACGCGGCGAGCACTTTCAGTGTGAAATAATTTTAAACTTTAATTACATACTTAAAAGACCAGTATCGCTCGAAAAACTTGAAAAGGTCGCGCGGCCGCCCGCGGTGCCGCGAGCGGCCTCGCGTCGCCGCTGGCAGCCGCGGGTGGAAACACCTGTTGGTTTTTCAAGCGATACTGGTCTTTTAAGTATGTAGTTAAAGTTTAAAATTATTTCACACTGAAAGTGCTCGCCGCGTCACTGCCGGCCGCTGCCATTCCGGTGTGACCCGGCCCTTATCACTGAGACGTGGTCGTGAAACATATCTGTCTAGAAACTGCTCATTATTTCCCTGTTAAGTTCAGAGTTATCGTTTTTTAGGGTTATGTAAAGACCCTGTCACTTACTTTATCACTATTTATTAACAGTCATCATCATGATCTGTCTATACGATGCCCTTTGATAACACTGGTTGTCAGACGTTCGAGCTTCTGATGACCGACAAAGACTGTCAAAGATCCCCGAATGCCAGCGAGGACCAACAGCTTAGCTTGCTTTCAAAAAACCGTCGACATCTGAACCATTATAAGAAAAAAATCAATCAATAAATCAAAGCCCGCTAAAATGTAGGCGATTTCATATAATAGACAGAAAATGCTTACTTTATCTGTCCTATATGATTCCTTCACCGCCTTTTAAGACATCGACAAAGAAAATGGCGTCCCATTAGCCCCAGTCCACACTGCACAAACGGTTATCTTACGTTACATAGCACTTTTTACACCGAACCAGATCGAACGAAATATTGCAGCAGTTATTCAACTCAATAAAAGTTATCTCTGGTTACAGAGTAATAGTCTTATCTGTGTGATATATGTTCGGGGTGTACCTATGAGCGGGGAAGTCCGAAGTTCATGGCAAGCCAATTTGTCAGTAGGTTAACGCGATAACACGTATTACGGTTACTCTGTGGCGGTTTTTGGGATTACTGTAAAATATGGTGGTTGCTCTTATGGGGTAGGGATTAATAAATGCTTAAGATTTGGCTGGGGTTCACCAACATCTGTTCATTTTATTTACATAATTAACCCATAATGTTCCCACTTCTAAGACACAGGCCTTCTCTCGGTGAGAGGGAGAAGGCCATATTCCACCACGCTGGTCCAGTGCGGGTTGGAAGATTTTGTTTTTATGAGACTTAGCTTGACTTAAGTCAAGCTTGACAACAAGATGGTCACTTTATGAAGTGACCATCTTATTGTCAAGTTTTGGTATGTTTTTTACTTGTTCGTTGGGCATATGATACGGAGGAATGAGGATAATGTCGTGAGGAAAGTTTGGAATATGAATGTCGATGGTTATAAGAGTAGAACACCAAAGAAACGAGAAGTATGGAACAAAACGACATGTTGCGTCGACCCCAAATGAATTGCTATGATGATTGTTTTCAACTTTTATCCAATAGAAATTGTAGTAACAAGTAAAATAACAACTATAAAGTTGTCTTGAGCACAGCAAAAAGTAATAAACAAAAGAAAAGCTAATAATACCAATAACAACCTCTCATAAGTACGACCTCTTTAAAAAAGGAATAAAACAGAACACAAAACCTCAGCAAGCCGCTTTATGAAAGTGAAATAAAAGAGAAATAAGAACTCGAATCGTGGCGACGAAAAAAAACACTGTAAGGGCGAATGCACATTAGCCACTACGAGCCAAGTCAAGGCGGGGGTTTCAATTACGACAACTCGACTTAGCGGAGTAAATTCAAATGGCGAACTCGCACCGAGATGTGCCCATTTACGTAAGCCGCGTTTTCTTTCTCTAGTGTAATCCTATTGGCTAAGATCTGAGGGTATTGGCTGCCAGTGTGCGTGTAAACTGCGATAAGAATCCATGTTACGAATGATATAAGATCGAGAATTGTATAGTGCATTGATAGTGTTTTGTTTTTATTTTTTTAACACGCTTTTATTAGCTTCACCTGTATGTTTGTTTGTTTGTAACCGACTCTTTTGGACTTGATTTTAACCCACTTAGAACGGTCAGAATTCATTTAAATTTTGTAGACTTATATAAGACAGATAAAAAAAAACATAAATTTGTGCTATTATCCTCGCAAGGGTTACCATAAAAAACCTGTTTTCGAAAACTACGCTGACATACGTCACAAAATCCGAAACACCCTAAAAATAGAAAATAAATAATAGTTTAAAAAAAAACTAAAAAATCACGATTCCAAAGAAAAACCAACTAAAAAGTACTATTTTCTACTTTTTAGTTTGTTTTTCTATGGAAGCGTGTTTTTTAGTTTTTTTTTTTAAACTATTAGGTATTTATTACGCATTACTTAGCGGTGTAGGGCAGGCATGCAATCGACATTATGTATTAAACATCAGCAGTGCTCTCAGAATGGTGAAGGATATTTTAAGACAATCAACAAGACGTTATCTGATCCCAAACTAGGCAATAAATAACATGTGAGGAAACCGGCATGTCCTAGAACCAAAAAGACCACTAGTGGGAACGTCATATCGGCTTATTATGATGATTATTTATTGACGTCGAAGATCCGCCATTAAAAACATAACCCAGTCTTTCCTGCTGCGCAGTCTGGTAAAAAACAATAAGGCTTAAAAAAAAATCTACCAAAAGTTTGTAACGCAATTTTCTGATGTTTTACCAGCTATTATTGACATACACAGGACAGTTTGATAGGAGGAATTTAAATGATGTCGCGTTATTAATACATTTAAATTAATACCCCAGCTTACAGAGTTCGTGGTTATTCGGCAAATTATGGAGCAAAATAGCAATTCATGGCGAATACTATGGAGTTTCTAGTCAACTATGGCTAAGGTACTACTTATTTATGAATTTGAACTCGTCTCATATGGTACGCTAGTCCCAAAAGAACTCCAAAGAAAAGCTAGGAGACGTTGTTTAAAGTAGCAGTGATTAACGTCTGCTTAACCATGCATTTTTTGACGATTACACATCCTTATTACTTTATAAATAAAGGCGGTTATATGACTTGTTTATAGTAGTTCCTAATTATTTGCTTTGAAAAATGCACCACATAGGGGATAGATACTACTTTTGGTCTTCACACTATCTCAATCACACAGCTCAATAAATCCCACAATATTTTTTATCCATTTCAAAATTAACCAACAAAAAGTGATATTCCCACAATAACCACACTTTCAAAGCGAGACCACAAAAACGTGGCTATCACTACAGCCCGTTGTTTCTGACATCGACACCAATATTGACTTGAATCCAATCTATCAGTGTCAATAATGTTGTAATTGGGTCGAACGAAGTGGGTCAGTAAATCGTAAAAAATGTAAAACACGGTTTTTGTAGTGTTACGTAAAATGTAATATCACTGTTAAAACAATTTACGACAGCATTTTTTTCGGATGTTCGATTTATATTTAACTAGCTTTTGCCAGCGGCTTCGCCCGCGTGGAGGTCGGAAATTATCCCGCGGGAACATACTACCGGGATAAAAAGTAGCCTATGTCCTAAACTATCTGTGTACCAAATTTCATTTAAATCGGTTCAGTAGTTTTAGCAGGAAAGCAAGACAGACAGACAGACAGACAGAGTTACTTTTGCATTTATAATATTAGTATGGAAGTATGGAAGTATGGATTACATAACGATGAAATTCAAATGTCAAAGATTTAGCAAAAACACAGAGTAGTTACTTCGTTTATGGTTTTTATATGCAGTAGTTCTTGAAACCACAGCTACAAAACGGAATATACGAGTATATAAAACTTATAAGCCCACAAGAAAATTCAATACTAAAAGCAGATACAAACTATAAGATTGATGTTCAAATTTCAGCCATCTTTTTAAGTGACAAATTATTCTATATATTTATATTTCTTATTCCCACTCTAGCCTCCGATTCGTGATACGACGGACGTAAAGAATAGCACCAAACCATTGCTTTCCGGTGCGTCGTAAAAGGCGACTAAAGGACTTACTAGAAAATGGGCAGCAGCGTTCTCTTTCCATTTTACCACAATACTGCGATCGCAAACCCGCCTGCCAAGCGTGGCGATTATGATAACCTCCCCCACTTCAGCGGATGTCCAGCAGTGAATGACTTTCAGTTAAAATGATAATCAATAAATAAATAATATGTATCACTTTACTAGAAATAATAATAAAGTGATACATTAACATAAAAGCAAAATTACACACTAAAAAAGTAGAAATTGGCAGCAGAATAAATCTAATCTAAAGCCTTATAAGTCTTCACCGAGGTTAGCGCTAATTCCAGGCCCTTAGTAGACTTATAAAAACATTAATCTTTTTAGGTCTTGTAGTGTAAGTGTGAGGCGACTGTGAAGGCATTACGATACTATTTTCGCGTCATAAAGGGTAAGGTTTCAAAGACTTGCCAAATTTAAGGATCTGGTAGCATATTCAGCCTATAATGTTTCCAATTCTGAGAAAAGAGAGGTTTTGGTATGTAAAGCTGGTCTTTCACCCACGGGCCAACCACGGCAGGCACAGCTTAACTTGATCAATCAACCCGTACAGTAGTTATTTACCTATCTACGATTACCCTTTAATTTAATACAACGAATTACTGTGAAATAAATTTATACTCAGCAACAAACTACATACCTATTGTGCGAATTCAGAGGCTAACGAGAGATTTAATTTAGTGATAGGACCACCATAGACTCATTATAAGGACCAAGTGCATAAGTTTAATAATACCTATTCGTGTAGGTAACCACACGATTTATCGAACTGTAAACTATGAAGCCCTTAATCAATGAAACCAAAAAACAGACTAACAAAAACCACAGCAAATAAACAATAAGAATATTATTTATACGTAAAGTAAATCGCGGAGTCGGTTCCGGTCAAACTTGGAACTCAAATATCAAATATTGAAGAGTTACAAATTAAATTCAAACGACTTGCAAAAGTCGTGGGTTACGGAGGGTTAACGAATTTTCAGTTCATTGGAATCTTGGATTGAAAGCGATGAGTACGAAGAATTTATTAAAAGAGAAGAAGAGAATTCTTAGTTTCTAGGAAGGTACCCCTGTTTAGAGTTCGTTTGGCTTGACTATGAATTTTGATTTGCAACTCATGTCATGAAAAGTTAATTAGAATAATTGTTATATAGACAAATTAGAACACGAGTTATTCTGGAAAAATACTCAGCGTCATAATAAGAAGAATTGAAAAAAAAAATGATTCTGTCAACAATTTCCCGAATTGTTTTTCCGATAGGATCATTAAACGCACCAATTTATATCTACCTTAATTTTTAACGATTAAGTTTTTCAGGGGAGTCTGTCAATCGTTTTATTCGTGCACCCTGTGGATCAGCTGTATTCACCAGACAGTCAATGCTCTTCGTGTACAATATTATAATGCTTTTAGGATAACTTAGGGCTGCCAAGATGCTGTACTGCATCTGGCATGTTTATGAAGGAATGCTCAGATTGACAGCTTTCATGCCATCATGAGAAAGCGACCGGTCTCCATATTGCACCATATTTGAGGAAGCTTGAACAGCTTTCTGAAAGTAATAGCGGACCGGTTAAATCAGAGGTTCTCAAACTTTTTTTTCTAATAGACCACATTCAAAATTTTACTGGTGTCGTGGACTGATTAAGGATGCTTGGAAAATATGTTATTTTTTGGTCCCTTTTTTGAGTTCGTACTTCGTTTATTATCTGCTTACATTGATTTTATTTAGACCTCAATCGAGTCTCCCGTAGAACCCAAGGGGTTACGGGAGCCCTAGGGGTCCACCTAGACCACTTTGGAAATAACTGGTTTAGACAGTTCTTTTCATAGCACAGGATCGCACTCCACGTGTCAATTTGAGTTCGTTCGTATTTCTTTTTACGGCTAACTCACTTTCTTCTTATGTACTTACTAACATAAATAAGGATGTTCAGTTAAGAATATTCTGGAAGAAAGTTGATATTATTTTAAAAAACCACCCACCCGTCATCCAAAAAGTTTCCTGCCTAACTACAAAAGAACTTGAATAACTTCCCGCTCCGCAAACAAATCGTAGAACATTACTCCAATTTTCTTTACAATTACACTGAATAATTAAGAAATAAATCAGTCCAAGTACAAAATCGCATGCCCAATTAGCACACCGCATCGTAGCGTTATACACTTTTTCTTTTAACTAAAACTAGAAAACATTGCCATAGTGTAAGATGCAGAAGGTTAGTTTCTCTCAATAAATTTTTGTCGTAAAATATTGATGACCCGGCAGACGCTCTCCGATTCAAATTTCAATAAATTAAAATTTAATCCCATTGAATAGGTTTTAACTTTTTCTAGGAAACATTTCCAAATTTTCTTTGCGTAACCAAATTCGAGATATTACGAAGATTTAAATACAAAAAACTACTTATATAAATCGGTGAGCCGTTCTCATGTTATGTGCTTACCAACCAACGAACAACATTTCATTTGTTTTACATATGTATAAAATTTAATGTAAATAATAAAATGCATTTTTGTAGGCAGATAAAGTGCGTGAATTAACTGACTTGACAGGTTTTTCTCCACTTTAAATGAGCAGTATATGATAGCTTCACAAAATATCTGTGCAGAACACATGACATAGCCGAATAACTAAGATAGCTGTTACAGTTAAGCATATCTCCGGTAAACGGACAAAGTTGTTTCAGTAACTAGTTGGTTCTTTAAAAATATTAATACCAATTTGGCAATAGATAACCACCGATTGAGTCCTACTAATTGCACGACGCAATCGTGGCAAGTAGAGAAAATGGCGGGACGCGCTTTACTCCCACCGAAAGGACTGGCCAGCACAACATCCAACAATCTAGACCAAAAATCAGTTAGATCAGATTATACCAATTTAGCTGGTTATTTGTAACACTAGAAACCGCAGAAAGCTTCTAAGACGCAGTACGTAACGTCAATGTGTGGGTTCGCCTATTATCGTGCATTAAGTGGAGTGGTACTTCTGGTACTATTTAGTACCATAACGAAGCCCTTTATCTTCATTACGGTGCAACGGTTAATCTAAAAGGCTTTTACCTGTAGCCGTCAAAGTAGAGAGAATAATAAATATATGTTACGGTACGGCTCGTCCTTTACGAGTTACCCTGACCGGTGTTTTAGTGATTATTTTTTGGGTTGTTTATCTTTGTTAGCTTTTTAAGCTGTTGGGCTGTGGAATTTTTGAATGGAAACGTACAGCTGGCCTACTGCTAATGATTGCTGCATTGAATGGACATGGCAGAAATTGGCACTTCAATATGCTATGTCGGATTCAGTCAATTAACATAACCTAACTTCACGCCTTGTTTCCCCGAAGGGTTGAGTAAACGTGTACATATAGTACACCTACATTTCGCCAGTTATGTTTAAATCTCAAATAGGGGGTGAGCCTATTGCCATCAACCGGGCACAACTCTAAACTCCGGGCTGCTACTGTGAAATTAGAGATGAAAAAACCCAATAACACTTTGCTTGCCCAGGGATTCGAACCCTGGATCTCATGCTCAGCAGTAGCGCTTGCAACCGCTAAGCAGTTATTAATCAAGAGGTAGTGAACTATTTTACGAAAGCCACAGCTTTGTAACTGTTGGACTATTCTCTACCCCGAAAAAGTGGGTTGTTCCATAATTTTCCGAGTTTAGTTACCAGTCAGTCCAAAACTCTAAACCGATACCCAAATTCACTATTTGAATTTAAATCTGACAGTTCTAAATTGAGTTACATACATAATTAAGCTGACTTCTAGAGTTTGAGCATGAACTGTGAATGCACTACGCACTACACTTTAAATCAACACCATTTGGACCATCGTTCCTATCACCACGCATACATTGAGTTATACTGTGGCTAAATCCACAATATCGAGAGCAAACCAATGGGGTATATATCTGTATCTAAATGCCTGACGCAGGGGCATTCGTCAAATTTGTGCTTCGCTCGTGAACCTACATGTGTATGTCAGTGTATGCTTTGTGCTATATTATTCGTAGTCTGACAGATTTTGTATGGCTTTGACGGATTGTTGGCGTATGTGTGTTGAATGATTTGCATGGATAAAAAGTCACGACTTAGAATTACGGAACTTTGAAAAAGCTTAGTGATTGGATGTGACTATAGAATAAGCATATGCATCATCATCATCATCATTTCAGCCGTAACATGTCCACTGCTGGACATAGGCCTCCGCCAATTTGGGGGGCATTGCCATAATCGCCACGCTTGGCAGGCGGGTTGGCGATCGCAGTATGGTGGTAAAATACATAGATAACGCTGCTGCCCATTCTCTAGTAAGTCCCTTAGTCGCCTCTTACGACACCCACCGGAGGAAAGGCGATGGTGCTATTCTTTACGTCCGGCACCATACGGGACAGTAAGCATATACATAATCAGTCTATAATGTTCCCATAATGTTCCTGTGTGCCTCTGTGATCCACGTCGCGGGCCCAGTGTGAATTTGTAGATGTCACATGTCTTCAAATTTTTGGTTCTAGGCCAATAACATCACAATGTTTTCCTTCGCCGTTTATATTTGACCGAACGATATGACTTTAAGAGGTTAAAATTATGGTAAAATAAATGGCGATTCGTAATATTAAATACTGAAGTACCTAAGTCTCGATTATTATGAAACATTCAAACAGTATTACACAAATCAGATTAAACAATGCTTACTTTCAATTCATGAAAGTTTGTTGGCGTTAAGTGCACAACAATATCAAATAATCAGTTCAAAATATTTGTTTATGAAATATAAATACAGGAAAATAGCTCCAAAGTAGATAGCAAACCAAATAACCCAAAAACATCAATCAAACTTTACTTCTGCGAATCAGCAAAATCAACTAGAAATATACACAAAGCAATATCCGAAATTTCAACTCTCAAACTATTGGTAGCTGGTAGTTACACTAGAATCACGATACTCGACAATATTTACGCATGAGAGCCAATTGAAAATTCCTAGCAATTCTCTCGAGCCGGTCCGGGTCGGGCCCGTGGGCCGTACAGGCCTTAACGAGTGTCGAGGCCTCTCTGAGGGCATTTTGAGGCCCGTAATTACGCTAATAGCCCTAATAGAGGTATCGTGAACCACCTGAGATGAGACGTCACTTGATATGTACAAGCATTGTGATGTGACGTGGCGTGTTCGCTTCTTTTTTCAAAGTGATGGATTTATTTGTGGCCTGTTTTAACTGCATGGTTTGAGCGGGTTTCGGGTTTGAAAATGGAATTTGGTTTTGTTTTTTTTTTTAGATGCTATTGATTTATCGTGTGCCTTGCTCTCTATGTGAGTGAAAAATAAGGTTGGTTAGCTACCCGTTTTAGGCTTATGGTTAGTCAAATCGATGCCTATAGAACGCTGAGTCCAATTTTCCATAAGTTGCTGACATTATTGCAAAATAGTCTTGTCATTAGTAAGATTAGAAAGAAGGAAAATAAATTGTTTAGGTGTTTTAAGCAATTTTTATTTTCTGTAACTGAGTGAAACTGTCAAAATTATTTTGCACTTTGATATGATGAGCAAATTATTGCATGTTAAAAAGTACTTGTCATTAGAAACCATTTTTAAATTGGTATACACAATTGAAACTTTACTTTAAAATAACAACTCCTTAGTTATTTTAACACCAAAAACTACATTACACGGAAGGTTAAAAATACGTAGCGTTTAATAAAAAACGCTACAACGAGGATATTTATCGACAATCACGATAAACTATTAAATTTCAATCCTCATTCAGAGTGGGGGATATTAATTAGTTTGGCCGGCGATTACACAGAATTAATAGGGTAATCCAATATAAATTTCACGATGGCCCTAACGGATTCTGTGATACAACCGTGAAAACGGGCTCGGTTCAACTGTTTATTTCTTTTTAATTATTAATTAATTTATTGGCTAGTTACAGTTAAGGATAAGTCATAACGGCCGTACGGGTCAATCGATCAGGTTAAACTACGCTTGCCGCGGTCGGTCCGTAGATGGGTGACCATCTAAATATACCGAAACCTCTCTGCTTTCCCAGGGAAAGTAAGCCGTTGGTCCCGGGTGTTTTTCGTGGACCGTGCACACTTGTACGGGTCGACAGAAGCCCGTGAGTCTGACAGTCTTACCAAGGGATATAGTGTTACCCAATAACTGGGTTTTGGAGGTCAGATGCCTATCTGAGCTATCTCTGCCTAGAGAATACATTCCAATTTATATACACAACGCCACCTGTTACGATCCATACATAATCCTTTTGCGTCGTTAACGTTCACATAACTAGACAAACACGCATGCCGGTTGCGAGTACTACGCACCTAACCTTTCTAAAGAACATCAACAATACGGTCACTATATGACCTCCTAGGGCGTCTCCTCTCCCTGGCAGGGTCGCGGATTTGTTCGAAAGAGTTACCGTGGCCCTGGCACAGGCAATTGAAGGAACACGGGTGAATTTTAGTCAGTGACTGACCCACCCTCCGTCGGAGACGTCTTTAGATGATTTCCAACACAAAAAAGGCGTCTCCATTCGGCGTTTCCACTCACAAATACCTTTTGTTAGCCGTTCCTCATAAAACCTCTCAACATGGCCAAATCATCTAAGCGTATTCTTTTAAATTATTGACACTACAACTATGTTAAACGGCATTACAAAGTCTTGCCTTAGCCAATCATTCATAGTCACACAGCACATCCGTCGCAAGGAACGCACGACGACACAATTTGCACAAGAAATTTTATACATAACTGCACAGATCTACTTTACGACGCTCATATAGCGCTATTTTACTTTAACACACGTAACTAAAAACACACATCGTGCCAACGTTACTTAAACAAAATACCTTAACACTGAATAATTTCGTTGAAATTTTCAACATGTTTTCTCTACAAAGTCAAGTTTCACACCAAAGCCTGTTTTCGCATGCTCTGTAGCTATGACACATTGTATCCCAGTTCATGACACTCCCAAACTCCCGAGAGCTCCTCCTCAATATTCAAGAAGCGAACTAACAAAGAACTCCTCCATAAGCACACTGAAAAACCTACCTTACCGTTAAAAAATAAAGTTGAAAGTTCTGCGCCTGTTTGTGTAGTCCTCCAAGTAGTTGAGAGAAACATGTACAGTTCGGATTCTGTCTTTGGTAAGTTCGTGGTCCATAGAGGTTTGATTCGGGGCGATTTAAAAGCTTGTTCTTTACTCGTGTTCGTTTAAATGTGATCGAAATTGGAGGTAAGTATGTGGAACTGGAGATTCACACGTGCGTGTAGTGACGGGCAATTTATGGCGTTGTGAACTAATTTTATTTCTGGATGTTAGCAGTTATGAAATCGCTAAGAATTTAATATTGATAAAAGTATGAATACTGTTTGTTTTACATTGTGAAATCTTTGCTTTTATCACGACGAAGTATATTGTCAGAAATGTAAATTCTGACAAACGCCACATTAAAATTACCAAGCTGAATGAATAGTATTGTTAACGAAAACATTATTGTTATAAATGCAAAAGAAAAACAAGAAATTAAAGTACATATTTAATTTGTAAGTGATGAGACAAACTGTCATTCACAGGTGCGTTTTCAGATCTAATTGTTTTTTCTTACAACAACTTTTGGAACGGATACGTATGCCTAAAAGTGTAATTCATGTTCATTCACGTTCCAGGCCCCACAAACAATCTACCAAGTTCTAAGTCGTCATCTGCCTAGCCTTTCCCCAATTACGCTGGAGTCAGTTTCCAGGCAAAACGATGCAACTGAATATCAGTATTTAATATGGGGTGACTGCCTATCTTACCTCTACAACACAGTTACTGGGTATTACGATACTCCGATGTAAGACTGGTTGTGAGACTTTCTGGCTTCTGACCACCCGTAACAACTTTTAAAGATCCATGAATGACAGACGGGCACAACGACTTAATGTGTTTTCGGAGACATGAAACGGCTTTCGTATGTGAGGGTGGTCAGTTATCCACGGAAAAACCACGGCAAGCGTAGGTTAACCTGGGTAAGGTTTTTAGCCACAAGCTACTCTACCAATTTCTAAGTAAGTGCTACAAAATACTTTAATACCTGCCCACACCCTAAACCCCTCTTACACGTGACGTACAGAAGTCAAAGGCTCGTACATCTGTCAGTTGAAACGTAACATCTTGTGATAAGTTCGTATAGGTATGTAAACTCAACAATATCTTGTTACTACAGAATTACCCTTTATATTTTCTTGAAGTTTTGGGAGCTATTTTTGGCTGACATTTCTCGAATAATCGCATCGAAGGTTATATATATATTACCAGACTGTAAATGTTAAGGTATGACAAAAGCGGCTAAGTGCGAGTTGGACGCGCTCGTGGGGTTTTGTACCAAAAAAAAAAACATGTTTTGGATGATTTTCTTTCGACAGCAGAAATGTTTTAAATGATAAATGATTTTATTTCTGTAAGTAGGTTTGTACAAACAATTTTACACGTCAATCATATCTTTTACAACTAGATGAGATCGGCGTTTCCTATCTGACTACTCTGAGAAGAAAGGCCGAAACAAACTAAGAGGTCACAGTCTCTTTTAAAGTCCATACATAATCATGGTCACATCACGTGAAGACCATGTAGATTGGCGACTGAAATGGTAATTTGAGGAAAGAACCACACAGATCGAGTGGACCTGACCAGTCAGTGCAAGCATTTGTCACTAATCTTGCAGCTCAACTCAGAACTTAAGAAGCTCTAAACAAACTGTCTGAGTTGTTAATACCAAAATTCGTGACCGAACTTGATGAAAACCGCAGGTGCAAATAAATTACATAGCAAACTGCAAAAGCAAAAATCCCATAATCAAAAACTTCTTTTAAAATTCTCAGGACATTATTTAATAGAATTTTCTTATTACTCTTCTATAAAACCTGGTAACAGGAGCTAATGACATTGTTTAGTGACCTAAAAAGCCAAGTCATTGATGCAACGTTGCCTTTATGGAGAAAAGTTTCGGATAGGTATAGTAAAAAGTCTGCTGGCACACAGGTCTCCTCTTAGGAAAAATGGTGTTGGCTCAGCAAATATTGAGAAGTAGGTATTTTTAGAGACATTAGTGCATAGTTAAATTCATAGGTTTAAAAATAATCTCAAATGACATCAATTGTTTTGTATTTATTTACTGAGTAATGTCCTCGTCAATTTTGATTTAGAAATCAAGATTTTCATGTTGAACTCAGAACAATTAAATCAAATTCAAAACCAAACAAAAGCCAAATACAAATTAGAGAAAATCTTACCCTTCAAAATCATCTTCTTTCTCACTCACACCCTCATCTACATTCAATGGAGGTGTACCGAAGACTGATGAACGTGCAACCACCGTGACCGAACGAGTGAGCAAGTGAACGAAAGAACGGGTGAATGGTGAGAATTGAAACGAATTGCGTGGAGCTATGCAAGGGACTTGGAACATTTGTCTGTTTGTGTCGACCATAGAGCAACACGGACCACCGGCAGACCGGAGGGGAGACGCCATAGCGTTTTTTCCCGATACAAAACTGTCTGTCATTTTTTGCGGGGGGAAATCTGCTCTACCCACACTTTCTCAAATTCTCACACAAAAATAATCGTCTGTTACTACGACTACTCAAGCATAAAAATTAAAGCATACACTAACAATTTCACACACACATAGATACATTATGTGTCGTTACAGTACAATGAGATGATGCAACTACACTGACAAGTTGCTTACAGCCGTGGTTGCAACCACTGTCGATAGGCATTATCGATAAATTCAAGAACTCGGTTCGGAATATTACGTTTAAAAGTGATACAAAGATAGAAATTATAATAAAGATTGACTTTATTTATTATGTACTACAATAATAATTATCATTTAACAAATAAAATGAAGGTTTACGTCATTTTAAAAACTAGTTATAGTTGTATCTATCACTGGTTTTTAAAGTGGATTAGTTTTGTATAAATATGAATACATTTTTGTGGGTCTGCTTTTTGACTTGATTGACGAAGTACACGGAGATGTCAACGAATCAGGAATAGTGAGAGTGGCACTAATAGCATCATAGATGATAGTCTGTCATTTGGTAGAGTGAATCATTTTTAATGTGTGGAAAATTAGGTTTAAAACCGTCAATTTTTCAAGTTGAGAAATCTAAGCTTCATTTCGCCACTATGACTAATGTGTAGTACATCAGCACGCGTAGCATGACCACCGTAGATAGGGGGTTTGTCGACGGAAGAATAGATAAAATAACGTTTCGGGTACACAGTACGACAGCAGCAAAGTAGAAAGAGTCAACTGCACTTTTTATAAAATTTACTCTTCAACATGATTCGACTCAGAATTATATTTAACCGACTTCAAAAAAAGGAGGAGGTTCTCAATTCGACTGATTTTTTTTTATGTTTGTTACCTCATAACTTTCGACTGGGTGAACAGATTTTGCCACACAAACTAAATGGTCACCCATCCAAAGGCTGACCTTGCGAAGTACAGCTTTACCTTGCGAACCTGCGACAAAACGCCACACATAAAGTAAATGGTCACCCATCCAAAGGCTGACCTTGAGAAGTGTAGCTTAACCTAGCGAACCTGCGACACAAGGCAAAACAAAAACTACATGGTCACCCATCCAAAGGCTGACCTTGCGAAATGCAGCTTAAGCTTGCGAACCTGCGACAAAATGCCACACATAAATTAATTGGTCACCCATCCAAAGGCTGACCTTGCGAAGTGCAGCTTAACCTAGCGAACCTGCGACACAAGGCAAAACAAGAAATATATTTTGTAAAGGTAATATTTATAAAGCATGCTTTACGAAAAGAAATGAATATGGTATAATCAAAAAATAACGTATTAATTATATGTTAATATGTTAATTAACACATCAAAAAAAATCGCATCGATATTGAAACTTTGTTGCCTAAGTCCACTAATTTTCAGTATGGGCCACTGTGCGTGGCCACGCTCACCACGCCAAAATTTAGGTTTACCCTCGCCCATAGATGTTTCACATCAAAAGTGCAGTTGACTTTTTTTACTTTGCTGCTGTCGTACTGTGTACCCGAAACGTTACTTTGTCTAATCGTCCGTCGACAAAACCCCTTTCTACGGTGGTCATGCTACGCGTGCAGGTGGACTGTTTTACCTTTTCCGTGATATAAAAAACTTCCGGGACAAATACAGTGTGGCGTTAGAGTTGATTTGGTGCCCTCGACTAATCTCCTCCTATTGTTCGCCAACACATGAAAGTCAGTCTTGAAATGTTTTGAGCAAATGACACTATTTCTTGTGGGAATCCAGGTTAGTCTATTATTACAAAATTTCTTCCATGTATCCCTTAAATTTGAATCTTTAGGAAACCTGCAATAAATAAATTAAAAAAGGATTGTGTGGTTTTTATAAAACCACGATAGTAGTGAAACTTTTTTCACATTATAGACATTAAACTAAAAATTTTTGGAATATATGCAATAGCTTAATAAAAAGACTTCATTTTAATGTTCATACGAAATAAGGTAAATAATAAATTCAAGCACTCAAAATTGAAATAAATCCATAAACAACAACATGCACCAGCGAGCGCCTTTCACTTTATCCCTACTTCGCGGCCGACCGTCATGCGACATGCCACACACAGACGAAAAAGTGTGAGACGAAGTATTAAAAGTTTCACTTTAAAAAAAAATATGGTTGAAGTTCACACTAAGTAATTTTAATAAAACGTGTTAACTCGTAAGTTTTGTAAATTTTTTATTTATACAACTATGTATATTAATATACAGCTTACATTATAATATTTTAAATAAATCAGAAAACTTATTCTCAAAAATGTCTCTGTATGAATATAGACTCCTTTGCCAAATTTATCGATAACTATCTACTAACAAACCAGTAACAACACTATCGCTCGGTGACAGCTTCTACTCGGAAACAAACTCGGATCAGTCGCTCGACCGATCCGCATATTGTATGAGGGCGAGCGGCCTGTGTTGGTAAACAAATCCGAAACAACATGACCGATAATATTGTAATTTTTAAGTTTTATGGAAGTAAATGGGAATAATGTGATTAAATATTAATTACATATGAAAGGTAATGCCATCTTATTGTAAATTTGACGTGGCAAATCTCTTTTTGCAGCAAAATACAGAACAATTCGTAATTTTTGTAGGACATCAATTTAGTCGCGCAACTAGATTTAGTCTACTGAGCAGTGCGGCTGCAACTAGTTTTATTATACGCATAGGACCGCGTGGACTTGTACTTTGACAGAGGGGAACGCCTGCGTATGGCTACTCCCCTCTGGTCCGTGTTGCTCTATGGTGTCGACACTTGTAATGCCTCTTATGTAAAAGAGGTTTTTAATGGTAGGATTTATTGTTGAGACTGTTTCTTTTTTTTCTCTTGAGATATTTTTGGTGTATTCGAGTGAGGCGCGATTGATTTACAAATGGGAACATTTTATTGCTTCTTAATTATTGGCAACATCTTGATGACATCAACAAAATGTATTTGCAAAGCAGATGTGTATGGAAACGCCGTAAGAGACGCTCCAGAAGGACATATTATGACCTTTTTGGTCACGTTCTTCAGAAAGATCATACGTTACGTAGTTTAAACGAAAAAAGAAACAAGTAAAAGGAGTGTGTAAAGATCGTAACAGAAGGTGTTCTATAGCACAATAATTGATGCTAATGTGGTTCAGAAGTAGTTGCCTAACGGCGCCTAAGGATATTCCAGGACTAGTTAGATAAGCCTCATGTGCCTGTAATCAGCCGTAGGGGAGCAAGGGTAAGAGCCCTTAACACTAGAACATAGCAATGCTAATTGGTGGCAAAAACAAGTATAGTAGAATTACAACGGGCTAACTGTATATAGCCACAAGGATACACCGAAAACTGCGTCAAACACGTTCGTTGAAACCTAGTCAAGCGCGTTACTTTGAGTAGTTTATTTCATCACCACTGCTCTTGAAACGGTGAAGAAAACATCGTGAAGTAATTGACTTCTCCTAGAACCAAAAAATCGAAGATATGTGATCTACCAACTCGCATAGGTGGATTGCTGCTCACTCCCTCTCAAAACAGAGGAGGAATATGTCTCATCAGTCGGGACACTATAGACTACGATAGGTTACGCATATCCATGATTTTGCAACTTATACCACCATATCTACTCAAAATCCATTTATTCAAATTAAGCTGAGTATCAGCACTTTTCGAAGGTCAAAGTAACATAAGACAGTCCCCCGAAACGCCTGCACTTCACTACCTCCTAGTACTTTAGCTGAGAAGAAGTTAATGCTTAAAACCCCTACTAAATACACTAAAAATACATTTCTATCTCGCTACTGAAAGTCTTTCCGCCATCTTAGCTTCTCTATAAATAAACGTAATTACACGCTGTATTTGAGTCACATTAATGCAATAACGTAGTCGACTTAATAATTCAAAGTCGTCGGAGTCAGGTGAAGCGTATAACCACAGCATAGATAAGTACAGAAGGTTCGCTCCATACAATGATCGGAAAAGGGCGCACGCACACATGGACACGTAGAACGTTACAAAGATATTTTGACACTCGAATGACATTGGCAGTTACATTGTGTATTGAGAAAACAAGATGGTGGCGTTGCTTATAATTTTGGCCACGCGCCATCAACACTTTATAGCGTTCAGCAATCTCAAATGAATGCTAGTCGTAAGTGTGCTTACGAAAACTTTGACCATTTTTGACTAAACTCTTTACTTGTCATTTTTTATAATGCGTCTCATTTTTGACGTCACTATTTGCATTTTATTTGTTTTAAATGACAATGAGCCCTACCGTAACGCAAGTTCGAATGAATTTTGTATCTCCTCGTTTCTGTTTTTAGGGTTCCGTTGCCAAATGGCAAGAAACGGAACCCTTATAGATTTGTCATATCTGTCTGTCTGTCCGTCCGTATGTCACAGCCACTTTTTTCCGAAACTATACGAGCTATGCTGTTGAAACTTGGTAAATAGATGTATTCTGTGAACCACATTAAGATTTTCACACAAAAATAGAAAAAAAAAACAATAAATTTTGGGGTTCCCCATACTCAGAACTGAAACTCATTTTTTTTTTTCATTAACCCCACACGTATGGGGTATCTATGAATAGGTCTTCAAAAATGGTATTGAGGTTTCTAAACTGAATTGTTTGCGCGAGAGACACTTCCAAAGTAGTAAAATGTGTGTCTCCCCCCGTAAGTTCTAAAATAAGAGAATGAAAAAACTAAAAAAAATATATGGTGTACATTACCATGTAAACTTCCACCGAAAATTGGTTTGAATGAGATCTAGTAAGTAGTTTTTTTTTAATACGTCATAAATCGTAAACCGCAATTTACATTTTATTCTGATTGAATGAAAGGTAAATTGCGGTTTACGATTTATGACTCAAATTAAAAATTGAAAAAATAAAATAAAAAATTCATAAACATACACCTTATGCATAAAGCGTGAATATATACAGGTTTGTACGGAACCCTCGGTGCGCGAGTCCGACTCGCACTTAGCCGGTTTTTTTTAAATAGTTTTAGCCCCTTAAGTTCACTTAAAACAAGTAAACAGACACTTGGGGCACTCCAATCTAGGAGGACATGATCTGCACAATTAGCACCACCCATAGTTCTTCATCACCCAAACTTATGTGAGAGACAAGCATTCCCAATTTTAGCTCGTCCCATTGGTTTTAAGTATTTATAGTTAAGGGTTTCGGTGAACGGACCGTACGTAAGTGCCAGTCTATGAGTGCGTGCGGTTGTTGTATGGAGCAGACTTTCTGCACCTTCCTATTCAGTGGTAAAGCTTCAGTAGAGAGGGTAAATAAACATTGAGATAGTGTTCGCGACTCTATATCCGATATACGAATGTTATGAATTATTTAGACCATGTGTGTGTAGTGCATCTCTAGTTCGGAGTTTCTGAACGCTGTGTTTATTCTGAATAAAATGTAGTCTGGTTATGATTTTTTGGTTATGTACCGTGTACAAAAACATGGGGGTTGTTTGATATTTATTTTAAATAGGTATGTGTAAGTGAAGGCTTAGAAGGGCTCGTGGTTAAGTTATAACAGTCGCACGGGAGGATCGATCGAGCTAATCTACGCTTGCCGCAGTTGGTCTGTGGATGGGTGATCATCTTTTCATACTAAGACGAGGGCTTTGCTTTGGAAAAGCATGTTAAGTCGTTGGTCCTTCGTGGATCTTTGACTGTCGTTAAGCCCGAAAGTCAAACAACCAGTCTTTCCAAGCGGTTTCGTTCTGCACCTTACACACTGCATCCAGTGAGACTGAAAGACTATCCCAACATAGTTGGAAAAGGCTAGGCAAATTGTAATTTGTATGTGGAAGCTTAAAACTTTTCGTGACTCGATTAGCTAGCTAAATAGCATGATATTATTATAATACAGTAACTTTTATTCACAAAAACCATGATTATAATCACAAAACATTATACCTCACATCGTTTACACATGTGTAAAGCGATGTGAAGCCTAACGTTTACATAAAAGAAACTGTTTGCCGTACTAATTAATACCTGTTATTCGCAGCCCGAATCGCTCCAAAATTAATTAATTATTCGGATTTGGTTAATGACCACGCGTGCGATGTTATATTCCGTCAGTAATTATTAGGCGTCTCCCTCGATATCAATTAACAATATCTGCAAATAATTTTAACGATTACGCGTCGAATTCACATTAATAGCGGCAGTGGATACTGATCAAATATTTACTGAACCCTCGATTTCCTACCGATACAAACAATACGCCAATATACAAACAGCTATGACGGGATGTTGTGAAAAATACTATTATAACTTATTTATTCAGTGGCCATAAATCAGATCGGCACGTGCACTCGGCGTGGGCGCCAAATACAGAGTGACGTCAACCGGGTGGCGGGGGAACAAAGTGGAGGGGGGCAGAGAAAAACAACCCAAAAACTTACTTTTTACGCCTAGACATAACGCCGCTCGGGTGAAAAGTTACGTGAAAGCTAAGAAAGATGACTCCCGCGTATAATATAAACTACGCATGATATATTGTTTGTGTGTATGCAGAGACAATTTTCTGGGTTATTTATTGGAATGACGCCGTATACAGGGACCTTTTGTGTGGCATCTGCAGCTTTATAGGCACAAGCCCCGCGGGGTTCTCAATATCAATAACAGAAGCAAACGATGTAAAACTTGGACGTTGGTCAGTTGAAACTTTGTTATGGTCGGGGTTCGCGCAGTTTGTCAATAAAAGTTTGAAAGTAATTTTACCTTGGGACTATCTTGTATCTTTTTATAAACTTGAACCAGAGCAGAGTTTTGTTACTGTGACACTTGTAAGTAAAAAACGTCGAGATGAGAAATCAGCAATTTGTTTGTTATTACATTAAGAGCGCCTTAGAAGTGAGCTCAGTGGAATGGAAACTCTTGGATGGATTGCGAACGAAAACTTCACCAACTAACGATAACAAACACCCTCACAAATCCACTATAAAACCGCTGGAATTGGTTGAAAAATATGCTACCGCATAAGCCTGAGCTCGGCAACAAAGTAAATCGAGAATTTAACGCGGCCACTACGGGATTAGTCGATGAAAAGTTTCGCGGGGCCCTGCGGTAAAGTTTTCATCTCTTGTTGATGTTGAAAATAAAAAAAAATACTGAACTAGAATCCAGGGGTGCACTGGTAAGGGATGGGGGATTAGCAGATAGAGCCGGAGGACGTGCCGCAGTGAATAATCGAGGTCGGGACCCGACGATTAAAACTAATACTTTCTGAAGACGGCGATGTATCGTCGGCGAGCGCAACTTGTGAGCTTGTTATGTTTTGTGAAGAGTTTGGATTAAAACAGGATAAAGTTTTTCATATCCGTGATTCTAAATAGGAAGGAGTAGAAATCAAAACATTTATTGAACAAGAAGGCATCGAACTAAACGAAATCAGAATGAACACAAATGAAACAATAGGAATCTTAATAGAAAATGAAAACATTCTTGTTAAGATTTCAATATTCAACTATCAAGTGCCCGTCAAGCAATCCAAGTGGAATGAAGACAAGACTTTAACAATCGCTAAAGAACTTCACAAAAGAACAGACATCAGAGTAGCTGTCATCGTTAAACACGATAGCATCGAATAATGACTGGCTGTGCTTGGAACAGTTGAACAATACTTTGTTGGACTCAAGCTCAACGGAGGGGAATTTGAAAACAAACTGAGAGCGGTATGCAAATGTTATCCACGATACGGTGGATGCAGATATAGTTTTTGTCGGTTCAACAATGCGTGGTTTTCACAAAATAATGAATATCCAAACCTTGTCAGTTGTATTGAACAATTACGAGGTTCGTTTGATGTTTTCCAGTAATTTTTTTATGTAAAATTGTAATGAAGAATAAACGAATTCAATTTGAAATTTCTGACAGCTACCTGCTGATCATATTCAAAATACAAGGCACACAAATTCAAATATTGTTTTTATCGGTTTTTATTGTGTTTTTTTTTGTTTTTATTCAGATAAATGTAGCAATTTATATTGCAAGCAAACCTGCTGAAAAATCCAAATGATTTACAACGTTTTATAATTACCGTTGAAGAAGTCTCACAATGCAACGAACAATTCACTATGAACTCGTACATCAACACTTAATTTCCGTTTTTCATTTCATTTTCCAATTAATACTTCTCAACTGGTCCAATATGAACTTGCTCTACAGTCATAGGATTTCCTGCCTTAATATATCAGTGATAAGGTGCTATAGATAAGCAAATGGAATAGGACAGTAAGTTAGCAGGAGTTCCTCGGTGGGTCTCGAAGAAAATTTGATTTATTCTTGGCAGTGTGTCAAGTGGCATATTCGGTCCGCGAAAACGGAATATTGGAGCGATGATAAAGCTTTATTTGGCGTATATTGAGCGTGCCACGGTTCTCTCTTCATCTTATAGATTGTAAGAAAATAGACCTCTTTATTATCTATAAATATATTTGTGTCGAATTTATGAGAGCTGGTTTAGTTTGGAACTAATGAAGCTTGAAAATTTAGTATGTTTATTCAAGAATTCTAAACTTGTATCGTGACCTATTTCATTAGGTTTATACATTTCATTAAAACCAAACATAAACAACGCACTACCAAGCTTGACGTAATATTCAATTCCACACATATTTACCACACTGGCGGTCATTAGACTAATATACTTTTCTCCACAACCAAAAGTAAACCCAGAAAGCGTTAATAATAAAGTACAAATTCATATAATCCAACTTACACGTTCCCGCCATAAAAAGTCCAATAAAACAAAATTAAACCGTGTTGTAATTCGCTATAACCATTTTTTGCGGTTGTACATATCCCCAATGGGAATCAGTGAAGACTGTTCCCACTGTAGTTAATTAAAAGATGTGAAGGACTGCAAGTACACGTTTGCATTCAAATTAGGCTGACCCCACATTAGGCGTGCGCGATCCTCGGGCGTGTGAGTAGCGCGCGCGCCGCGAGCGCGTCGCGAGCGCGTCGCGAGCGCGCCGCGTGAGCGTCGCGTTTTGCTGCACTGCGGCGAGTGTAGCGGCGCGCTCGCGGCGCACTCGCGGCGCGCGCGCGGCGCGCTCGCGGCGCTCGATTCGCGTTCTTACCCCTTCGCCCGCTATCCCCGCCGCCCGCTACTGTTTCGGTCAGTCACATGGTGGGTAGTGTTGTGTTGACACGCGTTAAAAATGGAGTCACCGAGTGAAATAAATATCGAAAGCTTTATCCTAGAAATACAGAATCGTCCTGCGATATGGGACATGACTACACGGGAGTATAGTGACCGTATTGCAAAAAAAAAAGGCGTGGGAAGAAATCAGCACTTTATTTATAAAAGATTTTGAAACGAAAACTGCAAAGCAAAAAAATGAAGAGGGTAAGTTTTAAATTTTATTATCTTGCCATGACAATGAACCTTCCGCTGAGACGAACTAATCAGCAAACTTATTTCTTTCAGTCATACCTCTTGAAAATTGTATACCTTCTGTTTCTTCACAGTCATTGTTTTGATTGCCATCGAGTCCAGAAATTATTGGTATGTTAATTTCCGCTGTGCCAATCTTTCTAGATCTAACAAAGTTGTGCAATATGCAACAAGTTTTAATAATTTGTTCACTAAATTCAAGTCCAACATTTAACGGTCTGTGCAAAATCCTCCATTTTCCTGTCATAATTCCAAAAGTGCATTCTATATATCTCCTTGCACGACTAAGTCTGTAGTTATATACTCTTTGTTTGTGTGTCAAATTGTTGCCAGCGTAAGGTCGTTGCACATAACCTGATAAGGGAAAAGCTTCGTCGCCTACTAGTACAAAGGGAAGAGGCGCACCGTTGCTTGTTATTGGAGCTGGTTCGGGAATGTCTAACACTTTTTCTTGTAATTCGTGGTAAAAACTGCTATTACGGAAAATTATTGAGTCAGAACTTTTTCCATAAGAGCCAACATCTACATATATGTATTCATAGTTTGAATTACACACTGCCAATATGTTAATTGAAAAATATTTTTTTATAATTGTAGTAAAGGGAACCGCTATCGCATGGTCTTATCATTCTAATATGTTTGCCGTCGATGGCACCTATGCAGTTGGGAAAATTTGCTTTCAAATTAAAGTTATTTGCAATTGTTTTCCAGTTTTTTTATGTCATTACTGATGATGATTTTAGTGCCATAAACTCAGATTTGAAAATGGACGCTAAAATGGAAATAATGGGCGTTATTAAAAAGTACGTGCAGATGTCCAAATATTCGGGCCAAAATAGTAATTATGGTAGTCCTGGTTATTTTACGTCTATAGATTCGTCTTCTAATTCATCCCATACATTAACATTAGCAACATCGCAAAATTTGAACACTTCATCGCCTGCGCATTCGCATCTCAATGATTCAACACAAGAATCAATTTATGACAATCTATTTGGCGATGATTACGGGGACAATTAGAAAAGATATTACATGTCGCATTTAGTACTTGGCGCTAATGTAACGACGACGTTCATAAGTGTTACTTTTGTGAACTACATAAATAAAGACGTTTTAATTTTCAGACAATACAAGGGTAATTTTGCATGATAAAGTATGTCAATTATTGAATATAGTGTATTTTGATAAATTTCGTCTAGTGTTTCATTCTACATTCCCATACATTCTTAAGCATTGCATTCTGGGGAGCAGTGGTGGCCCAGTGGTAACGACCGCGACTTACGAGTAGTAGGACGTGAGTTCGAACCGAAGCAGGCGCTTTACTTTGTGTGAATTATTTCATTACCAATGCTCTTAAAACGGTGAAGGAAAACATCGTGATAAAACCGGCATGTCTTAAAACCAAAAATTCTAAGACATGTGACATCTACCAACACGCACTGGGCCCGCGTGGTGGATTATGGCTCACTCCCTCTCACCGAGAGGAGGCTTGTGTCCCAGCAGTGGGAACATTATAGGCTGCTGATGTGATGTGATGTGATACATTCTTACCTTATTGTTATAACCAGCTTTTCTTCAGGTGTCACAGGAAGTCTAAACTTTGAATTTTGGCACTGAATATCACTTTCAATTATGTCTAAAAGTTCATTGAATGTTGCCCTCGGCATTCGTAAATAATCATAAAAATGCTTTGCACTATTCTTTATATGTCTGCAATACAAAATATAGTAATCACTTTCTTGTGAACAAGAAGACCATAATGTATCTTGCCAGAGGCGTTTAGTCTTTTTATTACGTGTCTTATTTCTTTTTAGAAGCAAAGCTAACAGTAGTGTTTCCTCGTCTGAGTCCATTTTGTTAGTAATTGTAAAACAGCAACGCAACGACGTGTGCTAACACGGCACTGTCCAAATTGTGACTGACTTAGCTGTAGGGGGTTAAATGCCAAGGGGAGCGCCGCGTGCGCGCCGCGAGCGCGCCGCAGGGCAGCTAAACGCGACGCCCTCGCGGCGCGCTCGCGACGCGCTCGCGACGCGCGCGCGGCGCTCGCGCCCGAGGATCGCGCACGCCTAATGTGGGGGAGGCCTTAGAATAAGAATTATTCAGATAGACTTAGTTTGGGGGAAAGTTGAGTGAAGGTGAGGTCTATAGAATATAATTCTTGCTAAAATCCGAAGTAAGACGACTGTTTTCAAACATTTCTTATCAAGACACTGGTTTTATTTTTTGCCAGGTAGAAAATATCCTCGAGTGATAAATTATGCCACAAACAGACAATTTCTATACCGCGGTAGAAAATACTATGGAAAAAGAACAAAACATTGTGAAAACAGCTCTGTTTGCAATTAAACTGGAGTAAACAAGAAAGAAAAATAATGGATGAGGTATAGACATCATCTCATCGTTGATCTCAAAAAAAAACGCAAACACACAAATCACTCCAGTAATGTGGTCAACATACATAACCACACTCTTGATATAAAAGATGGGAAAATACTTAAAAACAAAACATTTAAAGATAGAGGAAGTAGATTATAGACTCTTCCTTGATGATCTCAAAGAAAACAAAACGCAGATACGCAAAAAGAAAACTGATAATAGAACTCCACAAACTACCACTCTTACCATTCCTGAAATAAGTCATGGTATATAAAGGTCTCGTGACAAGCTCATAAGCGAAGCTCTATGGGGAATGAGCCGGGCCGGTGAGCGCACTACGAAGGAGTTAAGAATTCAGAAGTGGCGTGAAAAATGACAGGATCCTGCGCCTTTCAATCTCTTATGAGCTTTATGCTAACTTAGTGGGATATTATGTGGCGGGTTAATTATTTGTAGGGGAAGAGAATGGTGATTATTTATTTCATTTGGTTTGACAATGGGTCTTTAGGTAGGTCTACGTGAATTCTGAATGCATGCACAATGACGTAACAACAAATCGTTAGGTTTTATCATACTTGCATACATCACGTTAAACTTTATAAATCTCAGGCGAGCAGAATTTTAGTAGTCTAAGCAATTTGAAACTAGGAGTCTACTCGCTAAGTCCGTCAAGTAAGATACGACGATCCCTCGAGACGAGTGACAAATAAAAATTTTCGGACGGGTACTGACAAAACGTGTTGTCATTCATTCACAATTCGTGGCCTCGAACTAATCTCATCTCCGTAAGTCATATTGAGTAGGAAGCGCCCATAACTTCTGCCAAAACTAGGAATTTCGCAAACAGTTACATTTCATTATCATTTCAACCGGCAGACGTCGACTGCTAGACATAGCGTCACTCCCAAGCTCGGTCACTTCGACTGGTTCTATGTTTTCATCGCATCTACCGGACTCCTGCGGCCTTCAGAAGGTCAACGGTCCACCTTGTGAGAAGTCTTCCAACTCTAGGTCTTCTGATACGCGGTTGCCCGTCCAGAACCTTTCGGCCCCAACAGTCATCTGTTCTACGAGCACTGTGCCCTGCCCTCTGCCACTTAAGTTTGACAATTCTTAGTAGTATGTCGGTTACCTTGGTTCTACTGCGGAACTAATCATTCTTTCGTCCAATCACGTAGAGAAACTCCCAGCATAGCCCATAGCCCTTTAAAAGACTTTAAATTAGGATTCAGCAACTTTATACCGATGTATACCCAAAGTCTTATGACTCGTATATTTTTATAGAAAACGAAGAGAAAACATCAAAACTTTTTAACAAAAAATTAAACCGCCGAAAAACTGAAAAGCATAAAATAATAAACCTTAAAATTATGAGTCGGCGCTTTGAGTGATCCTTGTTCATTGATTTTTCAGCGCCGACTCAAAATTTTAAGGTTTATTATTTTATGCTTTTCAGTTTTTCGGCGGTTTAATTTTTTGTTAAAAAGTTTTTATTTTATATTTTTTTCGTGGCTTTAATTTACTAATAATACTTGGCAAGGTATACCCTATGCAACACAAAAAGAATTATCAAAATCGGACTACTCTGTATAAAGTTATGCTTGGTTATACATTACAATCAGTGAGTGAACAATCAATCATCCCCTGTTTTCCGACCCTTAGGGTTCGATTTTGTTTTCCAAATTTATATGGGACCACCTTGGGAGTATACCCTTTCCAATAGAAGAAGAATTGTCACAATCGGACCACTATGTAAAAAGTTATGCGTGGTCATACATAAAAAAAAAAAAAAAATATACGCGTCGAATTGATAACCTCCTCCGTTTTTTTTCGTCGGTTGAAAAGCTAATAGAGTCATTGGAAATATTACAAGCAATCCAGACTGTCGCCCAAAAGGTACATTACCATTAAAGGATACTTTCACACAAACATCAAAAACTTATTCCGAAAACATTTTATACACTCGGAGCTTATGCAAAACACCTATAAACGTTAAATATATGACTCGAGAGCAAACGTTGGAAGGCTAAACGTTCCTTCTAATGTATTCGGAAAAGTTATTTTATGAACTGCCTATAAAAATATAACGGGCAAGTCGTAAATGTTAAATTTTCTGATCCTCCGTCCCCCCTATCGATGTAAATCGTATAAAGGGACTATTCAGGAAGCGAGCCCACGGTTTAAGCTTAGTTTAATTTTGTGGAACCGTTTTTTGGACCATTACCCCAGCCATGACGGCTACAGCAATGAGTTTTAAATTACTGCATAATACGAAACGTTTAAGTTGTTACTTTATTTAGGCTGCTTATCATAATCTTTTTAAGTGTTCTCGAAACAAAAGGATTAAAAGGGACCCGAAATTTAAATTTCTATTTACAACTGAAAGACCGTTCACAAATGAAAAGTTCAGATTCTTTAGAAAGATTATGCTTTCTGTTCATAAAAACAATAAGTCGGCCTTTCGAATTTATAAAAGGATACGACGGAGCATTTTCTTGAATAAACATTCCTGAATAAAGTTGGCTAGAATTGACAACTGCCGTATAAATCGGTGTTTCCAGGGCCGCGAGTGGCCATCTATACGAAATAAAAAGGAAAAATTTTATGATGGGCTCAATAGTGGAAGAGATTTTATGTGCCTCATGCGGGCCAGTTCGAACCGCTTCCAACCGGTATGAACAGATTCGTTGCTCCGCAAACAGTCGTAAATCCCGAACATTGCTCTGATCCGCTCACTATTGTTTAATAAAAAATACAAACGAAATACGGCATTGTTTGCGGTGGACGTAGTTTATTTCAATGAAGTGCTCTTATGTGATGTAAACGTGTTTTATATGTGTTCCAAATCTGGCAGGTTTATTTGTTCTAAGTTAATTGCTGTGTTCAATTAGGTAGCTCTTTGTTCGTTGTTACCAGTAGGAACACCCCATTGTATTTGATTTTACTTCCAGACTTATGGATACTTATCCCGAATTTAAGGTTAATGTTGTCAAAACAATTTACGAACTCCGACCTTCGTTGAGGTTGACCAGATTTACGTAAAGGGACAATAGCGTCGAAGCTTAAACGTTTTTATACAAAAGCGTTTTCGAACTGAATTATTGTTAAAATGAGCTCACATAACGTCAATTCGTGTCACTCTGGGCTTTACAAAACAAAGATGCGAATTAATGGCTCTCATTCGGAAAGGTCTATTGTGAAAGCCTGTCCCACGGGTGTACCCTTCCATTTCGTAGAATTGGACGAACACCGAAGCCAATCCAACGTGATCTCTGGCGGTCCCCCGCAAATCATATTGATGAACGCTAACGACGGTACGAAGTAAGACGTTCGGGAGACCTTTATTTATTGGATGTGTAGCAACAAACGGAATTGATACGTGGCCCGTTTATTAGATTCGTCGCTTTTTTTCTTTACCTTTGACAGAGAGGTTACCATTGTCTTTTGAGGAGGCCGCTCGGTTTCTCGCGCACTTACTGTTTCGAGAAATTCGGAATGGGGGATCTGATAATCGAATATCGTATTATTTCGATCGAGATCCACGCACGAACTTATTGCGCGTGAAACATATAAAAAAGAAAGAAAGATTTCTCTGTTGTGCATGGATACGATGAGACGGATTAGATACGAAAAATAAAGGAAAAATTGGGAACACAAAGGGAGGTAAGCAACGAATGCTTTTCATACTAATGCTGTTAGATCGTAAAATAAAAATGTGATAACATAAAAATGGAATGAAGTCAACTTACGAATGCGACAAAAACACCCGTTTGACATATTTCAACAGTGGTTTTTATGATTTGACATAAAATATTACAATCGCTCGTAAAACGTTAAAATTTTTGTTCGATACGTGTATTAGTCCGCTTAGGTATTCGCGACTTTAGATTGCTATCGATAGCTATCATTATTTATAACGTTTTCCTTTTTTACTGCATGAAATATTGCTGTCACAAACGACACTTCATAAACTGAACAGTTCTATTTCAATTTTGTTACCTACCAAATACACAAGTAATAGTAGTAGGTACCGAGGTGATAAACAATAGGTTCCAAATAGAAATTTCTATTCAATTATTGACTTATCACACTATTTTGATTCATAATTAACATGTGGAGTAACGCCATATTTTCTCAATAAAGACACAAGACCAAGTCCCACGCTGGGCGCCAATATAACATTTGCTCTGCAAACAGTTGTATAAATACCTATTCAAGTAAACTTACTTATGTATGGCAAATTAAACAAAGCTCCATTTGCAGTGAGGGAGTTGCTGACATATTGTCGTATTTACAGCTATACGTATTATGTTTGTGAAGTGGATAGACCAGCTATGTATGTCGATACAATGTTTGAGCGCAACAAAGTAAACCGCAGTATACGCTACCACTATTCATTAGGATAATTGGCAGTCAAACGCATGCATTAACTGACATATATGAAGGTTCTATGCGGTAGCTAACGTATTTCTGATAATATTTAGACGACAAAACTGAAATATCTAACCTTACTATTGTTTTTGTTGCACCAAACGTGTAAAGCTACGGTATGTTTTAACCTGCCTTTTCCAAAATTAAAAATGAGTTGAGAAGAGAATTTCCCCACCGTTTTCAAATTAAACCGTAAACAAACATCAAAACGAAAAATGTTTCCAATACTTTAATAAATGGGAGCCAAAAATATTCTTTTGAAACTGCGAAATAATAAACAAACGTTCCTTCTGATATCAAAAAGCCAAGCATGAGGCTTCTATCGCCTCAAGTCATTCTAAACTTCGCAAAAGTTGTCGACTTTTGAAACTTCCCAGATTTTTTCCGTAACAATTTTGACAGATATCTTTCGCTTTGGGAAAAGTAGGGAGGAAAATCTAATTCAATAACGGCGAAAAATTACAAAGAACATACATAATGGGTAGGTAACTGAAGTTTTTATTTTCTTTGAATTTTACGTTGTATAAGTAGGTTGTTTCTTTGGTTAAAGTAAATTGAAATAGGATTTAGACTATATTAATTTTCGAGACCTCATAAATCTTTTCATTTAAGGAAAAAACCGGAAGGAGTCTACTTAATAATGGATTTCGTTTCTTTTATTTCTACTGTTTACTATGACCTCTATAGACCAAGAAATGACTAAGTAGGTAAAAATATCGACAATTTCTCAAGGGTACAAGATATTTTTCTTTCACAAAATTTATTTATACGAACCTCTATCTCTGATACTCCTATCACTCATTAAACATACAAACAAAATTCAGTGCCTCTGGGAACTCCCAAAACCTTTTAACTCAGTAATGGATGATCTCTCAAAAACAAAAAAGAAAGTCAAATGGATATACCCAATAGGTACGTTCGATCTAATGGATCCAAAGGGGAACGCCCCTGGGTATGTCTTACATCTAACGCAAATTGATTGGACGGTGACCCGAGGACTATTGTTGATATTTTCGGGATTGAGTACTTAGTGGATCGGTCCTTTTGTGCATCGGGTTTATTGAAAACACAGGCGTGTATTTTTTTAAGGTGCGGAAGATTTGTCCTATGATAATTAAATAAGGGATTTTCTGAGTTTTGAAGTAAGTAAGTAGAATGTCACTGCGGTTTAAGAGATCGTGATCTTGTCCTCGACATGCATTAGATTTGATCCCAATTTTAAAACACATGTAACATGGACATGGATGAACCGAGTGAACTATGATATGGATAGAAAGAGGGTGACTACAGTGCTGACGACTAATAGAGAAGTGTGGAAGAAAAAAACAAGTTGCACCGACCCTAAATAGTTTGAGATAAGGGCAGGAGAACAATGTTGATGATGAATTATATTACATACACATCCTGAAAATGATGGAAACAATTCATAATTGTTAAAACAAATTATTTAATAACCGTCATATCCTCTCCGCATAACGCATTAAAACCCGCTTTAATTAAACTGGCCACAAAAAAAAACACAATAAATAATTTCCCCATTTGCAACGTAAAACCAAACACACACACACACTCACATTACACGTATTCTAACTCCTTGAACACACTACACACCCACAATTCACGCGGACGAATGTCGAGTGAAAAAAAGTATAGAAGTGTTTTTACACTTTTTTACTCGTGTGTACATGTAGGGCTTTTTCCGTGACTGTACTTAATCACCGGGAGTTCATGGAAATTTCTATGAAACAACTAACGCGAATTTGTATTCTGTGAAAGGACTATGTAATGTCGTTTGTAGGTATAAATTTATTGAAAAGGTTGCGTTTTGTTGATAATAAAAAATATACTTGTAGCAATACAAAAACAGGGTTTTAAATAACTGTGTTGTTAATAATTTAGATGATAGGAACTTTTTAGTTTGTCGAAGAACAATGTTCATTGCAATCTGGAAGATAATTTCTCGTACTTAGAGGAAGCACCAAGAAACTATCGAAATAAAAAATACGGTTTTTGTAATTTGCAGGTAAGTCTCAGGGTATTTGTTGAACAAAGTATAATTCACGACTGCAACACGTATGTGTTTAACAGAATAACAGTAATTAATATCATCAATACAACCCTCCAAGTTCATACTTAATTTTACACATTTAATGGGATTATAAAAACTTAAGAGGGTTGTATTGATGATTTTAATGATTATAATACTGTAAAGCCAAATTTGTTACAGACCCAAATCATAATTTAATAAATATACAACCTAACACTGACCAGCGAACTTCAAAAAAACCGTAAGAAAAATGTTGAATATTACGGGGTAATCTGGAGCTTTTCCCATAAAATTATGTTCCCAAATAAAGTTTCCCATGACTCAACAAAACAAATGAACTACTATTCCAAGTATTAAAGCGAACGTTCTACATATAATACAATTCAATAACTCGAAATATAGAGGTACGAAATCAATTTATTTCCTTTCATAGAAATTGATATACCTACCAGAAATACCAAACCGAAAATTAATTCGCGAAAACGCGCTGCGATGATTAAATTTACATTAACCTTAAAATTAACAAAGTAACCGACAAAGTAAATTGAAGGTAATCTCTAATTTTACCGCCGCGAATTTTACCGGCCGGGTAATATTTATGAAACGTTGGAGTAAAAATCAACATCACGCTATATCAATTACGGGGTAGGTACATGGTATACAAAGTTTACAGGTACGTATGCGTGGTTTGTTAACATGAAAGGTTTGAGACAGGTGTCACTGCGAAATGAACTATACTATTCCTACTTATAAAAAAAAGACTTCTCGCTGTTCAACTTAGGAGGTGGTCGACTGCTTAACAAGAATTGCCTGTAGGCGCCTCCTTAAATTAAGGCCTCTGGCAGTGCTTAAAACACTCAAAATTAAGCAACATTTCCCATGGTCTTTCGGGCTTCTGACAACCCGTAACGACTGCTAAATATTCCGCAGCCCGGAACAGCAGCTTAACGTGCTATCCGAGGCAAAGAGGGGCCTTGATATGTAAAGACGGTCACCCATCCAAGAGCCAACCGCGGCAAGCGTAGCTTAACCTGATCAAACGACCTGTTCGGCTGTTATTACTTAGCCACTAGCACACATATCTACTTACTCATACATAAGTATATCGATATCATACAGCTACTCAATTTGCGGGTAGTGTAAACAGTGGATGTTATGCGGGAGGAGCACGTGTTTCGGAATCCAGATACACGCATGTGTTTATTACACTTGCTGTGTGATGCGAGACATGTGTGATATTGGTGTCGCTTAGTGAGTACGAGTAGTGTTTAAGGGTAATCTGTGAAATTCAAATTATTCTTCCGACTTTTTTACAGGATTTTGTGTGGCCTGGATGTGCATTGAATTCTTAAAGACGTACTAACAATCATTTTGAATACAATTTAAAGTGACTTTATACCTTTTCTTATGAGTTTTCTCTTAACACCGCATCACGCCTTATTGCCCCGAAGGGTTTGGCAGAAGTGCGCCTATTCTACACAGACATTTCGCCATTAACCGTGCACATATTGAGACTCCGGGCTGTTACTGAGAAATTCCAGATAGAAAAACCCAATAACAACTATTTTCTTTTAATGAGGCGACAAATTCAAAGTTGATATCAAAATCAGACATTTTTTTCCTGATATAATTTCCGCCGAGGTTTCACTCATCTCGCTCCGCTTACAATATAACCACAGCTCCAATTCGACGCAAAAGGCATAAAACTTGATGGTAAGGGTACGAATTAAAATGAATTGATTGAAATAAAACACCGCCCAACAGTCGTTGACTGCGAGTGAATTAATGCGTATGAAATATCAAGAATTTATTACCACTGAAACTTGGGGAGTTTCGGAACCATTCGGCAACGCTCGGTAACGATCGGAAATTATCGTTCGTGAATATATTTTGTTAGCGACGTGTGATTTTCATGTAGTTTTTATTGTACAAGTTGTCGGAATTACCGGGAAAATGTTTGAGTTGTAGGTGTTGATTTTCAGCTTATGTGCTTAAACTTTCGATTTTGAATTGTTGTATATATTTACCTACTGTAAATAAAAATATTTTGGGTTCTGCCGCAAACGACTAAAGAAATTAGTCACTAGGAGGATTTCTCGAATGAGTTTAAATGGACTGGAATTAACACTTAAATAATTTAACATTCTCTATTAGGTACTCCCATGAAGTATTATTATATGTGGGCGAATCAACAAGTCTAGAAATACGTGTAGCAATTGGTATGCTTCGAATATTACGTACTTTATTGCATGTACATAAAGTAATCTTTTCTCATAACTTAATTGCAAAAAAAATCTCATGGCAATTCGGACACGTTTACGATTCGGGCGAGTTAATTCGTACGAATCGACCCGAAAAAGCCTTAGTCTTTTTTCCCATGATAAATGACAAAGAAATTATGATTTTATTACTCACTTCCACTACAAAAATGTATTCCTTATTATGCTAATACTATACAATGATTGGCTTGTTCAAGAGCATAGTTTAATATGTGTCTTGTGCACTGCAATCACATCAATACAGGTAATACACAGAACACTGGTAATCAGTGTTAGTGCTGGTACTCAAATTAATTGGCCAGGTAATGAGATGCATTATAAACACTGTTAAAGTGTGGGAATAGTAGATACAGTGTTACAAGGATGAAGGGGTCTGTCTGGACCGAAGCCTGCCAGGGTCGCGGGTTTGTTGGAAAAAGTTACCGTGGCCCCTGGTACAGGCAACTGAAGGAACACGGGTGGGTCTTAGTCAGTAAAAGACTGACACGCCCTCTCACTCCGCCCAGAGCGGGAGAAGTCTTTTGGTGATTTCTCAATCGAATGACATTGACAGGAGGGAGCTGTTAGTAATTGAAATGACATATTTATTTATGTAAGTAGATCTTTTCAGAGACTTTTACACGTCAATATTTAAAAAAAGATGGCGCCGGTATTTCCTAGGTCTCTTAGAAAAAATGCCGAACCAAACTCAGAGGTCGTGACCTCTTTCAAACATTATTATTAGGATTTTATGTGAATTTTAAAAAGCAGGGCCATGTCTGGGAGGACCTTTTGAAGAAAGAGCCATTGCAGTATTTTTTTTGTGGGTGGGAAATCATCAAATGACGTCTCCTGCTCTTGGGGGGAGCGGGAGGGCGTGTCAGACTTTTACTGCCTAAAACCCACCCGTGTTCGTTCAGTTGCCCATCTGCCAGAGCCGCGGTATCTCTCTCGAACAAATCTCACGACCCTGGCAGGCATCGGTCCTAGTGGACTCCTTCAGCTGTTGTTGACATTTCTTTGAGGCGCGCGTGGGACACTACGCGCTGTCGACACGGGCCTGTTCCTTACCGCAAGCTCGCGCCTACGGTGGCCGGGAGCCTGCAATCCACTCCCGACGCCCGGGGCGTCTCCTCCTACGGTGGCTAGGGACGTGAGGGCGCAGAGACTGCTACTCTCTCACGCGCCCCGCCTCCTCCTTCGCGAGCATTACTGCTTCGCAGAAGGAGGTGACGGCTTCCCATGCCCTCTCGTTCCGTACATGGCTCGCGCCAGGGCCGGACGCTAGAGGTCGCCGCCGCCGACCTGAAATCTCCCAACAGTTGGCCATACATGCATTAATAGGCTTTTGTTCCAATGTTGACGTGTCAAGTGTCAAAAGATTTTTATACAGTAATGAAGCAAAACGAACTTTTTTCATAGACTCAAAATTCAAACATATACTTTTCTTTTCTTACCGTTCTTCTTCGTTAGTCTCTTGTTTTTGCTGAGCTGTTGTAAAGTCAGCATCAATAATATCGGGACGAAACTGTTCGAAAAGATCTCGAACCGATTTGGATAAAATTTGGCACAAAAATAGTTTATAGCCTGAACGCATAGGATACTTTTTTTGTATAAAAAGTATCCTATGCGTTCAAGTAAGCAAAAGTTAGTAATGAATATATAGAGCTGATAGTGAAAACCGCACCAGAATCCAAGCAGTTTAAAAGCACTACTCGAATATACACAGACAAACTCTTTCAATAACACTATATAGAGAAAGATAATCTCCACTAAAACTCAACTTACATTAAAATTACAGACAAAATCTCACAAAAGCAAGAACCAGTGTTGTAACATCGAAAGTCCGCAGAGTAACTTCGACGGTCATTCTGGGCACCATTCCGTTTATGGCCACTCGTAATGGCCATGGCTACTACTCGGAAAAAAGTACGTATAGACTTGAAATGTATCGTAATGGTGGAATTGTTTCATTAAAAACGTTATTGGACTTCGGATTGGGGTTTTTTTTTGCTATTAACCCCTTTTCGTTGGCGATTATGTTTTTGAGTGCGGAGTTATTGAGACGTGTGGTTGTGGCTTAATAATATGAGTAGGGTTTCATTACTAAGATTCAATGTGATTCTCTGTAACTGGACATTATTTTCACTTGTGAAAAAGTGTGCAAAAGTTAAGTGCGGGCGTTTTAATGTATGTCTATGTGTAGTCACCAAAAGAGATATACAACCATTAACCAGGGTTGTCGAATATCGTTTAAGTTTTGTTAGAAACCGTTGGATGTTAAAAAAAGAACTGTTTGTTTTATAATCATTAGTAATCATTTTTTTTTTTTAGAATACATCCATCGGTTAATAATTAAACTTATAACTATATGCGACAACCCTAATTACGAATCTCTTTTGTAGACCGTACCTAACTGTTTGACTATCAAAAAGTGTCAATACGTTTTAAATGTTAACAAAATAATTGACTGATAAAATACCTGTAAAATGGTTATTAATTCAGATTCTTTAAATGTAAAACATAAGTAAGGATAACAAAATTCACAACCAATTACTAATTCACCAAAAGTTACATTTCCCTACACTTTTTCCTATATCTATACTTAACGAAGGTAAAGTCCCACCTAGCAACAAAACGCCAGCTCAAACGTCCCTATACAGTACTTTAAACAACACACGTATCCGAAACAAAACAAAGCAAGATGGCGGATATCCGTGATTTCCCAACAGCGCCGCACTAGTTGCCGTATTGACCGCCGTTCGATTTTATTGCCCACCGTAAAGGGCTCAGATATCCGGGAAAAAATCAAAGTATGAAAAAGCTGAGGTAGTAAAACATATGGTAATTTAATTGACCACGGGAGAGAATTCGAGTAAAAAATTAACATGACTTGCCCATTTTTGTAATCCCAATTTTTGGTTCTTGGAACTTACATTTTTTGCCGATCGGCAAGCGAATCGGCTGTAAGCCAATTTCTGCTTATCAGGGACCATCGGCAGCTGTTATGGTAATAAGAAATTAAGGCGAAGAATGCCGAACAGGTGCGAAATTATGTGGGCAAAAATCAATGAATTAAATTATTATTTGTAAGGCGTCATATTCACACAACGATTATAGGAAATAAGTCCTAAACACGGCTTGCGGTAAGAGTTGATAGGTAGCAATCGTCACGATGAAAAAGCTTTATGCCAATTTCATGTGACTTTCTCTCTCTGTCTCTAATGAGTGACTGCAGACGATGATGCGACGCACCGTCTTTTATCAAACTTGTTCCTACTGCGGCCAAAAAAATTATTTAAAATATTATTTTATTCAGTCTCTAAAACTTACCTAATCTCCTTTACATTTGTGCCTATGAACTACTGTGAAATACTTCGCCCATTTGAACAAGGAAAAGTCTTGAACTCATAGCCTACGCATGTCTAATCCTTCGTCAGTCGACATAACGTAAACCTCACAAAACAAAACACTTGAACACGCAAAATAAAATCGTAGCTATTAAAAAAAAAATAGCTATCAGCCTACTTACTTTGGTGTCACTGTTTTACTTCATGCATTCACAATTGTATAAGTACTTAATTACACCCATTTAAATTGTTATGAAAATCACAGCAAGTTCAATTTTATTAAGCCCGGATATTTACCAATGTGCCGTTATTTTGTACTGCCAGTGTAAATGCCCCATTTAATGTTCGGGCGATCGAAATGCATTAGGGCGGACGCCATTTTATTTTGTAAAGATTGGCGCGAAAGTTAAAATATAATTCAGTTACATTTAGAAGGTGTCAAAGCGTGTACTATCAAACGATTTAAAAAATCAAGTTCTTTTAAAAAAAATGTGCATGGTCTTTTATGAGACAATATATTTTAAAGAATACTTACAAACACATAAACATAACATCATGCTTTATTGCCCCAAAGGGTTAGGCAGAGGTTGACTGAAAGAACACCCACATTTCGCAAGTTACGTTTAAGTCCTACCTAGGTAATAGTGGGCGAGCCTACTGCCATCAACTGAGCACAAATCCAGACTCTGGGCTGATCCAAATTCTACAAATAGTATAAAATTTAACACAGCACAATCGACCATTCGTACCATAGATCATTCTACCGTAGATCAGGAGGCCAATTATCGAAATTAAAAACGTTTAAAATATACCTAGTCGCATTCTCACGTCGGCGAGATTCAAATGTCAAAAACTTGTCAAAAAATGTATGGTCCCCATCTGTTCTCCCTTCACTCGCGTATCAGTGTTGACATCCCTCATACAGTGCTACCATATTTTTATTCTTTCATTCGTACATGTACTTATAATTTTTTATACACGATCAATTTTTAAGTACCAAAATACCCCGTTTATTTTTAATCAAGTCGTTCAAAAAATATATGCAAAGTAACAACAGTCAAGAATATAATTTTAGAAAACTCACTGAGTCGTTTCAAACCAGATTGAATTCTAAGTGATAGTGTTTGAGACTTAATTTTGTACGAAGTGAACCAATTTCTATGTTGATTTGGGAATTAAACTAAAACTTAGAGAGTATTGTTTTGCAAGCTGCTGATTGTCCTAAACAATTTGTGGGAGACAAATAAATGACCTTGAGGATAAGTGAACTTGAGAACTAAATGACCTTCAGTGGTGGTCAGAAGTATACAAGGTCATATTCGACCGACGAATGCGTATAGAGCCAATTAATTTAAATGATACATTGATAGTGTTTATGTTAAAAACCGATTATTTCTTTAAAACGAAGTGTAATAATTATAATAACTAATAATGTTATTGAAATGTATTGTAGTATACAGTGAAACTATTTTTAATCGGGAACGATGACGTAATCAAAAAAAAAATTGGTCATTCTTTGGATATAGAGACAGAAATGCTAGGATAATTTGGGATAACAACTTGATTCCTTTTCATTCTCGCAAAAATAAAAATGGCTGACAAAAATGGCGTAATAAATCAGAACACGACAAAATATCATCCATCCAGCACGTACACAAATACATCGTTTAATTTAATTCAGAACTTTAATATTCCGTTTGTACATTACAATATTTACACAACAACTTTACAAAGCATTGAGAGGGACCGATAAAAGATAAACAGAATTGCCTATTTATACAGACCGTAACTGTAAAACTGATAGTAATCGCTATGTTACATAAAAATATACAACCCAATTGTACAGACCTGTGGAACTAAATTACGCTGGATACGCCATATAATCATCAGAGGTTATTAAGGAGAGCACGCTCGACCGATCAGGTGGCGCACGCGATTAAATTGTCTGGTGTTTTTAATTTCTAGTTTATTTATTGTGTTAGTAAATTGGTGGTGCAATAGATAAGGTTTAAATGGAAAGTGTGTTTGGAAACATTATTAACAATAACGCATATCGTCATCAGCTTTTGAGTCATCAGCTAAGATGGCGGTTTAAATTCAGAAATTCGCCCACGCGCCAAAAATATCCTTGTAGCTCTATGTGTAAATATAAGTGACAGAAACTACCACATTTAAGTTTTCTACAATTAGTAATTCTAAAATTCTACAGGACTAAGTGCCATTTAAACCGCAGCGTAATGTAAGTGTGTGTGGTTGATTTTTGTAACGTTTTGTTTACGATTATTCGATTATTTTAGCAGTTCAGAAAAAAAAATAACGAGTGATGTATTACTGTGTACATCGTTGAACCACAAAGTTAATAAAAGTCACCAATGTGTGCGTGACATAACCAGGTCTCTAATCACACGTATAATACAAAAATAACATAAAATAACGATAACACAACCCTTAACTACAAAACTGAACAGTTCCAACAAAGGCCCGGTGTTATGCATTCGAGTCACGTACCACTAATCTGCGATTGTTACAGATTATTAAACAACCGTTGCCCATTCGGTACGGTGGAAAGTAACAAAGCTCCTTGAAAACCCGACGTGTATAGGGAACAATTAAATGAATAGGAATACGCGTTAGGTATAGTGTATACACAGTACGAACGTTAAAGCGAAACGGTCTGAAGTTTTTAGTTTTGGATTAATTTGAAAATCGAACGCGGTGTAAACGGTCAGTAATTGGTGCTTGAATTGAATATTCGATGTTTTTTTTAACAATACAGGTAACTGACACTTTACCGTCCGCTTACAAATACCTTTTAATGGGCGTATTTTCTACTAATGATGAAATTAGTACGTCACTAAGGTCAATGTCGTGATTATTTAAACGGTAAAGGACCGGTTTCTCAAGGACGAGACGAAAACTTATTTTTACACGCTTTATATTAGCTTCATTTGTATGTTTGTTTGTTTGTATGTTTGTTTGTAACCGACTCCTTATAGCGCGATTTTAACCCACTTTAAACGACCAGATTTCATTTAAACTCTGTAGACTTATCGAGGACCGATGACAATACTATAATTTCATAAAGGCCCTAGGGGTATAAGCATAGTGAATTTGCCCTTGAAAGATATTGGCACGATACTTAGATGATTTTTAGGTAATAATAATATAATAAGATCCTGAAAGTTTCAGATCTCTAACCCATTTGGTTTTTGAGAAAAAGAAAACAATGTAAAATTCTGACAAAATCAGAAAAAAATAATTTTCTCAGGAACGCGTGAATCGATTGATTTGAATTTTGGATATGTTTTGGAGGCTGATAGAAGCTTCTATGAAAAAAATTAACACCTTTAACGGTTGATAAGAACCAAAAAAAAATTGTACTTTTGTTTTAATTTTGATTTTTAACTATGAGACAATTCTGGCACAATTATGAAACAATTTTTTTTCGAATTCTCCATTCATTTTTCTATAAATTTACATGCTTTTAAGATTTTAAAAAAGGTACGCCATATTGCAAAAAAATTAAAACCATTTTTTGTGCAAATATTCACGTATTTTAAGCCATCTTTGTGTCGCTCGTTTGTCTTTTATTCTTATTTAAAGTAGTCATGTGTAAACCAATAGTTAAATCTTAAAATATCAGTGAATATCAACTAAAATATTATTAAGATTGTACGTACGGCGACAAATCTAGCGATAGCAGCAATGCTTGATGAAACAGGTAAGTAATCATAACATTCAATACGTAAAGGACCAGTCAAACATACGCGAAGCTCAAATTCAGTCTCGTCATATCAATAAGAAGGTTTATAGATGTTTTATTGAGTATAAAAAAAAAACGCTATTGGTCCCAAAAGTATATTGAGGCATAGTTGTGAGTGGGCAAATGGTCTTAGAACAATGGATGCTACTCTCACGTTGTTGGTATTGTTTATTATTTGTCACACGAAAGATATTTGAACAGATTCTGAGTCCTGCTGAAACGCTAAGCAAATTATTTGGTGCAGACAATGTTTCGCCTGTGCTTTTATTTGTCTGTGGCAAATCATCAAATGACGTCACCCGCTCTGGGCGGAAGAGCGTGTCAGACTTTTACTGACTAAAACCCACCCGTGTTCTTTCAATTACCCATATGCCAGGGCCACGATCTCTTTCGGACAAATCTCGCGACCCTGGCAGTTCGCCTGTGATTGAAGATGATAGTGATGAAGACCGATAAAATGTGATTATAAACTTTTTTTCAAATATATCTTTCAAACATTTGTTTTTATTTATCATTTATCAATTGAAATCTGTTTCTTATTTTAGAAGTGTACACACCGCTACATATCAAGCTATATATTAGGTCTTTACCTATGAAATTGCCGTTCTGCAGTACTGGCCATTTCAAATCAAAATAATTTTTGTTCGTCTAAGAATTCTAATTTCAAATTAATTTTATTTTAAATGGAATTATTTTTCCAAAAGTAGTCATCTGTTTATTGATTAGTGTTACATTTTCATCGCATTTCAATCTTTTTCGTCATCATAGATACGTTAAAAGTTCGAGTAATTATGGAATATGAGTACCATCGTGGCAGCAACGCGGCACAAGCGGCACGCAACATCAACTACGTTTACGGAGCTACCACTACAAACCAACGCACCACCTGTTATTGGTTTGCTCGCTTCCGTTCTGGAAATTTCGACCTGAAAAATGAACCTCGCAATCGTCCGAAGACTTTGGTCAACAATGACGAATTAAAGGCGATTGTGGAAGCTGATGATACACAATCTACGGCTGAATTAGCAGCAGCTTTCGACGTTAGCATCAAAACAATATTGGTCCATTTGCGTCAAATTGGCAAGGTAAAAAGCTTGACAAATGGGTGCCCCACGAACTCTATGATCGCCAGTGCGAAGTACGCGTCGAGACGTGCCTTGCACTGCTGAACAGACACACAAATGAAGGAATTTTGAACCGCATTGTTACCTGCGATGAAAAATGGATTCTGTTTGATAACCGCAAGCGCTCAGCAAGTTGGTTGGATCCTGGTTCAGCACCTAAACAATGCCCTAAACGAAAACTTACCCCTGGAATAGTGATGGTCACTGTTTGGTGGTCTAGCGCCGGTGTGATTCATCACAGCTTCTTACCAAACGGGGTGAGCATTACTGCAGATGTGTACTGTGAAGAACTGAACTCAATGATGGAGAAGCTGGCACATCTCCAACCAGCATTGGTCAATCGCTCGTCTCCGCTGCTCCTGCACGACAACGCGCGACCTCATACTGCACAGCAGACGGTCTCCAAGTTGCAAGAACTGGGGTTGGAAGCTCTCCGTCATCCGCCCTACTCACCAGACCTTGCGCCTACAGACTACTACTTTTTCCAGTTTTAGCTGACCTCCTATTGTATAGGCTTTTCGTACAATGAGAAGTCGATTTATACTGGAAATGCTTAGCTTGATTTGTCCCCTTGCGTACAATGTTTATAATATTTTAGTTGATATTCACTGATATTTTAAGATTTAACTATTGGTTTAGACATGTCTACTTTAAATAGGAATAAAAGACAAACGAACGATACAAATAAAGATGCAGGCTTAAAATAGGTGAAGTAAATATTTGCACAAAAAATGGTTTTTATTTTTTTGCAATATGGCGTACCTTTTTAAAAATCTTGAAAGTATGTAAATCTATAGGAAAATGAATGGGGAATTCGAAAAAAATAGTTTCTGTGCCAGAATCGTGTCATAGTTAAAAATCAAAATTAAAACAAAAGTGCAAACCGTTAAAGGTGTTATTTTTTTCCTAGAAGCTACTATCAGCCTCCAAACATATCCAAAATTCAAATCAATCGATTCTAGCGTTCCTGAGAAAATTATTTTTTTCTGATTTTGTCAGTTTTTTACATTTTTTTTTCTTTTTCTCAAAAACCAAATGGGTTAGAGATCTGAAACTTTCAGGATCTTATTATCTTACTAATACCTAAAAATCCTCTAAGTATTGTGCCAATATCTTTCAAGGACAAATTCACTATGCTTAAACCCCTAGGGCCTTTGTGCCATTATCCTTGCCAGTGTTACCAGGACAGCAAAAAAACTGTCTTCGAAAACTACGCTGACATACGTCACCAACTATGCTGACATACGTCTCAAAATTCGAAACACCCAAAAAATAGAAAATAAATAAAGTTTAAAAAAAAACTATTAAACTATTATTTTTATAAACTCACTCCTTTGTTCACATGTGGATAGGCAGAAACTACATAAAGTCACTTACTACGATCCTTTCATAGTCTTTTTGCCTCGTTTACGTTCATACATCTGGTCATACACAAACGCCGGTGTGCGATGTGAATTTCGAGTTATAATAAACTAAAATCAACAATAAGTACACAACTTAGTTATTAATCCTTATTACCTACAAAAATAAAAAATTATGTTTTACAAAATGTTTCCCTTTGACTTCCAGTAAAGAAAAACTCCCCAACGATTAAACTACTAGAAACTACTTAAGGACCACTGAAACATTGCTCAGCTTAAGGGCTATCAACACCTCAGCAATCGCCGAAAGTACTGCTCAGAGAGAAAGGGGGAACGCTATATACGACCAATTAAAGAGGGTGCCAGAATGGGTTTCGAAATTCGAAATAACCGTAGACAATTATAGAGTGGTGCAAAAAGCTCGAAAAGATCACGTTCTTTGGTGGGTATTTGGCCTCTTTTCTTAATTGTGCGAAAATTTTTATCACTTTTGCACGCTGTCATTTTAAACTCATTCTACAAGTGAGTTTTAAGTGACAAAGCCCTACCCATTTGTATGTACTAAGTCACATTTTTGACGGTACCATAGCATAATAATTATGACAAGGTAAGTAAGATTCTTAAAGGTTTTCATAAGTCGACCGTACTTATTTTATTGCTAATTATTATATGTAGCAGAAATATTTTATTACTGAATCAGGATGCACGCCAATTTTGTGAAGCTGAGAACTCGATTTTCACTTGTTTCGAGAATTCTCTAAGTCGTGAATGTGGTCGCGAAACCGTATAACGCTGCACAGTGACGGTAGAAGAAAGTTGTTTCGTGTAAAATATTGATATTTAGCCGCAACTTAAGGTTCAGATAAAATTAACCTTACTCGGATATTGGATCTAATATCTTGACGAGAACAGTGGTAACGGCTGCGACTTACAGTTGTAGGTCGTAGGTGTTTTTCTCAAAAACGGTTAAATAAAACATCCTGCGGAACCGGATGTCGTAGAGCCAAAAATTCTAAGGCATATAACATCTACCATCCGCAATGGTCCTATAAAGGCTAATTATTCTATGTTAACTTGATGAGGAGTTATATTCAGCAATGCCAATCAGCTACTCGTTGGAACTTCTTGACAATAATATAAAAATATTAAACAAGTATTAATACCTCGTTAGTCTAGGAGTACTACAGAGCAAGACGTCCTGGGTTCGATGCCCAAATTGGGGAAAGTGTTAGTGGGTATTATTACCATGAATAATTTTTCAGTAGCGGCCCGGAGTCAGGATTTGTGCCTGGTCGATGGCAATAAGCTCGTCCCCTATTCCATGTAAGTGTAACCGGCGAAATATGAATGTGCTTTACGTATAATTCTGCCTTACTCTTTGAGGATTGCAGTCGTTATGTTTATGACTAATGGTTTTCATTGAACCTTTAACTCTTGTGGATTACTATAACTTTGTGAAATGGTAGATCCCTAGAATAGCTTCTAAATGATCTGCTTTGATGGAATTCTGAGGAATAGCTTCATGCCAGCTATGATCCGTTTCCAAGAATATTGGGTACAAAGGGAGTCCTTAGATCTAATAGATCTGGTATCTGACCAGCAATGGAACATATTATGCCGGACGAATTATGGTTCTAAAAGCGAACGGTCCGTGTTGATCATGTTCTCTAAAGCTGGCTAGTCTACCGAGCATTATAGAATGTAGACTTGCATCGATATAGACTAGTTTGCATTGATTGGGGCAGGATGCAAACCAGCAAATGTCAGTAGACCATCACTCAAAAATAATGTGTTTGTAACTTTTGATTGCATTTGAGTTTTGTGAACTGCACTAAAAAATAAACTTACATATCGTCACTGGAAAGGCAAAATTACCTAACCGCCAATTTGGGCATGTTGAATAACATAAATGTTCGGAATCAGTGATATTTTCTGCATCGATCTGTTTAGGTAGCATTGCAATCGAAGCACATTGGCGTTTCAGTAAACCGTTTTTTTTCCAATTACTGAAGCATGTATGTAACCCAGTTTGGCGGTTAAGTAATTTTGCCTTTCCAGTGACGATATCATAAAGAAACCGATGTCTCGTCAAGACGCAGAAACTATGCGAAGCAAATCGGATCACTAGTTCCAAGTAAAATGACCCAGAGCAAATCCAACACCAATACATCTTACACCGTTTCTTTATTATTAACTTTTTTCATGTTCCCTTTCGCGTTATATCGTAAAGAAATAGTATATTTTCTTACTACATCATATTAAAGCCAGTACAGATGTTACTTCATATTAATTTCATATCACGTACAACTTATGAATATTTTTTCCACGCCATGCCGCCGCCTTTGTTCAGAGGTATCCGATTTTGGTCTAGAAACTAAAAACCTAGATCTTTTATGGAAGTTGAAAAAGTTAAGCATGTGCGAGATGGAATATTAAGTGGATAACATATTATTGTACTTTTATGTTATAAGTAAAAAGTTAAAATAAATAAAAGACTAGGTATTCGTAAGAATGTACAGCCAAGGAAATTAATTATTTATTTTCCTATTTAACAGTGTGCCTATTTAACAGACCGTTTATACTTATTTGATCTTTGTTACAGTTATAATTAGGTTTCTTTAGGATTGCTGTCACTAATAGTAAGTCTGACAACATTACAGTGATCCTTATTCTCGTTACAATAAGATCGCTGTTCGGTTGCTGTTGTCAGAGGTAAAAAAACTGTAAAGGACTGTAGCCATTACATACTTCTGTCAAAAATTTACTGTTGTGATTTCAATTAATTCAAGTTACAATCAATTCGATAAAAAGTGGTTCTCTCTAAATTTTTATTTTGAATATCTAGTGCTTATATCTTGTAAGACATCAGGTGGGAAATACATAATGTCATCTAGATATCATCATCATCAGTTACTGGGTAATACGATACCCCTAAGTCTGGTTGTCAGACTTTCGGGCTTCTGACGACCCGTAACGACTGTCTAAGATCTATGAAAAACCGCCGGGACCAACGCTTAACGTGTTTTGCGAGGCACGGAAGGGTCTTGGTATTTAAAGATGGTCACCCATCCACAGACCAACCGCGGCAAGCGTAGCTTAACCTGAACGATCAATCGTGCGACTGTTATTACTTAGCCACAAGCCTTCCAATAATATCATCTAGATATATTAAACTAATACGTTAGTTTAAAGTAAACCAAAAATCAACCCACAGTGTCTCTTTTACAGAACAAATCAACAAATATTTAACCGCAGTACACGTACTCCGTATAAATACCACGCCGGGTACACATCTCCACACAAGTTCGCAACCCGAATGTACTTGTTTGTTTACAAAATAAACATACGCTCTGTGACATCGGGGAGGGGTGTACCGCTTACAAATTAGGGGTCTAATTGTCTACTCCCGGCATCTATTGAGATGAACCTCTGTGGTGATGTATGGAGGGTTATGAGACCACATGGGGACTTATCTGGAGGGTTAGATCTGCTCTTTGTGAACGATAGTTTGGGTACGCTTTTTGTTGATGAATAGTGAAAAGGTAGGTAAGTGAAATGGTTAATTACGGGCGTACGGTCACTTTACACAGGACTATATGTCAAGCTATACATTTCCAGTATTAACAGACCTCACAATGTATTGGCTTTTCGTACAATGACATGTCAGCTTATAGTGGAAATGTATAGTTTACTTTGTCGCCGTGTGTACAACGGAGAGGTATAACATGTACAATGACAACGATATATGTTTAAAGAACTACAGCTGCTTTTTAAACCATGTTGTGAGTGTGCTTAAGAGTAAATTTTAATGTTTTTTGTTCTTTGCTGGGTTGTAATTAGGGGCTACATAAGGATGTTAACTTCTAACATAGCATCACGCTTTTTTACCCCGAAGAGTTGGGCAGAGGTGTACCTATAGTACAACCACATGTCGCCAGTTATGTTTAAGTCCCTTGTAATAGGGGGCGAGACTAATGCCATCAAACAGCAGTAAACTTATAAGGTGTATATTTATGTATTTTATTTTAATCTTTATACAGTAAGTTAACACATAGCATTACGCCTATATTACCCAAAAGGAAGGGTAACATTTGCATTGCAATCATCAACTCGCCACAAATTCAGACTCAGTAAGTGCTCCCGCGCAATAGGCAGCTAAGTAGCAAAAGCCAGGTTTCAGAAGTCGGAATATTGAGAATATTCTTGTAAGTCTATTGAGCAGGCTGCAATTAGCCATTAAAGATTGCCGGTGCCAGTACGCGCCCGGCTTAAGTTGATTTAAAATAAAATTCCATTTTTAAACGCATTAAAGGAGAAGCGCCAGGTTAGACCGCGAAATTCTATTTTTCTTTTTGCAATTACAAGTCTGTGTCAGGCTAGAACTAGAACAAAATATGATTTTTTTATAGAATTAAAATCATCAATACCACTTTCTTAGTACATATAATCCCATTGAATTATTGTTTCACGAAGAAAGCTACCTAAGTGCATAGTCCTTAAAACAAATGAAGTTAATAAGAAAAAGTTGTGCGACAAATCGCAAGAAGGTCCTACGCTCCCACTAGAAATGAACGATCTCCTTGCATACAATTTCGCTGAGTGCCTCGCTAGGTTACCCACCAACTAGATAGGTACTATGAATACTAAACCACTCTACTATAATGTTTTAACTTCATACTGCCACTTACATTTAACGAGTAATCATATTTTTTCTTGATGAGACCGTAACGTGAAAATATGGTGGAGCTAGTAAGTTTATTAGAGTAATATCTCAGCAAGTGCTGTGAGTCATACAAATAAATTAATGCCTTCTTTACGATGATAAGAAAGCTAGCCGCATCTTCCATTAATATAAAAAGGTTCTTTGTGGTGTGCGCTTATCATCTCTAAGATTAATCTAAGAAAACGGAGTAAAGAGTTTCGATAATATTGCAAGGTGCCTATATTTAAGTCAATCAATTTGCCTTTTCCGAAGTATGTTGGGGTCGACTTCTAGTATAACCGGATACAGCTGAAAACCAGCATTTCACAACGAGCGACTGCTTATATGACCTCCACAAGTCAAGGTAATATGATACCCCCTTTTTTAGGATCGGAAATCATCAAATGACTTCTCCCGCTCTGGGCGGAGCGGGAGGGTGTGTCAGACTTTTACTGACTAAAACCCACCCGTGTTCCTTCAGTTACCTATACGCCACGGCCACGGGTATCTCGTTTGAACAATCTCGCGACCCTGGCAGGATTTTGAGCTGCCAAAGAACCACGAATGACACCCGGGACCAACGGCTTAAAGTGCCTTCTGAGGGACGGAAGGGTCTTGGTATGTAAAAAGGGTCACCCATCCACGGCCCCACCGCGGCAAGCGTAGCTTAACCTGATCGATACATTCGTGCGGCTGATATAGCTTAGCCACAAGCCCTTATAAACGCATTTAGTTTATACACCTACCAGATTATGTTTATTATGTGTCTCTGTTCAAATGTTGGAAAATGCACATTTATTGCTCTTTATAGCCGATCAAATACATTTTCTATAGTCGGTAGGGTTGCTTTTCCTGTATCCTTTATAACGCGAAATAAAATACTATTGTGTTGTCTTTACAGCAGTGATATTTCTACTCTTTTTTTTTGTTTAGCCTATATTGGCATATTGCTGGATGAAACCCTCACTTTAATTCCTTCCAGGAACTGTTTCTCCTCGTTAACTTGAACCAGCCCTTGCGTTACGCATCCTCATTATGTAGAGACTTTTGCGCAGCGTCCATACCCGTTCAAATAAACTACTGAAATTATCGAAATTCTATCTCATATTCCAAGATTTTTCCAGGCAGACGATATATAATTTCAATATATTCAGAAATATTGGATAAAATAAATACTGTATTTGTGAAAATATTAAATCAAACACAGCCTGCTCAAATAAATATGCACAAGCTGCAAGCATAAAAATGGAGGTAGCACTTAACTGTATTAAAACTAGAGTAGAAAAATGGAATCGAAAAATTCTGACATATTCAAATATTGGATGCATTTCGTGGAAAGTTGTTATAGAATTGAAAACATTTGGTTTTACGTGTGATCATAGTCGTACTAAAAAAAACAATACGCAAAGTGTGCTTTACTATCATGCTGGCATAAAATCTGTCACAGACATGTTTTTCATTTGAAAATAGAAGTGTACAGAGGGGGGTTAACTTATTTGAATTTAGATTGAAAATATAAATAGAAAAAAATATATTTTTCACTGCCTGTGCATGGTAAACCAAATTATTTATTTACTTAAATTATATTGTAATTTTGACACCTCTACAGACTTATCAAAGACAATGTTATAAGTCACAATGTGTAACTATGTACTCTACAAACAATACAACAAAAGTAAATTACAAAGACTTAATCAGATTTCCTACCAATGAGCCATTGTGCTATTTTATGAATTTCGGCAGGTTTTTCAAAATATCGTTACAATTTCTTCTTAACTTCTTGTTAAATTATCGTTTATTCGTGAGACAAGAAGCATATATTTATTTAAAGAACTCAAGTAGAGTCAGAAGTCCAAAAGACACGAAAGGTTCTTACCGAAACTTATCTACTAAATATAAGTTAAAATGAAAATACCAAAACTTCCAACCAGAAAATCTTTTTATATTACACCGAACATTACAAAGCAACATTGATGGCTTTAATTACACATTTCACACAGACAGAGCTATCGTCTACAGAGAATGGGGTACTTTCCATTCTGAATTAATCATGAAAACAATTATCCATCCTTGTTACTCCAAGCTATTGTCTTAAGGGGCTTCACGTCGCGTTTAATTTCTCCTTTTTAATAGAGACCGCGTAAAAATACATCTTAAAACATTATGGTCAATTTCATGTTTCATAATTTATATTTTTTAGCTGTTTTTCTTCGTGTGTCTCGTAAAATTATCTTGTAAAAGGCTCAAGTAAGAAAAACGTAATATAATTGAGAACGCGTAGCAATAAGGCTTTTTTTATACGTTTTCTGACATTTATGAGTAAAAAAAACTATTAAAATGGAGCTCATTTTTGCGTGCTTTCACGGTATATTGCTTTTGTCTAGACAGACGTAATTAAGGGTAGTAGGTTAAAAAGGCTGACAGCGTTGGAAAAGGTGGGGATTACGAACAGTCTCTGAATTGAGGCCGTAAGATCGCGGGCACAAGTTCTAGTCAATTAAAGATTTCATTGTACATACCGACTAGCTTCTGTTTCCGACTTCTTTCGCGTGAGATTTCTTGTTCACCACAGAATAAGCGTTCTCAAATTTTGTCGCAGTTAATAATGTTTCAGTTTAGACAAGGTCACAATACTCGTAGATCAATATTTGCCCTCCTATAACGGGGTATTAAGCTCTAATATGATTTCAGATGGAACTAAGTTGGGAACTAGCTGGAACATGGTTCAGCCGTACAAGTTATGTTACGATCAGCTTTATACTTCACACAGGCTGTGTGAAATCGACGGGAACCACAAACTTGTGTGAACTATGTGGAAAGGCCTGTGTTAGACTAGTGGTGGTCTAAGTCGTTAACATACTAATATTAGAAATGATTGCTGAGAATCACGAAATAATTCAAACACCATCAGCGTATAATTTTCCTACCGCTGGGGTACAGGCCTTCTCTCTGTGAGAGGCAGTGGGCCATAATCAACAAAGGCCCAATGTGAGTGGGTGGATGACACATATCTGCGATGTTTTTCGTTCTACGTAAAGTCAGGGAAAGTAATTGTTTACCAAATGGTCGGTGTATTCTAATCACAACTACCATTTCTAGATAGTAGTATGAGATAGCTATAACACAGCAAATAAAGATAGTGTGTCAATTTGACAACCAATTACTTTCGCTAACTGTACCTACTGAGTTAAAAAACAACACATATTTGTGTTTCACATGTCATGATTTAGAGAACGATACTACACGGTGTTTAAAAAAATGTTACCTTCGACTAATATCAATTACTTCCAAGTACACAATACAAATAATATCACGCCTTGTTCGCTAGTTATTGCCATAAACCGGGCAAAAATCCCGACTCCAAGATACTACTGTGAAATTCCAGAATGAAAAGCCCAAGTGACGTTCGACCTGGGAATCGAAACCAGGACCTCGTGCTTAGCAGTAGCGTCCATTAAACCCACTAGGCAGACAAACCAATAAAGAGATATTTACTTTTACCCTCTTTATTATCGTAGAACTTCAACCACACAATCAACAAATGGACTGTTGTCCATATTGTAAACTCAACTCCACCCGCAATAAATTCCTTCAATAAACTAAATTAAATTCTGATCATCAAAACATGAAAGCCGTTAAACAACTCTTCTACAATAAACACAATAGAAACGAATCGATTCAATTCAAAACAACAGTCAACAGTCGGCCGATTTTTAATTCGGCCGCCCGCCGAGCGTTCGGCCTAAGCCTCGGCTCTCGGCCTCGGCTTTTCAACGAATCAATTAATACAGGGTTAATGGAACAGGGTTAAAACGATGACGGCGAACTAGACTCGAGTATATTTGCATAAACAGATGGAGCGTTCAAGACAATATCGATTTTCTTGGCACTCGAGAGTTTAATCGAGATCTTATTTCGGAATCGGTTCGTGTTAATTGATTTTTATGGGTGAGTTGAGTTCTGGAGCGTTGATTGTTTTTTTTATTCATTTCTGTTTCTGATAATTTCGCTGAAAATTGGCAGTTTGCTTCTTTTTAAGGTACTAAAGAAGTTTAACCGTGACAAATCAGAGTTATAATTAGAGCTAATGCTACGATAGTCCAAGAGCAGTAGTTTTGAACCCAAACAGGCGCGTTACTTACACTGCTCTCAAAACGGTGAAGGAAAATAGCGTGAGGAAACCGGTATATTCCATAACCAATAATCGAAGACATGTGACACCTACCAACCCGCACTGTGCCCGCGTGGTGGATTATGGCACACACACACACTTCCTCTCACCGACAGGAGGCCTGTGTCCCAATAGTGGGAACATTGATTATGAGCTACAAACGGCGAGATAGGTTGACCTGGATGAGGCTAGCACGTGAGTGTGGGAGATAGGCACAAGAAAAGGGTTGTTTATGTACAGGAGCAAAGAAGTGGCCTCTGCGTTTTTGTGCAAATCATACACCCACAGCCTGAGTTTACCCATAAACTCGGCCTGTGAATGATGACAGTTATAACAGGCACAAAACTTTCTTTAGAAATTATTCATGCTATCACAATATAACATCCCACGAAACTGTTCAGGAACATTTAACATTAACAGATCTGAACAAAAGACTGAAATCACAAATGTAGATGGGAAGCCCAACTTTTTAACACAATAACCGCTGACGGACGAACTAGTTGGTCCAAAGTATTACATAGTCGACCATAAACTATCCGACGCCCGGCGTGTAATACCGTAGAAAATGTTGATGATATGAAACTGGGATAGGGCTGGCTGGTTGGGTAAATGTTCCTAGAAAAAAAAAAAAAAAAAACGTTTGTGTCAGCTCCGATACACGATTGGAGTTTACTCCTTAAGAACGATAATAAAACATATAGATTAGTAAACATAACGTAACGTAACTTAACGGAGAAAGTTTGATTTTACTGCCCATTAATTTTCATACCCCGGGCTTTTATATTTGAAAATCGATTCTTATGGAGTAAACTCCAATAATCTTTATAGAGACGATTCTACGTTTAAATTATTTTTTCGAAAATAGAATGCGCATTTGAAAGTGTCAGACTACGCGGCCATGGATATATTGAGGTCTCGGTTTTGGAACGGGCAAGTATCGGACTAATTGACAGTTAAAGGTGCCTGTAGGTACCAATGGATTTACTTTGAGAACGTTGTAGGCCTTCTAGACTGTAGAGTCACATAATATCATATACATAAAACAATCTAAGTGGATATAAAATCTACTGCTGAAGTATCGGCCAACCCTATCTCCTAACTTAGACACGAAGCCACGCGAACAAACCCACTCATACAACCTATGGTAATATTATTTAATCGGCTCACCGTAATAACTTACGCTCTAACGAATAAATTTGTTGAATAAACAACGCCGTATCGAATTATAGGGAAAATTGTGGCGGACTGATAAGGATAGTGCTTATAAACGGTGTTTGGGTATCTGTGGTGAAAACGGTGGTTTTAATAACCGTTCTAATGCATATTAATGGACACGAAAAAGGAATCCTTTAGTCAGGAGGGGATGGAACTTCACCAAATGATGGTGATTATGATGAACTTAAAGTATCTACAATTGAAGAATATACAGGGCTGCTAGGGTCGCGGAGTTCGAAAGAGTTACCGTGGCCTTGGCACAGGCAAATGAAAGAACACGGGTGGGTTTTAGTCAGTAAAAGTCTGACACGCCCTGCCGCTCCATCTTGAGTGGGAGATGTCATTTGATGATTTCCCAGACATAAAAAAGGGTGTTCATCATATCGATACGCAATTTGTAACATCATGTAGTGAAGTCATATTCAGCACGTTATTTTATATTCGATACAGGAATGTTTCGTCGGTAGTTAAAACAAAAATCTGCTGTTGTATAGAAAAGTGTATGAAACAGCATTTTTTGTTCATATCCCATGCATTTCAGTGCAGGAGGGTTCTGAATCTATGGTAACAGGTTGCGCGTCGATTTTCTGTCTGTTTAGTGAGAACACTTTTTGGCCTACAAAATGGTGGTAAAACTAAAACATTACGTTTTTCTAGGCTAGCAAAACAGAGTTTACAATCCTAATCAACCTATATTGTTCCAAAGTTGGGATAAAGGCCCCTCTCGGTGAGGGAGTGGGCTATAATGAACCACGCGATCCCAGTGCGGGTTGGTAATTATGACATGTCTTCGGATTTTTCGGTTTATTCACCGTTTTGAGAGCAGTGGTGATTATTTTATTGACACAAAGTGAAGCACCTGCCTGGGTTCGGCCCCAACCTAAAACTCGTAACCCGGGGCCGACACCAGTGGGCCACCACTGCTCTCATTTTTACAAAATAAGTCCAAAATATTAGAAAAAAAAGTATGAAAACAGAAGCAGAAAAATTCGACGAAGTATCTTTCGCAACAAATTGATCTGTCAATGTCTCATGGAGGGTTAAAATCTATTATTTTTGGCCGTACTCAGATGATCCGTCGTAATGATTGATGCATCATCTTACGACCCGGAAATGCCGGATCCAAATAGATTTCGTAAATATTCGGCGTACTTAAATGTATTTTTGGCAACATCGTTTTTCCTGTGATTGGAATTTTGGTATTTTCTATTTAACCTTCATGGTTACATCCGTACGCAACATATGCGCTTTGTCGTGGAGTTGCGACACCAGACCGTATTACCTACCTACATGCTTACATTTATTTCGAGCCATTTTTTCTTTTATAGTGTGAAGTCAGTAGTAACATACTACTTACGCCAGATTTTACTTTTTGTGATTTATTAATAAGGACTTGGTATTTTTTGTTAACATGGTTGCATTTAGGTAAAGTTAAATAAATTTTGCGAAATCCTGCTTACGCCAGATTTTGCTACATTTTTCTTTGAACTGATGAGGATTGGCATGAAATGCTTTCAATGCAAGGCAAAAGAAAAATACTAGGGACATTTAGCGGACAAATCGGTAAGCGTCATATTAATGTTCTCCGATTTGGGCTGGCACATCAGTATTTGGCTGTAGTCTGTTGCTCATGCATGTACTCCGGAAAACTATGTTAGGGGGGCGGCGCTCTGCCAGGGTCGCGAGATTGTTCGAAAGATATACCGTGACCCTGGCTCATGGGCAACTGAAGGAACACGGGTGGGTTTTAGTCAGTAAAAGTCTCCCGCTCCGCCCAGAGCGGGGGAGGTCATTTAATGACTTCCCATCCAAAAAAAAGGGGGGGCGGCGCTAAGGTAGCCCACAAAATACAAGAGCCAAACACAGTCACAAATATGGCTTTACAGAATTAAACACCATTAAAATCATCAATACAACCCTCTAAATTCAGAGGGTTGTATCGATGATTTTAAGCATTATAATTCAGTAACTCTTACACCAACCCAACCAAACCAACCCCGGCAACTCGCAAGCCAAGCGTGGCGTTATGGCAAACCCTCCCAAATTGGGGAAGGCCTGTATCTAGCAGTGGACGTCTTTCGGCTAAAATGATGATGATGATGATGATGATGATGATGATGATGATGATGATGATGATGACGAAATGATACGTGTCGCGAATGGTATTTTGTTCAACACACAACCTGACACTGACTCCTAATTTTGGATTCCGCGGGCTATAAGCACGAAAAAATACTTAAGGGGGATACCCATTAAGTGTTTTTCTATTGACCTACAAATTACTGTCTGTTGCTACACCCGGAATACACATTATACAAATTAGTTCAATATAAAAATTAATAACGTTAAGTGTTTGAATACACTCAAATACAGACTAAATAAATATTACCATCGTAAACTTCATTTTATTTTGTTAGCACAGTCTAAAAATGTGTTTGTTGATAATTATTTTTTGACGTGACAACGTCTTATAAATTGGTTTGCCGGGTGACACTTCAAGAAACTGCGTTACGCTCCGCTCACGTTATGCGCTCACAATGAGAGCGAGTGAGAGGCACGCGTCCCTTCCACTCGGGCATGGTTAGCCCGCCTAAGAGCGAGAGAGACAGACATAAAAAGTGAAAGGCACGCGCCTTTAAATATAATTCTTTGTATAAATAAATGTTTTAAATTGTTACTATTATTTCATCCTTCTTCCTACTATACGAATGAATATTCACATTAAAATTATTTTACCACTCAAAGTCGTTGTCACGTAAAACTTTCGCCCGTATACCGACTTTACAGGCAACCAATTTTTTTTAATTTGATAGCGTTCATTGAATGGGATCGGCGTTGCATCGTTGTAATTAACTAATGTATAATAAATAAATAAATGTATAAGGAACTTCTAACCATGACATTTCATTCAAATAAGAAACTGTTGGAAATGTGTATTTTAACTTTTATTCCTTTATATGAGCAAGTAATTATATCGGACTTTGTAAACGAGAGTTTCAATGGTATTGCAAGGGTAAGGCAACGACATTTAAATCAAACAATCTGCCTAGGCGTATGCAACTAAATACCAGAACCTATTTTACATGGAGCTCAGATACGAAGTCCTATCTGACCTCCACAATTTAGTTACTGGGTAATACGATATCCTTTGTTAGGTAGGACTGGTTTTTCGTGCTTTCCAAGGTTCAGAAGGGCTTTAATATTTAAAGATTGTCACCCATTCAAGGACCAACCACTGCAAGTGTAGCTTAACTTAATTGATCGACTCGTGTAGCCTGTAGTTATTATCTATATTCAATTTTCAATATATTGAAAATGATCACCTATTTTAACTACATATTTATTACTGAATGCTCCACCAATTTTATCTTCCATCTACATTTCTGCAGCAGAATAAATGTTATACTAGCTTTTTCCCATTAGCTTTGTATACGTAAAGCTCGTATATCTGTCATTTTTGGAGCCTGTATGAGCTGCCACTCGGCTGTCGAACTTTCTGCGCTACCGCTGTGATTTGTCCTGTGTTGTGATTTAAGCAAAAAAACAAAAATGGCCGCCTTTGCCGTGGCTAGCGTGTTATTCTGCTAGGCTCGAATGTTTTTTGAGCAATTACTGTACCCTGTGTTGCGTGTTTTCGCTTCAAGTTGGTCTGGCAGGATATCAATATGTGGCTCTAAAAACGTTAACGAGGAAACCGGCATTTCCTAGAATCTAAAATTAGAAGACATGTGACATCTACCGATCCGCACTGGGCCCGCGTGGTGGATTACGGCCCACTCTCGCTAAGGTCTGTGCCCTAGCAGCAGGGACAGTGTAGGATGATTATTGTCATAGTAAAAGGATAGATAATGCTTTTAACAATATCGGGGAGCTAATTAGGCTGGTCTATGACCAGAAATGGATATTGCTTGTACAAAGGTACCTATTGAAGAGTGAAGAAGGGATGTGAGTGAAGGAGTGAAGTGAAGGGCGTTTTGGGGACTGTCTTATATAATTTTCACGTTCGAAATGTGCTGATCCTTAACCTAATTTGAATAAATGACTTATGATTTTGATTTATTACGATAATACTGCCACTAAACCCATATTAGGCCCTGTATTAAGTAGAAGTCGTTTAATAGTCTGTGGTGTCAAAATTCACTCCAAAATAATCTTCCCACCAGCATTCCATCGCGCCAGCCTGCGGCGCGCCGATGTTAACCCGTAGCCCGTCGAGCAGCCACTACCTACATTCTTTCTTATAAATTGATACGTCAAGCGGGGGGCACAATCGACCCCCAGATACATCTATCACGCCGAAGGGCTAATGATTGATGAGATTCACTGACCGCTTACGGGTCCGTCGAACCCCGTTTATATTTGGCTCTGATTTGTGATTTTTGCTGGCTACGTGAAAATTGTGGATCATTTTAGGGGAAATTACTCCTCTGATGTATATGACGGGGCAGAACGCGTGACCCTGAATCTTGGATGTGAGGTCGACCCTTTACCTTATTAGGACATGGTTATTTGAGCAAATTGCGTAAATACTGCGATCTCATACATTAGGTTTTCTATTGTTTTGAATACGATTTGCTCGCTTGATGATTTACTTCTACGTAGCGTTCAATGACTTCGAGTATCTGGTATCACTTTGCCAAAGCAATAAATCCGCATCTCCGTACCCAACGGAACCCTATTACTAAGTATCCGATTTCCGTCCCTCTTTCCGTTCGCCTGTCTGTCTGTCAGCGGGCTGCATTCTTATGAACAGATAGACAATTGAATGTTCACTTTTCATTTAAAATATTAAATAAATTTAAAAATTAAAAGAATGTAGACCACATTCAAGAAACGTGTGTTTTATATAGGTAGTTTTGAATATTATACGATGGTACGGAACCCTTCGTGACTGAGTACGCCTCACACTTTTTTCTTTAATTTTCATGCATCTTAATTTTAAATTAAAAATTATTTAAAAGTCACACAGCAGTATAAATTTAAATTAAGTTCTACTATATTTTCAGGTCCGCCTGTCATTTTCATTTTCACAGTAAACTCTTGTTCATAGCTATTATTTACAAGTTCATTTTCAAGACCAAGCGCTCTTTGTATCAAATTAAGCTGAAATTCCTGACTTAAATGACAGAGTACAAGCGACCATGCAACAGGAAGGATGCAAGACAAGCTAATATTTATCGTAGGACACTTGTTGAAGTCTGTCTTGTTTAGTTCTGTATAGAGTACATACAGCCTCCTTGTTACATGACGCAGCGAAAGTTTCAGGGTGGATGTTGGCTGGAATTATATATTTTACCTAATAGAATTTGCTATTTTTATTGAATTGTTTGACCAGGCGTCTGGTCATATTCAGGTCCAATAAGAGTGAAACATTGTAGAACGTTGTTAAAAAGATTTGACGTGACCTTTTTTTGCCATGAGTCTTGGGACGTCAGTCATCTGGGCTGCGCACCAAAAAGGGATTCTCTGTTAAAGATTTTACAATACTTTATCGTCGCCCAAAGGCTAGATATGGTTTAAATAAATATTTTGTAACTAACTGCAAATGAAGCACTTACAGTACCTACATATTATTATTATGTGTGAATGTTAAAATGTTTTTTTTTTTCATTTGCACATGTTTGACTTGTAGCTGGGCCACTTACACTTAACAAAAATCTTAAATTCTAACAGAAAACGCACAGGGTTAAACTGCTGCTTTATGTATGGAACACCAGTACTACGGAAAGAATTAAACATCCTCTTAAAGTAATAAATAGGGAACGAACATTTGTATGGAAGTCTGTAATTTTTACCGATGGGATATCCCATCGGACGCACGGCTTGACAAAGTATAAAAACCTACATAAAAAAATGACCTATTACAACGGACCCTAAAGTCAAAGATTAAAAGCAGATAATATATTTGAAGTGATGTAACAAAGCTTCAAAGGGAGACTGACGTCATAATGCCGCAGCCTACCCAAAGATCGAGAGAAATAATAAATCTCCTAATAATCTGCGACAAATTGGAAACTTAATCCATGTTATAGAGCAAAATCCGAATGTCTCGACCTAATTTATATTTTAAAATGAAAACGAGTCGAGAATTACTCGACGTTGCTGTAGATATAGGCCAACCGAGAAATTACGCTAAAATGAAATGCAAATTATACAAATTTATGATCATCCTGCGGTCAGAAAAAATGGAAAATCCTCGAGAGAGAAATACAGGAAGTGATTAATAAGAGCCCTCCAAGATTTGGAGGGTATGCAAAAAAAAACTTAATAACTTATAAGTTATTATACTTTGGTAGGGGGATTATTATACTTAGGTATCTCTCTAAATTGTTAAGGTGAAGAAATAAATACACTGTCGGAGATAAAAAACGGTTTCAGTTTTTTTTTCGTTTTGACAGATTGCTCTTCTCTCCTGCCTGTTTTGAGTGATGCCATGCGAGTTACAGCCATAGCTAGCTACTTAATGCAAAATTATTTGTCCGTCTCCTAGCCTATTCTCTTTGGCAAACTCCCTGCCTAACTAGATGTGGTTGTGCGTCATTTTACAAAAGTAAACGGTTCAGCTTCAGCTGGATTTAATACGTACAGGTCAATAATAACGCAATGGTGCCTAAAACCTTTGTGTTTGAGAGGCTAGAGTGAGATACCGATATGTGTGAGCTAAGTGCTAGAACTAGAGGAATAGAGTTTAAGCAGCCTGTGATTGAGGAAAGCACAAATGCTTCATTTTGTGTCTGACATTGCCTTAGACTGGATTAAGTAGGTGCTGTAACGATATCAGTGGTAAAACATCAGAATCATAAATACATTAAAAAAAACTTTCATTCAAAAGTAGCATATTGAAGTCAGTCCATTTCTTCAAAAAAAGAAAAGTAGTCATCTTAAAAATAAATATTTGTTAACAACGACTATAGGAATTTCATTGGGAATTTTATTAGCAATTTCTCAGTAACAGCCCAGAGTCTGGGAGTCAACGGTGTGATACCCTCATGCTTTTGAAACGCACGTCAAGTCGTTGGTCCTGCGCTTGATCTCTCTCCGTCGTGTCGGCATTAAACTATAAGAGTGAGTGCCTCTGTGTCTTGCGTACTCACTTGTGCACTTATAATATGTCCGACTAGCTTTTGCCCGCGGGTTCGCCCGCGTGGATGTCGGAAATTAACGCAGGTATTTTTCTAAAATAAAAGATTTTTTCTAAAATAACAGTAGCCTTAGTTACTCCTTGTTACATCAGCTATCTGCCAGTGAAAGTCCCGTCAAAATCGGTCCAGCTATTTCAGAGATTAGCCGGAACAAACAATGTGCATCTGGATTGAGGGCCCATTTTTTGAACCCTTGCGTACCGAAATAAGATTTATAGGGAAATTAGTTAAAAATAGTAAAAACTTAAAACAAAGGGTCATAAATTTCTTAAACGTGAATTAAAACTGTTATGATGAAATAACTTGGGCCCTCAATCCAGACGCGTGCATAAAGTGGCATAGCCTAAATCTCAGTAAGTCCTATCTCTGGGTTAATAATTTTTATTTAAGAATTTAGTTAAGAATTTCTTAAATCTTTTAAGAAATTCTCAAATCTGTAAAATATAACATTACCGATTTATGGCGGCATATCTAGGGCCCTCACTTCATTATTGTTTGGACTGAGGAATCTGCAAAACATGAATATATCTGGAGAAATACATAAATACGACTTTAACATGTTTTACTTACATACCTATGTGAATTAGTTAAAAAGAAATAAGGACACAAAACTTAATTGTTAAGAAGTAAATGAAAGTCGAATTTTACTAAAAAGTCTGAACTGAGAGCCCAATATTTTCGGCTTTATTGACTAGGCTCAACCTCATAGATTAACGCAAATTAGAATATAAGTTTTAACTATTTCTTAATTAAATTGTAACATATCGTACGTTCTTCTAAATGTCATACTTTAAGAGAAAATTGATTTTCAATTTTTTGTACGAGAACTATTTGTAGGGTGACCATAATGTTAAAAGTAAGTACCTGTCCATTTTGTAAAGTGCATTCGGAAAGTCATAATATTTGCAGCTAAAAGTACTATATACCTGCTAATTACAATTTGGTTTTCCTTATTTTTAATGTAATTTCTATTTATGTGATGTTACTCTTTAAGGTTGTTACTCTTTTTTGAGCCAAGTTGCCTAAAGCAAATAAAAAAATATAGTAAAAAAAAAACTAAAAACGAAAACGGAAATGTTTTTTTTTTTAAATCAGAGATATAGTTGCACTCATCACTAAAAATTACTTCGCTCTCTCGCAATTTCGTATTTTTAGGATACAAGACTATTTTAAAGTAACATTTATGTGAAGTAAATAGTTTTTTATAATTATACCGATCGTGTTTTATTTATCACAATGAATTTGTTTGATCTGGTGCTACAGTGATCCATAGATACAATGACTACTTACATGTATAACATACTACTAGACGGTTAGTTTGCCTTTCATTTTATGCAAACACTGTTGAAACTAAATAAATGTTCTAGTTTTATTTATTTTTATAGAAATTACATTAAAAATAAGGAAAGTCAAATTGTAATTAGTAGGTATATAGTACTTTTAGCTGCAAATATTATGACTTTCCGAATGCACTTTACAATATGGCTTACAGGTACTTACTTTGAACATTATGGTCACCCTACAAATAGTTCTCGTACAAAAAATTGAAAATCAATTTTCTCTTAAAGTATGACATTTAGAAGAACGTACGATATGTTACAATTTAATTAAGAAATAGTTAAAACTTATATTCTAATTTGCGTTAATCTATGAGGTTGAGCCTAGTCAATAAAGCCGAAAATATTGGGCTCTCAGTTCAGACTTTTTAGTAAAATTCGACTTTCATTTACTTCTTAACAATTAAGTTTTGTGTCCTTATTTCTTTTTAACGAATTCACATAGGTATGTAAGTAAAACATGTTAAAGTCGTATTTATGTATTTCTTCAGATATATTCATGTTTTGCAGATTCCTCAGTACAAACAATAATGAAGTGAGGGCCCTAGATATGCCGCCATAAATCGGTAATGTTATATTTTACAGATTTGGGAATTTCTTAAAATATTTAAGAAATTCTTAACTAAATTCTTAAACAAAAATTATTAACCCAGAGATAGTACTTACTGAGATTTAGGCTATGCCACTTTACGCTCGCGTCTGAATTGAGGGCCCAAGTTATTTCATCATAACAGTTTTAATTCACGTTTAAGAAATTTATGACCCTTTGTTTTAAGTTTTTACTTTTTTTAACTAATTTCCCTATAAATCTTATTTCGGTACGCAAGGGTTCAAAAAATGGGCCCTCAATCCAGATGCACATGAACAAACAGACACACAGACAGACAGATAAAAATTGTAAAAAATGTTGTTTTGGTATATGTACCGTGTATACATCCATCCATATACACTTAGTAAAAAGTGGTTATCTTAATATTACAAACAGACACTCCAATTTTATTTATTTGTATAGATGGCTACTCTCCGCTAAGGTTGGGCACCATGACCGAAATGCGGTCTGGAGGATTACATATTATTGTTATCTACCTACCTGTAAGATAACTAAAATGACTAAAACTAAAGCCAAAGACAATAAATAAGACAAGTAAATAATACAAGATTACCGCGGCTCCCTAATTTGACTTAATAAGAGAAACTCTGGCATATTGCCAACAAGATACCGACCGGGTCACATAATTTTCAAGTGTTATGTAATTGTTGTCGGGACATAAACTTATCCCGGGACATATATTGTGGACAAACATCTGTATCAAATGGTATCCAAGTTCTACAATATTGTATTAATATTAATGTTACTTCTGGAAGTTTGTTCGGAAAAGAAATAGGTTTACCTTAGTTTTAGTAGATTAGGTTATGCCTGAAAGTCTGACATCCAATCTCTTACCACGTATTACCCATTGTACCGTGTGGTGCATCTCATTTCTTCCCCTGGGTATCGTAAGAGGCGGCTAAGGGACTTACTAGAGAATGGGCAGCAGCGTTCTCTATGCATTTTACCACCATACTGCAATCGCCAACCCGTCTGCCAAGTGTGGCGATTATGGCAAAGTCCCCCCCCCCCCCCAAATCGAAGGAGGCCCATGTCCAGCAGTGGACGTCTTTCGGCTGAAATGATGATGATTATTACCCAGTAACTGAACTGTGGAAGTCGCATAGGCAGTCGCTCCATAAGCCTGACTTTTTTTCAAAGTCTTTTACTTCCAACGAGCAAGTTTATGGGTTTTGAAAGGCTGGATAGGTATCTTATATCTTTAAACGAGGAATTCTTGTATATAAGGTGTATCTATTCATACGCGAAATATTTTAAGAGGTACACCTGTAGGTGGTAAAGAAGCTATAGCAACGAAAAAAAATTTTCTAAGGGTTTTTTTTAAATTTAATGTTTATAAATTATTTGACGCACTTAAGAAATATTGGCTCCTTCTTATTTTTTACGGCCCGAGACACCGCGGCTATGCTCGTGCCGTCCGGTCGCCGCCCTCGCAGCGTCAGGCGGTCCATTCATAGACTTTGGAGTAAAGGTTTTATACAAAACGTCTCAAGTAGTTTGAAAATTAAAATAGTATTTTTTTGAGGTTAGGAACTCATTTTTTTTAAAACGGATGATTGAATCGCGGAAAAAATACAGCGGAAACGTATTTTCAAAAAAAAAACATGAGTTCATTTTACTGTTGTAATCGTGAGCTGAAAAGTAGATGTTTTGGCGCTCGCGCGCCGAGCTAGGAGAGTTGACGCGAAACGCCTCATATACGCAAAGGGTTCTCAACGCTTTGCGGGATCAATATAATAACGCATTTCGGATGTTGCTGAGACTCCCTCCATTTTGTAGCGCGTCCGCCATGTTCATGGAGGCACGCACAGACGGTTTCACGGCAATCCTACGCAAAAAGCGGCGTCTTTGCTGCACAGAGTGCGTAAGAGTAACAACAGCATCCCGAGTGTGATTGCGGACAGGTATGACTGTCCGTTCTTTTTAAATTGTATGCGTTTATGTGTGTACTAACATAGTTTTAAGCACTTGTTTACTAACAAAAACTGGATCACGTTATCTGAATTAATAAATAAATTATTAATATTATTTAATCGATCAATTCGATAAATTTTGGGTGAATTTAACAATCATTATCTAAATTGAAACATCTTCAAAAAAATACAACATGATTATTTTTGTTTTAATTGTAACTTTCCTTAATAAAAATCTTTTGATGTCAAGATGTCTTCCGATCATCATCGTTTCAGCCGAAAAACTTCCACGACTGGACATGTGTCTTCCTCAAAGGGAAGGAGTTTGGCATAATTATTATTATTATTATTTATAACTAGCTTTTGCCAGCGGCTTCGCCCGCGTGGAGGTCGGAAATTATCCCGCGGGAACATACTACCGGGATAAAAAGTAGCCTATGTCCTTTCTCAGGATCTAAACTATCTGTGTACCAAATTTCATTTAAATCGGTTCAGTAGTTTTAGCAGGAAAGCGAGACAGACAGACAGACAGATCGACAGACAGAGTTACTTTCGCATTTATAATATTAGTGTGGATTAGTGTGGATGTGGATATTAGTGTGGATTACCACGCTTGGCAGGCGGGTTGACATTCGCAGTATGGTTGTAAAATACATAGAGAACACTGCTGCCCATTCTCTAGAATGTTCCTTAGTCGCCTTTTACAACACCCACGGGAAGAAATGGGATTGTGCTAATAATCTTTACGACCGGCAGCACATGGAACAAAATAAATTGTCTTGCGATCGTCTTTCTTTATTAATTTAATTATATTGTGTCGATAAACACAAAAAAAAAGTAAAACGTGTTTGGTGGTCCCAGAACAGACCTACATTCTAGTTCTTGATGAAATTTCACCACATACGTCCTTTCACACCCAAACGAAGAAAATTGAACCGCAAGCGGAAACAGTAAAACGTAAACTACAGTCACTTTCCTACCCCACGGACGCATAACGCCGCCTCGTAAGAAACGAAACAATATGTATACTTGGCCAAACTTAATCCGCACAGCGTCAACATAAACTTAAATTATCTCGGAATTAGGTTCACGATATATGTCTTTACATAACCTTATGTATAACATGGAGGTAAATAATGGCGGCATGGGCTTATCACGTCCCTTATTGAAGTAATAGGTATTTATGACCACAGTGCAGACTTGAACAGTAAGACAATTTTTTTAACTACTCTAAAATTTTCTTATCTAACATCGGTAAAAGAACAATGTAGTGAAGAAACTTGGACTTATAGTTAACAAAAAGTTATAATCTCTTTGTGTGCCGAATTTCAACAAAAAATATCAGCCGCTTTTACGTAATTTGAGTAGGTAACAAACATCCAAATATTTAAGGAAATTTCACACCTGACTGGTCATCTTTGGCCAAAGAATTAGCATTACCATTCAACGTGGTAATACTGCCAGTCTTCTAGGCACGTTTCTGAATGACAGCGATGCGGACGAGTACTGCGTCGCCTAAGTGTCCTTTATTTGTGTCCTTAGTAATTTAATTTAGTACTTAGTGTAGTTAGTAAGTTGTCTTACAGAAATAAAATCAAAACATCTAAACACGAAGTTTCACATTCATAATATTAGTAAGATAATACGATAAATATGAAATCACCTACATACATCCTGAGCAAGCGGGGTTCTCAATGGTCGTCCCTTCTCTATATTAGAAGAAGTTTGCCCTGCAGTACGACAGTGATAGGTTGGCATTATGTATTCGAATTTTTGACGAAGTGCCGTTCGAAAAACTACAACATAATCAGCCTATAATGTTCCCACTGCTGGGACACAGGCCTCCTTTCTGTGAGAGGGAGTGGGCCATAATCCATCACACGGGCTCAGTGCGGGTTGGTAGATGTCACATGTCTTAGAATATATGGTTCTAGGCCACGCCGGTTTCTTAACGATGTTTTCCTTTACCGTTTTGAAATAATTTACAAAACATAAAGCGCCTGTCTAGGTTTGAACCTACGACCTACAACTCCCCCCCCCCCCCGCTCTAAAAACTAAAAGATAGCTAACTTAGACGTTTCATAAAAAAATCAATTTTCCTTTATACATTCAATGTTCCATACTGAACTGGAAAATAGTTTCCTTTATTGAAATAGCATGTATTCAATCTGTGATTAAACATAGCTTTACTGGTATACCTATTTACAAAAGTACTAAATATTCTACTATTTAATGTATCGTGTCAATAATAGCCGCCATGAGCAAACAATAGCGAAACGCAATAATGGACGAATAAAACGACCGCATGTCAATATAAATTAAATTGATTATAATTAACTGGGCATTAAATATACATCGATTATATTTAATATAATGAAATTTGTGTTAAATATGGCACAACAGAAAGAAAATGAAACCGTAAATAGACTTCGTACCAAAGCAGGCCGCAGCTAGGATGGTCTCCACAAATGGGGTTGGACGGGGCAGACATTTGGTGCGATTGTGGCGTCTCTCTACAGACAATGGTTCACTTCCCATCTTGCACCGCACCCTGTCACCTGGTCACGTGAGATCCTGATGCCTGTGTCAGCGAACGGTATTCGCGTTGTTGAGCTTTGGGCTTTAAAAAACTACGGCATCAATTATTTTTTTGTGCTATTTTTACCGTCGACACGCTAAACAGAAGAATGGAAAGGTACTTGAAAATATTCTTTACGATTTGGGCTGAAATGACTTCATAGATTATACCTAAAATTTTGCATAGTAAGTACTACTTGAGATCCTTAATAAGTTTTAAGTCGAACATTTTGACTTTTGACTTTTATTAAAAGCGCTATGAAAGTGAAATTTACATGAAATAAATACTTAAGAGTATGCTTAAGTGGCTGTCTGGTCATGTTGAGAGGTTTAATAAAAGGCGACGGCCTTTGAGGATATATGGTGACCTTATTGGTGATGTTCTTCCGAAAGGTCAAGAACTTAATACCTGCAACCGGCGTGCTTGTATGACAAGAGGCCCTAGTGTTTTTCTTTTAACCATCTCGACTTAACGCATCCACCGCGTTCAGCGCTCTGATTGGCCCTGGATTGACGAAGGGCCAATAGGAACGACGAACGCGGTCGATGCGTAATGTCAAGATGGTTAAAAGAAACTCACGCTAAAGCCACAGATTTATGAACGAATAGAAGTACGTAAAGATAGTAGCAAGTGATGTTCTGTAGTTTCAGCCTACAAGCGTGGTAAAATGGCGTGAGATTATGTATGTCCCGCGTTGTATTATTCTCTCTCTTGGGCCTTGGTTTCCGCTGATTATATGAGTGAAAATGCATTTTCTGGCGTGTCGAGGGATAGAGCAGGCCCATTCAGCAATAAATGAATATCTAAGATCAACACAGAAAATACGTTCAAATTTAGTACGCACGGCTACAACTCAAGCTTTACAATTCCAGTATTAGCTGACTTTTCATTGTACGAAAAACTTATATAATGCGGGGACAGCTAAAACTGGAAATGTGTAGCTTGATATGTAGCCGTGTGTACTTACAAATTTTCATTTATGTTGGGGGGTAAATCATCAAATGACGTGTCTCGTTCTGGGTGGAGAGGGAGGGCGTGTCAGACTTTTACTGACTAAAAGCCACCCGCGTTGATTCAGTTGCCCTAGCCAGGGCCACGGTAACTCTTTCAAGCAAATCCGTGATCCTGGCAGGAAAAGTGTGAAGAGACCTTGTCTTGTCCTGGATACTTTCAATCAGATACCTACCTATTTTCTAGCAATACTTAATACGCAATAAGACAAAGGTAAAACAATTACACTAATACACTTAACTACCAAACTTAAAGCCTTACGCACACGTGCGAAACTTGCCTACGCCTACGCCTAACAAAACACGTGACAAAAACTTGCTCACTAACAACATCATCGGACTAAGTGACCGGAGACTTCTTGCTCCTAATCTATTTACTTTCACAGCTTCTACAAATTATTGGACCTGGAGCGACATCTACGGTAATCTAATAATATAGACTTTAATAACGCGTGGCCTAAATCTATTCGGTACAGGTACACGATAAAATTTGTGTGAGAATAAGTATATTTTTTTGCGGTGAAAATAAATGTAATATTTTGTAAGGAGGCTTTTTGCTAGTCCATTTGGTTTGAAGAAGTCCCTTTGTTGTTTTTACACCTCAATTTTTTTGAGTATTTTCTGTGTAAATAAAGGTACTGCGGTTACTTTTATCAAAAAGAGTTACGTTATTGCCTGAAGCATATTTTTTTTTTCACAAATCGTAAGGCCCGTAGATTTAAGCATTTTAATAACATAGGATGTTCGTGGAAGATCGTAGGGAGAAAGGACCTGGTGATCTCTTAACAGCCAGGCCTTATTTTGGATTAATTCTTACATTGTTCTCACATAGAGAACCAAGAAGAATATGTGTGTGTTTTTTGTAATATCTTGAATTAAATGAGTGTCCTTACAGTTTCTTGCCCGTTCTTCTCAATAGAAACCTACGCTTTGGAATGACCCACTAGCTTCAACTTTCTGACCAACTTTTTGACTAGTCAGAAGTGCCTGCAAATGGTTTAATTGAAATAAATGGTTTGAGTTAGAATTCGGTAATTGTTTTACCGGTATTCACGCTTATACCCATATCCAAACTGCACAAGCAATGTTTAAAAAAAATGAGTACGCAGCAAAGTACACGCGATAGAGTGATAGAGAGCGTGAGAGACATTTTTCTTCTCTCTCATGTAAAATTATGCGACGCGTCCTCAAAACGTTTCACTACTGTCAAATTGTGTTGTCGTCATTCTCGGTTCGGGCCTCGACTTAACCGTATGTCCTTGAATGATAGCCAGAAGCATAAAGGCCATGTAATAGAGGGCAAGCCTACTGCCATTAATCGAGCACAAACCCTGACTACGGACTGCTACTGAGAAATTCCAGATAGGAAAACTCAATAACACATTGACCCACCTGGAAAACGAAACCAAGACCTTATGATCAGCAATAGGGCTTGCGTCCAATAGACCAATGAGTCAGTCAGACGTGTATCCTTATAGGAAAACACACAAACCGAATGGCAATTATTTCTGTCAATAAAGCATTCCAAACTGCATATTGTTATCAAAATTGCTCCTTATTGCTCCACTCGCCATAAATCACGAGCGAGATTAGGAAAAATACCGTTATCAGTGTGTCTTGGCTTTATTGCCCGCGAAGAAATATTGCCTCCGCCTTAAGTACTTCCGTTTAGCGCTGTGTGTCATAATTTGAGGGTATTTGTGTTTTGTATACCGTGCGGTTGGCTTTTGTAGCGTCAGCATGAAAGGGAGTTGTTTGGAGTGTAAGTTGTTTAACGGTGGGAATTAGGTTATGATTAATTTAATTAGCTTTTATGTTACTTATATACAATGTCAAAATGACTGCGTCTGTGCGTTTGTTACTTTTTCGAACAATTTTGCCACAATCCTGGATAGTTGAAGATTCTTTTTTGCTTCTAAATCAAAAACTTTGAACACGGAACCGCCAGCTAATGGCAAAGATAGTGCCTAAAAATATTAATTTCAAACATAACATCACGCCTGTATGACCCGAAGGATTTGCTATGGTACACCAACACAACGCAACAAGTGAGCTTTTTGCTATCAACCGGTCACAACACAGACTCCGGACTGCAACGGTAATTTCTAAAAACTCCCAGGTCAAGTGAACTATTAGTTTGCTTGCGACCACATCACAAAACAGAAAATCCTAAAATATTCCAAACTCTTTCTGCTGTCCGTACCTACATACGGGTATTTGAAGGGAGCCGGGTGTTTTTTGGTGTTAGACGAAATCAGGGCCCCGTTGTATGTTCCCGACTTTATTACGCGTACGTGTCATCGGAAATACTAATCTTGTTACGACTATATTACTAAAATCTGGGCTTTCACTGTGAGTTAGGGGTTTAGGCAATTTTTTCACGTTAGAAAAAATGTTGGTTGTACATGTGGTCAACAGAGCTAATAATAGTATTTTACAAAAAATACTCATATTGTTTTTTATAATATTAGGTTAGCCAGCGGCTTCGCCCGCATGGAGGTAAACAATGATCCTTGAAGAAGCTTCGAGTAGAAACTAGAAATATATAAATATAGAAAAAAAAAATTAGTGCTCGTGTGGTGCGTAGGAATGTAAAAAACGGACGTAAAGAATCATCACCATCCCATTTCTTCCCGTGGGTGTCGTAAAAGATACCACGTAGAGAGTGGAACAGCAGCGTTATCTATGCATTTTACCACAATACTGCGAACGCCAAGCGTGGCGATTATGGCAGACCCCCCTAAATTGGAAGAGGCCAATGTCCAGCAGTGGATATCTTTCCGCACAAATAATGATGATGATAAAAAAAAATACAGATCCGGGAATCGAACCCAAAACACAACGTTCAGTCATGTTTACAATCACTAGGTACACCAACTACTCATTCCATTACAAAAAAGTAGTAACGATGAAGTAGGTACGATTTCTCAGAAAGCTTTTACACGTCATGAGTCCATCAAGAAAATATAATTCAACATTAATATATAAAGATGGCGACTAAGTTCCAGTCAACAAGACCGATGGCGACCATGCTCATTCTTTAATTAATTAATTAACTAATTACCTCTCAAGTCTGTAAGTGTAATTAATAAGTCACTCGACGTGACTCGCCACTAAAATGTTAGCGACTTTTGTACAGATTGTGTTTTTCATAAGGATGTTATTTCGACAATTTTTTGTAATTTCGTTAAATAAGGTTAGGTTAAAACGTGCCAAAAAGGGTCTGCACCCTTATACTTTAGCAAGTCTTTAAAAATCAATACTGTACGAAGACATTACAGATCATAAAGCTGAACAATTTTCTCCATAGGACCAATATCGTGAACCCAAAAATAATCCAAAATAGAATAGTTCATTATTGACACCCAAAGTAGGTACAAGTTACAGACGTTAAGTTTAAAATTATCCATATGCTAACTACCTTAACTAAGGCATGCAAACAGTTTAAATATTCATTCAATATATATTATTTTTATTACTTAAAACATTCAATCAAATGTTTACAAGTACGAAAAACACGAAAAACCAGTAGTTACCTATATCATTTTAAATATCCGGCTCGAAGGACCATAGATAGGCCCAGGTGGAATAAAAAGCGGACTGTATTTCTAGGTTATATTAGGTCTTAACAATGGTCAATATTTAATTATATAAAAAGCATGCGATCTTGGTCGCGCTGTTAAAAGGAGTGTGTGCGGAGGGCGCGCGAGCCGTCGTCGAGCCGCCGCGCTACCACGCCGCCCATTCCCCTCTGCTTGATGGTGCATGTGTGTATCAGAGGTGTTAACGTGTGCGTTAACAACAATAAACAATAAATAATGTCTAATTTATTAAAATGGGATTTATAAATCCGTCAAATTCGAGGTCAGAATAGTTTAAGCCGACCCATTTGTTTCGGTCGAGTAAGTTGTTTTGTTCGGGACATTAGATCAATTTTTCAGGATTACAACATTGATAGAACCTTTCTAAAGAAATGAGCTAAATATGAAATGCAAAAAAAATGTTTCATAGTTTACTAGTACTTCGTTCTAGATATTAAAATACCTTTATAATATTAGTATAGATTATAAAATGCTCCATTTGACGACTAAACATGACATAAAAATTGCGTAAGACTATTCATCAGAATCTGAATCATTTTGAAGATTATTTCTAATCCATTGTGTCATTATGTTTGAAAAATTTGTCGACTCTATAACATACATAAATGAATGTTATTAAACTGTCAAAATCAAAGCGATTCCTACTGGTAGTAAGTTACGCAACTACCCCGCAGGTCTAAACAAAAAACAACCGTTACAAAACAAGTCCATTTTCCAGGACTTCACTTAACTTCCGGATTAACGTGCAGCTTACCCCCATTACCTGATATTAATAGTAAACTAGGTACTAAAACCATGGCGACACTTCACTACTTAGCAGAACCTTTCACACTAAAAGAAACAATATATTACGTGTAAACCAACACTATTGTTCACGATTTCTAAGACTGCCCGTACTTGAACTTTCGATCGCCCGAGGTCCGGATTAGTGTAAAAAGGCGCGAAAAGAAGGCGGCCGTTACAAGACACGCACACATATACACAAACAAATATGAAACGTCAATTCGTACACACGGCTACAGGTAAAGCTATAATTTCCAGTTTTAGCTGACCTCGCATTGTAGAGGCTTTTCGTACACTGAGATGTCAGCTTATACTGGATATGTATAGCTTGATGTGTTGCCGTGCATACAGCCACGGAAGGGAAAGGTTAAGCAGTTTTCAAATACAATACACATAGTAGGCACTGGTTTGTGTGAGCAATGGTGGCCCAGTGGTATCAATCCTGACTTTGACTAGTTGTGAATTCGAACCCGGGCAGTTAATGTACTTTGTGGCTTTATTTGCATTACCATTGCCTTCAAATCAGTTTCAGCGCGTTAAAAAAAAACACAGCGTTAGATTTTCAAGATTCGACGTTAACTAAACAGTGCATTGAAGAAACAGTGCGCGAAAATATCCCGCCACGGTATTATTACGTCCGTGGCACATGTGCTTACATTTCACAACTGTTAACAAATGTGAAAAAACACTACACACACAAACACACTCATGTGAAATAAGCTCTAAAGGTTACTGGTAGTTTATGTTCGCCTAGTACAAAACTTCATTTTCCGCAGGTGTTATGTTTTACCCGATCCTCCCTTCGAATGGCTTTTAGCTAAATATACATATGTACATACGTATGGACATGACATAATTACTTTATGTTTTGACCGTTGTGTGTGCATTTGGAGGAATATAATAGGAATTAGTACGTAGTAATTATTGAAATTATGTTTACTGACGTATCATTTCAAAGATGACAGTCTAGTGTGCCATGCATGGATTAGGTATCGTTTCTAAGTAACAAAAAATTGATTTCTAGATTACAGCAGTTTGTTTAAGTGTCAAATTTTCTGGCTCTGGAGAAGCTTATCCAGAAAATTGAAAGCTACTCTCTATATCAAACTTGTCAATTCGGATTTTTCTGGAATCTGAAATCATGGATCCGTATTTCAATGGTGCAAAGAATTATAAACTGTGAAAGTATTTTAACAAAAATACACACCGAACTAAAAATGTCTAAACAAATTTAAATTACGAACGACTCTTCCAAAATAACCCAGCCGGAGCGTTCTAAATTCGAAAGTATCAAGTGCCGGCGCCATTTTTCGCAGCAACGTATTTACAAATTCAGGGCTGCCAGTGTTTGCCAATTTACCAGCCACCGTTCACACCTGTTGTGAACTTTTAGTGTTACTGAGGCGGTTTATGTATCCCTAGTAAAGTATGTGGAGGTACATTATGGAGGGTAGTCTTTGGAAATAATCGTGTGGAAGATTTGGTATTTTGGAAAAATGTTGGTCATTTTTGGTACTGTGTTCAATACTTTATTTAATACAACTTATGCGAATTTGCCCGCGTGGATGCCGAAAATTATCCCACGTGATACCGGGACAAAAGTTACATAGAACATCAGATATCGCCCAGTGAAAGTCTCGTCAAAAAATAGGTCCGGCCGTTTGGTGGATTAGTCGGAAAAAGCAGTCACACAGACTGACAATAATTATTTTAAAAAAATTGTTATAACTACAGTATGTACTTTTATATGGACTACAAACGATACTTTAGTAAAAAGCTGTAATTTTGACATTACAAACACATGCTCAAATGTTTTTAATTTATTTTTATAGACTGTTCCGCAAGGAGTTGCCCCAGATTTATTTATAAATGGTTAAATGTCGAATACCACCTTGCCTACCCTTCGTAGATTACAAGCGTGATGAAGGGTAAGGTACTGAGAGCGCTTTCTCGCCCATTACCTAATTTATTAACACTTGCATCTACCGACAATTATATCACCGAGCACAAACCTCCATTGGCCGCGGTTGTACAAAAAAAAACACTTATTTTTTATTTCTCAATTTCTTATACCAAATCTTAAAACTTCATCAGGAAAAAAACTGCAATTACTGTGAAATACAAAAATAGAATCGAGGGCCATATTTTGCTCTCAATTAGCAATGCAAAGATTGATCTGCCTTCGTTTGGGCAACCATAGCAACTAGTATAGATGACTGGTTTGTAACGAGGGCTTTGCATAACCATCGATTAGTTCACTAACTAGTTGTTAGATTAACGTAGTTTAAAGTTTCGTTTGCTTTAACCAAAGTGTTGTAAGCATAGAGGAATATTCTTTTTCAAACCAAACACCGAAAATACACGATTCTATTCCGATGAAAATAGAGAATTAAATTTAAATGTCGTACCCATTATACCTACCATTAATATTTGATTCAATGGTTTCCATGGTCAAACTCGCCTCGTTTTAGGTAGCTATAAAACTATTAATAAAGAAACCCATGTATACGTAAAACACAACCATGATGTAGATCTATTTCTTTTTATTGTGTACTCACAAACAAAAAAAAAAAGACCCGACATCAGTCAGAGGTAGGGTTCCGAAACTCTCGGATAAAACCTCAGCAGATATTGCTTCGGGAGTGTTATCTATACTTACTCCTTCCTTACCTTAGTATACAGACGCATTTTAGATGTTAAGTTAGCACAACAACACGAACATAATCTCACGCCTTCATCCCATGGGGGGTAGGCAGAAACTACAGAACGTCAACGGCTACGATCCTTACATCCTCATTTTACTTGGTTTATACATCTACTCATACACGCACGCCGGTTGCGAGTACGCATCTGACCTTTCTTAAGAACATCTATACATATAATAAAACAGTAAAAAAACTGTGTCTGTACATTGAATATATTAAAAAAAAAAAAATTGATGGGGGTTTAGAAACAGTAATAGAGCACGAAACCAAAAAAAAAATCTGTCTGTTTGTTTGTACACGCTAATCTTCGGAACTACTAGACGGATTTGAATGATTTTTTTTTGTTGTATATGTATTAAGTCTGGGCAAGATATAGGCTATAATTTATCTTGGAAACTTGAACACCTGATGCAGAACCGCAACAGACCAGCTAAACTATAAGAGACACAAAAATGGTACCATAGCAAAAATTGTTTCACGTGATGAGCATTTTCTGCTAAGAGTAATACATTTGAAGATCTGGAACACCTGATGTGGAACTCCAACAGCCCAGCTACACTATAACATATATAGGAATGACGTCTTAGCAAGAGTTGTACAGCCTGATGAGCACTCTCTGTTGTTGTATAAAATTTGAAGATCTGAAACAGCTGATGTGGAACTCTAAGAGCCCAGCTACACTATAACATATATAGGAATGACGTCTTAGCAAGAGAAGTTCAGCCTGATGACCACTCTCTGTTGACGTATAAAGATTGTAGATCTGGAACACCTGATGTGGAAATCAAAGCTATCACTAATTTCACTGTATAATTATAAAATAACATAAGCTGGGAGTACCTCCACGTGGTGAAGGCGGTAACAGTTTAGGACTGATTTTCGATGAAAATTCTATGAATCATTGAAAATTTGTCTCTACTGGCTAAAACTCCCATTTATTATTTTATTTTATCGAAGCTTCGGGCTTATGTTATTTGAGTGTTTAATTTCCTTTTCCATTTATCTTCGTGACACGGTAGCCTACCCGGTAACGCAGAGGAGCAGTCACTTAGATTTTAATTGATCAGGTATATTCAGAATAAAACTCTAACCATGCCTAGAAAGAGGTCAAATCTTTCCCAACGTTCCAAAGGAGCTAAAAGATTGAGGATCATAAGATCCCAAGAATCTACCGAAGAGCGTCAGGATAGACTTGATGCTGTTCGAGAACATCAGGCTGCAACTCGCTCTGTAGAAACATCTTCGGATCGCGAAGCTTGCTTGCGTTCTCAGCGTATTTATGCATCTACATCCAGGTCTCTAGAGACCAGTGAAGAATATGATGCGCGACTGTCCGCTGATCGTGAACGTCATGCATTGTCTCGCGAGTCGGAGACGTTTACGGATAAAGAATTGCGCTTGAGTTCTCAGCGTATCTACGCATCTGCTGCTAGGTCTCTAGAGACAAGTGCGGAACATGATGCACGACTGTCCGCTGATTGTGAACGTCACGCATTGTCTCTCGAGTCGGAGACGTTCACTGATAGAGAATTGCGCTTGAGTTCTCAGCGTATCTACGCATCTGCTGCTAAGTCTCTAGAGACAAGTGCGGAACATGATGCGCGACTGTCCGCTGATCGTGAGCGTTACGCATTGTCTCGCGAGTTGGAAACGTTCACTGATAGAGAATTGCGCTTGAATTCTCAGCGTATCTACGCATCTGCTGCTAGGTCTCTAGAGACAAGTGCGGAACATGATGCGCGACTGTCCGCTGATCGTGAACGACACGCATTGTCTCGCGAGTCGGAGACGTTCACTGATAGAGAATTGCGCTTGAGTTCTCAGCGTATCTACGCTTCTGCTGCTAGGTCTCTAGAGACAAGTGCGGAACATGATGCGCGACTGCCAACTGATCGTGAACGTTACGCATTGTCTCGCGAGTCGGAAACGTTCACTGATAGAGAATTGCGCTTGAGTTCTCAGCGTATCTACGCATCTGCTGCTAGGTCTCTAGAGACAAGTGCGGAACATGATGCGCGACTGTCCGCTGATCGTGAACGTCACGCATTGTCTCGCGAGTCGGAGACGTTTACGGATAAAGAATTGCGCTTGAGTTCTCAGCGTATCTACGCATCTGCTGCTAGGTCTCTAGAGACAAGTGCGGAACATGATGCACAACTGTCCGCTGATCGTGAACGTCACGCATTGTCTCTCGAGTCGGAGACGTTCACTGATAGAGAATTGCGCTTGAGTTCTCAGCGTATCTACGCATCTGCTGCTAGGTCTCTAGAGACAAGTGCGGAACATGATGCGGGACTGTCCGCTGATCGTGAACGTTACGCATTGTCTCGCGAGTCGGAAACGTTCACTGATACAGAATTGCGCTTGAGTTCTCAGCGTATCTACGCATCTGCTGCTAGGTCTCTAGAGACAAGTGCGGAACATGATGCGCGACTGTCCGCTGATCGTGAACGTCACGCATTGTCTCGCGAGTCGGAGACGTTCATTGATAGAGAATTGCGCTTGAGTTCTCAGCGTATCTACGCATCTGCTGCTAGGTCTCTAGAGACAAGTGCGCAACATGATGCGCGACTGTCCACTGATCGTGAACGTGGCAACATATAGGCTATACATAATTTATTTTGGAAAATGAACACCTGATGCAGACCGCAACAGACCAGCTAAAGTAAGTATAAGAGATATAAAAAAACCGGCCAAGTGCGAGTCGGACTCGCGCACCGAGGGTTCCGTACAAACCTGTAGGTATCCTCGGTTTATGCATAAGGTTTATGTTTATGACATTAAATGTTTTTTTTTTAAATTTTTATATTTGAGTAGATTGAATTAAAGGTAAATTGCGGTTTACGATTTATGACGTATTAAAAAAAAACTACTTACTGGATTTCGTTCAAACTAATTTTTGGTGGAAGTTTATATGGTTATGTACATCATATTTTTTTTTTAGTTTTATCATTCTCATATTTTAGAAGTTACGGGGAGGGACACACATTTTACCACTTTGGAAATGTCTCTCGCGCAAACTATTCAGTTTAGAAAAAAATGATATTAGAAACCTCAATACCATTTTTGAAGACCTATTCATAGATAACCCACACGTATGGGTTTCATGAAAAAAAAAATTTTTTTGAGTTTCAGTTCTTAGTATGGGGAACCCCAAAATGTATTGTATTTTTTCTATTTTAGTGTAAAAATCTTAATGCGGTTTACAGAATACATCTACTTACCAAGTTTCAACAACATAGCTCTTATAGTTTCGGAGAAAAGTGGCTGTGACATACACGGACAGACAGACATGACGTATCTATAAGGGTTCCGTTTTTTGCCATTTGGCAACGGAACCCTAAAAATGGTGCCATAGCAAAAAATATTCCACGTGAAGAGCATTTTCTGCTGTGAGAATAAATTTGAAGATCTGGAACACCTGTTGTGGAACTCTTAAGTAAAACTCTTAATAACATATTAAGGAATGACGTCTTAGCAAAAGTTGTTTAGTCTGATGGGCATTTCCTATTGACATACAAAAATGAAAGATCTGGAACGAGTCCAATCGTCTCGCTCATCCCTTTGTTTTCCCGTCCCCGGGCCTTAGAATTCTACATCAGACGTTTCAGATCCTCGATTTTGACGACCCCGTTGTCGCTGGCATAAGCAACAGGATCCGCGTACGAAGTCGCGGGCAGAAGCTAGTCACCAATAAGGTTACTACATCTCCTTCTAGGGTGTCCTCTCCCGGCGTTTCCACTCACATCTGCCTTGTATATTTTCAAACCAAGTACTATATTTCTGATAAATTCCAGTTATGAACATCACAGTCACCAGGCATCAACAGCTAAGACAACCCTTAACACTTCGCGTGTTGACTTGCAAGATTTACCATACTATAAAGTCCTCATACAGTTAAACTGCTCTACGCGTCGAGATAAACGATGCATTTTGCATAACAGCATGAAGTGTGGAATGGTCTTTTAATGTTTAATCACACACGTGAACGTATAAGGGCAGGATCTGCCAGCTTTAATCGTGAAGCAAACTTCTTTTCTACATACTACTGGCATGAATTATAAGCATAACATTAGATGAAGTACAGTTCGTATATTCTTTCGGTAGGGCAACAGCAGGAATCAATCAAATACTGGTGAAATGCGCATTATCGCGGCGGGATATTTCCGCGAACTGGAATTAGACCACACTGCATATGGCCGAGAGTTGTAAATTGAACAGTGTGTATTTTCAACGCGTTTAGATGCATTCTGTTGGATTCTAAATGCTCGGTTCAACAACGAGAGTTGAAAATACAGGGCACAATAACGTCTTCCAGGGTCGCGAGATTTGTTCGAAGGAGTTAACGTAGCCCTGGCATATAAGCAACTGAAGGAACACGGGTGGGTTCTAGTCAGTAAAAGTCTGACACGCCCTCCCAGTTCGCCGAGCAGAAGACGTAATTTAATGATTGCCCAGCCACAAAAAAGGGCGCAATAACGTCTAGGTACCATATTTTTCACATCCGTGTACGCTGGCAAAGAGATTGTATATTAATAACCCTACAGCTAAACAAGCAAGTGAAAATCATTACGTGGCTACACGCTCACCAGCAACCAATACGGAGTCAAAGTAATCAGCTACAAAATTACTTCCCGTAATAAATTTCCAATTATTAAACAAACCAGTGCGCATCTCTGCGCTGTGTACGTAATACACATTTACAATGGCTTGTCCTGTATTATTCTGTATTGTTCTCCAGTTTCCGCGAAAGTGACAATGGGGACACTCATGACCGGCGTGGCTCTGAACCGAGGCTGAGTCGCAATAGATTTTCCGAGGAAATGAGTGTTGGTTTCGCGTTTTAATAATAAACAAATGTTTAGTGTAGGTATGTATGCAAAAGGCGCTTCGTAAATGGTCTTCACATGTAATCTTAATTTAAACAGACAGACAATAAAACATTAGTTATGGGCGCACCGGCGGACTTGCGAAATGATTGCGTTAGTTTCATGCCTTTCTGCATCGTTATTACTCAACCTTTAGTTATGCAATTGATATGAAAGATATATAAGGATTCACTCTATAAATAGTATACATTAGAAACACGAAGACTTGTAGTTCCTTCGATAAAAAAAGTAACAATAAGTAAGAAAAGTAAAGTAAAGAAAAGTGTAAGTAGTAAGTAATCTAAAGTAATCTCTAAAAAAAACCCTTAACATGCCCTAAATACTTCACGGAAGGTCATCAGTTTTTTAAGATTAATAAAACTGAATGTTTTCTATAGGGTAGACATTTAAAAAATGTGTATTTGTTTTAATAATACGAAGGACTTAATAACCGCCCTTTCTAGCCAGCGTCGCCACGCTTCAATGGGCACCGGAGGCTTGATGCGCCCCTAAAGAAAAGAGGGCAAGAGTTCATATAGTGTTCCCCACTAACAACATACCTAGTGACAAAAAGACTACATAAAACTAGAGAAAAACAAATATGCAATTACAATCATGAACAAAACAAAAGCTAGTTCATTACTAACAAAACGTCAAACAGAACTATAATCAAGCTTCACAAATATTAGAAAAGTCCTAACTACACAACGCATAGATCATTAATATTGAGTGCGCTATAACACGAGGTTACAGTGCCCCCTAATGACAATACACACACAATGTAGATGCGGACAGAAGGACCACAGGGTACAATGATAATGAAAGAAAGTAAGAAAGAAAAATTAGTTAATTTGTCAGAGAAACACGTGCAGGCAAAAAGATCAGAAGATAACTCGAATGATAAAGAAAACAAAAAACAAAATATAGCTATATTCACAACCACAGAAATGAAATGGTCGGCAAATGCACGTCGTGATTGTGACAAGTAGGCTCTAAGACGCAGCGTTATAATTTCAGTGGTCAACTCAGTTGAGCAGTGTTGGCCTAGTGGTAAAGGCCGCGACTTATGAGCTATAGGTCGTGATTTCGGACCTAGACAGACACTTTACTTTTTATTTATTGTTTCATCACCACTGTTTACAAATCAGTGAAGGAAAACATCGTGCGGAAACCGGCATGTCCTTGATCCAATCCGCACTGGGCCGGCGTGGTGTATTACGGCCCACTCCCTCTTACAGAGGGGAGGCGTGTGTCCCAGCAGTGGGAACATTATAGGCTGCTGATAATGGTCAACCCACAAACAACGAATGTACCTAGTTAAAAAATAAGACGCACCGTTTGCCACACTATTAGTATAAAACCGTTCTACCCAGTACATCAGAGGGGTGATTGCGTAAATACACTATCTGTTCGCTGCCAGGCCAGACCCCTACCATAGGATTTTAATATTATGTGGAAGCGCGATAAACGTGGGCCCTGGGTCATGAAGTGGCGAGCGAAACTTGTCCGCCGTGCGCGGAGCCGAACAATGATATAATTCAAATAAGTACAATTACAATACAACAAACAAAGGACTCACCTGGTTGAAGAACACCTGCTTCTGGGGCCTACCTGGATTTATGTATGTAAGTGAGTGTGTATTGTATTGTGTTGTGACGTTATGAGTATCTCCAGGTTACAATCCGCTGCAATAGGCCAGAGATTTTCTCCAACATGCGGTTCCAAACACTATCACATTAACCTCAAAGTTTTCAACAAAGATATATCCAAACTCAACCCGTACTATTACATCAACTTGGGGTTATTTACACAAAACAATTGGGTCATGACTTATTGTCCGCAAAAACGACCGATTCTCAAGGATTAATTTACAACTGGTCGCAAAACTCAACACGGCGACGATTTCCCTTGTTCAAGCCAAAAAACCAAAGACAAGTGTCAAGTGTCAAAGTCAAACTTGACAAGTCAGATGTCACTCCGTTCGGGCGCGTTCCGAAGGCGCATAGAGTAACCAATTTAAACGGGCCGGAACACTATCAGTAGGAATCACTTTAATCTAGACACGCGGTAGCGTGTCAAGCTAAGTTCAAGTAACAGAACTGGCGAGCAGCACCGTGTGTAATATTACACGAACCATTTGGAGCCATTTACCCCCTCATAACTCAAAAACTATTTCACATAGACATGTCAAATTTGGCTCATATATTGACAGTTCCACGACATTCATGGCGTTGTTTACGTTGCAAAGCAGACAATTTTTACGAAGCTATGAAATAATGGATTAGCAATAATCTTCAAAATGATTCTGATTCTGATAAATAATGTGTTACGCAATTAGGGTACACGTTATATGCGTATGTTACAATCTACACTGTGTTTTTACCATGGCTTATTTTAAAAGGTCACACTTCAGACCGTACACAGATTTTTAATTGTTTTTCCGTAACGTTACGTCAAGTTATCAAGCTTGGCCTTTGACTTTATTTTCTTATTTCTTCAAGATTAATTTAGATTTAAAATTCCGGCACAATTCTTCAAACGATACAACATTTTTGACTTGAAAAGTTTTTTTATAAGATGAAAGGACTGACATAGCCAAAGATGTTGTTAACCGATGTGTAAAATCTTGAATAAGTTCAAAATAAGAATACAGTGATTAACAAAAGAAAAACGAAAATATAATATTTAATCGTAGAAGTCACTATTCTTACTTAAAACTTATGGAACATTATTTTCCACATTTAGTTTGGTTTTCTAATAAACCGCGTTATTTAGTTCATTGAACTAAAATTTTTATTACTGACTTGTAGTTAGATTAACCGTTCAAGTGGGTTTTTTTAATCGTTATTTTATTTCTAAATCCGTAAGCGTAGTGGACATTCTGCCCATATTCCTATTACTCCAGCGGAGCTAGCGTTATGTTGCAGTACCTATATTTTATTTTCTACACTCCACAGTAATTGCCTACCGCCCACAATTCAGGTATACTGCAATCCTTACTACATTTCTCAACAAACCTCATTTGACATTTTATGAAATCGTTACGAACGTATTCCTCTGTTTCTGCTAAAGAATTATGATTTAGATTTATGAAGTACCCACTTTTAGTTATAAGCAGAGTGTAATTATGTTATGAGCTGTTATTTTACGCTTGGAAATGGCGTTTTGTTGGATTCCTGAATTGTTTAATGTTGTTTTTGCTTTAAAATGGCGCCAACTAAGTCGTTTCGTGATTTTGGACGTTTTATTAAATGTGCGTTTGTTAACAGTAAATGTCTAAATGTTTCTATAAAACGTTTTTCATCGTTGTTTATAAATCAACATCATAATCACCTTATAATGTTCCCACTACAGATACAGGCCTCTTCACTGTAAGGGGAGTGGGCCGTGATCCACCACGCTTTCCCAGTGCAGGTTGGTAGATGTCACCAGTCTTTGAATTTTTGGTTCAAGGAGATGCCGGTTTCCTCAAGATGTTTTCCTTCACCGATTTTAAAGCAGTGCTGATTAAATATATACGCACAAAGTAAAGCGCCTACTACTACCACTGGGCCACCACCGTTCTACGCAGCGTTGGAAAATATTGAGTTCAAAATTAAAACCAAACAACAAACAAGCCAACTACGATTAAACTTCAGAAATCCATCGACATTTTATTACACAACGAATAGAAAGCAAACAAGATGTCTGAAAATAACTTCAGTACTGTCAACAGGCATAAACACAGGTTTATTGATTCGTTTCTGTCACAGTACACGCTATTCGAACAACTTTATACGACTATTCGAACAAATATACTGTAGTTTGAAATTATGCAGCCGTGTTTGCATTGGCTCTAAACATAGTCGTCAATTGTTGGCTACTTTTAATTGGTCCGTAATTGCTGTGACGCAGTTGGGAAGCGTAATTATCAATACTCGTTCGATTCTTATATGTCAAAGCGTTCGCTGCGGGTTAGGGACTGATACATTAGGTAATAAACTAGAGGTAATATTTCTAGATACAACTTCAGCGTTCATAGTTCTTTTTATATTTTTTATTAAAATAAATATTCTAATAGCTAGGTTCCTTTATACAGGTAGACCAATATTTACAGCCATTTCATCATTTCTTTCATATAGGTTAAGTGAATAAATAATGTCCCTACCAGGAGGCACAAAAAAACGGTGTCCCACATCAAATTATTTCGTAATTAAGGCAGGGCTTACACCTGTGCCCGACTGTCGCTGACATAGATATATACATTTTTACATGTCGACTGGATGTAGCGTGAGATATACCAAAACAAAAGAAAAAACAATTTACGTGTTTCATACGGTTTACCTTTCGGGGACCGAGATATTTTTTGTATTGTTTTTGTATAATATTCCGCAGTGTCTCCAAAAAAAACAATTGAAGGATGGACGAAAAATAGAAAACCTGTTTCATATTTTTGAACGTGACATAGATTCACAAAATGTAAAATAAACCTACTATGTTACGAGAATCATACGAATAGAAACAGGTAACCTGACTAAATAAAAAAACAATCTGAAATATCTAATGTACTCAGACGAACACACACAGACCCCACCAAAACCCATGGAAAGCACATGCCCAAAAGCATCTGAAAAAATAAAGAATAAGTAACTGTTGCTACCTTAGCAACCCGCCCCCTACCGTACATATTAAACCATCGCAGATGATATTGTGAATTGTGACATAAACATGTAAATATAATAAGTAAACATAAAGAATATTTTTTATCACCCGTCTTTATTACAGTGCTTTATTATTTTTATGAAGAACGTGGAGATTAAGGCCGATGTCGACGTGACTTGCGACGTAATAATGTGTTGCCTATCAAATATGTGATCGTTTATAGATGAGAGAGAGTGTATCGTGTATGATGACACTTATTTATGAGCAAATGGAGTGGGAATTTAAATAGGGTGTTCTTTTTTACATCCTCATGCATACATAATGCAACTACGCTCACGCTTTGTTTCTATGGGGGTAGGCAGAAATTTCAGAACACCACCTGCTACGATCCTTGCGTACAAATTTTTGCTTTGTTTACGTTCAGGCACGCACACCGGTTGCGAGTCTTGCGAGTATTATGCACCAGACTTTACTGAAGAACATCACCATTAAGAACGCGGCGCCTAAACTCGCTAACCACGAGCCGACGCTAAGGCAAAATTCGGTCGGAATATTGCTATCTCTTTGACAATAGAAGGCCAACGATGACGCGGTATGCAGCCGTGTGTGAGTGAGTAGTTGTACCTATCCTTTATTCATAACGACTCGACGCATTTTTATTTACTAGTAATTAGGTATGTTCGTTATTTGCTTTATTTTTGTTGACTACTCTGGGGAATCGTTAGTAAATGTACAGACTAGTAATGCGTTTAGTGGAAATTTCTTTAAAATGTCAGTATCTCAAATTATTACAATATTTCGAGATCTAGGCCTTTTGTACCTACAGTCTTACATACCTTTCCTAACTTGGTACTTGTAAACCAATGTATAATTATGTTGTTTGTGGTCTTCTATAAATTGATACATGAACGTTGTGAGTCCAACTCATATTTATGTAAGTAAGTATTCTTTTTACTAATTTTAAAAATTGTTATCACTACATATTATAAAACAAAGTCTCCGCCGCGTCTGCCTACTTCCGAAGAACTCAAAAAATGTTCAACGGATTTTCATGCGGTTTTCACCAATAGATAGAGTGATTTATGAGGAAGGTTTATGATGCATTTTCTAACCTCCATGCGGGCGAAGTCGCCGGCAAAACCTACCTAATTACAAATAATGAATACAAGTCACTAAAAGTGTTGCGCAAAATATTAGTAACAGACAAATATTCCAATAATTTATACATATTTACGTGATGTGCAGATATAAAAGAGGATAAATAAAAAAACAAAGACTCTTAATTAACATTTATTGTATTTTTAATGTACACGTCACTCTCCTAAGCTAAGCTAGGTTTAGAAACAGCACTTTTCGAACGTGAAAATTACATAAAATAGTCCTACAAACTGCCCGCCCGTCACCAATTTCTAGTGCTTTAGCTGAGAAGAAGCGGCGCAACAAACTCCCCAGCAGCACCTGCTTTCAGTTTAGTAACATAAACTTGATTCTATACAATAGTAGGTAGGCAAAGTAATTACGAGGCACAGAATATTACAATACATTATTTACCATATCTGCATAAGCAGTGGTGGCCCAGTGGTAATGGCCCCGACTTACGAGTTATAGGTAGCGGGTTCGAACCCAGGGACGCACTTTACTTTGTATAAATAATTTCATCAACATTGCTCTCGCACCGGTAAAGAAAAACATCGTGAGGAAACCGGCATGTCTTAGAATTAAAAAATCGAAAACATCAGACATCTGAACCAATCCGCACTGGGCCCGCGTGGTAGATTACGGCCCATTCCCTCTCAGAAAGGAGGCTTGGATCCCAGCAGTGGGAACTTTATAGACTGATTATGTATTTGCCATATGTCAGCTAGCTATGCCATATACCAACAAATAAATAAAAACTGGTGAAGGATAGTAGAGGTAGGTTTAAATAGTGTGTGTAACACAATAAATGAACATTACCATAATAAATTGTTCAGAATCGTTTACAGAATCGATTTCTGTTATTTTCTATACTGGCAATTATTTATCCCAGAAATTAAAACTACGTTAATTATGGTGAAACTCACGTTCCCACGGACGATCGCATTTTCAACTGTCGGTGTTGAACCGAGCATTGAGGATACAACACAGTGCAGCGCGGGTGAGTCTCAGCACGTCGAATCACAGTTGGATTTTCAGCTCTTGGCGCTGAGCAGTATCTTGAAGACCCAGTGCACGAAAATAACCAACCGCGATTTTATTACGTCCATGGGGACGTGTGTTAAGTCATAACATATAATAATAATATAATATAATAATATTCCACAACTATCACACAACGCCATCTAGTCCCAAGCTAAGCAGAGCTTGTGTTATGGGTACTAGACAACTGATAAACATACTTATATATTTCTAAATACATACATATTATAGATAAATTACACCCAGACACAGAACAAATGATCGTGCTCATCACACAAACATTTGTCCTGGGTGGGAATCGAACCCACGACCTCCGGCATAGCAGTCAGGGTCACTAACCACTAGACCAACAGGTGGCAATTAACGTATTACATTAACGTAGTCATAACATAATTAACCTATACCTAGATAGGTAGGTAAATACTAACTTATACAAAATATACTTAGTTAGGTACTTACTACTATTAAAGTCGAACCACGAAAAAAAAATATCTTTATTTCATTGGGCTGAGTTTAAAAATATGTAAGTAAACAATTAGTAGCCGAGAAAATATTACACAGGTAACTTATTATAATATATCATTGGCTAATAGGTACTTACTGTGAGACACATCCCAACGTTCGGAGCAAACCGAATCGTAAATAATAAATCCAGGTCCGTATACAAAGCAAAGTTCCTGCCAGGGTCGCGAGATTCGTTCGAAAGAGTTACCGTGGCCCTGGCATATGGGCAACTGATGGAATATGGGTGGGTTTTAGTCAGTAAAAGTCTGACACGCCCTCCCGCTCCGCCCAGAACGGGAGAAGTCATTTGATGATTTCTCATCCAACAAAAAAAAAGAATCGTCAGAATGCTCTACATTCTGATCAGTCATTCAGTCTCTGTACTCGATACCAAATCAGAAGAAAAATCAAAATCCAAGTTCCATAGCATAGGTCAATAATAATGTCAGAAATATCACAATACAATTGAATAAACAAATTAAAGTACGGCCAAAATGCATGTTGCGCTAGTGTGAATACATGTCCGAGCGGTACCTACACAACACACTACTGCCAGCCGTACGACCGTGCACACATTGATATTTTTGTGAGACGCGATAGCACTACTCGCTAGTGAAAATTTATGATAATTTGGCTGTGTTCCGTAATACCAAAAATGATGAATGAAAACTTAATGATTTTTAAATTGGTTTTCATTATTTTGTATCTTGATAATATAAGCTGTGTTATGGATAAAACATTATTACAGGTCTTGTTGTTTTTAATGGAGAAAAAACAAAAAGAAAACATGTCATTCACGTTGTAAAAATGTGCGAAATGCAATTCGCTCAAACTGCATTTTAGCTCAGTTTTTTTTTAAAAAAAACGTCACCATAACCTAGATAAATACTGTCTAAAGCCGAATATCATCTTAAAATGGTGGAAATATGCTCAAATTGCAAATGATTTTGGTATTACGTTTGTATGAACAGATTGACCGTCGCCGGGCCCTTAAGGTCACTATATGTCCTACTGTGGCGTCCCCTTCCCGGCGTTTCCACTCACATTTGCCATGTAAATACCTTTTGGTAGTCGCCTTTTATTCAGTCCAGTCAAGTAATTATGAATTGTTTTATCTGGAAGTAGCAACTAAAGAGTTACTAGGCACGTTATAATGATGATGCTCACCCCTAGCTTTTAGCAGCGAATAAGGTCGCAGATGCTTACATATGCTGTGTGTGGTCAGGAAAATTGTTATTGGGGTTTTCCATTAAGAATTCCTTAATAATAGCCCGGAGTTCGGAAGTTGGCTGTGTGATAGCCCCGTGCCTTGGAATGCACGTCAATCCATTCGTCCTGCGCCTGATCCCTCTCCGGTCGTGTCGGCATGTCGTCTTATCGGACTATGAGAGCGTCGAGTGAGAGTGCACCTGCGTGCGCGCACACACTTGTGCATTATAATATCTCCCGCGTCGAAGGCTAATCTCCGTGGAAATTAGCCGCCATGGCCGAAGTACGTTAACTATTTTTGTTGTAGTTGACCAAATAACCATCACCAATATAAATTAAATCGCTACTTTAAAAGAGGCAAAACGAGTATGTAAGTTAATTTTTGGAAAACACCAGTCGGTAATTTCCGAGACGAATATTGAAGTCTATTCTAAAACACTGTTCTAAAATAATATTTGTTTAACGAAGGCAGCTAAAAGCTAAAAAAACAACTACGAAAAATCCTGTCCCCAACACATGCCGTGGTCTACATTTCACATGCCATATATTCATCGACGAAAAAAACCCCATTGCGAGGTTACAGCGTTCAATACGCAGCAGTGCGTTTTTATTAAGTCGTACAGCTATAGGTCGGCCGTTATTACGTCGGGTTCCGTCGGTCACTTGCGTCGGTCAATTTTTGGGTCAAATCGAACTTTCTCCCCCGTATATTTTATGCGGGTATCCCTTTCTGCGGATTACCGACAAGTTTTGGTAAAGTTTCGCCTTTTGATGTTACGATTGTTCGACCTTTGAATTTTAGTTGCGTTCGTTTGTGTTTAAATGTCCGCGTTAGTGTTCTGGATTCTTTCTTCAAAAAATATTTTATGGTTTTGTTTTTCTTTTCATAAGAAATGTTTTCAACATCGGGAGGAAAGCTGGACTTGTTGTTATGCCAACCCGTCTTGAGCAAGCGTGGTGATTTAATGCTCGTGACTGCTTTGTATAAGAGGACTTAGACCAACAGTGGGACAATAATAGAATAAGAAGAAGTTTAGTGTGTTGATAGAAATATTCATGCAATACCTAGGGAGTAAAACATAATTGAAATTAAGCCCATTCAAAACTAATTACCATACTTTAACCAATTTATATTCCCAACCTAAAAATATACCACAAAAAGCTAAAAATAACCTATCAAACGCTAGTTTATGAGCCAATTCAAGCAAATATAAGTACAGCAATAATCTAGTTATTACATCGCCGGTGCATTTTGAACTGTAAAACGTCTACTGTCAAAGTATAATGAATTGTAAGAGAGAAGCAGGTAGGCTGTTAAAGTTACCCCTTGTCACGACAGGGGCCCGGCTCACGCGATGTTAATTAAAAAAACCTACCGAATCTACATTTTGCTAGTTCAGTAGTGGTTCTGCATAGTTCAGTTTAAATTTGTCAATGGTAAACACGAATCAAAATCATGAAATGTTGTAGAATCAAGCGATACTCTGCGGAAACTTGAGTATAGGGTTGGGTTGCATGTAGCATTTTTACATAGCACCTTCTGCATGTGCATAATATTGTGGGCGTGAGGGTAGTTCTGCTTCCGCATGGATCTAGTTTTTGGCAAAATTAAAACATAGTACTGAAATTGCATGACATTCTAGAATCATGTTAAAAGGCCTCTAATGTATTTCATTTCATAGAAATACAATTCATAAAACTTCGTTTTCAATTGATAAATATAGCTCAAGGCTTTGCAATCTTGAACTCTATCTATTAATTTCTGCCGAGTTTTTGTTAAACTATTAGTTAGCTCGAATCTCATTATGATCTCATAGATCACAAAAATTATATTTTGTTTTTGACTGACAGTTGACAGCCGTCGTAAATAACCTTTTCCTATGCAACCCTAAAACTGCGACGATTGGTCAACGGCCTTCCACTATAACCTTGTATTCGGGTTTTATTTAAAGCACAGACGCCTCCACAAAATGACTAATATCTACCCACATAACGTAAAAACTCATGATGGACTAATTTAGACTAAATTGCGTTAACCTAGCCATTAGTGACACGTTATCTTCTGGGCTCAGCTGATAAGTCATTTTATGTCTGCCTTTCATTTGTGGAGTTAAAAAGGTACGTACGTTATGAGTATATGGTAGGTAGTTTATGGTTTCGTGTGGCAACTCTGGAAGGTCGACGTACGATTGTAAATAATCGTAAAAGTATGAATTTACTGTGATTTTAGACACGCCAAACTGTTGATGTGATGAAATAAAACATTAAAGTTTAATAGTTATGTTTTGTTTACTTAAACAGAGATGCAGAGACACGAACCATGGGAAGGAAAATGTAGAATAACATACTCCTAAGTACTCTACCATACATATTGCAGACTAGCTTCTGCTCGCGACTTCGTCCGCGTTAAATTTCTTGTTCCCCTGACCTTTCCCGTCGCGTCGAAGCAGCTACCCGTGCGATTTACCCCGTTTTTGAAACATTTTTCATTACTTCTCCGGTCCTCTTGGTTGTAGCGTGATGTCGTATAGCCTATAGCCTTCCTCGATAAATAGGCTATCAACACAAAAATAATTTTTCAATTCGGATCAGTAGTTCCTGAGATTAGCGCGTTCAAACAAACAAACAAACTCTTCAGCTTTATAATATTAGTATAGATATCATCTGCGTATCCTTTTCTCAATATGTTGGGTTCGGTTTCCAGTCTAAACGGATGCAGCTGAATGAAAACCAGTATTTATCATAGAGCAATCGCCTATCTGACCTCGACAACCTAGTTACTAGGTAATACGATACCCCTTGGTTTAAATGGTTGTCAGGTTTTCGGGCTACTGACGACCCGCAACGATTGTCAAAGATCAACAAATGACAGTCGAGACCAACGGATACACGTGCTTTCTGAGGCACGAGAAAAGTTGCAAATGTAGTAATTTGACAATGGGTGAACAAGGGAAGGGGTTTTCGTTAAAAGCGATGTTCTAGCAATAAATTTGTAGTATATTTTTTCAAACTTCAAAGATAATGACGTCTGTTAACTGGTCTTAAAGGGTGTCGACTTTTCTGATACAGCCCCCGGTAGTGGTGTTAGATCTTCTGAGAAAAACGCTGACCTGGATTTAAAATGTTCCAGTTTTTCTACATAAAAGAGTCTGGACTACCTAGTTAGGTTACCTACACTGTCAATTTACACTTCAGGGCATTTGGGGGACGTAAAACACAGTCTGCCAACAGTTAAGCACAGACGTCGCGACATAAATAATTACACGGGCGATGCACACGGGGACATATGGGGGACGGCGGGAGACAAGAGGGACAGGGAGGAAAAGGGGACAAGTTATAGGCCCACCGTCAAACCGCAACCATGTTGTGGTCGTTGCCAACTTTGACCAATTTGTATTGGCCTTATTTTAAGTTGTCTTTATGTTTTCATCAAAGAAGGTGAAGAATGAGGTAGGTGAGGTACTGACGGCATAAGAGTCAAGTATGCAGATAGTGATGTCCGCATTTTGATGATGGTGTGTGTTGTGAGTCTCCCTCATAGATTGGAATGACAGTAGAGTGGTGTCAAGATTTTCTTTACTACTTGCTTAGGTACTTAAACTCTTTTGCAGTGTCTCTGAGGTTGTTGAAGATCTGTTGGGCTTGTTGAAGTTTAATTGCTTTTGACTGTTCAACATGCCGCTGAATGTTTAGTACGTTCTACACAAGTTTATGTCTTGTTCTGCCGTGTGTAGGTAAAGGAAATTAATTGCCAAGCAATTTGACAACCAATTTAAATTGTACGTATACTCCAAAAACAACTGTCATTCTTTGACAGCTGTGTGCAATAATAGGGCAATTTGACGTAGGGTGTAAATTTGTTAAAAATTAAGGGCCATGGTCAATATCAATTAAAGCTTAGTCAATAGTGCGTGGTTTAGCCAAATTCAATATAGCACATCAAAATAGTGATAGAAATAAAAATAAAAGAGATTGCTAAAAGTGTAGTAGCCGTACCGACCACTACCGTATTTTGAATAATACTATTTATTTGTGTCAGCTTTCGTGTAGTTTTTAACCTCCGACGCAAAAAGAGGGGTTTTATTACTTTGACCGCTGTGTGTCTGTCTATGGCACCGTAGCTCTTAAACGGGCGAACCAATTTGAGTGCGGTATTTTTAAATTTTAAAGTAGGCTTTCTAGCGGTCATTCTAAGACATGTTTTTCCAATTCAGCCAGTTCAGCCGGTTTCACAATGACGATCGTTTGTTCAAAATACGTAACAAAAAAAAAAAAAAAACTACTAAATTACCCACAACTTCTTATTAAACTTAAAGGGCCATTACATATATTTTTTTTTACTTTTCAGAGGTTTTGTTTGGCAGGGTTTTTTAAATATTTTTATTTTTATATATTAGGTACTATGAGACTACCCTTTACATCAAATTAATCTCAAGTAGACTCAATAATAGCATTTAAATTACACTTAGACAACCATTTATACAGAAATGTTACAAAGTTTAACATTATAGTAAGTAATCTGTTTTATTTGCGTACAAATGAAATTCCCTTCATTGTAAATTAATGAGTGTAGGTGCAATTAAAATTGAGTAATGGGTTTTAGTGTGAAATATGTGACGTATTTAACCTCTAAGTCCCTGAGATACCACATTTGGTATAGACACAATTAGTGTTGGGATTTTATCCGGATAAATACTCAAAATGGATAAATACTCGATAAATATCCGTTTTTACTGAGTATTTATCCAAAACAGCGGATAAATACTATTTTAAGTTTTCGTAACGTAAATTTTGTCATTTTACTAACAAAAGGATTAAAATTAATGAAAAACAGACAATGCAGATTGGTATTGTACCTTATTAATCATTTTAACAATTACAACAGGCTTATTTCGTTAGTGTTCTTCTAAATGAAAAGATTTTACCTTTGATGGCTTTATGCAGTGAATGAGGATAGGCGACGATTTTAGTTAAATATGTAGAATTACAGTCATACCTAAACCAATTATTTCAGAGAAAGAATTATTAAAATTGGACCAAAAATGACGAAGTTAGAGCGGTTTTAATTTTGCATGTTCAAAAACGCCCGCCAATACGCACAATTTGTTGATGACGTCATTTTCCACGTTCGCGTCCGCGGCACCGCCGCGCACGTTCTTTCTGCCTTTAGTTACGTGACTCGCAGAACATTTAAACAAATAATGTCTTCTTCTAATATTGTATCGTGCCACGATGCGAAAATACAAGTGTTGCTACACCGGACAAATTGTTATTTTGTGTCCCAAAATACCCAAAAAATAGAAAGAAGTGGTGTACTTTCATGGGGAGCGACGCCCCATGTCCCCTTAACTAAAAGTACTTTATACTGCATTTCAAAAATGTTGACTATAATCATTTATTTTAACTAAATCTATTTTTAATCACGATAAAAAAGGTGTGGATTAAAACTAGTAGTTATGAACTAAAATTCACACCAACGAACGCCTCGCCTTCACGTGCTTTAAACAGTACTGTATTTTTGTTTTGCTTTTCTTTTGCTCATATCTCGAAAATGGCGTTTCCTATCGCAAAAATAATGAAATTTTCGACCCCCTTTGTAACCCCCTCACATATAAATTTCAACACGTGGGTAATATTTTATTTTTATTTTTCGAAGAAAATGTGAAAAATTCCATATAAAACACATCCATTGCGCGCGCCTCGCGTCTTGCCTTCACGTGCCTCGCCTTCATGTGCAAAAACAGTACTGTATTTTGTTTTCCTTTTCTTTTGCTTATATCTCGAAAATGGCGTTTCCTATCGCAAAAATAATGAAATTTTCGCCCCCCTTTGTAGCCCCCTCACATATAAATTTTAACACGTGGGTAATATTTGTTTTTATTTTTCGAAGAAAATGTGAAAAATTCCATATAAAACACGTCCATTGCGCGCGCCTTGGTCTTTCAAAAAATTCATTGCGTAGCACACCCAAGTAAAAGCTGAAGAGTTGTACGTTTAGTGTTGCATAGCCCATTTATCCAGGAAGGCTATAGACTATATATTATATAAGGTCACGCAAAGACCCTTAGGAGCCGAGCACAAAGAAAAACGTCACGCATACAAAGACCTCGCACGGGCAGGCGATTCGATGCGACGGGATGGGTTGGGGGAGCAGGAAATTTTACGCGGACGAAGTCGCGGGCAGAAGCTAGTAAGAAATATTATTTAAAATAGGTAGAGAGGTGCCTACACATTGTAGAAACACGAAAAAGGTACCTGCCTGCCAAATCAAAACATTCTAAAACGTAGTACCTACCTGTGCACTGGAATAAATTGTTTTTTTTTTTTACTTTTCAACCATAAACGAATCAGTCTTCGCGAGATTGTCCGATTGGGCCTTGGGTAAATCCGACTTCCATGTTTCCTATCTACCAATATCTATGAAACATAAATAAACAAGAAACAACGATTAAACTCCGCAAATCATAACAAAGCAGTGCGGCGCGTGGCGGGCGATCGAGCCTCGTGACGTCATCAGCAGTTTCGCGCGCGCGGCGTGCGTTTTAAAACTCCCTTTTTTTAAAGTTTAATAACTTCGTAATTTGTCGATGGATTTGAGTGATTCAAAAAGAAATGAACTCAGATATTTATATTGTATTCGATGTAGTATTCAAAATTGCTATATCCTTTTGTCGAATTGATCCTCATTCTGGGATTATTTTCAGATGCAACAAACCATTCCGCCATTATTTTTATAAAATCTTTGGCTTCCAGTTCTTCGTCATGATTTAGCTCCTACCTTGAGTCCTGATATCAAGCAGATAGGTGGATAAATTTAACGGCAGACGTTCAATCTTTTTTGCTACTGTTGGGAGAATTTGAATTTTGGCTTTATTATCAAGAATCGCAATAGTAGGTGAAAATAAAGCCCATTTTGTGTTGATTTCATATCCTTAAATATTATAAACACTAGAAGGACACTGCATTTGTTGGACACTAGTTAAAAGACAGGTTCTGTTATGGGTTCAAATACAGATATGCATTGGTATATCTAATCCCAAAAGGTATCATCAAGCAAAGCTGCTGGTGGCATTTGACTTGACGATATATTTTTCTTTTGCTTACGCAGAGAGAGCGGCTTTTCTATTTTTCATACTCCTTAGTGATCTTAGATAGCTGCCCTATCTTGTGTAGCATGGCAGGTTTAACTCCCGTCACTTTTTGTTTTACGATTTGTTGTAGCTTTGATCGTGGTTTTTGGGTTTAGTTCTTGTGCTTTTTTGACTGTCTTATAAATCGATGAACGCTGGCTGCACGCATGGAAAAGCATAACTCATTGTCACGTTCTGCCTGAACCGAGCGTGTTAGCGAGAGCGCGAAACAAGCGAAAGAGAGGCACGATCGGCCTAAGCCTTCGACTTGTGAAATCTATCTCTCTTCCACTCCATCAGCCAATGCGTCCGAGTAGAAGAGACTTAGACAATATCACGTAAATTATTGTCCCTAAACCGACTTTACAGACAACCAATTGTTTTTTAAAGATTTTATCATATCTGCATAGTTTATAAATTTTTGAAACTACCGCATTTCAGTGCACCATGTGCCAGCAAATTAATAGTGTGTGCTGCGCAGTTTAAAGGCTTAACACATTTAACTAATTGAAAAACTTTGCTTGTTTATAGTGTTGACAAACAACAACAACTTGTCTTCGCCTCATTTTTCTTGACTTTTAGAAGGTCTTCACAGAGATATTCAATTATGTGGCTGTTCGACGCCAGGCCAAGGCCCCGGCCATAGGATTTTAAATAGCGCAGTGGAAACGTGATGGTAGGGCCCTGGAGCAAGAGTGGCGTAGCGAACTGTCCGCCGTGCGCGGAGCTGATTAATACAATATTCAAAAGACTCACCTGATGGTAGAACACTGGCTCTGGAGCCTACCTGGATTTATGTATGTAAATGAGTGTATATTGTATTGTGTAGTGAAGCTGTCAGTATTCCAGGATACAGGATATAAGGCCGCTCCAAGACGATCTGCTACCGAGACATGCGGTCCCAATCACTATCACATTAACCTCAAACTGTTTCAACCAAAGTTCAAACTAAAACCCGTTCTATTTCGTCAAAAGGGGTTATTTACAATCAAACAATTGGATCACGACAAATTGTCCACAAACGGATCGATTCCAAAGGATTACTTTCAAAAGGTCGCGAGATCCAAGCGGCGACGATCCTCCATTTTTCAAAGACCAAACCAAAGAGCAAAATCAAACTGACAAGTGACAATTCTCACTCTGTTACACGTCTAGAAACGTAGGGGCACAGAGTAAACAATTCAAACGGGACGGAACAGTGGCTATTCTCTACACTCTCGACAAAGAAAGATTCTAAAGTATTTAAAGAGCATGCTCTATTAGAGATGTTTGGGCTCCTGACACAATTACAGCCCTGGCAATTGATATTAGAACTAAATAATGTAATAACGTAGTATTTTGAAAAGCCTAAATAACAATAAAAGTCATTAACATTTTAAAATAATCCTCCGATGCGCAAAAAAGATATTTATCCATCATTTTGAGTATTTATCCGATAAAAATGAGTAAAAACGAGTATTTATCCGTTTCGGATAAAAACTCGAGTATTTATCCTCCGAGTATTTATCCACTGCCCATCACTAGACACAATGGTTTTTAATTGTGTCTGTAATTACGGTAATTGACTGGTTAAGTTTTCATTAGATTTTCGTTACTAGTGAATAAGATTAACCAATTCAGATTCCTTTACGAAAGTAATTGAACGACTCCGACACAAGCGAGTACCGAACGACTGGAACCGAGTATACCGATCCAGTGTTACCGACCCTACCAGGGTCACGAGATTTTTTCGAAAGAGATACCGTGGCCCTGGCATATGGGCAACTGAAGGAAAACGGTGAGGTTTATTCAGTAAAAGTCTGACACGCCCTTCCACTCCACCCAGAGCAGAAGACGTGATTTGATGATTTTCCACCCACAAAAAAAAGCGTCTCCGACCCGAGCATGACAGTTCAGTTTCATTCACTGTTCAGCAGGAGCGCAAAGTGCGTCTAGAGACTTTTCTCATCTAAGTACTTGACTAGATTATTTCTCTAATAACTTGTTAATTTCATTCCATGCAAATGGACTTTCTATCAAGATAAACGTCTATCTCTATTATCAGATAACAAGTAATGACACTTGACATGTGATAATTTTTCCCATCTTCAGTCTGATCATTTAATAGGTTTTTTTCTGACATAACGGGGACCATAATCTAAAGGGTTCTTCATTTTCAAATTTTTCAGCGGTGCTTTTGAAAAATGGCCCGTATACTGTATGTTTTAGGAGTAAAAAATACATTTTAATTTTATTTAAATTAAAATGTTTTTTTTTTCTTGATTTAAAATTATGTTTTCTTTATTTAAATAAACTGAATTTCTAAGAATATGCATGTTTTAAGAATTTTTATTCAATGCACCAAAAAAACATATTATCGCTATGACAGTTAACTCAACAATTTTAACATTAACCTGTGTTTAATTCATTACTAACCAACCTAAAAACAAAAAAAAAATCGCTAGAAGGGGTAGCATAATTCAGTGACCAGAGACTCCATTACGTTTTAGAACCGAAAGGTAAAAAACCGGCCAAGTGCGAGTCGGACTCTCGCACCGAGGGTTCCGTACAAACCTGTAGGTATTCTCGGTTTAAAAATAAATGTTTTTTTTTTAATTTTTATATTTCAGTTGATTGAATGTAAGGTAAATTGCGGTTTACGATTTATGACGTTTTAAAAAAAAACTACTGACTCGATCTCGTTCAAATCAATTTTCGGTGGTAATTTACATGGTAATGTACATCATATATTTTTTTTAGTTTTATCATTCTCTTATTTTAGAAGTTACGGGGGGGGAGGACACACATTTTACCACTTTGGAAGTGTCTCTCGCGCAAACTATTCAGTTTAGAACAAAATGATATTAGAAACCTCATTACCATTTTTGAAGACCTATTCATAGACACCCCACACGTATGGGTTTGATGAAAAAAAAACATTTTTCAGTTTTAGTTCTATGTATGGGGAACCCCAAAATTTATTGTTTTTTTTCTATTTTAGTGTGAAAATCTTAATGCGGTTCACAGAATACATCTACTTACCAAGTTTCAACAGCATAGCTCTAATAGTTTCGGAAAAAAGTGGCTGTGACATACGGACGGACGGACAGACAGACAGACAGACAGACAGACAGACAGACATGACGAATCTATAAGGGTTCCGTTTTTTGCCATTTGGCAACGGAACCCTAAAAAGAACAAAATTAAAAACAATTACAACTCCGCAGACCCCGTCATCAAATAAAACTCCCCATACTTAACTTTAATGCAACATGACATATTCCGTACTTAATTTAAAATGAAAATAATAAAGCCGCGGCCATTCGTTCGGAAGTAATGTCAGTATCGCCGTCATGGCGTTTACTGTATAAAGGGCGTTGCATGTGGGCTCACGATCGAAACATGTTTTGTTATATTAAATGGCCGATCATAGTTAATGGAATAGTTAATATTGTATATGATGAAGTTGATAGTGTTTAATTGAAAAATGATGACAGGCTGTCCCGATATGAATAAATGTGAAATAAGTCACTTAATAAATACAACACAATAATAAAAGTTCAGGTAGGTACTGTTATGAGGTAGTAAATGAAAGACTTATTTAGTATTGAACGGGATTATCTTATTTTTAATGATGATGCGACTTGTCGGCTCTCCAAGCTAATCTCTATTATTTTTACAATCTTCTAAATTCAAAATAGTGTTTGTCACATAATATTATGCCACCCATCAATCTATAAAATACTCACGGAGGTTGCATGAAGGTTACAGCCTACACAGTACCATAATTTGGCTGCGAGATTTGGTATTTTCTATAACGAAGACTCACAAAACGAATTTCGTATCACCGTCAAACGTGTACTATTCAGCTGGTCAGTGACGATCCCTTTGCAGAAACGAAGACTCCCGAAGCCGGTCGTGTCACTTCGGCAGTGTGCAGTTCAGTGTTTGTAATTCGTAGCACCTTCCATTAACCTTAACCTTACTTTTTTCCGCCCTTGATTGTGAAATCAACAAATATAGTTGAAAAACAGATTGACCGAATTCATTAAATTTGTTCGTTCGACAGCCTTGGCTGACTTTGTACATATACGCTGATCTGCCAGTTAGTCCCAATTGGTAATCTAAGAACTTGCTAATGTCAGCGCTTCTTGCGTGTCTTCAGTTAATTAGCACCGTCTAATCACATCCTAAGCAAAGTTAACCCACTTATCTTTGAAAACAGAAGCTCGCTGCATGCCGACGTTTTCCCACGATAAACATCAAGACTCAAGTCTTTACCGTCCAAGATAAGACAGCCGCTTTCATACACACTCCTTTCCAAGTTCCATTAACTTTGGCAAGCAAAGGCGGTGACTTAACTATGCATGTATCGTGTGTACATCTCTTTTCATCGCTCGCTGCCCACCGTTCACACTAGTTAACATTCCGCCGACCCGACTATAAGGGGATGAAAAAAGTCGACTCAAAGAGAACAGGTTTACCAACAACACTCAAGATTCCATCTTTAGAAGGGGCGCGAATTCGATCTCTTTAATGTTCACCTTTCAACTTCCAACCTTTTCATACCTGCCCTACAAAGTTCCAATACAAAAATTGAATACGATTTTTTTATAATTGGAACACGGATGCAGCGACAACAAACTTTGAGAATAGACCTAAAATTACAATATAGGTATAGGTACATGCCTTATTAACATTACAAAGGGACCTTTCGAGGCGGGTCATTCTGTAACCCTATCGTCGTCCATTAGTTAGTGGCAGGTTAATAAGGTTCTTTGTTGTCGCTACTCGACGCTTTCACAATTTCGCCTTGAATGCAGCTTATCTCCGGGCTTGTTTGCTTACACCCTCCGTAAAAGACCCACCGTACTACGTCACTCGCCAATTTTTGTAGCGTTAGTTGGAAATTATGAACGCAAGCCGAGATAGTCTTTGTGTGCTTTGATAAATTTATCTCTTGTTTCATGGAGATAGTTTTTGCATCCTCTTCAAAGAGCTTCGCAAAGTGCATATAAATATGTAATCTGAGACAGAATCTCTGTAAGCGTGTTTCCTTATCGGACTATATTCAAAAGCGCAAAAGCTCAAAGATCAAAAAACGCTTTTCATAATAGGAATGTAATTCCAGTAATGCGTATGATTCTACATCTTAGAATGCAATATCAAAGAACATGAAAGTGAGTAATGAACCGTGAAGCTGATAGTTCTATAACAGAAGCAAGTGAGTACGAAATATGTGTAGGTAATCGTTTATTGAAGCCAACATAATAGTAAGTTATCGAGAATTTTGTCGCTCAAAATTCGTTGGCTGAGCCTCTCAATAGTCGATTTAGGGGCGAAATGGAAAATTAATGGCACGGAAGTGAAATTCTTCGGATAAACCGGAGACAATAGACTTAGATGATCGTTTTAGAGCTCAACTAAAGACATTCAGTACCATTACTATCGGTGACAATGGCTGAGGGAATGTTCAAATTTTATGTTTGTTTGTAAAAGAATCTGCGAATGGAATCTCAAATTCGTAAAAACTGTAGAAGACTAAGCCAACAATAGCAGAGACAGCCCCGTGAAAATGTAAAACGGACAAAATAATAAAAAAATACATGAATAGGGTAAATGGGGCAAAGGCACAATGAAATGGACGGTAGTGACATACCAAAGAATTTACTGTATTTTCCGCTTCAGGTAAACTACTTACGGAAGTAACCAAAACAATTGCAAATGGCCATGTTTAATATTCCATCAATGCTTCATGTGTTATCTTTTATGAGCAAACAACCGATGTTCAACATAATTGAAGCCAAACAAAAACAATGATAACAACAACACCAAACTACTTAAACAAACCGAAAATTATGACCAGCAATAACAAAACAAACCATGTAACTTCATAGCAATCCCATTATATTTATCAGTAGCAGCCTGTTACCGAGACCACTATCAAATTCTAAACAATAGTTGGCGCTGCAAACTGTGGTCACGCGGGCGCAACAATGGCGGTACGAACCGCTGCAAAACGATATTAAACTTAAATAGAAGGGACCATCGATGCAGAAACTTCCTATTACTTGGGATCGAAAGAAAATCTCTTATCAGAAGCGATTATTGGGCCGGGATTAATATCTTACTGTGTGCGGACAGGAGCAGAGATGGGAATTTCGATCGGACGGTAAAACCTCTGCGGTGTCGGGATTCTTTTGTTTTGTATTAGTTGGCAGTAGTCCGGAAAATGTTTATGAAAATAAAATTACTAAACTCTCCGTAGAAAGTTCGTGAGCTAAGCCTTACAAAGATAAGGACTATTATTATGCTGCCTCTTGATAGATCGTTATAAATCAATTTGGTGTTAGATTACTTAATTTGTAAGACGAAATCTGATATCTGGCTAACAAAGTTTGCAAGTAGCGCTATGTCAATGTCCAAATTTAGACAGAACATTGTAGATAATGATAATTTTTATTAAGAAAACCAAAGAAGGCCACCATCAGAGCATTCACACCGTTTACGGGAGAATCATCTTTAAACATTCAGCATATGAAACTTCATTCCGACCGAATCTAAAATCAATACCGTGGAAAGAATTCCATTCCGATGGAAATTCAATTCGAACCATTCAACGGTGCTCGCGGTGAAAACAATATTATTGGTGAACTACACGAAAGCCTATCTGACGTTGGGAAGCTCGGCTATTGTCAAGTTCAATATTCATTGGGGCTGTTAGAGAATTAATGAAGGAAAATAAATTAATGGTTGCTGAAAGAGCAAATGATTGACTATTGGGTTTTTAATAGCTAATCAAAACGATAGATTTATTTTTATTTCAATTTCAATTTAAACCTTTCTAGAATTTGGAACGGGCTTGTCATTTATCTTTCATTCTCTATTTGAAATGTTTTGGTTTTATTTATTTTTATCGATGATAAAACTGATAGAACTTGTTGTCTATGGAAATTATTAGTTGATTATGCTCATAATAAGTTTGTTCATTATTTGTTTGCAAATAATATCTTTTAAGTAAATAACTCATTATTTTCGAATTCCATTCACTCAAAATATAAATTGATTTCTACTACAAATAATAACTGATATCTTCAAAAGGCGTATTTATCGCTCATTCATATTCATAAGTCGAATGCCACAGGCGCTTTTGATCGAACAAGGGTTACCAGATTCTAATTTTAAATATTTTACTATTACATTTTCTGACATATCTTTGGTAACTACAATAAAAAGACTTTAATTTTCATTGAATTTTTTTTAACAAGATTTGTAATATTTTCGTCGCTGTTGTTGTTAGATATTTCTAAAAATAGATTGTCTATTAGTTCAAATGTAAGAATTATAACCAACAAAAATTCCAGCTTTACCAAAGCTAAAATTATTCTACCAACTTTGAAACTAAAATGTTGAGAATCCGGCCTTGTTCAGTTGGTACCCCTGAATTGTGAGCCCATGTAACTGTTTTGCGGGTAGAATAACCACTTATATTCAATGTTAGATAGCCCAAAATTTATTGTTGGAGAGAACATGAGACCTTAATTAATGGGCATTCTAAATCAAAGGGGTAAATATCTCCTGTCTATTATGTGATGTTATCTGGTTTCCTACACGAATTCCTTAGTCTCGTTACTAAATGTAGGTAAGTAGAAACTGAAGGTCTTTATTTGTATTTAATCGTACTTATTTTGTCAAGTGGCTTTGTAGACTGTAAGTTGTAAAGAGTATACGGTTTTATATGAAAAAATCCGTCATAATCTTTCTTGAGAACTGCACTTTATTATAACGAATACTATGGTACTAGGCTCTTATTTCAACAGGTAAATGGTCCCACGAAACATCACTAAAAATCCCATACATTTGCACATCTGCACACACTCCAGCACAATGGCTTTCAAAAACCTTTCTCTTAAAAACTGCACCGCAATTCCGGTCTATACCGGTTCAAACCGGTGCAAAGCGGCGCGTCAAACCCCGCCATATCGTCGAACCCGTGACGCAGATATATTAGCATTTAGATTATGTCCTCCGGCAGTAGAGGACACGTGCTGTCGTTCGTGCCTACCTCTGATTTGTCCTCGACACTCCTCCGCAAATGGACGAACCTCGCGTTTAATGAAAATAGAAATTCCGGTGCAAAGCTGCTATAAATGTTGAAGTTGACGGTAATTGACGCTCGGAGCGCCGTTTTGGTTTAATATTTCCAGGGACGCTATATCTTTGTTGGTGAATGATTCAATTGTGTTTTTGTTAGGGATGAAAATAAAGAATGTGGAAGGATTTTTCTGCTTTTGATGTACAAGTTAAATGGAGGAATTCGAAGACGCACAATTGAAAAGACTTTTTTTATTTACAAATATCTCCAGAATTCACTTAAGAAAATTTCCTTACGTACGTACACCTTCGCTACATAACTTAGATAAAGAATTCGCATCCAGAATGAATTTCCGAAGAAATTCCATATCGCTCTTTGTATTGTAGAATGTTATCTTTCCTTCCTTTAGGTTGACATAAAAACTCGAATAAAGGTTGTGAAAAGAGGTCTCGTTTCTCTCAGCGATGACGTGACCTCGATACGTCTTATAGGTATCGATTGTTTCCCAATCGATCTCGAACACACATCCATTTTACATGATCACTTTTGCACAATATGACAGCTTCGTTCCCCGTTCCCTTGTGCATATTAAAATGCAAATCAAAGCCGGTGGCTGGCGTCGTCGCATATTCCCGATTTTTTCTCTCCACAAATCGATTCGACATTCGTAATCGAGATAGACGCGAATAGTCACGTCTGTAATATATATTTGGGGGTGTCGTAAAGACATCTAATACAAAATCTTTTTTACTTATTCCAATATGTGCAAAAGTAAAGCATTTTCCTTTACGATTGTAATAAAATTCTTAATCGAGAATTAATGTTGGTGGAAGGTGCGCCGAAGGAAGTGTTGTTGTCTTTTTGTTTAGCGCCATCCTATTTTAAGTAAGGTAGAGGCGTGGCAGTGAGGCGGGTTATAACGACAGGGTGCCATCTGACGTCATAACAAAGCCCTCACCTTTTGTCAATTTTAGAGCACCTTAAAGATCTGTAGCGCGCGGTAACGACCGACGCTATTTGGTGGCGTCATTTGCTATCTCTTGGTTAAAATTATGTTCAAAATAGTGTAAATAGAATTTATATTTTCAAGAACTGTTTACTGTTTCCAATACTTTATTTCTGGACATTTCTATTTCTAACGTATTGTGTTACCTAATAACTAGGTTATGGAGGTTAGATTAATTGATCTCTCCATGTAAAACGCTAGTATTCAGCTTGATTTCTAGTAACGTTTCAACGTTTAGCTTCGAAGGTTCCTAAACCCAAACAAACTTGAATAAATAGAAATTTTGAGACCTAATTGAACCGAATTCCTAAATCAAAATCTGATTTAGTCATCCATTACAAACGCAATGCAAGTTTCACTAAACGTGTCATACATTTGATTTCAAATAATGTCATAATTGGCGGCACAACGCAGCATCATTCAATGACGAATAATTGAAATTCTCACCAACATACTAATGGCGCAACTAGCGTTAGATGAGCACATTATACGAGTGGAAAGTTGCGTTTTAATATTGAAGTTTCACGCAATATTCCATGGCAGACGCGTTTGAAATTAATGCTTTTACATACCAGTATATGAATGAGGAAATACTTTAAATACCCTTTACTTAGTCTACTTTTGGACGGACGCATTGCTTAGCGTCGAGTCGCAAATCAAACACGTGTGTTTTTCGACACGCTGCGATGCATTCTGTTGGGTTCACAATGGTAGATTCAATACCGAGTGTTGAAAATCCAGTTAACGAAAAGAAAAGTCACCGCGATATTTTTACGTTTGCGCGGACTTGGTCATAAAGTTCGTCTTTAAAACCCAGATACTAATTTGACAGGTGTAATGGCAAACTCCTATATTAAAAAAGAAAACACAAAAGACTTGAAATGTCAGATAAGTCTGTATTAAAAAACGAACTCACGATACTTAAGGCCACCAATTTTACTAACTAGCTCTTTAATTACGAATACTTTAACTGCTTATTTCGTCTTTTAGTTAATACCTGACATCTTGCAGCTCTCAGCTCTTTCAAAAGACGATAATGAATCGCCAACCGCAATATTTTACCAATGGACTATCTTCTCCATGATCTACGTATCATTTTAAATCCAACATTTAACTTTATGATTCACCCACTTCAACATGGCCAGTATTATTTCAACCGACCACATACCAACAAAATTGAAGCTCCAACCCAGTCCAACCATGACCACATGCCAACAATTACAATACTCCATTAGAACGGGGTCGGCAAAAAGTGTAATTTGCCGAGCTATCCGTGTTGTATCATTTAGGTTCATTAATTACGTCATAAGTTCGACGGTAACCATTTTATCGTGGGCCCAGCCGACGCCGGTTATGCAAATGATGCCCACCGAGTGTCAGTAATGCCAACATTATAACAATTTAAGACGTAAAACAACAATAAGTGTGTCTAATATCTTTATATTTTCGGCGGTTTGTGAAATTAGGTCCGCTTGACCCAAATTGTGGGTTTCTAAATAAGTACTTTGGATTTTACTCTGCGCAATGTTGCGAAAAATCTTGTTCAGATTCTTGTATTGATTTTCAGGAAGCATAATTAAGTTTGTAATGCTTTCTGCTTAGCATAAACCTCGTAAAGATGAGACTTGCATAAAAGATTAGTGATTATTTATTACTTAGAATAAGATCAGGCTGCCAGACATAAAAGACAAAAAAAGGGTAACATTTTTTGTCCCGTCCCCCGCATCTATTCCAATAAAATCGAATAGCCTTACATATTTTATACACACGTAGACTTTTTCACTCCATATTGTATGCACACATTGCCCATATTTCCGCGACTTTGCGACGCGTCACGGGTTGGGACACTACACGCATACTAAGTACGAACGGAACCCGACGAAACGTGTGGCGAACAACAGTTTACTACCCCCGTTTTATTTTCTACCATAAAAACGTTTTACGTCTCATTTTCATAAACCACTGCGACATCATTATGCGGGAGAGTTAGACCCGGGATGCGATTCTTAGTCGTGAGTTTTAATGTTAATGTGAATTCATCCCTGTATTCTAATGAGTGAATACGAAGCATATTCATACAACTCATATAACTATTTAACCCTTGGCGCTTCTGTTGGTGAATATAAGCAGAAATTCAGCTGTATAATTTTCCCCTTTTGTGAATTCAAACAAAATCGTGATTGAATTAATGCTGTTTTAATAAGCCAACTTCGGTGTTCCGCTGTTCTTGAGTTGATTAAAATTTGATTGTACTTACTTTTAGTACCTGATGTTTAATTTTCATTTAAGTTTGGATGATATTTCGGAAAACTGTAGCTCGGAGTTATGAATTGCTAAAATTGGAAGGAAATATACCTACTTACTTATTGGCAATTAATCATAAACCGAAAGCGTTTTAAATACATAATTTTGATGTATTCAAATCCAAAATTAGTGATGGGAACGCGCGTGTACGTTTTCTATGGATAAAATTCTTATTTTAAAAATCATGAAACATTACATAGTCATTACAAATTATCTGTGACTAACCCAATAATTAAAAGTTTTTAATAAAAGACGAATCGCAGCCTAACTTAATTTTTCGTCGTCGATTATAATTACACCAGCATTAGGTAAAAAAAAATCGGTATAAAAAAGGTAATGGGCACGCGACAATCGTCGGTATTTCCACGAAATATTCAGTTGAACTGTAATTACCGTATTACGACCTCTGTAAATGTTATAATAGATTTTTATACCGTTATTTCGTCAGTTCATTTTTACATTTTCCGTACTTAAATAACTTAAAATTACCATGCAAGTTAGTCCTAGACCCTCATTTGTTTGTACATATTTTATTTTGATGTTTATAACATTTCAAGATGGCGGCTCGTTCAAAGCAAAGTATCGATACAACTCCTGTTTTTTTATCAATATTTCTTATCTAAAGTGAGGATTTACTATCAGCAAACTATCCGTTTATTAGGCTAATGACTTTCACTGAACTTTGACAGTTAATAACATATCTGATTTGCTCGACATCCGATATGATTTTCACTAAGGAAGTGACGCCCTGATAATTACCAACAGGGACACTAAACTCCTTCAATTAACGCTAATGATACCTACTCGAGTTTCAATAGTTACTACAGGAAAACTTGCGTTTATTTGATTGCTAAGCAGTTTGTAGTTTAAAATTGAACTGCATAATGCTCTGAAGAAAAAAAAGTTTAATTTTGCTTTTCGTGGTAAGACATTTAGGAAAATTAATTGTTTGAGAAATTGACAAACTACAACCATTTGTAGTATTATATTCATCTTATATCTCATACAACTATAAGTGCATGATAGCTGCTGTGATTTGAATATATTCACAAATTAAGTTGGTAGTCATCGTGATAAACAATTAATTTCTCTGACGTTCTACCTACATATTTAGGGAATTGTAAGCTCAATAGTCGCCAAATGATCAGTCCTTGTACCAGCACTATCACCAAAAAAACAAATGAGAGTCTAGAATATTTAAAAAAGGAAAGCAACTCACCAGCAGCATCGACTTGACAGTTGAGGAAGAGGAGGTAGGCAAACAGTAGAGCGACGGTGCGGTGGAGCGCACATCGCCGCTCTCGCATTTTACCGGCGCCGGGCCGCGCCTGCGCCAAGACACAAGTCACTACGTTGCCCCGCCCCCAACATACCCGCGCGGCGCCCGCGCAGACCCACCCCAAAAATGCGCAAGTTACGCGCAAATCTTACTTACTCCTTACATATACACATCACAACCAGTTTTGCCACTTAATACTAACATAACCTACAATAATTGATATCATTTAATTTTTATCACAAAAATACGACAACCGCTTCGATGAAAAATTTTCAAAATTTTTAGGACTAGAGTTTTTTAGATTTAAAAACACGTAGACAATGACGAGGATTTTTTTTTTAAATTTAACTATATTTACAATGATACTTTAGGTTTGCTATAATGTCAGGTTTACACGTTCGTTTGTTTTAGTTGGCTTCACTGCGCGAGAACATTATAGGAAGCACAGTTTGGTTGTACCAGTAGCGTTCAACGGTTCAACCATATTCCATTGTTATACACTGTTTCGGTCTTCTCAACTGGATTCGGAGAGTGCACTACACTGGCGCGTCCGCCGTTCACAATTGACACTAGATTTTTTCTCAATCAAACACATTTTTTACTGTTTATTTCTGAAGTCATGTGCCGCGCCCGCTTAACATCCCACCTGCAAATAGATGGGCACAATGTCAGGAGTCAGCATGACTTGGATATATTCTCATGCTGACAAACAACATTGTAGTCGAATTGGAATGCGCACCCTTTAATATTAGCCGAGCGAAATGTACGAAGTTTACTCTGAAATCTGTGCCTTTCCACATCTGGATTTGTTTGTAACGATAGACAGCGAATCGAAATCCTAATACCAATAAAACTAAATGAAGCATAGAGCGCAAAATCGAATACTTAGGAGCAATTGTACTGTTATGTGAAACTAAAGGTTTATATCTATTGAAATGGTTATACCTATATACAAGTGGATCAAAATTATATATACAGCTATTATAATATATAAAGTGAGAGGCATGTTCATGACACTATTTGGTAACGTGGTCAGCGTATGCAGGTACTATTTCAAGATCGAATTTTATATTGCTACGAATTAATGTAACCTCTATTTGTATGTAAAGGAAATCTCTGGAACCACCAGTCAGATTTGTAAAATATAAAGAAATAAGGTTATAGGCTGTTAAACAACACGCAACGGCTCTAAGGAGCTTAGTAAAAAGAAAAAAGGCACAAAGAAGAGAAAACGAAGTTATACCCCGAGAGGGTGATGCGATGCTGTACAGTATAATATTTTTATAACAAGTGATTTCACGTGGACGAAGTCACGATACTTCAGAAACCGACCATAAAAGGTAAGAATAAAATAATGCAGAAAACAGTCCTTAATTTTTTTTTATTTTATTTATTTACCATTACAAATAAAAGTTTTTTTTTTCTACATATTTCCCTCGCCAAACTTTCAGTTTGATGGCGATGTCAAATCCAATCCTATATTACAATAACAATACATTATTGTCCTGAAACGGAACACAGCTAAAGCTAACAAAGGCTAAATACAAACAGAGGGTAGATCTGCAAATAAATGTCAAATCCTAATTCATTCGCGGTCACGTGTATTAAATCCCGCTGTTTGAATATTCGGCCAAAATATGACGGTAAAACTATAATAGAATCGCCCAAGCGTCTGTATACGCAAATAAATGTTCCCAAAAGGTTGAATAGCAAATATATTACTTTTATTTTGCCTTATATTAGTATCATTAAAGTATTTGCCTAATGAAAAATGTACATTATAATGTTTTTGCTTGCTCTCTATTTATGAATTCTCGTTGTCTGACAATTCCAAGTAGATAATATTTACGTAAGTCGATCAAAATGTCTAGCTTTTTCTCATCTATATTGGGGTCCGCTTTCAGTCTAAACCGATGCAACAGAGTATCAGTTTTTTAAAAGGAGTGACTGCCTATATGAACTTAACAACCCAGTCAATGGAAATTACGTTACTCTTTGGTAAGACTGGTTGCTATACTTTCGAACTTCGCACTACCCGTAACAACTATCAGAGATCCACGAGTGACAGTCGGGAACAAAACAGCTTAATGCTTTCCGAGGCACGGAGGAGCTACGGCATGTAAAACATCTCCCATCTACGGACTGATGGCGGCAAGCGTATCTTAGCCTGATCGATCGACCCGAGTGGCTATTATTAATTAGCCACATGTCCCTCCTAATAATAGTATTTACGTAAGTAAAAGAAATGAGCTAACATAATTTAGTCAGGATGAAGAGTGGAAACTTTAATTTATACATAACTAGCTTTTGCCAGCGGCTTCGCCCGCGTGGAGGTCGGAAATTATCCCGCGGGAACATACTACCGGGATAAAAAGTAGCCTATGTCCTTTCTCAGGCTCTAAACTATCTGTATACCAAATTTCATTTAAATCGGTTCAGTAGTTTTAGCAGGAAAGCGAGACAGACAGACAGACAGACAGACAGAGTTGCTTTTGCATTTATAATATTAGTTTAGATTACGTGTGGGTGTACTAATAAATGTTCTTAGAACGCTGTAATATACAGATAATATATTTCAGTGCTAAATAATCAAGGGTTCTAAGTTCTAGAGGGTTCCTCGTAAAATACGCATTACATTTCAATTAGGCCAGAAGAGTATTTCCATCGAAATTGTAACAACTCTTTAAAATAAAATTCTTCCCAAATTTAATATAAAAATTCCGGCATCCTAAGTCAGGACTAGAAATTTCAGAATCAAAAGATTGACTCCGTAAGAAGAATATACTTACATATAAGTTGGACATAACTCACGAATTCCAATAACCGAGACAAATTCTCGGCTCCTGCGAGAGGGAGAGATATATCACGGGCATGTAGGAAGGAGATAGATTTATTAGAACTAAATATTCTATGATATAGAGTGGGACGCAACGTGGAGCAGTTTGCACAACTTATAAGATTCAATAAGGCTGGCCAGGTGCGACGGCTGATGCCACGAATAGAGCTATTTGCATACAGTCTCGTGAAATTGGTTTAGTGACGTAACTCACAGTTATTATAACTTACTCGTCCGGTAATAGGAGTTCAATTCTGACAAAGTCCTGGTTTGCGGAATTGGAAACTGGGCCCCAATTGCAATTAATAATGTTAACATGATTCATACATATCAATGCGCAAAATGGTTGTGTGCAAAATACACAAGCGAACAAAATTGTCTTTCGTTTTGTATTTTCGGTTTTATTGCTACTGACTTCTTCACTTGTTAAGTTAGTGACGGTGATAGGAAAATTATTTTAACATCACCAACATATGTGGAAAAAATACTCTTATGTATATTGAAGCTAACTCAAAAACCACTGATCAGAGTTTTATATGGGACCCGGTGTTACATACTCTTTCAAACCAAAGAAACATTTTATAAAAGACGGAGCTCTAAAGTCAGAAACATAAAAATAAAATAAAACAACCGAATTGAAAACCTCCTCCTTATGTTGAAGTTGGTTATAAATGCAATTGAAGCAATTGACAACAAAAACATAAAACATTCACAATTGCAATGTTTCGGGGACCTTTTTATCCTATTGCTAATTTTGTTAATAAACCTTTGCGAAACATGTATGTTTTGTAATTGGAGCTAAATTAATGTAACTCGTAAGTCGAAAGTAGGTCTTGTTGGCAGAAATAAATTCACAATAGCCAAGTTTATACATCCAGTGAAGTAATTTGGAAGTCAGTTTATTTAGCGCTATACAATGATTAATTCACTGTTCCATTCGAGAACTCAGCCACCAAATTAGTATTGCTAAGTGGTTACTAATACATTCTACACTGGTAGAGCCGCGAGCGATAGGCTAAAACATCAATATGTACCTAATAAGGACAGGACACATGTAAAAGGATATTACATTATTGGCAAACAAAATTAAATCATGTAAGGAATAAGAACTTTTTATTTATTTATAAAATGTGTTCTAAGAACATGAATGTTCAGAACAGGGTAAATGTATACTTTCTTGCATTACTGTTCAATTCAAATGCCACTGTGGTGTTTACCAATGGCAGCCTATAATGTTCCCAATTCTGGGACACAGGTCAGCACTCTTTGAGAGGGAGTGGGCCATAATCTACCACACGGGCCCAGTGCGGATTGGTATATGTTTCCTCATGATATTTTCCTTCACCGCTTTGAGAGCAGTGCTGAAAAATTAATTTACACAGAGTAAAGTGCCTCCTTTGGTTCGAACCACTGCCACACCACTGCTATCTGTTGTGTATAAACTACCAAAAAACAATTGTACCCGCTCTCAGTCATGCTATTCCAGATTCAACTAATAAAACAACTGCAAAATAGTGCAACATACCTTTGATCAAGCATCAACATTTCCAACGAACAGATAAATTGAACTCAACGAACTTGCAAATCTGGGACAACAGGCGAGGAACTGTTAAAATTTAACCACACCGAAGTTAGACAACCAATGACGTCAAGTGTACAAATGATACAGAAGGGTTACTTCATACAACAAGCGAAAACGTACATATGGTGATCTGAAAGGACTGGCAAACTCACTGTCAAGCAAATATCAACTTTGCTTGCATCGCATAAAATAAATTGACAAAAAAATAACCTGGCTCTAACCTGAGACGCGCGCTCCTGTCCGCTTTAATATGCTCTTAGGCTAATGGGAGTTACATTATCTTCAACTCTAATTAAACTAACGCAATTCTGGACATTTGTTTGCCAGCGATAACAGTCAGATGCGAACAAGCCTGAACTGTCTCAAAAAATGACAATCATGAGCTATTATTCATTTGCACACACTGTATGTGCGCGCGTGTTTTTGTTTTCGTACATTTTAGCTCATTGCATACAGCTTTCAGACCTTCTGAACGTATCTATTTGGTGAGTCAAATGTCCGAAGTGCACGTCAAATTGATTAGAACGTTAGAACGCATTATGACGGCCGTTCGGACGTTTAACCGCATTCTGAAGTTATTACGGCAAAGCTTATTATCTGGAAGGAGGGGTGTTAAAGTGTTTTCGTTGATCGTTTGGTAAAAAGGTTTGGCTGTAATAGATAGGTATAAAGTGGCTCTATTTAAAGTATTTTTGACGATACGACTTTATACAATTAAAAATCGGTAACCTAGGTACCCTACGTGAGAGATCAGTAACGCCATGTTGCTAGCCTTCCTTGAGAAGCTGGCGTGGATCAAATAACCGATTTCCCACCCGTACGCCAAATACGCGGTCAGACGTGGAGTTGCAGACACGAGCCAGTACCACCTAAGGCATTCAAGATATTTTTTTAAAGATTTTAAAATCGACTCAGTATGATATTAAACGCGTCACTATACCATGCTAAAAACATTAAGCTGCCTTACCGCTCACAAATTAAAGCAATTAACTGTCACCAAAACTAAGTTAAATGAAGTCTCATTCAAGTAGAAATAAACAAGTACAGAAACCTAACTTCCTTAAATCCAAATCCTGTCACAAACTTCAAGTGAACATGACATTTAATCCGTCAAACGCAACCACTTCTTATCTCCGTTATCAAATCTGGTATCTTAATTAAAGGGGCATGTCTCCACATTCATAGGTACATGTATATGTTGAACGAAAGTCGCTCTCTCCTGCAATAATCATCTATCATGCCAGAATACGGAAACGTTTAATCAACTCTCAATCTTAATTAGCAGGCAAGCCCGTATTGAGTTGTCGGGCGACTAGATCACCCGACATTTTGTAGAAAGAAAAATTTGTATGACGCTGTTCAATTTCAATTACCTATCTTTATTGGAATCCATAATGCACGCGTAGCATGACCACCATAGAAATAACTTTGTCTATTCTTGGTAGAATAGAGATAGAATTGTCATGCTACGCCAGCATAAAA